>CM040830.1:2495021-3710021 GCA_022828995.1 Vimba vimba
ACATCTGTTTTTTTTACATTACTTTAACTCATTAAAATAAGTTAAGCAAATTAAGCAAACATAATCAAACTTTGTGTAAGTTATATGAGTCAACTCATTTTTAAGTCAGTTTAATGTCATTCAAGTTATGACTCATACAGCTTAGTTGACTGTACTAACAAATGTAAAGCAGCATTGACTTGCTATTTTGCTAACTTTTATTTTAAATATACGTTCAATATACATTTATTGTCTTTCTTGTTATGGCTTGGACAGTCTGGCGTGTGTACATTGGAATATATATTTTAAAGAGGTAGAAAATGGCTTTGAAATCCATTCCCAGACTGTCTGAGGGGCTCAGCCAAAATCAGTTTATTGTCTTACTCTTTATCAATAATGCTCGACTAATTAGCATTCGATTTCACTAACTGGAGCAAAATTAAAATTTTAGGCATTTGATGCAGTGATAATGTAGTTGGGGTGAACTTTCTGCGCACAAGCAGTGATAACCTGTCTATCTGATTAAATAAGAGACAATATATAGTGCATTTAACAATAGTAAACTACACATTAAACAAACAATACTAAACTCTACAATACTTGTCAACCGCGCGCGCTCGCGCTCGTGCTCGCGCTGGCCTTCTTCGGACTCTCTAAAAACACCGGCTGGATTTTTGTTTAATGAAATACTAGAGGAAGCTAGTTTTAAAATAAGAATAATAAATCGTTGCTAGCATGTAAACAGATGACAGAGTTGACCTCTGTCTCAGCTGTCAATAAACACTATTTATAAAATAGAGTAACCCAGACCTACCATATTGTCCAAACGACGAGTCCAGTGATCGATAACACGCGTCTGAGAGGATTATGAAGAACTGATCTGAGGTTCAGTGACGCGTTTTAATGTAACACCTTTATTCCTCTACTTCCTGATTCAGGTGTTGACTCGACCTGTTCTCCTCCCCCAGAGAGAGAGAGAGAGAGAGAGAGAGAGAAGAGAGAGAGAGAGAGAGAGAGAGTGAGAGAGAGAGAGAGAGAGAGAGAGAGGAGAGAGAGAGAGAGAGAGAGAGAGAGAGAGAGAGAGAGAGAGAGAGAGAGAGAGAGAGAGATATTACACTGGCAAATTAACACCTTTACATGAATTAGTTTACTTTTATATTTAGATTTTCTAAGCTTAATTTATTTTCTGTTAGATTTTTTATTTTGTATTTCATCCTCATCTCCTGTATTTCTGTTTTAGCACCTTATTCACTTCCTGTTGTCCTTTTTGGTGATTGATCTTTTTCCTTGATCAGGCTTTGGTTAAACTGTAAATGTGGATAATCAATCATTGCTGAATCTGCCTCTAAGAGAGAGTGAGACAGACTGAGAGTTATAATTACCATTAATTACAATACTAATCCTCAGATACTTGTTACTTTATTATTGTATTTTTGGCATCATTTAAAGCAATATATATAGGCCTATATATATATAAAATATTATATATATATATAATTAAAATAGCCCCACATCATCACATAGCCTTCACCATACCTAGAGATTGGCATGGTTTTATTTCAGTTAGCCTAAAAGCTAGTTTGATTTGCATTGAGAGATGATCTTATGGAAAGTACCCCATGCCAATCTCTAGGTATGGTGAAGGCTATGTGATGATGTGGGGCTATTTTAATTCCAAAGGCCAAGGGAACTTTATCAGGATGCATAGTATAGTATCCTAAAAAATTATTATAAAAAATAAAAAATAATTATAAAGGGAATTCTCTATGGGAATTTAACATAGGGGTGTACTCACTTATGCACCATGTATTTTAAGGAAGAACATTTATTTATTTACGATACATTATTCATTCACAAAGAAAATTGGTGTCCTTAAAGGTTGGATTTTTCCTAATTTTTTAAATTAAGGCATTAAGTTCAATTTCCAAAATATGATTTTTTATTCCTCTTTTTAGTCAACTTTAGCATGGGTGTATTCACTTATGCAGAGCACTGTATATATCACTGATACATATAACCAACTGTCAGGGTGGTAAACAATCAATAAACCAATCAATTAAATTAACTGAGGATCTTAAAATAAGTTGGAAAGTGTTTTTTCCAACTTTCCTTTTGCACATTTCTGCATAAAATTTATGTGTGTGAAACCTTTCCAAACGAAATATGATCATATGGGAGGTGTTTCTATAAACATACCTTATATCATATTTTATGATCATCATGACCTAATACTTTTTTATCAAAGCAACTGTGGGTTATATTACACTTATGAGAGAGAGAGAGAGAGAGAGAGAGAGAGAGAGAGAGAGAGAGAGAGAGAGAGAGAGAGAGAGAGAGAGAGGTATCAAATGCATTTAAGAGATGACTTTATAGGGTGATTTGTGTCTCATGTGATTTCCCTCATGTCTTCTAAATAAAGACAAGGAAACAATATAACTGTCATCATCTGTTGTTTCCTCCTTCTTTTGTCTGTGAAAGCGTATTATAGTGATTATTTGTATTTGCATGTACAGTCTGTAACTGACAGATACCAAACAAAAATGTTTCCAATGCCAATAAACATGTAATGTTTAGTGTTTTAAACAAAAATATTTTTTTGTGTGTGCTTTTTTTAACACCAGACCATGGGAAAACTTTGAATCATACCCTTATATGGACTGAATATGATGAGTCATATTTACAAAAACAATTTATCATAACTTCCTGGGTTTTATTTCAGGAGTATCAATATCATACTACAAAATGGTCATTATAAAACCTTGGACTTCACTGCATATAAGAGTGTTAATAAAACACACAATAGAATTAGTTTTGGGTGCTATGACCAAAAATCTGTTTCACAGTATCGCTTTGGCGGTTTCACTGTGTATGACATATTAAGAGTTAGCTAGCCAAAACTACACAGTCCATGCAAAACTACGGGTTCACAATACAACTACGATTAGTGGATTACCGGTTTCACAAATTTGTGTTTTTGTAGTTCACGGAGCCCCGCACATGACATGCTAGTAAATTTTTTTTTAAACATTTTATTTTGCGTTCATTTTTCCACTGTAAAGGAAGTGGAGACACGCTGTCTATCCTTTTTTACAGTATGGTCGTGTCTTCATGAGCGAGTCATTCAATGTGACCCTTTATAGAAACCTATTATATGGGAAATAAATAATAAATCTTTGAAACCTGTCAACACATGCAATTTATGTGATGCCTCAGCAATGTGACAACCCAGACAGCAACATCGTGTCGGCCCCGATCCAGCCCACATCTGTTACACGCACGTGTCTGGGAATGGGGATTAATAGTGTTGTTGTATGACCAGTGTTGTGGGTAACACATTACAAGTATCGTGAGTTACGTAATCAGATTACTTTTTTCAAGTAACTAGTAAAGTAATGCATTAGTTTTACATTTACAACAAAATATCTGAGTTACGTTTTTAAATAAGTAACACAAGTTTCTTTGTTTTTCCATTTATTGACTGACAGCTCTCCTGTCCTCATGTTAAGATAATCGTAAGTTCACAGGGTTTGTGTGTTCTGTGTAAACATGATGATTATTGTAGTTTTATAATAAATATGAGCAGCCATTTACTCATCTCACTTGCAAAAAAACCCCCAACAGGTTTAGTATTACTCAAAATTAATAAAAACAGTGAAATACAATCTCAGAATATTACACAAACCTGCAATAATTAAATATATTAAATTACACAAATATATTTTATGTGTTTAATCACTTTATTAGCCACTGCCTTTGCTGCTGACCTTCAGTGATCCACTTCAACCGTAACAATAAACAAAAATGACTTTAGATAAACATCACATTTGTGTTTAATGTTTTATTGCTGAAGTAAGTGTCCTATTCTTCAATCCTGAATGGCTTAACAACTGAAGAGGTTTTTTTTTTTTAACTGCGCCCTCTACTGTACAGGTGTGAATTTGCATTTCTTTCAGCCTGAGGCTTAATCAGTTCACTTTTGGTGTAAAAGGGCCTTTACATTTACCAAAAAAGTAACTTTTTTTTGTTGTAAAAAAAAAAAAGCCCAGCCCAGGTGAGAAAAAGTAACACAAAAGTAATGTAACAGATTACTTTCCATTAAAAGTAACTAAGTAATGCAATAGTTACTTTTTTACGGAGTATATTTTTTAATTGTAATGCATTACTTTTAAAAGTAACTTTCCCCAACACTACTCATGACTGGTCTCAAGATCATTTTTTGAAGCTCTTGATCTTGTCTTGGTCTCGACCACATTTGTCCCGGTCTCAGGATTTTATTTCAAGGCCGTCTAGTATCAGTAAACGGTGTTTGGTGTTTTATGCCCCCAACGGCGCCTTCCAGGCAGCGAGGGGATGGGTAGGTTTAAGGTTGAGGGTAGGAGCCATTGGGGGCTTAAAACACCATCGAGCTCAGTAAATGGCCGTACCAGGACAATCTCTGTGTGTGTGTGTGTGTGTCGTGAGGAAGTTCTCATGAGTGAGGTCACTGATATGTCCACAGGTTAATGGTGTGTGTTGAGCGGGGGTCCGGGCGCTGGAGAAAGCAATCACTGGGGGTTTGCCAGTCCACTGCTCTCACTGAGGTCCTGTGTCAGCGGGCACAGGTGTCTCCAGTGCTCATATTACAGCGGGGCAATGAGCTACAGCAAACAGAGATGAGTTTCCACCGGCACACAGACATCACACCGCAGGCGTTCGCCTCGAAGGGTGAAGTCAATGTCACCTTCAACAATTAGACACTCCGGATGTCAAATCACTGCAAACAAAAGCATCTGAGATCTAACGGTTCTGAGCCTGAGTAAATCACACAGTCCATCTAACACCATTGCATTTATATATTTTTAAGTGTGCGTTGCATATGATAAACTATGTTTATTATGGCATTATAGAATTAAAATGTCTCACTCTCAAAGATCATAGATTACAAATGACCAATGTTTATAAACATTTAATACAAAGTCCATCTAATACCATTACATTTCTATTTTTTAAGTGTGGCGTTATCTGCATATTATGAACAGTTTATTATGACATTATAGAATTAAAATGTCTCACTGCCCTCAAAGATTATGAATTATATTTTGAATGTTTATAAACATTAGTCATTTGTAATCTATCTCCGTTCAGAGTTATTTTATAGTGAACACAAGAGGGCAGTAAGATCATATGATACTGAATCGACTGTAAGTCTTAAACAGCTTGTGTTAATGAAATGGAAACTGGGGAGATTTCCAAGTGCAGCGGTCAAAATATCATTGAAATCTCAATTGTTATTGTCTTTGAATTAAAAAAAATAGGGACAATATGTCTTTTGTGTTACTTGTTGTGTGTTATATATGAATTTTTTTATTATAATTAATAATTATTATAATATGTGTGGGTCTATCTATATGGTTTACATGCACCAAAAATTACACTATATGAGAAACAACTTCAAATAGCAAAAGAGTATATATATATATATATATATATATATATATATATATATATATATATATATATATATATATATTTTTAGTATATAACAAAATTATGACTTTACAAAAATAAAACAAAAGTAATATATTATCATATGATAAATAAAACAGTAAGATTATTTAACTTTTTTTTTTTTTTTACTTTTTCTAATTGTATTTAATATTTTCATTTTCATAAACTTTGAACACACTATATACAGTAATCAGTGGCGGCTGGTGCTAAAATTTTTTTGGGGGGGGCGCAACAAACTGAATTATTAATCCAGGACTGAATGTAGGCTAATTGTTAAATAACAATTTAACAGTGATAATAATGTAGCTATCATTAACCTAAAGTTTAGCTAAAACTTCAGCCGGTAGGGTTGAGAAATAGCCAATTGCCAAATAAATCAGATTTTTTTGGGCTAAATGGCGATGTATGTTATAATCTGAGTATTTAATTATTATTTTTCTAAAAAAAAAACCCACCTGTATTTAATTTTTAAAAAAAAGATTTAATATCCTGATCAATATTGTCCTACAAACAATGTTCATATTGAAGGTTATAAAAACAAACATATGTAACTTGCAGTCAGTCTATCCAAAAAAGGGGTCAAATCACATTACATTCTAACATTACAACATTACAATCTAAAAACAAAATAATGCTTTTTAAAGAAGTAGTTGAATTTACTAAACTTAAAATAAAAATAAATAAATAAAAACAAAGCTAATATCATAAAAATACACATGTAGGTTTGAAATTCTCTAGCACATTTATGTTCACCAACAACAACAAATATTCAACAACTAATATTTTAGCTAAATATATTTATAATTTAGTGCTAATGTGGTGGTTACAAAAGTATATAAGCATTTGTAAATAAATAAGTAAATAGTAGTAAATATGTTATATGTAAGATATATGGATGACGAGAATTTATTCCTTAAATGTGTTTATTCCGTTGATTAATGTTCCCTGCTCAATCGTTCTATGATTTGATTGCTTTCACCTTTGGGGAGTGTTCGCCTGCTTGGGGAGGGGGTGGGGCACGCGCGCGCTGCTCAAACAATACAGACTCTGATAAGTGAAGCAGCAGCAGCTCCGTGTCCTGTATTAATTTATACACATATCTCCCCTCATCAGGTATGAATTACATAAAAGCAATGAGAGTATGTTTTTTGACATGTAAGAGTTTAAGAAATGTTAACTACGTTGTTTAAAGTGTTTAAGTTTACTGTTATGACGGACATGTAAAAGTTCGCTTCAAGTCATGTCTGTGTGCTGCGTCACGCGTGCTAGTTACACATTTTCATGCTAGTGATGGAGACCATGCGGTCTCAGAGAAAATACGCAATATTAGAGTAAAGTCCACAAATAACATGTGTTTTGGTGAAATAATACAATGAGTAAGTTGTAAGTGCCAAATAACTGAAAATGAGTGTCTGTACTAAAAAGTGTATCAGAAAGAATAATTCTGGCAAACATGAACACGTTTTTTAGGATTTATTCACATGGAAAATGTCATAAATGTTATCAGTGAATATTTCAGTACATAATGCTTAATATGTAGACACAGCAGTTAAGGGAAAATACTGTATGTACTGTATATGTAATTCTGTTCTATATTTTGTGATTACTACTCTTGAAGTGATGCACTGTCATTGATTGACATAAGAGTGATTGAACTGTTTTACATTGTATAAAAAAACAATACAGACTCTGATAAGTGAAGCAGCAGCAGCTCCGTGTCCTGTATTAATTTATACACATATCTCCCCTCATCAGGCGGTGAGGGTACTACATTTTGGAGGCACCGCTGGGATTGATGTTCGATGGAGTGACTCCCTGACCGGTAGAGCCCATTTTGCAACATCGTCCCCTTCTTAGTGACCCAGATGAGCAGCAGTGTGAGATATTCCGGATGAGTGGTGGTAAAGACTGATTGAGCAGTGTGTGCACTTGGAGTTGTCACAAGGTCAAGTCAGTAAGGTAAACACCCTCAAAAGCCTGTCTACACCGCAGCAAAAAGAAAAAAAATGGATGAGTTTAAACATCTTCAAGAGGAAATTTGTGAGAAATTATGCACACTATCACGGGAAAAACTGACAAAACTCAGTGTCTTTCTTCACCTAACACGAGAAGATGAGACAAATGTGACTCGTTTATTCCTGTTGAGCCTCCTTAGTAACCATTTACTAAGAGCTGAGCTAGAGGAGTTAGAAGATGGCGGTATGGCTGAACTGTTAACAATTAATGACAAACTGATCCAGCTCACGGGAATCACAAGTAATGCTCCTGAAAAAGATACCGAGAGGGAGGAAATTAAACTTGGAGATGTTAACACAGCCCAGAGAACAATACAAGAAAGTGGAGAGAGGACAGCTGAATTGTTTTCTACCATGTATATTAGCCCCGCAGCATCACAAAATACAGCAGACAGACAGACATATGCAGCCCAGAACCCATCTTATTCTTCACCCACATATCAGAGACAAGTGAATGCGACATGGCAGAAAGACTTCAAAATTTCTGGTCTAATAGGAGATCTAGGGCAGAAGGACCGTCTCTCATTCTCCAGTCTGGCACGTCAGATAGAAGGTGGACTTAAAAAGGGCTATGCAGAACAGGAAATAGTAGATTCTGTCATCAGGGCTATCACACCAGGGTTTCAGCTGCGGAGTTATCTTGAGGGGAAGGCAGGGCTGACACTCCCGATGCTAAGGCGGATACTTCGTTCTCATTATCAGGAGAAAAATGCGACTGAATTATATAAACAGCTCACCAAAGAAGCTCAGCACGCTAGAGAAACCCCACAAAGCTTCCTAATTCGAGCTCTTGATCTAAGACAGAAAATTCTGTTTGCTTCTCAGGAGGATGACTCTGGGTTGAAATATGATCCCGCCCTAGTTCAGAATATGTTCTTGCACACCGTCTTGACTGGATTACAAAACGACCGCATCCAAAGCCACCTTCAACCATACCTTTCAGATCCCGCTGTCCCAGACGAAGTGTTGCTGGAGAAACTCAATGTAGCTTGTTCCAATGAATCTGAAAGACAAAATAAGCGAAAATATGAAAAAAATGGTACTGTTCATGCTGTACAGTTGAATGAGCCTGCCCCTGAACAAAAGCTTCAGTCCAAACAGTCGAAGTTCGATTTAATGTCACAACTAAAAAGCCTGAGTGATGATATCATACAGATTAAAGAGTCCATCCAGCAGCCCTTACCTGTCCCTCAGCAGTGTTTTGCAGTTTACAACAAAGACCCAGCATCAGCAGTGTCCCAACAGACATCAGGATGGACACAAGTCCAAGAGCATCAGACCTGGAAACCCGAGACGGCTACATACCAACGGCAGGGAAGCCCATACATGTCTCCACACCAGTTCTCACAAAGCCAACAACAGGTGAGGGAACAGAAAATACCTCCCCCACCTGCAAACCCAGTTCAGTTGTCCACTGTTCCACCAGAACATTCTCTCCAGTCACGTCAGCATTATTCAATGATAGAGACGCACCATGGACAGCCGTATGTGTATCCTTCTCAGCAGCACCCCATGTCCGTCAACTATGTAACTCAGCCGTCAAACTTTGCAGCACCGCAGTATTATCCACAGCAGGTTATGGAGCCACCCCGACAGCACCCCTATCAGTTCCGCCAGTCCCGTCCCTCACGAGCCAGACAATGTTTCCATTGCCAGCAGCGCAACGCAGAAGAACCTTGCACCCATTGTTACCACTGTGGCAGCAGTGAGCACTTCTCAGCTGGCTGTAAGAGTAAAGGCGCCAGACCTCAGCGTGGAGCTCCGTTAAACAGGAGCGGGTTACCCCCAAGGGACAGGGTGTGACCCGAGCGGCAGAGAAGTCCCAAAAACATGAGAAATGTAGCATTGGCCATCAGAGACAGCTTGAGTCCCAGTCGCTTGATAGTACGCTTGATAGTATTTTAACTGCCCCTTGTCAAGTTAACCAGCATTCTGCCATCACGTCCTTAGTTGGAAAACAGTGCCTTGTTACCTGTTATCTACAGGGAAAAAAGATTGAAGCATTATGGGATACAGGCTCCCAAGTATGCATTATAGATGAGGAGTGGAAAGCCAAATATGCACCTGAAGTTACACTGAGAAATATTTCCGAGGCGACCGAAGCACCAGACAGTCTGCGCCGCGAACATGCCATACAGTGGATGGGTGGAGTTGACTTTCAAGTTGGCATCCCCTGTAACCAATGAGAAAGAGTTAAACATTCCTGTGCTTGTTTTGAAGGACCAAGAACTGCACAGACCTATCGTCGGGTATAACGTGATAGAACAAATAATGAGACGAAGCGAAAGTGGATCCCTTGGTGTGACTAATGCTTGTTTGTACAGAACTGTCAGAAGTGCTTTCCCTAGCATAAAGAAGAAAAGTGTACATACCTTCATCAATTTGGTGACTGCAGAGGGGCTCAGCGAGTACGTAGTAAGAACCAGGAAGGAACCTGTGAACATAGAGAAGCACACCATTATGCAAATTCAGTGTCTGGTAAAAATGCCTCATGTTAAACAAGATACGGTGCTACTGTTTGAGCCACACGTGAACCCAATGTACCCAGATGGCCTTGAAATCTTTGATACTCTCTTCCTTCTGGAAAAAGGGGCTCGGCCATTAATTACTATCAATGTGCAGAATGGAACAGATCACGACATCACGCTTGGTGGTAGAACAGAGCTAGGAATTCTGCAGCCAGTTAAGTCTGTTTTACCAATATCAAATGCACAGTGTGAAGCCACAGCATCTGTTACACAGGTCCTACCAGAGATCACTGAGGCATCTCCCAATACAGATCGATGGGACCCTCCAGTGGATGTGAGCCATTTAACTCCGCCCCAACAACAACAAGTCAAGAGAATGTTACGTGAAGAGTGTCATGCCTTTTCGAAGTCAGACGACGATATTGGCTGTGTCCCAGGTTTGCATCTGAGTATCTTATTAAATGATAACACTCCTGTTGCCCACACATACACATCAGTCCCCAAACCGTTATATCAAGAGATGAAGGACTACTTGCATGACCTGATTGCTCAAGGGTGGGTGGCCAAGTCTCATTCCCCTTACTCGTCCCCAATTGTCTGCGTCCGGAAGAAGGATGGCAGCCTCAGGCTATGTATTGATTACAGGGACCTGAACAGCAAAACAATCCCTGATCGCCAGCCAATACCCAGGGTGCAGGATATCCTAGACGGGCTGGGAGGTAATGCGTGGTTCTCACTGCTAGATCAAGGGAAGGCCTACCACCAAGGTTTCATGTCCCCAGAGAGCCGGTACCTGACTGCATTCGCAACACCGTGGGGCCTATACGAATGGATTCGTATTCCTTTCGGCCTTATGAATGCGCCTGCAGCGTTCCAACGGTTTATGGAAGAGAGCCTGGAAGGGTTAAGAGACAAAATTTGCATACCATACCTAGACGACATCCTAGTCTTCACTGAGTCCTTCGATGAACAAGTGGAAGCGGTGAAGAAAGTACTGCAGAGGTTACAGTCCCGTGGAGTCAAGTTAAAACCAAGAAAGTGTGAGCTCTTTAAGAAAGAAGTGCGATATCTGGGGAGAATTGTGTCAGCTGAAGGCAGTCGTATTGATCCCGCAGACACCGTCGCTGTAACGGCACTGAAGGAACAGACACCAAGCACGGTGGGGGAACTACGCAAGATTCTGGGCCTGCTCAGCTATTATCGGCAATACATAAAAGACTTCTCTCGAATTGCCAGTCCCCTCTATGACCTGCTAAAAAGTAACACGGAAGGTGCTGGGCCACAGAGAAAGGGGAGACACAAAGTAAGAAATAACAAACGAAATCATGTGGTGCCGTCAAGTAAATTAATTGAGTGGACAGAAAAACATCAGGAGATACTAGAAAAGTTGATTAACTGCTTGACTCAACCTCCGATCTTGGGATTCCCTGACTTCTCTCAACCGTTCATCCTTCATACGGATGCGTCCAACCAAGGGTTGGGAGCTGTTTTATACCAGCAGCAGAATGGCAAGCTGAGAGTAATTGCCTATGGTTCTCGGACTTTGACGGCAGCTGAGAAAAATTACCATCTGCACAGTGGGAAGTTGGAATTCTTAGCTCTGAAATGGGCCATCACTGAAAAGTTCAGAGACTACCTGTACTATGCACCAACCTTTACAGTTTTCAGTGACAATAATCCATTGACCTATGTCCTGACCTCTGCGAAGTTGAACGCCACCGGGTGTAGGTGGGTGTCAGAGCTTGCAGATTTTCACTTCACCATCCGCTACCGTCCAGGTAAAGAAAACATAGACGCTGACTCACTCTCCAGGATGCCAGCGGATCTGGAAACGACGATGAGAGAATGTACTGAGCAGTTTTCACCTGACTGTGTGGGAGCCGTGATCCAAGCTGTGGAGTCCCAAGGGAATCCAGATGTGAATTTTGTAGTAGCCTGTCAGAGTGTACTGGCAAGTGTGGAGAAAAATGAGGGACACCTCAAACCCCTGTCAAAAGAGGAAATCAGACAAGCACAAAAGGATGATAAGGACATTAGAATAATAAGTGAACACTTACAAGCAGGATCTAGACCTCCTCAGCAGTGGCGTTCAGTCAACTCGCCGGCCAAAGTTCTTCTGAGAGAGTGGGATAAGCTGAAGCTAGATGAACATGGCATTCTGTTCCGCCAAACGTCTCAGAGAAAACAGCTGGTGTTACCAACGCAATTCAAAAGAACTGTCCTGAGAGAAATGCATGATGAGATGGGCCATCAGGGACTTGATCGCACCACAAGCCTCATTAGGGATCGGTTTTTCTGGCCCTACATGCAGAAAGACATTGAAAATTATGTTCTGAGAACCTGCTGCTGTATCAAACAAAAAAAACCCTGTCGTGAGACAAGAGCACCTCTTAAAAATATCAAAACGACCCACCCATTTGAATTGGTGTCCATTGACTTTCTCCATCTGGACAAATGCAAAGGGGGCTATGAGTACATTTTGGTAATCGTCGACCACTTCACTCGATTTGCCCAGGCATATGCCACCACCTCAAAATCTGCAAAAACAGTAGCTGACCGGTTATTCAATGATTTTGCCCTAAAGTTTGGGTTTCCATCCCGAATTCACCACGATCAAGGTGGAGAATTTGAAAACCAGCTACTCGCCCAACTCAAAAAGTACAGTGGCGTTGCCGGCTCAAGGACCACCCCCTACCACCCCCAGGGCAATGGGCAGGTGGAACGATTTAACCGGACATTATTGCAGATGCTGAAAACCCTGACTGAAAGACAAAAAGCTAATTGGAAAGATGCATTGAACAAATTGATCTTTGCCTATAATTGTACCAGATGTGACGTGACTGGCTTCTCACCTTTCCAATTGCTGTTCGGACGCTCACCAAAATTGCCCATCGATGCTCTCTTCGGACTCAACTCCGACAATGACTCCCAAAGTTACAGTGAGTACGTGGAACGATGGAAAAAAGGAATGCAGGAAGCTTGTGAGATTGCGAGAGAACAGGCAAACAAGTGTGCAGAGAGAAACAAAAGGAATTATGACCAACGAGTGAGGTGTACTGACCTGTTCCCAGGAAGCAGGGTCCTCGTTAAAAACCTGACTCCAAGAGGTGGGACCGGGAAACTGCGAAATTTCTGGGAGGATGAGGTTCATGTTGTTACACGCCAGGTGGCAGATGGTGCTCCAGTCTACGAAGTAAAACCTGAACAGAGTAAAGGCAGATCACGAGTTTTACATCGCAATCTTCTCCTTCCATGTGACCATCTACCTCTTGAAATCACACCAGCTCAAAGTACTAAACTAAAACAAGGACAGCAACCAAGAAACAGCAGAACTCAGCCCGCCCGGGGAAGAGAATGTGAGTCAGAGTACGATAATGAAAGTGAAGAGGATGAATACTACTTTCAAGTGGAGCCCTTCCAGATAAGACCACAGGAAAGCAGTGATTGCCTAGAAAAAAGAAATGCGTTATCGCCACAGTCAGTACCTTCTGAGCCTCGATCTGACTCTCCAGTGGTGGAACCAAGGCCACAGTCACCTCCAGCTGAGTCAGAGATGGATCTCCCAGAGTCTGTACCTGAAATAAGAAAATAACCTAATGAAAATGAACCAACTGCTGACCTAATGCAACAAGACTTACCTGATAGGGAAGCAGCTGCGGCGCCTGGGTCCAGAGACAGGACCTCCGAGGGAGAAAACGGGTACCAGTTCACCAGGAGAAGACGAAGACCGCCTAAAAGGTTTACCTATGACAATCTTGGGTCCCCATCATGCTACAATGTGCAGATAGTGGGCAACAACCACTACCCACACTTTGCATCTAGTGGGATGACAGCTGTGACACCCTGGTCATCAACACCCCTTTGTTACCCCCAGCCTTCATATGTGTGCTATTAACTTTGAATTGCACTACCACATGAAACCCCCACGTCACTAGTTACAGTATGGTCTGTGTTGAAGGTGAAGTACCGCTATACACCACACTACCCAGAGACTGTTTATTGCCCATAGTGTGAAACTATTGAAAAAAAAGAGCAAACAGAAAAACAATGGACTGTTACCAAATATTAAGAAAATGGACTGTTGTGCGGTCTTGAAACTGTGGACACTTTGAGTCACTTTGAGACTTTCTTGTTGACACTGTCTGAATCTTTTTTTTTCTTGCTTTAAGGACTTTCTGCCATTTTTGCCGGGGCAAATTAATGGACTGTTTTTTCCTCCCTAAAAGAGACTCTGTGGTTTTAAAAGAACTTTCTTTTTTGACACTAAACCATGGGACTTTTACGAACAAGTGCCTCTGGACTATTAAGTAATATGGACTCTTGCATTGTCAAATGATTGCTTGTGAAAAAAAAAAAAGAATGTTGTGCAAGAAAATGTTGGTAACAGTGTTGTGAAATCTGATGTTATGTAAAACAACTGCTGGGTGGAGTTAAATATTGTAAATTGAGCATTGCTGTAGCCTAACTGATTACTTAAACAATGATGTCGGGACGACATCTTATTTTGAGGGGGAGAATGTGGTGGTTACAAAAGTATATAAGCATTT
Source organism: Vimba vimba (assembly GCA_022828995.1). NCBI lineage: Eukaryota > Metazoa > Chordata > Actinopteri > Cypriniformes > Leuciscidae > Vimba > Vimba vimba. The sequence goes on from CM040830.1 coordinate 2,509,518, forward strand.
GTAAATAAATAAGTAAATAGTAGTAAATATGTTATATGTAAGATATATGGATGACGAGAATTTATTCCTTAAATGTGTTTATTCCGTTGATTAATGTTCCCTGCTCAATCGTTCTATGATTTGATTGCTTTCACCTTTGGGGAGTGTTCGCCTGCTTGGGGAGGGGGTGGGGCACGCGCGCGCTGCTCAAACAATACAGACTCTGATAAGTGAAGCAGCAGCAGCTCCGTGTCCTGTATTAATTTATACACATATCTCCCCTCATCAGGTATGAATTACATAAAAGCAATGAGAGTATGTTTTTTGACATGTAAGAGTTTAAGAAATGTTAACTACGTTGTTTAAAGTGTTTAAGTTTACTGTTATGACGGACATGTAAAAGTTCGCTTCAAGTCATGTCTGTGTGCTGCGTCACGCGTGCTAGTTACACATTTTCATGCTAGTGATGGAGACCATGCGGTCTCAGAGAAAATACGCAATATTAGAGTAAAGTCCACAAATAACATGTGTTTTGGTGAAATAATACAATGAGTAAGTTGTAAGTGCCAAATAACTGAAAATGAGTGTCTGTACTAAAAAGTGTATCAGAAAGAATAATTCTGGCAAACATGAACACGTTTTTTAGGATTTATTCACATGGAAAATGTCATAAATGTTATCAGTGAATATTACAGTACATAATGCTTAATATGTAGACACAGCAGTTAAGGGAAAATACTGTATGTACTGTATATGTAATTCTGTTCTATATTTTGTGATTACTACTCTTGAAGTGATGCACTGTCATTGATTGACATAAGAGTGATTGAACTGTTTTACATTGTATAAAAAAACAATACAGACTCTGATAAGTGAAGCAGCAGCAGCTCCGTGTCCTGTATTAATTTATACACATATCTCCCCTCATCAGGCGGTGAGGGTACTACACTAATGTATATTTTAGTCAGAATAATTGCGCTCCTATTCTATTCGCTCCGTCTGTTCGGCGCGCATGCACGCGGCGGCGCTCGTTCACGGAAGTATAGCTTGCAGAAAGCTCGCCCACTCATGACAGCAAACTGGACTTTCTAACATTTACAGATGGAGAATATGTTCGTGAAATGTAAGTTATGCACTGAGGAAATTATTGGATGTCACTTCAGCTTATGGCTAAATATTATTAGAGGTATATTTGTTTCCACCAATCGCTGCACAAGTGAAGTTTAGTATGATGACGAAAGCACGTTAGTATGCTTAGAGAATGCATTGCGGTGCCTGCAGTTCGAAAAAAAAAAAAATCTTTGAATGTAAGTCTATGGGAACAATGTGCAGAAACCATAGACTGTAAAAAAATATGGACGTAGTGTCCGTGACGTCACCCGTAGGTTTCTGAAGAGCATTTTTGAAGCCTAAAGTGGGCGGAGCCTGCCGTCGCCATCTTGGCCTTGCGTCACTCCCGGATAACAGAAAATAGGCAAACAGGCGGGGCGTGAGTGGAGCTGAGGAGCCTGGCCATAGATATGAGCCTGGCTTTCTGAAATCACCTAGCTCGACGTGATCGAGTTAGCTGATGATGTAAAGCCAATTAAAAGTTCCCATTTTTGCCCTTCGAAATATTATAATAGTTAAAAGACATGGCTACAAGTGAGACTGTGTATTACTTCGAGAGTGTTTGTGTGTGACAGTGATTTATGTGCATACATGTCAGTCACTCTTTCATGGTCCGTCAGCGCGGCATCGCTCAAGTTCGTAGAGAGCTTATTCAGTCCATTTTAAATTCTGATTTTGGCCGCCTCTCAAATGGGTTAAACCGTTAAACCATAGATATATTGCCTATGAAGTTCAAGTAAATGCGCTAGAAAATCCGCGCTCATTCAAGGATGTGCATTTATTGCATGAACGGAAAAAGCGCCGACGCCTGCATGATTTCATCTGACGGTACATAAGCATAATATAATCTGTTCCGTGAGAGCAGAACGAACGAGCCTTTATTGACGTTTTAAATTTGAAAACCCCAAAAAGCAACGAAATTGTCAGACATCCATTAGTGCATGTTCACAGAGGAAAACAACTGAAATACAGCGCTGGTTGTTCTCTCAAACGATAACGACGGAATCCAAAGACGTGGGCTTTGTACCCAAGTATTAAATTGTATGAAATAATCCCGAAAAAAAGCACAAACACTGCAGAGAAGGCAGCTAACATTTGCTGAGGTGAAGTGACGGCTAAAAACAGCAGACAAACGGCTAGCATTGACATCAGCGGCAATCCACCTGTCACTCAAGTGGCCACACCCTTAAATTTAAATATTAATCAACTAAACGAATGAGTTATAAAAAAATTCACCCCCCTCACAGTTGTTACGAAGGGCAAAATTAGCAGTATAGACCAAAGCCACATAGAGATCCAGGCTGTAAACATGTTTTTTTCTGCTGTAAAGTTGGTAATTTTAACATGAGGGAGATGCAGATTTGACTCACTTCTGCAGCCAGGCAGAAACATGGACGTGCAGATGTTCATGACTGTATGTTTAAGGTCAATACATTTCTTGAATATCAGAAAATTTGACCTTTTTAAGACATAGTGAAATCGCCCCAAAAGAGGCGGTACTCCACAGAACGTGACTCGGCGCTGATTGGACTATATCCAGAGGCAGAACAACAGTGAGTGACTGCTAGCATAACTCTGTGGTTGAATGAGATTGTGATTGAAAAAGTCCCTTTCACACTTTGGTGGTGCGTCGCCCGATCGCCCTAATGAAGAAACCGCCACTGACAGTAATTACAACTTTTAAAACATTTTGTTTAAAAACATCTTTTTAAAAAGTGTGTGCTTTTGGAAATCGACCTTTACTGTCCCTAACACGCTTGTTATTTTGCATTTTAGGCTCATATTGATAACAAGGAATCGTTATTCTTTCTGCAAATAATTGTTGAGATGATTATTTTTTCATTCAGGCTATTTATTCATTTCGTTGTGTACTTTCACCCATTAGATTTGTGAATTACTGCGGTGTATTGGTGGAACATTTCGGGAACATTTAAAACTGTTTGTAAAAGAAAATCCCTCGTTTAGAGTTCACTACATACAAACAGTATTAGTTTAATTTCACATCACTACATGACTTGCTTTGAAACCCATAACAGTGGATGATTATAATGCTCTGCTCTCATCCAGGTTAAGTTCTACATGGTTAAAGTCAGTATGAAACTGAAGTTGCGCTGGTCTTTTCTTCCATATTGTTCATATCCAAGTGAATCGTTACAGGAACAAGAACAAATGTGGGCAGGGCTTGATTTTGTCTGTGGGGAATTGATTGGATGGTTGTGCACCATGATTTATCGGTGCACATCGTTATTGTGTTAATAATCTTGAATCAGAATAACTTCCTCTTGCAGCATCTCTTCTCTTCTCTGATGACGAGGGCGGAGCTATAACCTGTCACTCACATGAGATCAGCTAAAAGCAAACCACAACCATCCAATCAATTCCACAAAGACAAAATCAAGCCCCGCCCACATTGGTTCTTGTTCCAGTAGTGTTTCACTCTGATTAACGGCACAATAGGGGAGAAAAGACCAGCACAACTTCTTTTTCATTACACTTAAAGGGATAGTTCGCCCAAAAATGATATTTAAGCCATGATTTACTCACCCTCAAGCCGTTCGAGATGCATATGTCAATCTTTTTTCAGACGAACACATTTTCAGTTATTTTAGAAAATGTCTTAGATCTTTCAGTGGTTATAATGTGAAGCAATGGGGTCCACAACGTTGAAGTCCCAAAATGGGCATGCATCCTTCTCAAAAATAATCCATCCGGCTCCAGGGGGATAAACGAAGGCCTTCTGAGGGTAATCCGTGCGGTTTTGTCGTAAAAATATACATATTTAAAACTTTATAAACTAAAATAACTGGCTTCCGGTGGCGGTCGGTGCGCGTTCACGGAGATGGATGCTGGCGTAGGACGTATGACGTAGCGTAGGAAGCGTCGTGACGTAGAACGAACGTGACAGCGCAGCCAGAGAGCAGAGCAAAACAAAACTCAACGTTCGTTCTACGTCACAACGCTTCCTACGCTACGTCATACGTCATACGCCAGCATCCATCTCCGTGAACGCGCACCGACCGCCACCGGAAGCCAGTTATTTTAGTTTATAAAGTTTTAAATATGTATATTTTTACGACAAAACCGCACGGATTACCCTCAGAAGGCCTTCGTTTATCCCCCTGGAGCCGGATGGATTATTTTTGAGAAGGATGCATGTACATTTTCGGACCTGAATCAGCTGGACCCCATTGCCTCACATTATAACCACTGAAAGATCTAAGACATTTTCTAAAATAACTGAAAATGTGTTCGTCTGAAAAAAGATTGACGTATGCATCTCGAACGGCTTGAGGGTGAGTAAATCATGGCTTAAATATCATTTTTGGGCGAACTGTCCCTTTAACAAAAAAGACATGAAAAGAAAATAATAGTTTTTTCAAGTATTGTTAATTAATTGATAGCCCAATGTTTGCAACAATTACAAACAACAACAAACAAACATTAAAATAAGAATTAGCCTATCACTTATAAAGAGTTTAGTTTTGTATTGGCGTATCAACGTCTTGTGCATGCATAATTGCATATAATCAGTTATATTAAAGGTGCTGTATGTAGGATCCAGCGGCCTCTAGCGGTGATGTTTCAGATTGCAACAACAGCGCTCGTGCTCGTGCGGGTGCTCAAACTCAAGAGCGCGCGCCGCACTCACTACCGGCCACACTGAGACTTTCAACACAACGGAGAAAGCATCACACAACATGCTGGAAACTCATGTAAACTCCCACTGCAACATTACCATAATAGGCTACTTTTATCAGCTTGACGTATAACTAATGCTCCATGCTCGTACCATGATAACGTTACATTGACTGTATTTTGCCGACGTGGTGTTATCTAGCACAAGGCATTTCACTAACTATTCGTGTATCTTTCACAATTAGCAATGTCAACATAGGTCAATGAATGATAACGAAAACGGTTAGTCAACTAGACTGAACAATTTCAGTGTAACAATAAGACAGTAGGAAGTAATATTACTGTAGGCCTACTGAACGTGTCTGGAAATGTGTATTATAAACAATATGATCGTAGTGGGATGAGTGACGTTAGACAGTAGACCTAGTACATAAAATAAAAGTTACATAGCACCTACTTTTTGTTATCATGGAACAGTCTTTTGTATTAATTTCATGTCTCATGTATGTTGTATTTTACCTTGCTATTTCATTACAGTTTACTATTATTTATTTCAGCATATCTGAAAACTTGTAATTTATCAGAAAAAAAGCCAACTCAGGGTCTGTTTTTATAGGCTACCTAAAGCAAAGCGGAGGTCTCTCCATAATTCAAACGCTCTGCCAATGTTGATCCGTGTTTTCGTCCTGAGTCGATCCGATTGACGTTTGGCCTGACGAGCTTCAGCAGATAATATATATATTTTTTTTTTATATTTTTTTGGAGTTTGTGTTGGAGTCTGTGTTGTGCTGGAGGCAGGTCGCTTTTTGGTGTTATCAGACTCCATGTCGTTAGCTGCAGTGCCGTCGCATAGACTGTATATAAAAAGGAGAGAGGCTCGGGAGCGCGCATGCACGTCACATCCGGTGGATTTCGCAGAAAATCCGACCCGGAGACTTCACATAAAAATAGGAATACTGGCCTTCAGAGGTAATAGCAAAACACGAAAAGTGGATCATTGTAATGTGTGATTACAACCCCTTCACAGACAGGCAATAAAAAAAGGATTCATTTTATAAAAAAAGTTACATACAGCACCTTTAAAGTCGACATGAAATCAAAATTGACCCTATTTACTTTGTTAGCACATATTACTAGTAGGGCTGGGCGATTTAAATCGTGATATTGTTATGCGCATCTCGTCAGTAAAGCCGGTTCCTTGATTAGTATCGCCATCACCTGCTTTCAGATGGAGCGGCATTTACTACAAAGAGCCGTAGTTAAAGGGATAGTTCACTTTGAAATTAATTTTTGATATGTTTTAGCTTACCTCAAAGGCATCCAAGATGTAGGTGTCTTTTTTTCCGGAGTAGTTTCAATTTTGATATTTTTAGGTCAAACCGTTCTTGTCTGTCAGTCATATAATGCAGGTCTATGGTCACTGTCTCAAAACAGCATGCACAGAGTCCAAATTAAACAATTCCCCATCGTCCAAATTAAACAATTCCCCATCGTAAGTACATATTGATGGCTTAAGACACGAAACGAGCGGTTTGTGTGAGAAAACGAACAGTATTTATATAGTTTTTGGCCTTTTGTAAACACACACACTCAAATGATCAGAGGACGCGGGTGCTTCGGTCTGCGCAAGCGCCGGAAAGCGACGGAAAAGGTCAGAGGGCGCGGGCGCTTCGATCTGCGCAAGCGCCGGAAAGCGCAGGAAATTATCTCTCGCGCGTGTACGTCACTCATTGTTTACACAGAGATTTCGGAAGCCTTACCTTTCACTGTGAAGATCTAAACATATTTAGACGTACAGGAAATGGCAATGGAAGACGATTTCGATATATCAACAGACAACGTTGAATTTTTTACACAACCATATTTATTTGAACCAGAGTACGTTACACCGATCAAGAACTCAGAGCGATAGAGGAAGCATCCGCTGCAGCAGCACGTCTTCAAGCCTCAGAGAGACAGAGATCTCTGCAAAATTGGTGGTGTTCTTGTAGCAAGTGTTGTGCGATGCCAACAGAAGTAGAGAGCATATGTTGTCACGAATGGAACATAGCAATGCCACAGCTACAAGACGACGACGAGGACATTGACAGTACCCCGTCATACACCTGCCAACGTGCAAAACGCTGCGGCTCAACAGCGGAGAAAACTCGGGATCTTCAGTCAGGCAGGTGTATGACGGGGTACTGTCAATGTCCTCGTCGTCTTGTAGCTGTGGCATTGCTATGTTCCATTCGTGATTCGTGATTCTTGATCTGTGTACTCTGGTTCAAATAAATATGGTTGTGTAAAAAATTCAACGTTGTCTGTTGATATATCGAAATCGTCTTCCATTGCCATTTCCTGTACGCAGTGGTGTAGTGGTAAAAAAAGAGGTGGGTAAACTATAAATTCTGGTGGACCACGACGTGGTCACCCGGTAAGGTGGGCCACTGCCTTCCGGTGTATGTGTATCCTGATGACATCGGCTATCATTTGATGGTACTATAGGGTATCACTGGTTGTTCCCTCATCATAGGTCACACAATCACTATTCAATTCATACATTAATCTAAGTTCTTGTTAAAGAGACTCAAAAAGGAATAATATGGTTGAAATTGAAGTTTACTAAATGACAAAACAGAGAGAACAAAAATATTTGAGAGATCGAGAGGGAGGCTTATATCCAGGGCTTCCAATGCAATGCACTTGTGCATAATGATTAGGGATTTGGCATTATTTTCATAGTTGATTAATCTGTTGAATATTTCCTCGATTAATTGATTGTTTGGTCTATCAGAAAAATGTGGATCAGTGTTTCCCTGTAGAGGGAAAAGTCTTAAACCTGGTGCAGGCTTGATTCCCTCTGAATCTCTTGTACAGTTGGGTTTTGACATGCTCCCTACATTAAACCAGCTGCCTGTAATGAATAATAAAAAATAAAAAAAATCTTTTTTTGCATCATTTTAATGATTTCCTGTTGCGGCTGCGATCAAGTTTCATTCTCGCGCAGCTTGTTTAGTGTTTTCTGCTACGTGTGTGCGCCGTTCTCTTTGTTATGTGTGTGTGTGTGTGTGTGTCGGCGCGCTGCGCTCTCTGCTCCGTGTTTGCGCGCTGCGCATTCTGCTCTGTAGTTAACGGCCCAAATGCTCGAATCATGTGCCGATCGGCGGTCACGCACTGGAAAAGCAAAGTCCGCTCACATAATGTGAAATTTAGAGGTGGATAAACGCAATGTAGAGGTGGATAAACGCACTTTAGAGGTGGATAAACGCACTTTGGAGGTGGGCAAACGCTATTTCCAAATATTGGGAGGTGCGTAAACGGCGTTTACGTGCGTTTAGCCTCCACTACATCCCTGCCTGTACGTCTAAATATGTTTAGATCTTCACAGTGAAAGGTAGGCTTCCGAAATCTCTGTGTAAACAATGAGTGACGTACACGCGCGAGAGATAATTTCCTGCGCTTTCCGGCGCTTGCGCAGATCGAAGCGCCCGCGCCCTCTGACCTTTTCCGTCGCTTTCCGGCGCTTGCGCAGACCGAAGCACCCGCGTCCTCTGATCATTTGGGTGTGTGTGTTTACAAGAGGACAAAAACTATATAAATACTGTTCGTTTTCTCACACAAACCGCTCGTTTCGTGTCTTAAGCCATCAATGTGTACTTACGATGGGGAATTGTTTAATTTGGACGATGGGGAATTGTTTAATTTGGACTTTGTGCATGCTGTTTTGAGACAGTGACCATAGACCTGCATTATATGACTGACAGACAAGAACGGTTTGACCTAAAAATATCAAAATTGAAACTACTCCGGAAAAAAAGACACCTACATCTTGGATGCCTTTGAGGTAAGCTAAAACATACCAAAAATTAATTTCAAAGTGAACTATCCCTTTAACTGACAAGCTGAGCCATATCGCATTAATTATCGCTGGCGATACGTCCGCGATTTTAATGCGATATGGCTCAGCTTGTCAGTTAACTACGGCTCTTTGTAGTAAATGCCGCTCCATCTGAAAGCAGGTGATGGCGATTTACTACTAATCAAGGAACCGGCTTTACTGACGAGATGCGCATAACAATATCACGATTTAAATCGCCCAGCCCTAATTACTAGTCTTGTGGTGAACAATTAATCTGTGCAAGTTAATACACACAAAAAAATTGTTTGCCGTGGTAATCTTTAATCAAAATCTGAAAAGTTACTTCCGGTCTGGAATGGCGTTCCTTCTCTGATGACGTCAGTTTGACGGCTTAACCGCTAGTGTGCTATGAGCGGAGATGGAGAGGAGGGAGAGAGAGCAAGCGCAAAATGCAGCATCGGCATCTCGAAGCGGCACTTCCGGCGGCATCTCCAGCTGCCATCAGTGAGCGGCTTCTCCAGCGGCCAAACGCGGGAGCGGCATCTCCAGCGGCCACCAGTGAGCGGCACTTCCGGCGGCATCTCCAGCGGCCATCAGTCAATTATGATTTTAACATGATAAAAAAAATCAGAGATTGCAAGTATTCTGATTATTTATAATAGTCCAACATAACATGTATGTGGCAGATTTAATACACCAAGGAAAATTATTAAATAGCATATTCCTTATTAATTATAATAGATAAAAGACACATTTATTAAAAACATACGTTGTTCAGTTGTAGGATACAGTAGGCCTACAACAGATATGTTTTTAATAAATGTGTACTAGGCTACTAATATTGTTAATATTTATAATATTATTATTATTAATAATAATAATAATAGTATATTGATTAGTTGAATCTAGCTCATATAGCCTATGTTTGTAAAGACAATTTAATTTGAAGAATAACAAATGTTAAATAAAATTACAATTAGGATATATTTTGGTGTGTTTCTAATTAATTAGCTACAGTTCTCTATGTAAAAACCTTTAAAATTAGTAATTATAATTTTTCACATGAATAGCCTAGGCTACATGATGTTCAGTTAGCCTACTTTTTTATGAATAATTTGGATTTAATAATTTCCTCTGCGCAGAAACATAACTAATTAATCAGAAAGTGGTATCATCACACTTAGGCCTACTTTGGCAGCAGCCACAGCTGGACAAAGTATTGGCTGCTGGAGATGCCGCTACGAGATGCGGCTGGAGCGACAGCTGGCTGTTGGAGATGCCGCCGCAATTTCAGCTTTGTAGGCCTACAGCTTTTTTGAATTAATATCAGAATTGTGCAGCACATCAGAAACTCATTTCTGTATTAACTGAACTCATTTCTGTATTAACGGAATAACCGTTTATATCATATTTAATGACATTTCAAATTAATATTTAATAAACAGCATTTTCTGAAACATAAAAGTGATATTGACAGTGACACTTCTTGCTGGAAACTTAAAACGTTGCATAGCCTGTATCAATAGGCTACTCAGAACAATTGCAGCTTTCTCTGATGTAGGCCTAACGGAGAATCAGAAACTCAAAACTTTATTTACAAAGGATATGCTTACACATGATATAGATATAGCCTATGCTACTCTGTGGTAGCTACATAATGTTATTTAGTTAAAATGCAGTTAATAAAATAAAAAATATTGATTGCTGGAGATCTCGGCATCTCCAGTGGCATCAGTGAGCGGCATCTCCAGCGGCCAAATGCGGGAGCGGCATCTCCAGCGGCCAAATGCGGGAGCGGCATCTCCAGCGGCATCAGTGAGCGGCATCTCCAGCGGCATCAGTGAGCGGCATCTCCAGCGGCATCAGTGAGCGGCATCTCCAGTGGCATCAGTGAGCGGCATCTCCAGCGGCCAAATGCGGGAGCGGCATCTCCAGCGGCCAAATGCGGGAGCGGCATCTCCAGCGGCATCAGTGAGCGGCATCTCCAGCGGCATCAGTGAGCGGCATCTCCAGCGGCATCAGTGAGCGGCATCTCCAGAGTCCAGCGGGCAGGACTTTCCGGTGCAGCGGCATCTCCAGCAATCAATATTTTTTTATTTTATTAACTTTATTAATTATTTTATTGTCCAGCTGTGGCTGCTGCCAAAGTAGGCCTAAGTGTGATGATACCACTTTCCACCAAAATATATCCTAATTGTAATTTTATTTAACATTTGTTATTCTTCAAATTAAATCGTCTTTACAAACAGGTACTATTAATAATAATAATATTATAAATATTAACAATATTAGTAGCCTAGTACTAGTACACATTTATTAAAAACATATCTGTTGTAGGCCTACTAGCCTACAACTGAACAACGTATGTTTTTAATAAATGTGTCTTTTATATTATAATTAATAAGGAATATGCTATTTAATAACTTTCCTTGGTGCATTAAATCTGCCACATACATGTTATGTTGGCCTATTATAAATAATCAGAATACTTGCAATCTCTGATTTTTTTTTTATCATGTTAAAATCATAATTGACTGATGGCCGCTGGAGATGCCGCCGGAAGTGCCGCTCACTGGTGGCCGCTGGAGATGCCGCTCCCGCGTTTGGCCGCTGGAGATGCCGCTCACTGATGGCAGCTGGAGATGCCGCCGGAAGTGCCGCTTCGAGATGTCGATGCCGCATTTTGCGCTAGCCCTTACTGGGAGGAGGAGCGCTAAAGTAAAACCCTGCCCTCCGTTTCACTTGGAAATATGTTACAACACTGGAGAAAAGTCGTTTGCAACTTGCGGTTCACGGGGACTTTAAACAGTTCACAGGTAACAATAATCCAATCCAATCCACTTTATTTCTATAGCACATTTTACAAACACAAAGTTTCCAAAGTGCTGCACAGAAGACTCAGAACATACAAAACAATTAATATAAAATTATTAAAACAAAATAAGAACATCAGGTTTAAAAAATATATAAAATATAAAAGATAAAAAGAATAAACACCACAGAGGACCAAACAACTCACGCGGAGTTAAAAGCCAAAGAATAAAAATGAGTCTTTAGACAAGCCTTAAAACACTAACTGTAGGGGCAGTTCGGACATGAAGGGGCAGAGCGTTCCAGAGTTTAGGTCCAACCACAGAAAAGGCCCTGAGTTTTAATGGATAATGGATCTGTACGCACATCGCTTAGATCGTCACTCAACCAGTGCGAAAAAGTCTCGACCAGTGCGAAAAAGTTTATAATAGAAAAACAAAAAGTCAAGTCATGGTCCTCCTGTATGGAATTAATTTTGTTCCAATAATAATGAACGCAACTTTTCAAGAAACTAATTAAAATATAAATTGAAACTGAATAAAATATCTTTGAAACTGAAAAAGAATAAATCGCAGGCAAATTTTTTGACCTCGTTTTTAATACACTGCATGTTTTGCTAACTATTTCTCATATTGCGTTCGCTGATCTGAACTTACAAATGCGCTTCCAGAGATTTCATTTACGCTTCTGAAGTTTTCGTTTACGCTCCCAGAGTTTTCGTTTGCTGTTCTGACACATTTCTCTCGTGGGGGCGGGGCTAGTAGCAGTGTGCTCTTATTGGCTACTGAGTTTTTGATTGACAGCTTCTTCACCTGGAAGTGAAGACGTCAGTGCTGTGTTTATGTGTGGATGTGAGCGTCTGTAAGCGCAGCTTTCTATTTCATTTTAGTGATATTAAGTTTATATCTGTATTTTTTTGCTGCTACACTATATTGTTGAAATTATTTCTTATAGAAGGAATAGTACAGACGAATGATATCATTATCATTAGCCATCGTCGCTATCAGGATACTGGATAGCCTACTCGTGGTAAGTCAGATTTATTTATTTTTAATCAATACTATAGCCTACTAATACTATTTATAATACAGTACTGGCTTTTTTCAGGTGAGAGCCCATAACATTATACAGCTGTGTTGTCTTGATTTAACTTAGCCCAATCATTACATGACTTGTTTATCTACATTCGGTTACAGTCTTCGATTAGATCATATTTCCCCCCAGCCACCCCAAACAACATTGTGCTAGAGTAATGTACAGTATCTGTACTGTAGCCTACAGTACAAAAAGTACTGTATCAGTCAATGATGCCATTGGACCAGAGCGCTGTCAGTCACTGCCTGATTCAACTTTGGCAATGTAAAGCCTTTTTTTTTACCATGCCAATTAAGCTATTTAAACCTGAATTTCTCAATTGCTGATTAATTTGCGATGCAGAGTTTTTGAAAGAGGAGAGAAACGACTTGACCACAGAACACGTCTCTGTTCATAATAATAAACACTCAATTATTTTGAAGTATCTTGAAAATTATTTAATTATTTGATTATCTGATTAGTTTTGTGTGATAAAGATGACTGATAGATAAAGCTATTATATGTAGCTAGTATGAGTAAATGCTTTTTCTGTGTCCATATTTGACTAATAATAATGGCAAAAATTGCACTTCAAATGAACATTTCTGAGAAAAATGTTTAATCTTTAATAGTCTTTCATAATAAATATATGTCCAAATTAAAACCTTAATACATGCAAGTAATTATGACTGAAAACATCCAGCAACTGGGGAATACACAGCCATGGATATATGTTTATAGGGGTATACAGCCATCTACTGGTTACACAACAGTATTACAGATGATAAATGCTTCATGACTCTCGAGGTAAATATTTAAGCTAGTGCTGTAAAATCCCTTAAAACATTTATATAATTTGTTTGGAAAAAATATTGTAAATCTGCAACTTGTTACTGTATGTGGGGGTTCAAAGTAGTTTGTATTGTTAGATTATAATACATTTCCTCTCTCATTTTCCAGGAGTGGAGCAACTTTTCCATAAACAAAATTCCGATGCTGACAGAGGATGGAGTGATAGTACCAGAGATGTCATCATTTATCAGACAATAATCTTACTTTGTTCAGACACATCACCTTTGAATGACTGGGATCTTGATCTTCAGACACCTGATTTATTTTATTTTAATATAAACTAGCAAATATTTTAATTTCCTCTAGATTAAAACAAACACAGTTCACAAGAGGTTGCACTTTATTCTTATTAGTCTATGCTGATCTTGGATTAGCATACCAACAGCATATGAATGTTAAGGGCATAGTTCACCCAAAAATAAAATTCTCACTTATTTTACTCACCCTCATGTTGTCCCAGATGCATTTTACTTTCTTTCTACAGATAAACACGAATTAAGATTATGAGGAAAGTAATCCATCTCTGCGAGTCCTAAATACGCTTTAAAAACCACACACAGTGAGCGTGACGGTAATCCATGCGACCTCAGTGAATGAATCAATGCCTTCTGAAGTCAAACAATAGGCTAGATAAAAGAAATACTAATAATGTAAACTGTTTTAACTATTAAAAATCACTTACGACCAACTGTCTTACGTACATGGGTTACAATCCACTTGTATTATGGACTCACAGAGATGGATTATTTCCTTAAAAATCTTTGTCTATGTTTATGTGAAGAAGAAAGTCATATACATCTGGGATGGCATGAAGGAGTAAATGATGAGAGAATTTTAACTTTTTGGGTGGACTATCCTTGTACTGCTTGTGTCCAGTCACTGCTTTGTTACTTGAACTGCAACATTTAAAATGTATATGAATTTTTTAAATGTATTCTGTATTTGTAATTTTTCATTTTGTATAGTAATGTATATGAGAATACTGTACATGTATATTATGCAGTTAATGTTTTGTGAATTCTGGTCTTTCCTGTCACAGCATAATTGCATCCAAGACCTTCACTTCGATGCTTGTGTATATGCTTTAGTGACAATAAAGAATGTACATTTAATTGAATTCATATTTTCAATTACATTAATATAACTGGTTGTATAAGTCACAATTGAAATGGTTGATGATTGTTACAATATATTTACAATTTTAAATCTTAGAAGGTAGTATTAATTAAATGAAATAACTAAATACAATTATCAGTTAAAAAAAAAAATGTCAACAAGAACATTCTTTGTGGTTCTTGGTTCATGGCCATGGTTGCCAACCTTGATTACCTGGTTGAAGTTTGACTTTCTTGACGGCTGAATATATCACACACGTTTGCTAGTATTCTCTTTAAATTGTAACAGCTCAACCTAATCAGAGCCTAACATGCAAAAGAATCATCAGGAATAAACAAATATTCTCAGAAAACTTTGGACACTATACAATATTTTAAGCATTATACAGTACTTTAATGTACAATTACACCTGAATAGACTGGATAGATCTCTTGTGCTCCTAAAAGCTTCTGTCGACAAAGTAGTAGCAGCAGGTAAATACAGATAAAATTAAAAAACAAACCTAACTTAATATCATTAAAATGAAATAGAAAGTTGCGCTTACAGACGCTCAAATCCACACATAAACACAGCACTGACGTCTTCACTTCCTGGTCAAGAAGCTGTCAATCAAAAACTCAGTAGCCAATAAGAGCACACTGCTACTAGCCCCGCCCCCACGAGAGAAATGTGTCAGAACAGCAAACGAAAACTCTGGGAGCGTAAACGAAAACTTCAGAAGCGTAAATGAAATCTCTGGAAGCGCATTTGTAAGTTCAGATCAGCGAACGCAATATGAGAAATAGTTAGCAAAACATGCAGTGTATTAAAAACGAAGTCAAAAAATTTGCCTGCGATTTATTCTTTTTCAGTTTCAAAGATATTTTATTCAGTTTCAATTTATATTTTAATTAGTTTCTTGAAAAGTTACGTTCATTATTATTGGAACAAAATTAATTCCATACTCCTGACACTGTTCTTGATCATGATCACGGTTGCTTGCGTTCAGAAAAACAAACTCATCAACATGAGAAGATTTTAGGATGATCTTTGCAAAAAATTACTTGGGTCATTCATAAACGATCCATTCGTTGTGTCAGTCACGTGACAAATGAAAGAAAAACTCGGAAGGTAAAGTAAATATTTATGTTCCCTGTAAATTATCTTTGGCTGCATTGTAATGATTTCTTGATGCAGAATATGATCAGGATTGCATAGGTGGATGTGTTTGGGGAATTTGGTAATTAAAAGTAGCCTAGCCTAACATTAAAAACCACTTAAATTAACGAAGTGACTCGAATAAAGATTAGTTCATTTTGATGAACGACATCGAACGAGAGAGCCAGTAAAATGATCCGAACCTCCATCATGCGGATCGAGTCCTCGATTCTTCCGACAGCGCCGCCTAGTGGCTGAAGTTTTCGACTACACAAATGTAGGACTAGTGGTCTAAAGCCCTACTCAGGGGCAAAGCTTTGTTTGTAGTTGTGTGTTTAGGACAACAAGGATGTGTCTGTTGCATTGACCTCAAATTTTAGTCTCTTGTGATTGCAAGAATTAAATTGAATTCCTCTGCAGAAAATATAAATGAAATAAACTCAATATCATCAAGATTCATTAATCCCAGACCAGTCAAACTGATCAAATTACGGATGTGCTGCTGTCCGGATCTTCACGCAAAATATTAAAGAACTGTCAAAACTATGTTTCAGTTTTTTTTTTTTTTTTTTCATTTATGGTTTTAGTAATTAATGTTACCAAATCACCCATAACATTCATTTGTGCATAGTGTGTGAGAATGAGTCTGCATGTGTTTGAGAGCCCTCCTTTATTTATTGCAATATTGCAATATTTCTATATTGCAAAAAGCTGTTATAGAAACCATGGCTGTGTCACGGTTCATGAATTCACTGGTTTCTTCATGTCTCGTGTATTTGTTGTTTTGTGTGTGTGAGTGTGTGTGAGTGGGCGTGGCTGCTCGTTCAGTTGATCAGCACTCCACCTGATCTCATTCCCCTCATCAGCTACCATCAATCATCTCTGCTATATAAACTCATCGCACTCTCCTTTCCCTGTCAGATCGTTGGTTTTGGTGTCCTCAGTGTGTTGTCGTCGTCTGCTCTTCCGGTTCCAGTTCCTGTTCCAGTTCGTGTCCTGTTCGGTGTTTTCATGGTGTTCGTCGTGTTGGATGTTCACTTCACTGGATTCACCGTCACCTGTCTTCACCTCCACGCTGACCATCAAGTCCCTGCGCCTCCAGCCCACCCGTGTGTTATTGCTGTGTCATCTGACCTACAATAAAAGAGTTTACTTGCATATTGCTTCCGCCCCTGAATTATGACAGAACGATCTGACCAAACGATGGGAGCAGCAAGTGGATCCTCTTCGCTTGATGACTTCATCAGAGTAACCATTTCTCGGATAGAGGCTCAAGAGAGGACATCTACGGAGTCGGGTCGGGCCATTCAAGCTCTCGTGGCGCAGGTGTCCGAGCTCACCCAGCAGCTTCAACATCTTCGAGCTCCCACTGCGCCACCACCCACACCGGCCACTCCCCCAGTTCCACCATCAGGCGCCTCCCAGTCAGAACCCCGTCTACCGGTCCCTGAACCCTACAGTGGTGAGCCGAATTTTTGCAGAGCTTTTCTAACACGCTGTACTATGCATTTCTCTCTGCAACCCAGAACATTTGCCACAGAACAAAGCAAAGTGGCATTCGTACTCACACTGCTGACTGGGAGGGCAGCTCTGTGGGGGACGGCGGTGTGGGAGAATCAAGATCCGTGTTGTGCCTCGTTCCAGACACTCGCCGCCGAGATGAAGATGGTGTTTGACCGCGCGGTCGCGGGAAGAGAAGCAGCACGAACCCTGGCGGATCTCAAGCAAGGAAGCAGATCCGTATCAGATTATGCCATTGAGTTCCGGACCTTGGCGGCTGAGTGTCAATGGAACGAGGAAGCGCAGTGGGACATGTTCCTGCATGGGCTGGCTGACCGCGTCCTGAGAGAAATCTACGCGTTGGATTTACCCGCTACACTCAACGGACTCATCGACCTGGCGCTTCGCGTGGATTCTCGTCTCTCTCGTGTTGAACGGATGAAGTTACCGGTTCGGGCTTCAACCACCGTGGAGACCACGCAAGCCAGCGGCGGGGACGCGGTCAGCCCCGTCTACGATCACGAGCCCATGCAGGTCGGGCGAGCTCGGCTTTCCCGGGAGGAGAAGGAAAGGCGGAGATCCCAGGGCCTTTGCCTGTACTGTGGGACTGCTGGTCACTTCGCTTACAACTGCCCGGTAAAAGGGCAAGCCCGGCAGTAAATCTGAGGCTACTGTCGGGTGGGATCTCCGCTGAGAAGACCTCATCAACATCAACTCTCCTTCCGGTAAGACTTAGATGGTCAGCCAACACTCACGACTGTCTTGCACTTTTGGATTCCGGGGCAGAAGGTAACTTCATGGACTACACATTCGCTCACAAGAGTCACGTTCCCCTGTTACCACTCACCCATTCCATTGCTGTGCACGCCCTCAACGGTCAAGCCCTTCCCACCATCGCATTCACCACTGGACCCATTACACTCACTGTATCCGGCAATCACACAGAGACTACCTCATTTTACATCCTGGACTCCCCCCTGGCACCTGTTGTTCTCGGTCACCCCTGGCTAATCAAGCATAACCCCAAAATTGACTGGCAGCAGAGATCAGTGTTGGAGTGGAGCAGTTTTTGTCATGAGTCCTGTCTTGCGTCTGCCTGTCCGTCTGTTATTGTTTCTGCTTTTCAGGAGGAGGCAGTGGATTTATCAAACGTGCCCACGGAGTATCTGGACCTGAAGGAAGTGTTCAGTAAGTCTCGGGCTGCTTCTCTCCCTCCGCATCGTCCCTATGACTGTGCAATAGATCTACTGCCAGGTACGTCTCCGCCTAAAGGCAAGCTTTACTCTCTATCTATTCCCGAGAGGGAGGCCATGGAGAAATATATTTCTGATTCTCTGGCATCCAAATTCATCCGACCTTCCTCTTCTCCTGCGGGGGCGGGGTTCTTTTTTGTGGGGAAGAAGGACGGTTCTCTGCGACCTTGCATTGATTACCGAGGGCTGAATAACATCACGGTAAAGAATACTTATCCTTTGCCGTTGATGTCTTCAGCCTTCGAGAGGTTGCAGGGAGCGTCGGTCTTCACAAAACTGGACTTACGTAACGCTTATCATTTGGTCCGCATCAGGAAGGGGGATGAATGGAAGACTGCGTTTAACACCCCCAGGGGGCACTTTGAATATTTGGTTATGCCTTTCGGGCTGTCCAATAGTCCAGCAGTCTTCCAGGCACTCGTCAATGACGTGCTGAGAGACATGGTCGATCAGTTCATTTATGTCTACCTGGATGACATATTGATTTTTTCTTCGTCTCTCCAGGAACATGTTCAGCACGTCAGACGAGTGCTTCGGAGGTTGTTAGAGAATGGTCTTTTTGTCAAGGCGGAGAAATGCGCTTTTCATGCACAGTCTGTTCCTTTCTTAGGGTACATTGTGTCGTCTGAGGGGATGCGTATGGATCCTGAGAAGGTTAAGGCTGTGGTGGATTGGCCAAGTCCAGATTCCCGTAAGGCCCTACAGAGGTTTCTGGGGTTCGCCAATTTTTACCGGCGGTTCATTCGCAATTTCAGCCAACTAGCCTCACCTCTGACCGCCTTGACCTCCCCCAGGACTACGTTCAGGTGGTCAGACGCAGCCGAGGCTGCGTTTGCCAAACTGAAAGGCCGCTTTGTTTCAGCCCCCATCCTAGTTACCCCTGATCCATCACGTCAGTTCATGGTGGAGGTCGACGCGTCAGAGGTGGGGGTAGGTGCAGTGTTATCCCAACGTTCTCCTACAGACGACAGAATGCATCCGTGCGCGTTTTTGTCTCATCGTTTGTCCCCTGCCGAACGTAATTATGATATTGGTAACAGAGAGTTGTTGGCAGTCAAGTTAGCATTGGAAGAGTGGCGTCACTGGTTAGAAGGGTCGGGGGTACCTTTTATCGTCTGGACCGATCATAAGAATCTGGAATACATTAGAACCGCTAAAAGATTGAACTCTAGGCAGGCTCGGTGGGCACTTTTTTTTCGGACGTTTTGACTTTACTCTCTCGTACCGCCCGGGCTCCAAAAACATCAAGCCCGATTCTTTGTCACGTATTTTTGACCATTCCGATCGCCCGTCTACTCCCGAGTGCATTTTTCCGGAGTCCCTAATTATCTCCACACTCTCATGGGAGGTCGAATCGAAGGTCAGAACGGCCTTAGAAGGGGTAACGCCTCCGCCCGGTTGTCCACCGAACCGGTTATTTGTGCCAGAGCAATTACGGTCCAACGTCATTCAGTGGGGTCATTGTTCCAATGTGGCTTGTCATCCAGGAGTCAGTCGTACCACGTCTTTAGTTAAGCAACGATTTTGGTGGCCACGTATGGCTCGTGACGTTCACAGTTTTGTTTTGGCTTGCTCAGTTTGTGCCACTGGTAAGACTTCCAATCGACCCCCAGATGGGCTCCTTCAACCGCTGCCGATCCCTTCGAGACCCTGGTCCCACATCGCTCTAGATTTTATCACCGCCCTCCCACCCTCTCAGGGTAACACGGTAGTTTTGACCGTGGTGGACCGATTCTCGAAGGCGGTCCATTTCATTCCCTTGCCCAAATTACCCTCAGCCAAGGAGACAGCGGTAACAGTCGTTGACCACGTCTTTCGGCTACATGGCCTCCCGACAGACGTGGTCTCCGACAGAGGACCTCAATTTGTGTCCAAATTTTGGCAAGAATTTTGTAGATTACTGGGTGCGACTGTTAGTCTGTCCTCAGGGTTTCATCCCCAGAGCAATGGCCAAACTGAGAGAGCCAACCAGGATTTGGAGAGAACGTTGCGATGTTTGGTCTCCAAGAATCCTTCCTCATGGAGCCAACGACTGTCATTGGTGGAGTACGCCCACAATTCGTTACCAGTATCATCTACGGGCCTATCGCCGTTTAAATGTAGTCTAGGTTACCAGCCACCAATTTTTCCTAGTCTGGAATCCGAAGTCGCGGTCCCCTCCGCTCACGCCTTTGTCCAGAGGTGTCGCCACACTTGGACTAGAGCCCGCGAGACTCTACTCCAAGCGGGAGCGCGCACCAAGGCTAAAGCCGATCGCCACCGGTCTAAGCCTCCCGTATACGTCGTTGGTCAAAAAGTGTGGCTTTCTACTAAGTACATTCCTCTCCGCTCCGTCTCTAATAAGCTAGCTCCCAAATTTATTGGCCCATTCACTGTCACCAAGATCATTAGCCCGGTGGCAGTCCGCCTCAAACTCCCTCCAGTGTACAGGAGGATTCATTCCGTCTTCCATGTCTCCAAAATCAAGCCCGTGTTTCATTCTCAGTTTAATCCGCCCGTCCCGGTTCCCCCCCCGCCGCGTCTCGTAGAAGGGGAACCTACGTATTCGGTTAATCGCATTCTGGACTCAAGGCGGAGGGGACGCGGATTCCAGTACTTGGTGGACTGGGAGGGTTACGGTCCGGAGGAGAGGAGTTGGGTTCCTGCCAGAGACATCCTGGATCACTCTCTTATCGATGATTACAATCGACAGGTAAGGGAGTCTGGGGACGCCAGGAGGCGTTCCTAGGAGAGGGGGTACTGTCACGGTTCATGAATTCACTGGTTTCTTCATGTCTCGTGTATTTGTTGTTTTGTGTGTGTGAGTGTGTGTGAGTGGGCGTGGCTGCTCGTTCAGTTGATCAGCACTCCACCTGATCTCATTCCCCTCATCAGCTACCATCAATCATCTCTGCTATATAAACTCATTGCACTCTCCTTTCCCTGTCAGATCGTTGGTTTTGGTGTCCTCAGTGTGTTGTCGTCGTCTGCTCTTCCGGTTCCAGTTCCTGTTCCAGTTCGTGTCCTGTTCGGTGTTTTCATGGTGTTCGTCGTGTTGGATGTTCACTTCACTGGATTCACCGTCACCTGTCTTCACCTCCACGCTGACCATCAAGTCCCTGCGCCTCCAGCCCACCCGTGTGTTATTGCTGTGTCATCTGACCTACAATAAAAGAGTTTACTTGCATATTGCTTCCGCCCCTGAATTATGACAGGCTGATATTGTGCAACTCCAGTGGCTGGTATATTATATTATAATGAAACATAAATTCCAGCTTTTGAGTTTTCTCAAATTCATCATAATTTTTTCAGACATTTTACCACAAAAAAAAAAAAACAACAACAAAAAAACCTAGACAAGCTATATTAATCAAAATAAAAAAAAAAATAAAAAATATTACAATATATTAAAAAGTTCTAGATTCTATTGATCAAAACAGGACTTTTGAGCATGTCAGATTCTTAAATTATTAGTTTTTTTTTATGGCCAATGCTGATATCTTACTGAGCCGATGGTCGACATAAAGCCGATGCACTGTGAAATCACACTTTTTAATCCAAAGATAGAAAATAGCACATGCATAACAATTGCTGCAATTTTTATTATTTTTTACATATTCAATAAATTAGAAATATTTAATTTGGAAAATATATCAACATGCATTATTCTTCACAAATAATTAAATAGTAAAATACATTAATAACAAAAAAAACAAACAAAAAAAAACAATCTGGTAGAAAAAATTAAATCTGCCGATATATCTGCCTTGTTGACCACTACACGTCTTTTCATCTTATTTTCTGCCTATAGAGCACAAACTGTGTTGTTTTCTGACATCTTTTATTTTAGGCTATGACTGCTTCAGTGTCACAAAACCAAATTTTCCCATGATATCTTAAAAAAACTACATGACAAAAGAATGCATTCCATTTAACCTGAGCAAACTGCCACTGCCTTGGTGATTCATCGTTCATCACAATGGATCTGCTGTTTGATTTCACAGGAATCGGGCAGGGCCGCTCATTTTACTATAGCGTGACTCAGACACAGTCCTGGTCGTTTCTCACTTCCATCATTCCTTCCATCCATCCATTATTACATCCATTGTGTCTTTTCTGTATTTGCAATGGCATTTGTTATATACAGTAATCACTGAGAGCTAAACTGAGACATTGTGAGACAGAGAGCAGATTAAACATTCATTGTAAAATGCCAAAGAATCTCAGAATTTTCTTGTCACTGTTTGCATAATTTTATTACATTCAGTTAAAAAGCTTACTTTTTGTAATGTAAACTTCAGTACTTGTGGTATATACTGTACACTGTAAAAAAAATGTTAAATTTACGGTAAAAAAATACGGTTGCAACATTTTAGGTTTTAGAGACTTAAATGTATCTGTTATCTGAAATAATGTCAATTTACTGATTGATTGAAGTATTAATATCTGTTTTGTACCATTGTAATACACTGACAACCACCAGTCACAATGGTGGTGAGTCACATGATGAACCAAAGCTCATCACAAGCAACTGTTATGGGTGCTGGGATAAAAAGGGACCAAGAGCAGAGGGTAGAGCCAAGGGGGCACCTAGAGCAGGCAGAGGTCAAAACCAGAGGCAGATCCACATCCCCGGGGGTAGAGCCAAGGCAATAGTCCAAAACAAGAGCAGAAGATTGAAACTGGGTGAGCAAGCTGATTAACCCTCTGAGGTCGACAAACGCGCCGGCGCGTTTTGCTGGATTTTCTCCACATTGTAGCACTATAAACTTAAATTACTCCATCATTTATGGTCATACAGAAAAAAGAAATATAAAAAAAGAATCTGTGATATTTCTCCTTTTGTATGTGTCCACTTACAATCAAATCAAAACATTGTGCTTTTGTAAAATAAAGAAAATAAACAGGGTGTGCGTTCTGCCTCTCCGTCGCGGTGAACTTTTTTTTCTTGAGCACGTCTATAAACTGAAACAAAACTCAGCGAATACTTGTCACACATTTATGAGCCATATACCTTTATAAACATTTAAGTGTGTACTTTTAAATAATCGGATTCAAAACGAAAACAAATATTCTCTGTTTAAGTAATTTGTATAAAACCAACAAGATGTCCAGCTTCTCAAACGCTTGCTCATTACAGTTAATTTGGCCACGCCTACTCGCGCAAAAGATATTCACATGCAAATCTCCACATGGAACGCGAACGCGCTCATTACCTCAACAACAAAACACTTCACTTCACTTTTCGTCGAGTTTGAAAGACGTGCCTGAGCTTACATTGGATTTAGGCTACCTCAGAAGAAGAAGAAGACAAGAAAGATAAGGTAAGAAATTCTTACATAGCCTTGTTATTGTTGCATAAATGTCACGTTGCAGTTGAACTGTTGCTAGATATATGGGGAATATTATAATATTTAGACCCGTGTTTACTGTGTTTGTGGATATCTGCTCAAAAATCTAATATTTATTTCCAAAATCGTGCAGGCCTTTCTCTTGATATCAGTATGTTCACTTTTTTTTTTTCAGGTCCCAGATGCCACTGAGGACTTCAACATTCACTTGAGTCTCAGTACGTGAACATGGTAAAGTGAAAATCTTGGAAATGAAAGGTATGTACAATGTTTTTAGGAATGGCACAAAGGTCTCTGTCTTTGAAGTGCTTTTTTGGCATGTGTTGTGTATCTTTGGATTATGTTGTGTTGTAAATAAATCCAAACAATTTAAAAGCCATTATTTTTTAAATCTCATCATTTACAGTATTGTGCAAGGTTGCTCAGAATGATAGGGGCCTGATAGCTCCTAAAAGGGCCGTTAGGGGAGGTTCTTTGTCTTTCTCAGGTGAGAAAAGCTTACATATTAATGAGCTCTCGCATAAGGCTTTTTCACACAAAACACGTCGTAAAATTTTTAAATCAATATATTGTCTTATCTGAATGAGCAGTCAGGGTGATTTTCACATAGTTTTGCAGCAAATATTCTAGGCTACGTCATACAATTTTCAAAAGTCTTGTGAAGAAATAATCAGTATGGGTTTCATGGCCTTATTTCAGTGAGAATTTTTTTTTGTATTTTCAAAAACCACGCATAAATGTCATTATCTCAAAACTACAAACTTTTACATACATGCTGCTGATATATTATTGTAGCAGAGTTTGTGCTGAATACAGTGTAATTAGACTTTAGCCATGAAAATGTTACAAGTAACAGAAATAACCAGAAATGTCAGAGCATGTCAGAACACCTCCAGGGCCCAGAAAACAGCTCAGACCTCAGAGGGTTAAATAGACAAGGCATGTAAGCTAGGCACGATTCGAACAAGACTGGTTTTTAGGACAGTAGTGAAACGGACGGTAACCAAGACACACTGACAGAGAAGCAAAGAAAGAGAGAAATATAAGTAGTGTAGAAAATCAATGCAAAATGAGACAGGTGTGTGTAAGGAAAGCACAAGCACTGATTAGAATGAGGTGCAGCTGTAATGGCAGAATGACAACCAAGACACAAAACAAACACAACAGAAAGACTGATGATCAAACCAGAGTCCTGACAGTACCCCCGCCCCAGGAATGCCACCAGGCTTCCCAGGATGAGGGGCAGATCGATGGTATTCCTCAAGAGAGCGGTCCAGAATGTCCCAAGTTGGGACCCAACATCTCTCCTCCGGACCATACACCTCTCAATCAACCAGATACTGGTATCCCCTGCCCCGACACCTGGAATCCAGAATCCTCCTGATGGTAAAAGCGGGGGTGCCCTCGACCATCAGGGAGGGAGGAGGGAGGAGGGAGGAGGGAGGAGGGAATAGAAGAAGGAGATGAAGAGAGAGAACAAATAAAAGACTTGACACAAGATACATGAAACACCGGGTGCACTCGACAAAGGGAACGTGGGAGCCGAAGCCGAACCGCCACCGGGCTGATCACCTTAACAATGGGATATGGCCCAATGAACTGCGGTGCCAACTTCTTGGATGGCACCTTAAGAGGCAGGTCCTTGGTGGAGAGCCATACCTTTTGTCCACAGATGTACCTGGGTGCCTTAGCCCGACAACTGTCCGCCAATCTCTTGGTGTGTTCCCTGGTTCTTAGAAGTGCATCGATTGATAAATGCCTGAACTGAGGGAACCGCAGCTTCGGAACCCTGTGAAGGAAACAGAGAGGATTGATATCCAAGACAGCAAGAAAAAGGAGAAAATCCAGTAGACGACCGGCAATGTATTGTGAGCATACTCAACCCACGTAAGATGCTGGCACCAGGATGAGAGATTATGAGAAGCCAGACAGCGAAGGGTCCTCCTGAGGTCCTGGTTCGCACGCTCGGTCTGGCCGTTGGTTTGTGGATGGAATCCTGATGACAGACCAGCAGTAGCACCATTCTCCCTCCAGAAGTGGGAGACAAACTGGGGTCCCCTGTCCGAGACCACGTCCTCCGGAAGTCCGTGGATCCAAAAGACATGGTCCTCGACTGCCCAGGCAGTCTCCCTGGCTGAGGGAAGTTTAGGGAGAGGAATGAAGTGGACTGCCTTGGAAAAGCAATCCACTACAGTGAGGACGACCATATTGCCACTGGACTCCGGTAATCTCGACACAAAGTCCAGCGAAATATGGGACCAGGGATGGGATGGAATGGGAAGGGGTTGGAGCAAACCAGCGAGTACAGAACTGGAGGATTTGATTTGAGCACAGACCGAGCAGGCGACCACAAAACCACGAACATCCCCCCTTCATGCCTGGTCACCAGAAACATTGGTGGATAGCAGCCAATATAGTCCTCACTCTTGGGTGACAGACCAGCCTGGACGAGTGACCCCACTCCAAAACCCCTGGCCGAACCGACTCCGGAACAAACAGCCATTTGACTCGTTTGGCTATTTGGATATATTCCAAGTTCCGGTGGTCGGTACAGACCAGAATTTCGGTTGCCAGGTGTGGGCCAGTTGGAGACGGCCTCTATCGTCGCAGGATCCATGCAGATCCCCTCCACCGAGACGATGTGTCCCAAAAACGGAACTGACTGGTTGTGGAAGGAACACTTCTCTGCCTTAGCAAACAGTTGGTTCTCTAACAACCACTGCAGCACTCGTCTGACGTGCTGAATGTGTACCTGGAGTGAACGAGAATTTAAAAAAAAAAATCAGGATGTCATCCAGATACACAATGACAAATTTGTTGATCATGTCTCTCAGCACGTCATTGACGAGCACCTGGAAGACGGCTGGGGCATTAGTCAAACCGAAGGGAAGGACCCTGTACTCAAAATGCCAGTGCGGGTATTAAAAGCTGTCTTCCATTCATCCCCCTCCCTGATCTGAACCAGATGAAAAGCATTGCGGGGGTCCAACTTAGTGAAGTACCTTGCCCCCTGCAGGATCTCGAAGGCTGATGACATCAACGGCAGGGGATACCTGTTTTTAATGGTGATGTCATTCAGCCCCCGATAATCAATGCAAGGGCGCAAGGAAATATACTTTTTCTTCACGAAGAAGAACCCCACCCCCGGCGGAGAGGGAGAAGGATTAATAACACCGGCCGCCAGAGACTACGACAAATACTTCTCCATGGCCGCCCGTTCGGGAGCGGACAAGGAGAACAATCATCCCTTGGGCGGAGAAGTGCCAGGGAGAAGATTAATGGCACAATCATAGGGACGGTGCGGAGGAAGAGATGCGGCCCGTGAGTGACCGAAGACCGCCCACAAATCATGGTAGACCTCAGGGACCTGGGAGAGATCATTCGGCTCCTCCTGCAACACAGGGAGAGAAGAGACAGAAGACGAGGCAGACACAAGACAATGGGCATGACAATAGGGACTCCATGATAAGATAGTCTTTTCAGACCAGTTAATGTGTGGATTGTGAGTGGTTAACCAGGGATGTCCTAAGACCACAGGAGTGAGGGGTGAGTGACAAATAAAGAATACTATTTCTTCTCTATGATTACCGGAGGTAATTAGTTCTAAAGGAACTGTGGTCTGAGAAATGGTGGTAAGTTCTCTGCCATCTAAAGCGTGAGCAGTAAAGACAGGAGAGAGAGACTGAAAAGAAAGGACTTTTTTCAAAGTCCAAGAAAAAAAAAATTCCCTTCGGCTCCTAAATCAATGAGGGCAGAGAGTTAATGGACAGCACCTTCATATGTGATCGAGACTGGGAGCATAGAGCGGGGAACAGTAAATGGGGCGGTGGAAGTAGCGCTCATCAGTACCCCCTTGCTTACTAGCGAGCGTTTGCTTTTGCCGTACAGGAAGTAGTAAGAAGCAAAATGTCCAGATCGACTACAGTAGAGACAGAATCGTTTGGATAGACGTTTCTGTTTCTCCTCTGCAGATAAACGGCACCTGCCCAACTGCATAGGTTCCGGAGCAGGTGAGTGGACTGGAACATCAGAAACTGAAAAAGCAGACACATGGTCGACAAAAGTGGCCCATTTCCGAGCCCGGCCGGCAAGAAGGGAGATGACAAACGCCACTCTGGCTGAGTCTGAGGCATAAGTGAGGGGTTGCAGAGAGAAAATCACCTCACATTGAATAATGAATGCACGACACACTGTAGGCTCACCGGAATAAATAGGAGGATTGTTAATGCGCGGTTCAGCAGTGACAGTAGAACATTCGGTGGCTGGCGACGGGGGTAGAGCCAAGGATTGAAACCGGGACTAGGCAAATCAGAGGGAAAAAACAAGATTACATAAACAGACAAGGCATGTACGCTAGGCACGACTCAAACAAGATTTTTAGGATAGTAGTGAAACGGACGGAAAACAAGACACACTTACAGAGAAGCAAAGAAAGAGAGAAGTATTAGTAGTGGAGAAAATCAATGCAAAATGGGAGACAGGAGTGTGTGTAAGGAGAGCGCACGAGCACGGATTAGAATGAGGTGCAGCTGTGATGGCAGAATGAGAGAATCTGACAACCAAGACACAAAACAAACACAACAGAAATGCTGATGATCAAACCAGAGTCCTGACAGTAGCTTTTCCACAAGAGTTATTACTCTAATTAGTTAATACTAATAAAAAAAAGTTGCACAGTGTCATTCACACAAACAGTAAACACCATCATGACAATAAAAATGCAATTATCATTGATTTAACAACATTAAATGTAACACAAAACCCTAATGTACATACAGTGCTCTGCATAAGTGTATACACCCATGCTAAAGTTGACTAAAAAGAGGAATAAAAAATCATCTTTTGGAAATTGAACTTAATGCCTTAATTTAAAACATTAGGAAAAATCCAACCTTTAAGGACACCAATTTTCTTTGTGAATGAATAATGTATCGTAAATAAATAAATGTTCTTCCTTAAAATACATGGTGCATAAGTGTGTACACCCCTATGTTAAATTCCCATAGAGGCAGGCAGATTTTTATTTTTAAGTATTTAAAAAAAAAAATTTTTTTAGGATATATGCATCCTGATAAAGTTCCCTTGGCCTTTGGAATTAAAATAGCCCCACATCATCACATAGCCTTCACCATACCTAGAGATTGGCATGGAGTACTTTCCATAAGATCATCTCTCAGTGCAAATCAAACTAGCTTTTAGGCTAACTGAAATAAAACCATGCCAATCTCTAGGTATGGTGAAGGCTATGTGATGATGTGGGGCTATTTTAATTCCAAAGGCCAAGGGAACTTTATCAGGATGCATAGTATAGTATCCTAAAAAAATAAATAAAAAAAATACTTAAAAATAAAAATCTGCCTGCCTCTATGGGAATTTAACATAGGGGTGTACTCACTTATGCACCATGTATTTTAAGGAAGAACATTTATTTATTTGCGATACATTATTCATTCACAAAGAAAATTGGTGTCCTTAAAGGTTGGATTTTTCCTATTTTTTTAAATTAAGGCATTAAGTTCAATTTCCAAAATATGATTTTTTATTCCTCTTTTTAGTCAACTTTAGCATGGGTGTATACACTTATGCAGAGCACTGTAACTGATTAGAAAAAACTAAGTAAAACTATTAAGAAACTGTCTTTTCAACAAAAATACATCAAATATGAAGTGTCACGCAGGGAATTGTGGTAATGTCAATATATGTTTTTTCACAGTAAATTATACGACTTGCTCTTTTTCACTTCCAAAATTGTAAATGTTATTGTATTTTACTGTAAAATTACCTTAAATGTAAGGTTAGATCTATCAGAGTTATTCACTGCATATATAGAAACTTTCTGTTAAAGGAACACTCCACCATTTTTTGAAATGGGGCTTATTCACCGTCTTTCCTACATTTAGATAGGTGGGCAAACGTATTTTTGTCTCAGTGCATGCATTGTTTTAGTTTGGAAGCGCCACCACCAGCTTAGCTTAGCATAATGAATGGAATCCTTTGTTGCCAACTAGCATGTCGTGAGTAAAAGTGATAAAAAAAAAACAATAACAAAAAACAATTACTTCTTGTGGCCTGCATATTCACAACGAGTACAAATAGCAATGCAGATTAAGACTAGGCGATTTCCTAGGCAGATATTGACTTGGGACTATATTGGGGTGAAGCACAGGCGAAGCACTGCTACTTGGGCTAGAGATATCACACTCACCACCAGTTCGTGTTGACTCTCATCCTCACGTCCTCAGGCTGTTGAGCGATCGCAACCTCCTCCTCCTGTCGTTCTATTTCCAAAGCACACAGCTCCTCTTCTGAAAACTCTGGTTCATAGAGGTATGGTTCTGGATCTTGACTGTCTGAGAAGTCACCCTCTTCGTCTCTCACAAAATCCCCCATGTTCATCGCCATTCACTATATCTACTGTTGGAAAAATAGCCAGCTACTATTCACGCCGGTATGTTGACGGAAGTTGGGGGATTTCAGGTGTTGCGTGATATCTCTGCACCCAAGTAGCAGTGCTTAGCCTGTGCTTCCCCCCAATATAGTCCCATGCCAATATCTGCCTTGGAAATCGCCTAGTCTTAATCTGCATTGCTATTTGTACTCGTTGTGAATACGCAGGCCACAAGAAGTAATTAGGTTTTTTACTCACGACATGCTAGCTGGCAACAAAGGAGTCCATTCATTATGCTAAGCTAAGCTAGCGGTGGCGCTGCCAAACTAAAACAATGCATACACTGAGACAAAAATGCGTTTGCCCACCTATCTGAATGTAGGAAAGACGGTGAATAAGCCCTATTCCAAAAAACGGTGGAGTGTTCCTTTAATCAATTAACAGTTTTTTTTACATTTTACATAGCATTTTTACAGTCTTTAACCATTTAAAATCAGTCATTTTACACAGAACTACACAGTGTGTTTAGGGGAAGAGCGGGGTAAGCTGTGTCATTTCTTAATTTTCTGTCTTCTAGTCAAGATAAAGAAAAGGGTAAAGCAAATAATATTTTAAACTGAATTTATGAGATCTCATCCACATCTCATCTACAAGGCCACAGAAATATGTCTTGTCGACAAAAAAAAAAAATCACAACCAAACTAAAGACATTAGTTTCTGTCTTTTTAAAAAACATGAATATATTAAAATAATCAAACAAAAATTCATTAAAATTCAATTAAATGAAAAACTCTTCAATAAGAACCGTTTTTTTTTTTTTTTAGTAGAAAAATCACATTGTTATTGAATAACATAACATACAGTTATTGACACTTCTAAAATCACAAAATTATTGTGTTTTTTGTGCCAATTTTGACTAAAATGCAGTACAGAACCACCATGGGAAGTTCACATACATGAATGATGAGAAGCCATTAGCACGCATCTCTCCTCTATTCCCAGCATGCATCTGGACTAGGACAGAACAACAGGAGAGGTTTACAATTAAATTGCCAGTAGCTGAGATGGATGAATACTGCATGTAAGTCTTTGTACAAGAGAAAGATAACATTTATTGACAGTCATTAGAAGTGACAACTCTTCCTCAATTCAGATGCTAAAGGAACAGATGAAATAAAGGAATGGAAAGAGCCTCATTTTCTGCGGGATAATGTGCGTGGCTTCAGGCAACATCACATTAATGTGTTCACCTAAAATAATTGATTGATACTGAAGACTACTCGGTTAAGAAAGCAGCCTAAACCACAGAGAGAGCTGTAATTCTTTCATTTTATCAGGCCTCAGAATTATATCCAGCATAGTTTCCTCTCTTTTGATGTTGTAACTAACATTATTGTCTCTCTGCAAGCTTCGCAATCATCCACCACCTTTTTATCTGTCTTATTTGTCATCGTCATTTATTGATGTCTCATAAATGGCAGGCGTTTCAAGCGGATCAAAGAACAGCCTAAACATTCACACTTCATGTGGAGTCGGTTTCGTTTTTTTTTTTTTTTTGCACAGGAAAGTCTCTCTTTTCAACAGGAGGCGGTTTTGACCACAAACACTTACATTAGAAAGAAAGGAGAAAGGAGTTGGATCTTCTTTGTGATCACCAGAACAAAAGCTTAAAAAGTTTAACTACACATTTTTCTAAATGATTAAAGGGCTTTCTTGAAGAATATATATATATATATATATATATATATATATATATATATATATATATATATATATATATATATATATAATGCATTATAAAAGTATTTTAATGCATTAATTATGCATTGTAACACACTGTATGATTTCATGTATAATTGTATCCAATGCTTCAGTACAGGGGTGCCCAGTCCTGCTCCTGCCGATCGACTGTCCTACCGACTGTTTGATTAGGGTTGGAGATGAACTGTGTAGGACAGTCGATCGGCAGGAGCAGGATTGGGCACCCCTGCTTTAGTACATTACCATACTTATGTTACGCCTTTAGAAAGTATAATACATTAAAACACGACACACAAATATTATAATGCATTTAAAAGTTGGCTACAATTATTTATGAAAAGATATAATGCATTATATAATGTACATGTATTATATAATTGCCAAATATGTGTTACCCTATTTTTCTCTAAAGTGTCCTATGCAGTTGTATTTAAAATCCAGTTGGCTACAAAACATTTAAGGGGCATGCCCTTTTGGTCATTTGGTCAAGGCTTTATGCACTCTAAAAAAATCGTGGGTTATTTTTTTCTACCCAAATACTGGGTTGAGCCTTTTGGGTCATTTTTTGGGGTTATGTTTTCAGTGTTTGGGTAGTTTTTGTGTAACCCATATCTTGGGTCAGACGTAATAACCCAGTGTTTGGGTAGTTTTTGTGTTACCCAGATCTTGGGTCAGACGTAACAACCCAGTGTTTGGGTAGTTTTTGTGTTACCCAGATCTTGGGTCAGACGTAACAACCCAGTGTTTGGGTAGTTTTTGTGTTACCCAGATCTTGGGTCAGACGTAACAACCCAGTGTTTGGGTAGTTTTTGTGTTACCCAGATCTTGGGTCAGACGTAACAAACCAGTGTTTGGGTAGTTTTTGTGTTACCCAGATCTTGGGTCAGACGTAACAACCCAGTGTTTGGGTAGTTTTTGTGTTACCCAGATCTTGGGTCAGACGTAACAACCCAGTGTTTGGGTAGTTTTTGTGTAACCCAGATCTTGGGTCAGACGTAACAACCCAGTGTTTGAGTAGTTTTTGTGTTACCCAGATCTTGGGTCAGACGTAACAACCCAGTGTTTGGGTAGTTTTTGTGTAACCCAGATCTTGGGTCAGACGTAACAACCCAGTGTTTGAGTAGTTTTTGTGTTACCCAGATCTTGGGTCAGACGTAACAACCCAGTGTTTGGGTAGTTTTTGTTTTACCCAGATCCTGGGTCAGACGTAACAACCCAGTGTTTGGGTAGTTTTTGTTTTACCCAGATCTTGGGTCAGACGTAACAACCCAGTGTTTGGGTAGTTTTTGTGTAACCCAGA
Organism: Vimba vimba; assembly: GCA_022828995.1. NCBI lineage: Eukaryota > Metazoa > Chordata > Actinopteri > Cypriniformes > Leuciscidae > Vimba > Vimba vimba. The sequence goes on from CM040830.1 coordinate 2,542,606, forward strand.
TCTTGGGTCAGACGTAACAACCCAGTGTTTGGGTAGTTTTTGTTTTACCCAGATCCTGGGTCAGACGTAACAACCCAGTGTTTGGGTAGTTTTTGTTTTACCCAGATCTTGGGTCAGACGTAACAACCCAGTGTTTGGGTAGTTTTTGTGTAACCCAGATCTTGGGTCAGACGTAACAAACCAGTGTTTGGGTAGTTTTTGTGTTACCCAGATCCTAGATCAGATATAATTACCTAGTGTTTGGGTAGTTTTTGTGTTACCCAGATCTTGGGTCAGACGTAACAAACCAGTGTTTGGGTAGTTTTTGTGTTACCCAGATCTTGGGTCAGACGTAACAACCCAGTGTTTGGGTAGTTTTTGTGTAACCCAGATCTTGGGTCAGACGTAACAAACCAGTGTTTGGGTAGTTTTTGTGTTACCCAGATCTTGGGTCAGACGTAACAACCCAGTGTTTGGGTAGTTTTTGTGTAACCCAGATCTTGGGTCAGACGTAACAAACCAGTGTTTGGGTAGTTTTTGTGTTACCCAGATCCTAGATCAGATATAATTACCTAGTGTTTGGGTAGTTTTTGTGTTACCCAGATCTTGGGTCAGACGTAACAAACCAGTGTTTGGGTAGTTTTTGTGTTACCCAGATCTTGGGTCAGATGTAACAAACCAGTGTTTGGGTAGTTTTTGTGTTACCCAGATCTTGGGTCAGACGTAACAACCCAGTGTTTGGGTAGTTTTTGTGTTACCCAGATCCTGGGTCAGACGTAACAAACCAGTGTTTGGGTAGTTTTTGTGTTACCCAGATCTTGGGTCAGACGTAACAAACCAGTGTTTGGGTAGTTTTTGTGTTACCCAGATCCTAGATCAGATATAATTACCTAGTGTTTGGGTAGTTTTTGTGTTACCCAGATCTTGGGTCAGACGTAACAAACCAGTGTTTGGGTAGTTTTTGTGTTACCCAGATCTTGGGTCAGATGTAACAAACCAGTGTTTGGGTAGTTTTTGTGTTACCCAGATCTTGGGTCAGACATAACAACCCAGTGTTTGGGTAGTTTTTGTGTTACCCAGATCCTGGGTCAGACGTAACAAACCAGTGTTTGGGTAGTTTTTGTGTTACCCAGATCTTGGGTCAGATATAATTACCCAGTGTTTGGGTAGTTTTTGTGTTACCCAGATCTTGGGTCAGACGTAACAACCCAGTGTTTGGGTAGTTTTTGTGTTACCCAGATCTTGGGTCAGACGTAACAAACCAGTGTTTGGGTAGTTTTTGTGTTACCCATATCTTGGGCCAGACGTAACAACCCAGTGTTTGGGTAGTTTTTGTGTTACCCATATCTTGGGTCAGACGTAACAACCCAGTGTTTGGGTAGTTTTTGTGTTACCCATATCTTGGGTCAGACGTAACAACCCAATGTTTGGGTAGTTTTTGTGTTACCCATATCTTGGGTCAGACGTAACAACCCAGTGTTTGGGTAGTTTTTGTGTTACCCATATCTTGGGTCAGACGTAACAACCCAGTGTTTGGGTAGTTTTTGTGTTACCCAGATCTTGGGTCAGACGTAACAACCCAGTGTTTGGGTAGTTTTTGTGTTACCCAGATCTTGGGTCAGACGTAACAACCCAGTGTTTGGGTAGTTTTTGTGTTACCCATATCTTGGGTCAGACGTAACAACCCAATGTTTGGGTAGTTTTTGTGTTACCCATATCTTGGGTCAGACGTAACAACCCAGTGTTTGGGTAGTTTTTGTGTTACCCATATCTTGGGTCAGACGTAACAACCCAGTGTTTGGGTAGTTTTTGTGTTACCCATATCTTGGGTCAGACGTAACAAACCAGTGTTTGGGTAGTTTTTGTGTTACCCATATCTTGGGTCAGACGTAACAAACCAGTGTTTGGGTAGTTTTTGTGTTACCCAGATCTTGGGTCAGACGTAACAACCCAGTGTTTGGGTAGTTTTTGTGTTACCCATATCTTGGGTCAGACGTAACAACCCAATGTTTGGGTAGTTTTTGTGTTACCCATATCTTGGGTCAGACGTAACAACCCAGTGTTTGGGTAGTTTTTGTGTTACCCATATCTTGGGTCAGACGTAACAACCCAGTGTTTGGGTAGTTTTTGTGTTACCCAGATCTTGGGTCAGACGTAACAAACCAGTGTTTGGGTAGTTTTTGTGTTACCCAGATCCTAGATCAGATATAATTACCCAGTGTTTGGGTAGTTTTTGTGTTACCCAGATCTTGGGTCAGACGTAACAAACCAGTGTTTGGGTAGTTTTTGTGTTACCCAGATCTTGGTTCAGACGTAACAAACCAGTGTTTGGGTAGTTTTTGTGTTACCCAGATCTTGGGTCAGACGTAACAACCCAGTGTTTGGGTAGTTTTTGTGTTACCCAGATCTTGGGTCAGACGTAACAACCCAGTGTTTGGGTAGTTTTTGTGTTACCCATATCTTGGGTCAGACGTAACAACCCAATGTTTGGGTAGTTTTTGTGTTACCCATATCTTGGGTCAGACGTAACAACCCAGTGTTTGGGTAGTTTTTGTGTTACCCATATCTTGGGTCAGACGTAACAACCCAGTGTTTGGGTAGTTTTTGTGTTACCCATATCTTGGGTCAGATGTAACAACCCAGTGTTTGGGTAGTTTTTGTGTTACCCAGATCTTGGGTCAGACGTAACAACCCAGTGTTTGGGTAGTTTTTGTGTAACCCAGATCTTGGGTCAGACGTAACAAACCAGTGTTTGGGTAGTTTTTGTGTTACCCAGATCCTAGATCAGATATAATTACCTAGTGTTTGGGTAGTTTTTGTGTTACCCAGATCTTGGGTCAGACGTAACAACCCAGTGTTTGGGTAGTTTTTGTGTTACCCAGATCTTGGGTCAGACGTAACAACCCAGTGTTTGGGTAGTTTTTGTGTAACCCAGATCTTGGGTCAGACGTAACAAACCAGTGTTTGGGTAGTTTTTGTGTTACCCAGATCCTAGATCAGATATAATTACCTAGTGTTTGGGTAGTTTTTGTGTTACCCAGATCTTGGGTCAGACGTAACAAACCAGTGTTTGGGTAGTTTTTGTGTTACCCAGATCTTGGGTCAGATGTAACAAACCAGTGTTTGGGTAGTTTTTGTGTTACCCAGATCTTGGGTCAGACGTAACAACCCAGTGTTTGGGTAGTTTTTGTGTTACCCAGATCTTGGGTCAGACGTAACAAACCAGTGTTTGGGTAGTTTTTGTGTTACCCAGATCTTGGGTCAGACGTAACAAACCAGTGTTTGGGTAGTTTTTGTGTTACCCAGATCCTAGATCAGATATAATTACCTAGTGTTTGGGTAGTTTTTGTGTTACCCAGATCTTGGGTCAGACGTAACAAACCAGTGTTTGGGTAGTTTTTGTGTTACCCAGATCTTGGGTCAGATGTAACAAACCAGTGTTTGGGTAGTTTTTGTGTTACCCAGATCTTGGGTCAGACGTAACAACCCAGTGTTTGGGTAGTTTTTGTGTTACCCAGATCCTGGGTCAGACGTAACAAACCAGTGTTTGGGTAGTTTTTGTGTTACCCAGATCTTGGGTCAGATATAATTACCCAGTGTTTGGGTAGTTTTTGTGTTACCCAGATCTTGGGTCAGACGTAACAACCCAGTGTTTGGGTAGTTTTTGTGTTACCCAGATCCTAGATCAGATATAATTACCCAGTGTTTGGGTAGTTTTTGTGTTACCCAGATCTTGGGTCAGACGTAACAAACCAGTGTTTGGGTAGTTTTTGTGTTACCCAGATCCTAGATCAGATATAATTACCCAGTGTTTGGGTAGTTTTTGTGTTACCCAGATCTTGGGTCAGACGTAACAAACCAGTGTTTGGGTAGTTTTTGTGTTACCCAGATCTTGGTTCAGACGTAACAAACCAGTGTTTGGGTAGTTTTTGTGTTATCCAGATCTTGGGCCAGACGTAACAACCCAGTGTTTGGGTAGTTTTTGTGTTACCCATATCTTGGGTCAGACGTAACAACCCAGTGTTTGGGTAGTTTTTGTGTTACCCATATCTTGGGTCAGACGTAACAACCCAATGTTTGGGTAGTTTTTGTGTTACCCATATCTTGGGTCAGACGTAACAACCCAGTGTTTGGGTAGTTTTTGTGTTACCCATATCTTGGGTCAGACGTAACAACCCAGTGTTTGGGTAGTTTTTGTTTTACCCATATCTTGGGTCAGACGTAACAAACCAGTGTTTGGGTAGTTTTTGTGTTACCCAGATCTTGGGTCAGACGTAACAACCCAGTGTTTGGGTAGTTTTTGTGTTACCCAGATCTTGGGTCAGACGTAACAACCCAGTGTTTGGGTAGTTTTTGTGTTACCCATATCTTGGGTCAGACGTAACAACCCAATGTTTGGGTAGTTTTTGTGTTACCCATATCTTGGGTCAGACGTAACAACCCAGTGTTTGGGTAGTTTTTGTGTTACCCATATCTTGGGTCAGACGTAACAACCCAGTGTTTGGGTAGTTTTTGTGTTACCCATATCTTGGGTCAGACGTAACAAACCAGTGTTTGGGTAGTTTTTGTGTTACCCATATCTTGGGTCAGACGTAACAAACCAGTGTTTGGGTAGTTTTTGTGTTACCCAGATCTTGGGTCAGACGTAACAACCCAGTGTTTGGGTAGTTTTTGTGTTACCCATATCTTGGGTCAGACGTAACAACCCAATGTTTGGGTAGTTTTTGTGTTACCCATATCTTGGGTCAGACGTAACAACCCAGTGTTTGGGTAGTTTTTGTGTTACCCATATCTTGGGTCAGACGTAACAACCCAGTGTTTGGGTAGTTTTTGTGTTACCCAGATCTTGGGTCAGACGTAACAAACCAGTGTTTGGGTAGTTTTTGTGTTACCCAGATCCTAGATCAGATATAATTACCCAGTGTTTGGGTAGTTTTTGTGTTACCCAGATCTTGGGTCAGACGTAACAAACCAGTGTTTGGGTAGTTTTTGTGTTACCCAGATCTTGGTTCAGACGTAACAAACCAGTGTTTGGGTAGTTTTTGTGTTACCCAGATCTTGGGTCAGACGTAACAACCCAGTGTTTGGGTAGTTTTTGTGTTACCCAGATCTTGGGTCAGACGTAACAACCCAGTGTTTGGGTAGTTTTTGTGTTACCCATATCTTGGGTCAGACGTAACAACCCAATGTTTGGGTAGTTTTTGTGTTACCCATATCTTGGGTCAGACGTAACAACCCAGTGTTTGGGTAGTTTTTGTGTTACCCATATCTTGGGTCAGACGTAACAACCCAGTGTTTGGGTAGTTTTTGTGTTACCCATATCTTGGGTCAGATGTAACAACCCAGTGTTTGGGTAGTTTTTGTGTTACCCAGATCTTGGGTCAGACGTAACAACCCAGTGTTTGGGTAGTTTTTGTGTTACCCAGATCTTGGGTCAGACGTAACAACCCAGTGTTTGGGTAGTTTTTGTGTTACCCAGATCCTGGGTCAGACGTAACAACCCAGTGTTTGGGTAGTTTTTGTGTTACCCAGATCTTGGGTCAGACGTAACAAACCAGTGTTTGGGTAGTTTTTGTGTTACCCAGATCCTAGATCAGATATAATTACCCAGTGTTTGGGTATTTTTTGTGTTACCCATATCTTGGGTCAGACGTAACAAACCAGTGTTTGGGTAGTTTTTGTGTTACCCAGATCTTGGGCCAGACGTAACAACCCAGTGTTTGGGTAGTTTTTGTGTTACCCAGATCTTGGGTCAGACGTAACAACCCAGTGTTTGGGTAGTTTTTGTGTTACCCAGATCTTGGGTCAGACGTAACAACCCAGTGTTTGGGTAGTTTTTGTGTTACCCATATCTTGGGTCAGACGTAACAACCCAATGTTTGGGTAGTTTTTGTGTTACCCATATCTTGGGTCAGACGTAACAACCCAGTGTTTGGGTAGTTTTTGTGTTACCCATATCTTGGGTCAGACGTAACAACCCAGTGTTTGGGTAGTTTTTGTGTTACCCATATCTTGGGTCAGACGTAACAACCCAGTGTTTGGGTAGTTTTTGTGTTACCCAGATCTTGGGTCAGACGTAACAACCCAGGGGTTGAGTTATTTATCACAGGCTCTCCTCTTCAGGAGAGAGCAGTGCAGCTCCGTCAAAATGGTGCATGTCTTCGATAAAATCCAGGTTTGTGTACATTTTTTTTGTATCTATATATTCATTATAGTTCTGTATATCGTTTAATTTTATGCAAAGCAACATACAGGAGCGCGATGTGTGTCACCTAAACAAGTGTGACTTTCGTGTCAGTCTTTCACGTGATGGAAATGTCTGATGTCTTGGATACAATTTTATGATTTTATACAAAAAAAGATACAGAATATAAATACGTATATTGTTAAAATATGTTCTCAGAACTTTACACTGATTGTTTATGGACAGGTTATGGAGTCAATCACCACATATTTCGGCTACGAGTCTGAAGTTAGAAGTTCCCCCGCTGAACACGACACAAGCTCCGGCAAGAGATCCAGCGAGATCCAATAGTGGCTGGTCGATTACACTTGAATTACTTCTAAATGTTTAATTTTTACTTCTAATATTTGTTAAATGAGCTTAAATGTATGCAATATGTATTCAAAACTATATAAAATAAGCTATACTGTAAAATATGATAAATAATGAAATTATCATGCAAACCAGTGGTTGTGTGGAGTATTTATTTATTTTTTTCAAGTTTAGAGGATTTAAGTTAATCCGTAGACAAATTCATGTATGAAGTAAAAAAAAAAAAAAGAAGAAGCTAGTACTATAGTAAAAATTAATCAACCCATTATTCTAGGTTAAATCAACCAAATATGCTGGGTTAAATAAACAACCCAATTTGCTGGGTAAAATTAACCCAACATGTGCTCTGTCCTAGCCTAGAAATCTAGACGCACCCTAGCGGCAGCAAAATGTATTTCGCAGCCAGGTGGGTCTAGGCACTCTCAATAGACCTTCTAGCTGCAAAAACCTAAATTGGGTCAGGCCAATCACGTCGTGTATAGAGTAGGCGGGGGCGGGCTTAACATATGACGACAGAGTTGCGACGGCTGCCACTTGAAAACAAAGAATGACGGCTGCTGGAGAACAACGGTCTTTCGAATCGGCTTTGGCCGCGACTCTGGAGGACTTGGAGTTAAGTTTTTCTTTGAGAAAAGAGCAAAGAACGGCACTTAAGTCATTCTTAAAAAAAGGAAGATGTGTTCGTCGTTTTGCCGGCCAGATATGGCAAAAGTTGAATCTATCAACTAAGCTCTGCTGTTGGGAAAACGCTCTGGTTGGTTGAAGCGCTGTCCTATTGCGTGCAGAGGGAATTTGAAAGGCAGCCGTTTATCCCGCCCCTCGGATTAAACCGCGTCTATGGTGAGTTTCCAGACCTAACATCTTGATGTAGGTCTGGCTTGCCAGGCTAGCTCTGTCCTATATTTGACCCAAATCGGGTTGTTTTTAACCCAGTGTTTTAAAGAGTGTGAGTGGTTGACACTGGTATGTGCCGAGATGTTGCAATGTTGCTTTGTTGATAAACTGCACAAATGTGAGCAAAGGTAATTCTCGCTAATAAAAAAGGGCCAGTTATGATGGGTGGACAAGCTCACTGTGATTAAAGCAGCTTTGCAAGTTAAACGAGTCTGCGTCTCTTACCTGGCTGTGTGACAATGCAATGTTTCAATTACAGATTACATGGAAAAAGGGCATTTGAGCGGCGAGACTAACACGCCAGTCTAACAGTGTCCAATTAAAAAGGAGAATTACTCTATTATTGCTTTGATAGATTATCTGCTCCTGAAAACGGCAAGCTTCTCGCTGGTTAAAGGTGGTAGTCTGTCAGGCGTGAAATCAATACAAGGCACATGCTTCCCTGTGGTCTGAATAATAATTGTTTTACATCACATCGCAAATATTTTCACACAGCCCCTTTCACACAGAGATTCCGGAAAATACACGGATAATGTGTCCCGGGATTTGTCCCGGTATGTGAAAAAGAAAGTTGTGATTGTCAAAACATTTGGTAACTAAACAGAATTTTATTAAGTTTAGTGACAACATGTTACAATGTTTAGCTACATGGTAGAAAGATTGGTAGGCTACTGTTTTTTATTATTGCTTAACATCTTGATTCAATATCGATTCATTTGGATAATTATTAGGTACAGAAGATACATGTTAATTTTTCTCAAGAAAAAAAAATCTCACTAATGCTGTAAACATACAGAGAGCCCTGTCAGCTGGTATTATTATTTAAGGTTAAAAATAACAACTCAAATGAAATATAATGCGTTTTTTTTATTTTATTATAATAACAACTTTATAATATTTTAATGATATAAGTAAAAATATAATATATGTAGCCTAATATAGTGGACATATTTAGCAAAACACTCCTCTCTATAGCTATTTTTTCTAGCCTAAATGGTCATTAAATGGCTTTCCTGAGGTAAATGTAACGTTATGTGACATTGTTCTCCAGCTGTTTTATTGACCTCTTCGCTCACAGTATTTATTTGAATGGAAGAAGCCAGAAGTTGCAACTGACCCCGACCCAGGGGACAATTGCAACATGTTAAAAATACCTTAAATTTCACTAATTAACTTTAGCTTTTTGTCTCAATGAGCATAGAATTCTGAAAATATGAACTGTTTTAGGCCTACTATAATATTATAGTATTATTTATTTATACAATAATATTATTGTAGCCTATTATTTATTTATTTAGTCATATTTATCCACTAACAGTTATTGAGTTTTGTTAGTTTATGTGTAGAACATAGGCCTACATAGATTCAGTGTGCAGGTGTTACAGGTGCTATTCAACCTCTCCATATTTCAGTGTCAGACAGGAAGAACTGAACAATTTGCAATGCAACAAACTTTTATTAAACATGTTCAAAAGTTTGTGGTCAGTAAGATTTTTTATTTTATTTTTTGGGAGAATGAAATAAAATAAACCAATAAACCAAACTGATCAAAATTTATAATGATACAAAAGATTATATTTCAAATAAATGCTGTTCTTTTGAACTTTCAAAAAATGTAAATAACTGATTTCAACATTGACAATAATCATGAAACTGGGGATTTTCATACATTTCCACAAAATTATATGTATTTGAAAAGTGTCTGCCCTTTGTCTGAATGGTTATGAGTGTCGAATGAGAGCTACTGCTGGAAATAGCGCATGCTTTTCACTGGCTAGTGTGAACTTGAACTTTAAACCAGTGCTGCTTTGAAACTCAGCCTAAATGAAGAGCTCTGTGAAACGTGGCCTTGGGGGCGATGGGGGTCTGGCTATGACCCAGTTAAATCCTCGTGGACGGTGGGCACCAACACACTGAAGAAGAGCTGGAATACATTAATACCAATGCAGCGCTCTCCGACCCAACTCGCAAATCAATACAACATTCAAATATGCCGAGACGCATATGAACAGGGCAAAGCTTCATTTAACCTCTTCTGTTACTGCTGTTAAGAGTAGAGTTGAGAGTAAATGCGCATAATGATGGTGTTTCCGCCCACCCGCTCTTCCTGGCTGTGAATATTGTGTGCATAATTATTCAGGGCTGAAAAATCATCAAGAGTACTAAAGGCTGGCAAACGCCAAGAGTTTTATGTGTCTGATAAGTAGTACACATGACTTAATGGTAGGGGTGTAACAATATATCGTGTCACAATATATCACAATACAAAAATGCAACAATATGTATCCTGTATAGTGACAAGATGTATTGTGTATACAGTAATTCACACAAAATAAAAATTACTGTGAGAAAAAATTCAAGTTTTTAGAGTTTTTTTTAAACTACATTAAACTACTATATATAATGTTGAATATAATGTATAATTGTCATACTGGTACCTCCATCTGTAATACCACCAGTGCACCACAGGAGGGAGCCGTCACCGAGTATTGACTTCCGGGTCACAAACACACCTGAACTGTATCATGTTCATTAGTCTGGCTATAAATAGCCCAGCTCGCACACACTTGACTTGCAAAGTATTGTTCTTCCTTTTTGACACAACTCTGAGTGTTTTACCTTGTTTTGGATTTCTCTGTGTATTGGACTTGGACTCTCTTGCGGTTTTCCCGTTTGCTTTGTTTTGGATTTGTTTTCCTCGTCTGCCCTGTTTACTGCCCCTGCCTGTATTCCTATACTGTTTTCTGCCTGCTGTTTCATTAAACACTCTGCACATGGATCCGCATGTGCTTTCTGAGTCTTCATCATTACAGAAGACTTCGCCACCATCAGATCCAGCGGAGCCTCCGGTGCACGTCACACTAGCGTCTCAGGCAGCCATGTTAAATGAGCACCACCACCAGCTCACCCGTTTATCGGTTGCCATGGATGAGGTTTTAGGCCATCTTCGCCAGCAGTCAGCCACTTCAGCGGCGACTTCAACCGGAGCTGCTGCACCCGCTCCCTCGAGCCCTCAAATGCCTGTTTCTGTGGCCGGAAATCCCCATCTTTCACTCCCTGAGAAGTTCGACGGCACCCCGGGTCGATGTAAAGGTTTTTTGCTTCAGTGTTCTCTATATTTTGCTCAGCTGTCCCAGACTTTCCCCACTGAAGAGTCTAAAGTAGCATTTGTGATTAATCTGTTGAATGGCAAGGCCCTTGATTGGGCCACAGCGATTTGGCAGCACGAGACCACCATTCACGGCTCTTTGGATGTGTTTACCTCTCATCTCCGTGATGTTTTTGAACATCCAGTGGGAGGAATTAGTGTGGAGGATCGTCTCTTTTCCATTAAACAAGATACTGACACTGCAGCTGATTATGCTCTTGCATTTAGAACTCTGGCCGCACAGAGTGGCTGGCCTGACGCTCTGCTTAAAACTCTCTATCGGTGTGGGCTATCGCACTCCCTTCAGAGCGAGCTTGCCAGTCGCGACGAGCAATTGTCCCTGGAACAATTCATTCAACTTTCAATTCGCATTGACAATCTGATACGAACCCGAAGTCCATTTCCCTGCCGTTGGAGCCCCGCACTCACAGTGGAAGCGATCTCTCAGCACATGAGCCCATGCAACTAGGACACACTCGTCTGACTCCCGCTGAACGTCAGCGTCGGCTTCGTATGGGATTATGCATTTACTGTGGTAAAGCTGGTCATTTTCTCTCCGCCTGCCCGAAACGCCTCGAAACCTCAACCGCCAGTCGCTCCCCAGTGAGTTCAGTTTCTAACTGTTGTCTTACCATGTCTGCTATTATCAGTTACAAGGGGAGTCAAATGGTGGTTTCTGCTCTCATTGATTCTGGATCTGCTGGAAATTTTATTGATGTATCAGGGCTCCAGACTAACTTTTCCACTGGTTGCACTGGTGCTACCAACTTTCTCAGTTGGTCGCACCAGCACATAATTTGGTCGCACCAAATTGTTTTTTTTACAACATGGAATTAATCAATGCATGCTGATGAATAGTTGTCCTAATCTGCGTACCCTAGTTTTGCACGGATGTAAATAGACTGACAGTGACACAAGACCTCATGTTGGCAAAATGTTTTAATCTTTTAAATGAAAACCATTAAAAATAACTATCAGCAAAACACCACGCATGTTTTTTAATGTTTGATTGTATTTTATTTAGTACTGTCAATTGATTAAAACAATGAACTAGCCTATTCGCGATTAATCACACTTGACATTAAAGTTTTTAATATATTTTTATATTGTAATAATTTCACATTTAATCTCCAAATTAATGTAGAAACAACATAAAGTATATTTTAAATATTTTATCTATTTGGTAGGAAATATACATAAATTGAATAAAGTTACCAAACACCTCTCAGTCTTCACTGTAATTTTCTCTGACTTTTTTCTTTGATTTTATTTTATTTACATTAATGTATCACAGAAGCGGGTTTATTAGGCTGCTGTCGCTTTAAGATCTGATGCATGCAATGCGGATCTGGATCTGACAAGCATCCGATGTTGTCACAACTCTTTGCGTTCATTTAACACTTTTTAACTAATTTAATACTGTGCTTACGAGGATACTCGACAAAGTGAACATTTTGGCATACTTTTGTGTGTTTTTGTCCATTCTAATTTTTATACATAGTATGGTTTATTAATATGATGTGTACTGAGTTTGGTCTTTTAATATCACTGTTTTAGTACAGTAAGCCACGTTAAGCGTTTTTCACGTTAAGCGTTATAGAATGTCCCGTTCCTCCCTGTCCGCACCTGTGCTCTCCTCATCAGTTGTGTCTGAGGCTGTATGCTGGCTCGTTGGCTTGTAATTCCTGAATTCCTAATTGGCGCGTTTCACCATTAGTGTGCAATGCGCGTGACGTGTACGTTCGTTAATATATAAACTGCGGAAGAACGTTGTAGCCGGAGCTACTTCTCTCCGTTAATGTCTATGGCGAGTCACGCAGGCACTGGGCAACTCCGCCGCCGAGCCGACCCCGGGATAAAATAGTCCGAATATAAACACTTATTATAGGCGTACCTTAGTGATTCAGGATAAGTCAAAAACACGTTTGTAAAATGGATTCATGATGTACTCGTTCATTTTGAACATAAGTTACGGACTGCAGCAGCTGCTGATACAACGGCTTTCTGTTGTAGTACATGACCATGCACTCGCACAAATGCGACCACATAAAATTTTAACTCGCACATTCTCAAAAAATGGTCGCAGTCTGGAACCCTGTGTATCTTTGGTTAAAAATTTGTCCATTGATACAGCCCTTGTATTCCTCCTCTGTGTGTTACAGCACTAGATGGGCGTCCACTGGGGGCAGGCTCGGTGCAGGAAGTGACTAAATCAGTACAGCTTCCGTCCCGGGTCCAAGAATGTCAAGGCGGATGCGCTGTCTCGCATGCATTCTGGTGGCTCTTGCTCTGAAACCCCTACTACCATCCTAGCCCCATCCATTTTGGTAGCACCAGTTTGTTGGAACATCTTTAATGAAATTTCTCAAGCACAGCAGGCTGACCCAACCCCTCCCACTTGCCCAGAAGGACGTATGTTGCTCAAGTTCTTCGCAACAAAGTCGTGCAGTGGGTACATACTTCGCTTAGCTCCGGTCATCCAGGAGAGAGTCGCACTATCCAGTTGGTGAGAAACAAGTTTTGGTGGCCCTCCCTTGCATCTAATGTGACAACCTTTGTAAAGAACTGTGCCATATGTGCTCAAGTAAAGACCTCTTGTCTGCGTCCAGCAGGCTTACTTCATCCGTTACCCATTCCCCATCGTCCCTGGTCTCATTTGGGTGTGGACTTCCTCACAGATCTCCCTCCATCTCAGGGGAACACCACAATACTTGTTATCATCTGTCGGTTTTCGAAAGCCTGTCATCTAGTGCCTCTCAAAAAGCTACCCTCAGCCCTTGAGACTGCAGAGGCACTGTTTCAAAATATGTTTCGTTTTTTTGGCCTGCCTGAGGACATTGTTTCGGATCAGGGACCTCAGTTTACCTCCCGGGTGTGGAGAGCCTTCTGTGAGTTGCTAAAAATGTATGTGAGTCACTTCGGGCTAGAATATAACCGCCTCAACCAGGATATAAGCCGTTTCCTCCGCAGCTACTGCTCACAGAACCAGAATGACTGGAGCCTCTTCCTGCCATGGGCTGAATACGCCCAAAATTCCCTCCGCAAGCAGTCAACTGGCTTAACTCCCTTCGAGTGTGTACTGGGGTTCCAACCACCTCTCTTTCCTTGGTCTGGTGAGCCTTCTGAACTTCGGCTGTGGATCATTGGCTTCGGCGCAGCGAACAGGTCTGGGACGCCACACATGTAGACCTTCAGCGGGCTATTCGTCAGCAAAAGATCCAGGCCGACCGTCATCGCTGTCCATTTCCCACCCTCCGCACTGGACAGCGGGTCTGGCTGTCTACCCGAGACCTCCGACTCTGACTCCCATGCCGAAAGCTGAGGGGGGCCTTCCTGAACAGGATCCTGAACAAATCCTGTTCAGGATCAATTGGTTCATGGAAATTGCTGGTCTTGTTTTTAATATCTGGCTCCAGTATCGCTAGCAAAGCATCAGACTGAGCCACTGACATCCTGAAGTAAACTTTGAATCTCTCGGGATAATCCCGCAGCGAACTCTCCTTCCTCTCTACGAAATCTCAGGATTGGATGAACCCAATATTTCCTCTTTCTCTTTTTATAAAGAGAGAGGACAACAAAATCATCCTCACTGCTTGAAGACACCATTTTGTATTGTTTCATGATTTTTTTTTTCCGCAACAGATTAATTAATACACATCAGACTCAGTGTTCAAGGTTTCTGTGCGTGACGTAGGCGATTTGTAGGATGATGAATATGAAAAAACCCTGTGAAAATTTCAGACTGTGTGCAAGGACCATAAAGTCGGCAGAATTGTTTAACACACACACCAGCAATTACCAGAACTGCAAAATATCAGAACAAAGCAGAAGAACAGGAAACACTGAGAAATGCAACGGCGACCAAAGACAAGACTTCAGAAAAGAACAAAGGGAACTATAAATAGATAAACATAATGTGTGTGACACTGTGATGACATTTAATTGTGATGAAAAGTCTGCTGCCAGTGACCTGATCATATTATTGCTGTGGATATGACACAGATGGATTGCTTTTTGAATGCACTGATTTATCAGGGTTGTGACTGTGACAGTCGGCCTCTGTCACATATCCTGCTAGATATCAAGATTATTTCAGTATTGTGGATAACAATTAATGGTTCCAGCAGGACTAGGCTTTGCTGGGTGGTTTTTAGATGATAAATAGATTAATTGTCATTGCATCTGTGATTTCTCCAGCTGTAAATCTGTTTTTGTGTTTTTCTGTCTGTTGCATGTGTCAGTTCATGACAAACTGCAACAATTACTGCTAATCACTGTAACCTCATCAGTACATTTTTTATGGCTTTATTAAGTTTCCTTTCTCAAAAGGTCAGACAGGTCTTTCTCATCAACTCATAACCATAATGGATCAAATTAAACAACTGAATGTAAATTGCATAAAGTTGTTTCTATTTGCAGTGTTGCAGTTTCACATTCTTGCTTTTTGTTACTGCTGCCAAAAGTTGGTGAAAGGAGAACATTTACCAGCCATTAAGGTTTCTTACCAGCTATTTTTTTTTTGTAAGTAAAGTGGATAAAGTTGGGTTGGTCATGGTGGACTAGATCAGCTTACACTTCTAATGCAAAGCAAGTCTGAAGATTTACTCCTGCTAAGAAATTACACAGAGACATGCTGTTGTGTCTGTGCAAATAGACATACAAAAGATCCCACCAACAAAGCTGCATGAACACAAAACTCGACCCAATAATGCATATCTATACCCACTAAGACGTTTATGCTGCTTCTGCAAAGATCCATGTTAATCGTGTGTATGCGAGCTGTGTTTGCCAGGACCAGCTTTGCTGTAATGCTATGGACTTGTTACAATGGATAAAAAAAGTCTACACACCCTGGTTAAAACAGCAGGTTTTTGTGATGTAAATAAATTAAACGAAAATTAGATTTTTTTAAGTGTAATGTAAAAATCTAGTAATAACTAACTGCATAAAGGCCCTTTCACACCGGATGCGTAACGGAAAAGCGAATAGTTTGTGTGCGAATAGTTCGCGTCAAAACCCATCACATGAGCCGCGTAAACATGGTCTCTATCTCTATCTTTGACGATTAGCTTTCTATCCCAAATGTAGTTTAGCCTGCTAGCCTACACAGCACAGGACTATACAACAACTAAAACTATCACACAACATACTCACAGTCGTGATAACTGAGTTGGTTGGCAATGCTACGCCACACAATCATTGTCCTTGTAGTATGCGATTGGCTGAAGCCTTTTCTGTCGCCGCAAAAGGAAAGAAAAAATCGACATCGAAACGAAAAAAATAAAAGTCGTTTTTTTGCCGCAGCACATTCGCGTTCGGTGTGAAAGCACTCATTACACACACATCTGATCAAAAAATAAAACCATCGCGCGAATTATTCGTGCGTCAAAATCGCGTCCAGTGTGAAAGGGCCTTAAGTGTTCACCCCCCCTGAACTGATACTTGGTAGAAGCATCCTTGGATTTTATTACAGCACTTTGTTTTCTCTCTCTGTTTGGAGAGGAGTCTGTCAGCTTGACACATATAGACTTGGGCATGGTTATGCACTGACGTCACTTTCCGGCAGGAACACACTCCCTCAGCCGGACTGAGTGGCAGAAGAGCTGCTGGGTGACTGGATTTAATAGGGAAAAACTGGGAAATTGTTGACGGCCTGTTCTTGATGATGTCACTGTTGTGCCATACTTTCTCCACTTGTTGAAGACCGTCTTCACAGCGATCATGTTAATGCTTCATGACACTTGAACTCGCAGAAACCAAGAAGATGTCAGAAAAATCTTACAAGAACAACTGAGATATGTAGAGTTAATCAGAGTCAGTTCAGGTGAAGACATGTGTGCATTATTTCACTTGAGCTTGATGATTAGTTTTAACAGGAGTGTGGAGACTTTTTATATGTGCTGCATGACTATCTGGCTGGCTTGACTTAATTAAATAGCTTGTGTCTGTTCTCATAATATGTCCCTGGACCAGGATAGCCCAAAGCCTATTTGCTTGAGCTGGAATACCTTTAAATGAACATTTCAGGGTCAGTAAAAGGTTAAAGAAAAAGACAAAATGCAGGGCAGGACAGAAAATGCAGTGAAGACAGATCAAGATGAGTTTGCAGTGACGGTTTTAAATGCACCAAAAGTCCTGCATTCATCAAGATCCAGTTATGACATTTTGATTAAAAATTACAGGGTCAATTTAAAAACAAAGATTAATTGTTCACAATAAGATCTGTAACATGCATTTAGAAAACAGGTAGGATGAATTTTCATGTCATGGCGACTTTAAACTTATTTGACACTATTTGTGGCATAATTTTATTTACCGCAAAAATTCATTTCGATTTTTTTTTTATTTAGACCATTTTGAGGTTAAGGTTAGGCAGCTTTAATGCAAGTTCATTTAAAATCAGATGCTTATATATTTACAAAAACCTCCTTGAATTCTTCTGTTAAAAGCTGTGTATTCATTTGAGTTGTAAAACTGTTAATGTGAATGATTCATCCATGCATTTATAATTTTTTTCTCACTCATGACTTGCTCTTTCTGTGATATGACTCACTTGACGTCTATAACATGCGAGGCTGGGCTTTAGTTAATGCAGTCGCATTCAGACCTGCCTCTATTCCCGAATACAACACTCACTGTCTGTAACAATCAGATCAAAAATAAATGATCAAATCAAGTCTCGCCCTGCGTTTTTCCTTGTTTGACAGCTGTTTCACTCAGAAATATGTCACAATACAGTAGTACAGTCTGTTGCAACTTCCACTTCATGTTGACTTCTTGTTAACAGATTGGCTCCATGCACTTCTATTGAAGGTGCTTCACCAGATTATTGCTTTATAGGGGTGTAACGATCCCCCCATGTCACGATTTGATACATATCACGATACTGAACTCACAAAACGATATTATTGCGATACTCCAAGACATGATAGAAGGTTAACAAAAAACAAACTGTTGATTAAAATGCTATATTTGATATTACATTGTGTGTGTAAATGAATAGGCTTGGACTTGGTGCTGGAAACCCAAAGCACAGGACAATAGAGACACCAGAATAACAATATTCATGAAAATGAAAATACAGAATTATGTTAGACGAATATGCTTGATCTCTGCCACTGACTATAGATATTTAAAATAATGTTGGCCACTTTTTACTGGTAACATCAGACATCTGGCATTATCAGGACCCACAAATATCCCCCCATTGCATTATTATACATTATATTTAACACACAGAAATTGTATTTTGGGTGAACTATACAAAATACATATTGTAACTATCCATGATACATATTGTTGCATTTTTGTATTGCGATATATTGTGACACGATATATTTTTACACCTCTACTGTTGACTGAACTTAACTTGTACTAAAAGAGGAATATTCCTTTAAGAGTTATTCTGCATTTTCCACCAGCCATGGCTGAGCAGGATTTGGCCAAGGCTTTACTAGTTTAAAAACGTGCTTTTACAACCCGATCTTACGACCCGAATTTTACGAGGAGGCTAATTCGTACGAATTCATATGCCCCTAAACCTAACCATCAGTTTAGACAATTCGTATGAATTAGTCATCTTTTAATCACTCGTACAAATTTTCTCGTATGAATTGGTCGTGATATAGCGTTGGCTTTTATGTGTGCCATGGCCGAAGGCACCAGGATACCAACGCAGAGAGTGAAAAAAATTAATTTCAAATTTTATTCCTATAAATCACTCTTCATTAAACACTTGTTTCAACAAATTACAAAGCTGCCTTATATCAGATAAGTACCAAAGAAAAATAAATCATTAAAACAATATAAATAAATTACACCAAAAATGAAAAAAATAATCATCTTCAACGACAGAGCACAGCGCTCCATAACCACACCATTTCATTTCAAACGTTAATAGATCCTTTGTAGACTTATAAAAACAAAAATCTATCAATACTCGTGATTTGATTACATTTAAAAACAGTATTACTACATCTTCACCCAACAATCTTTCAACCATATTTTTTCTGCTCATGTAAATGGCCAGTTTTGCCTGATCTAAAACAAAATTCAAAAGCTGGCAAGTAAACCTTTTACTTCGAACAAATTTAAAACCAAAAATAAAAATCCTCATGGAAAACAATTCACTAAAAGAAGTAAAAACATTTTCCAAAATTGAAAATAAAGGTTTCAGTCTGCCACATTCCATAAAAGCATGAAAAACAGTCTCTCTTTTTGAGCAGAAAGGACAATCAGCAATAACTTCAGGATTAAGAACGGAAATAAAAGCATGAACAGCGATGGCACAGTGAAGAAGCCTCCACGGTATATCCCCTGCCCTTTTAGATAACGGTGGCTTATACAGTGACCTCCTCTCAGGTTTCACATTCTCTTCAACACCCAATACTCTGCGCCATGGCACGTCACCTTTATCAATTAGTACCTTTTTATTAAAAACTTTGACAGATATTCTATAAAAAGCTTTGCCAGGTGCTGTACACAAGTCCAAACACAAAGGTCTTTCAGCATCTAGAAAAGGTCCACTACAACAATCCAATTTAGGCAACATGGTAAAAACAGGAAAAGAGTCTTCTGTACTGGGAGTGTTTACTCCTCCATGACTGTCCATCAGTAAACCTTTTTCTTCATTACTGACCAAAGATTTCCAGTTCTTTAGCATCTGTTCAACAGTCTGCAAAGATCTGAATTTTAAACAAGAGGCCACTTCTTCTGTTCTTTCAAAGTCCAGTCCAGCTAACGTCCAAATGTGAAGATCTGTGAATCCTGCAAAAGTACATTAAGTCCATGAAAAGAGCAACTCTCATTTGATAAATCAAAACGAGCTCCATTTATTAGCGGCTCCTCCAGAAGCCAATGAAGAGAAAGCGTTGTCTCATTTCTCTGTGAGTCAAAGAGACTCCAAACCTTAAAAAGATTGCGATAAAACAATGGCAAGTCCATTCACGTTCACTTTAAAGGGGTCCACCAGAAACAAGGATTTGTCCAACCCCAGTCCTTCAGTTCTGTGTAAAATGGCGCATGTAACAGCCCGCCACCCATTCACTGATGATTTATACAGAAATCTTTGTAAAAATTGCAAACGAAAAGCTGCTACTTTTCAAATGTATCAAACCATGATCACCCTCCTCTTTAGGTAAATGCAACACACTCTGAGGGACCCAGTGTAATTTATCCCCCAAAAAATCAACCAAAATTCCTGAAAGTAGTTCAGGAGGATCCAAACATGCTAGCCTATGCCAAAGGCAGGAAGCTACTAAATTATTCACAATTAATGTCCTCCCTTAATATGACAACTTATATGACAACATTTCATCTCCCAAATACACTCCTAAATACTTAAAACCTCCTGTTCCCCAGGTTAAACCATCAGGAAGGCTTGGTTTCCCTTTTGACCAATTTCCAATTAAAAGTGCTTCACTCTTGTTCCAATTAACTTTTGCTGATGGCAAAACTCTAAAATCTCCCAAAACTTTAATTAAAACCTGCACATCATTTTGTCCATTAATTAAAACTACCACATCATCAAGTCAAGTCAAGTCATCTTCATTTATATAGCGCTTTTAACAATGTAGATTATTTCAAAGCAGCTTTACAGAGATAAACGTATAATTTATAATCAGAATAGGCAGACAAAGAAATGCTGCTTTTACAAATAGGTAGATTCAACCCACAAATATTTTCTCTTAATTGTTGCAACAAAGGTTCTATAGAAAGTGCATAACAATCTCAATGTCAGCATAGAGCACTTTCACTTTGTCAATAAAATCCTGACAGAATCCAAAAGCTTCTAAAGTTCTCCACAAGTAAAGGTGTTCGACCCAATCAAACGCCTTTTCTTGATCTAATGAAATAAGTCCAATATTAAAGTTGAGCAACTTGGAGACATCAAAAATATCCCTAATGAGGATAATATTGTCAAAAATTGACCTACCAGAGACACAATAGGTCTGATCTGGATGTACCACCTGGGCCCGTATTCATAAAGAATCTTAATGCAAAGAGTAGCTCCTAGTGACAAAATTCTAAGAAAATTCTTAGAAATGTGGGCGTTTACTCTTAAAATTAAAGAAAAAATCCTAGTAAAGAAAAAAGTAATTCAGAAAGCATCTTAACCCTTAAAAGAGGTCTTAAGGTCAAAATTGTTAGGAGCATGGATGAGGACTTTTAAGGGGCTTAAGAGTTTCTTTAGCAGAGGAGAAAATGGCAGAAAGACGAAGAGGGAGAAGAAATGTGTTGCAGACAATGGATGACAGTGAGTTAATAAGACACTATAGATTAGATCGTGCAGGGATCATGTTTGTGACAGATCTTTTTAGAGACACGCTAATATCTCCAACACAGCGCAGAAATGCCATAGCGCCTGAAATGAAAGTAATCACTACATTATGATATTTGGCAACTGGGAAAATTCCATGTTTTATACATTAAAACCAGAATTCAAACCACCACTTAAATAGACATGCCAACAATCAGTGTAACTGGAAAGAGTGGAACAATTTTTATCATTCTAAGCCAAGCAAATACCTTATAGGAAATTAACAGCATGGTAAATAAAAAAAAGGATGTATATATATATAGTGTGTGTGTGTGTGTGTGTGTGTGTGTGTGTGTGTGTGTGTGTGTGTGTGAGAACCGTCAAATAGGAAAAAATATGCATAATTTCAAAGTGAAGTCTTAGAATAGACCCTATACTTAAAATCACTTTTTTTCCCCTTCTTGGACAGCCAACCAATCACAGTCTTCAAAAGATTGTGTCATACATAGCAACGGGGTCAACCCCGCCTCCTTACTAAGATGAAAGTTTTTCTCTTTTCCTTACTCAGAGTTGCTCTCAGATCGGTCCCGAATTGCTCTTAAGCTAAGACTCCTACGTAAAAGTTTTTAAGCTAAATTAAGAGTTTTCTGAGAGGATTCTTAGAATCTTTATGAATACGGGCCCTGATCTATAATTTTAGCTAACCTATTAGCTAAAGCCTTCGAGAGTATTTTATAATCTGAGCGAAGGAGCGAAACAGGACGCCAGTTCTTAATTTCTAAAAGATCTCCTTGTTTGGGGGAGGAGAGTGATGACCGCTACGGCTACTCAAAGGCAAACTATCTGAGCCCAAACTAGCATTAAGCACCTGCAAAAGGTTCTCCCCTACCTCTGTCCATTGTTTTTTATAAAATTCAACAGGAAGGCCGTCAATTCCTGGCACTTTCCCAGAATTCATGCCTTGAAGGGCCTTATGCAACTCCCCCAAGCTCTGCATGGGCACCGTCTGACACTTCGGTCAATCCTTTTAAAAAACACTTTCAGAATCCCATCCTGTTCCCAACTCATTCAAGTTTTCATAAAATCCGCAAGCTCTTGTTCGTATTTCTGCATGACTAAATAAAATCACTCCTGCCTCAGAGTGCAAAGCATGGAAAAAAAAAGTATTTGCCCATTTTTCTTTTCAAGGCTAAAAAAATATTTCGATGGTACATCCATCTGTTCAATACTTTAAAACCGAGAACGACCCAGAGCTCCTTGTGTTTTCACCCCCAGAAGGTCAGCTAGCTGGGTTTTCTTATTTGAAATCATCTCTGTATAACTTTGATTACTTGTTGAATCAGCTAAACTCTGTAATTTAATTATTTCCACCTCCAAGGCCTTCATATAACATAGTGACATTACGAGTGTACTGTTGGCAAAACTGTTTTATTTGGACCTTTCCAAAATCCCACCATTGCTGTAGGTCTTGAAATGAATCTTTTGTCTTTTTAAAATCTTCCCAAAATACTTTAAAATCCTTACTACACAATAAATTAGTATTGAAGGGCCAGTATGCACTGTGGGGTTTAATTTGATTTAAAAAGAAAAACCCCAATACCATATGATGATCAGAAAAACTGACCGGTGAAACGACACAACTTTTAAAAATACCCAACTGATGTTTGAAACCATAAATGATCTAATCTTGCAAGAGATATAACATTGTCACGAGCATGAGCCCACGTACACTGTCTCTGACCGCCATGAAAATGCCTCCAAATGTCACATAAATTATTCACATTTATCATCTTAGTGAGACGTTCACGTGAAGGCATATGGGGCTCAATGTGATTTCTGTCAATATTATTTTCAGTACAATTAAAATCTCCTCCTAAAAATAAATATTCTTTAGTACTGCATCTTTGTAACGTGGAACTGGGTGCATCTAAAAACACCAATATTTCCATTGCTGTTGGACAATAAACACAAACAAAAACAAAAGCATATTTTTCAAAAATAGCTCTTTTTTTTAAAAGTCTTCCTCTCACAATCTCATCAACTTGATAAGAGACTGGACTAAAACTCTTAGTAAATAAAATACACACACCACCACTAAATGTGGTATTGTGTACAGAAATGCCATCCCACTCCTGCATCCAATCAGCAGCATTTTAACATCCCTGTGTGTCTCTACTTCTTTCTGTTTAATAACTTTAAACAGTTCAGGTTTTTTTTTTTTTGCTATTTCTTGCACCATTCACATTCAATGATGCAATACACACTTCAATTATGCTTAAAAATAAAAATAAAATCAGACTATGATTCATAATCATAGATTTAAGCTTTTTCACTGCCATCATTTAAATTCATGTTGAGTTTTCACAATATTTTCTTTAAACGGTACACCTCCTTGTTTGGAAAACAGCTTTAAATAAAATAAAATTCTTTTTTTTTTTTTTTTCACTTTCGATTTCCTCCTCCACTGAAGCAAAAGCATCCTTCGCAGTCCCAGCGCTTTGAGCTGCATCAGGATCGCTCGCCCGCGCCACCGCTGACCCCGCCTCGGCTGACACTTCTGCACAGTACCGTTAGCTACACCTTCCGCGTCAGCTACACGATTGTCTTCCTCTTGTTTGCTGGGACAAGCTCGAACCAAATGGCCGACTTTACCACAGCCGAAGCATTTGATCTTGTCAGTGGTGATGAAAACCACATAATCAAAATCATCCACTCGGAAATTCAGCGCAAGGTCTACAAGGTCTTGTTGTTTACAATCATGTAAACTGAGCGTCTGAAAACACAACATGCTTCAGTAAAGGAGAAGCGCAGCCAATTGGATTTTTTTTAATCGAGGAGACCAATTTTCCGTAGCGAGATAGTGCTTGTATTAAAACAACATCACTAATAAACGGCGGGACTGAGGGTGACTCTTTTAGATGGTAATGAAAGTGGCAAAACGGGGGTGAGAACACTGTCGAGAATAATTCCCCTCTGAACTACTTCATTTGCCTTTTCTATTGTACTAAAAAAAAAAAAAAAAAGAAACATTAGCGCTGTTTATCCTAGAGGCAGACATTATATTTTCATGTCCCACAATTTCCCCCACAGCAAAACAACAACTCTCCACACTCACTGTAGACGCCACTTTTACTCCGTGACGACGCGTGAGTGAACTCAAACCCTGCGCACCTGGAACCGCCATGTTCCTCACACACCCAAAACCACCCACCCCCTTACAAAAAAACCCCAAAAGTGCCTAACCTACCAAGAAACAAACAAAAAAAAACAACAAAAAAAACACTAAATACTTCTAAACCATACACAAAAAGGGAGAAAAAAAAGAGAGAAAAAACTCAAGCACGAGTCACCACTCACACTCACAATGCTCCACTCACTCCCAGCATGCACTCCGAGAGAGAGTGAGAGAGAGAGAGAGAGAGAGAGAGAGAGAGAGAGAGAGAGAGAGAGAGAGAGAGGCATTCCCGCAATTTAAATGAGGTAGCTGTTTGCTGCTGGCAGATACTGGATACTTAAAAATCGAGCCCGATCTCACGGGAAAACGTACAAATTCTACGAGGTGGCTTATTCGTACGAATTCATACGACCTGACTCGTACGAATTAGTATGATTTTTGCAAAATCGTACATATTTTACGAATTGGCCAATTCGTATGAATTCATACGAATGACCTACCCCTGACCCCGCCCCTAAACCTACCCATCACGTGGGTTTAGACAAATCGTACAAATTCGTACGAGTTAGGTCGTACGAATTAGTACGAATTAGCCAACTTTTTATCATTCGTACGAATTCGTACGAATTGGTCGTGAGATAGCGTTGAAAAATCCTTATAAACGACTGGTAAATTGACCACTGAAGTAAGATTTTTCTTGCTCTTGGTACTTGTCAAGGGATACATGTTCGATCTTGAGACTTATAAATGCTGCAAATGTATGTAGAGGGTAGATATGAGAATTAGTTGACTTTACCTAATGAATATTGATGAATTAGTTATAATGAGATTTTAGTTCATAACACCATTCTGTTAACAACCACAATAATGTTTTATCGGTAACACTTTACAATAAGGTTCATTTGTTAACATTAGTTAATGCATTAACTAACATGAACTAACCATGAGCAATATATTTGTTACAGTATTTATTAATCTTTGTTAATGTTAGTTGTGGCGAGCAGGACGAGGCCGAGGGCCGTGAGAGAGCGGCGCGAGGCCGGTGGCGTGATTACTGATGAGCGACACCTGCGCGACGCACCGGTCTCGGATCTCTCACAGAGGAGCGGAAGCATAAAGCAGGAGCGACGACAGTGAAGAGCGAGAGAGGAACAGGCACTGAGTTTGTGTTGTGTTTTGTTCCTGTTTTGTGTGGCCAGCAGTCGTCCGCGAGGGGCTGCTGGCTTATACTTTCGTTTTTGTATTGGTTTATTTATTTATTAAAATATTTGAATATTCGCCGGTTCTCGCCTCCTTCTTCCCACAACAACGAACCTCGTTACATTAGTTAATAAAAATCCAGCTGTTCTTTGTTTGTTCATATTAGTTCACAGTGCATTAACTAGGCCAGGGATGTCACATGCCTGTCCTGTCTTGTGTTGCACATGGGTGTTTTGTTATTTTGGGCCATGTGCTCTTGTCATTGTCTGATCCCTCCCACTTGTTATCTGATTATTGTTTGAGTTCTCCCACCTGTTCCCCCTTGATTAGTTTCCCTTTATTAGTTCCCACTTGTTTGCAGTCTGTGTCGATCGTTGTCTATGTTTCCCCTGTGTTATGTTTTTGATTATGCCTGCCTTGTTTTCCCCCACGGGGAGTTTTTGTTTGTAGTTTTATTTTGTTTATTATTTAATAAATTCCTTACCTGCACTTGGATCCTCGCTTCACTTTTTGACATACCGTGACAGAACGATCGACCATGAAGAGGATTCAGCGGAAGGATTCACTCCAGCCTCCTATTTCCTGCCCTCATTTTGAACGCATCGAGAGATTTTGTGTGTTGAGTTCCCTTCGTCAGAAGGGGACTGACATCCGAGAGTTTTCATTGAGGTTCTGCGCTGCTGCAGAGGGACTGGGGCTTGGGGTTATGGCTATGAAGGATTTGTTTAATTACGCCCTTGATGAACCCATCGACTTTATGGTCATGAGAGCCCTGAGACATCTGACGTTTGAGGAATTAGTTAATTCCTTGGAGCGTCACTGTAAACCCCCTGCTAAGAAGGTTCCAGTGCCGGTGATCCCAGTTCCGGTGGTCCCAGTTCCGGTGGTCCCGAGTCCGGTGGTTCCAGTTCCGGGGGTCCCAGTTTCGATGGTCCCGGATTCGGTGGTCTCGAGTCCGGTGGTCTGGAGGCGGAGGAGGAAGAGGAAGCACGTCACGTCTGTCCAGCCAGAGACTGTTCAGGTCACGTCTGCCCAGCCAGAGACTGTTCACGTCACGTCTGCCCAGCCAGAGACTGTTCACGTCACGTCTGCCCAGCCAGAGACTGTTCACGTCACGTCTGCCCAGCCAGAGACTGTTCACGTCACGTCTGCCCAGCCAGAGACTGTTCCTGAGCCTATGTCTTCGGACAAGATGGTCGTCGCTGCCGCCGAGCCTGTTCAAGTCACATCTGCCGAGCCTGGGTCTTCGGACAGGATGGCCGCCGCCGAGCCTGTTCACGTCACGCCTGCCGAGCCTGTGTCTTCGGACAAGATGGCCGCCGCCGAGCCTGTTCACGTCACGCCTGCCGAGCCTGTGTCCCCTGACAAGATGGCCGCCGTCGAGCCTGTGTCTTCGGACAAGATGGCCGCCGCCGAGCCTGTTCACGTTATGCCTGCCGAGCCTGTGTCCCCTGACAAGATGGCCGCCGTCGAGCCTGTGTCTGAGCCGGTGGTGTCTGTTCCTGAGCCTGAGCCCTCAGTGACCGCGACACTGGCCATTATGGCCACAGCCATGTGGTGTGTGTGGGCTACGCACACACTTGAGCCGGTGGTGTCTGTTCCTGAGCCGGTGATGTCTGTTCCTGTTCCTGAGCCGGAGCCCGTGTCTGTTCCTGAGCCGGAGCCCGTGTCTGTTCCTGAGCCGGAGCCCGTGTCTGTTCCTGAGCCGGAGCCCGTGTCTGTTCCTGAGCCGCCGGAGCCCGTGTCTGTTCCGGAGCCGGAGCCCGTGTCTGTTCCTGAGCCGGAGCCCGTGTCTGTTCCTGAGCCGGAGCCCGTGTCTGTTCCTGAGCCGCCGGAGCCCGTGTCTGTTCCGGAGCCGGAGCCCGTGTCTGTTCCTGAGCCGGAGCCCGTGTCTGTTCCTGAGCCGGAGCCAGTGTCTGTTCCGGAGCCGGAGCCAGTGTCTGTTCCTGAGCCGGAGCCGGAGCCAGTGTCTGTCCCTGAGCCGGAGCCAGACCCAGTGTCTGTCCCTGAGCCGGAGCCAGACCCAGTGTCTGTCCCTGAGCCGGAGCCAGAGCCAGTGTCTGTTCCTGAGCCGGAGCCAGAGCCAGTGTCTGTTCCTGAGCCGGAGCCAGAGCCAGAGCCAGTGTCTGTTCCTGAGCCAGAGCCAGTGTCTGTTCCTGAGCCAGAGCCAGTGTCTGTTCCTGAGCCAGAGCCAGTGTCTGTTCCTGAGCCAGAGCCAGTGTCTGTTCCTGAGCCAGAGCCAGTGTCTGTTCCTGAGCCGGAGCCAGAGCCAGTGTCTGTTCCTGAGCCAGAGCCAGTGTCTGTTCCTGAGCCGGAGCCAGTGTCTGTTCCTGAGCCGCAGCCAGTGTCTGTTCCTGAGCCGGAGCCGTTGGTGTCAGTTCCAGAGCCGGAGCCGTTGGTGTCAGTTCCAGAGCCGGAGCCGTTGGTGCCAGTTCCAGAGCCGGAGCCGTTGGTGCCAGTTCCAGTGCCTGAACCGTTGGTGCCTGTTCCTGAGCCAGAGCCGTTGGTGCCAGTTCCAGTGCCTGAGCCGTTGGTGCCAGTTCCAGAGCCGGAGCCGTTGGTGCCAGTTCCAGTGCCTGAGCCGTTGGTGCCAGTTCCAGTGCCTGAACCGTTGGTGCCAGTTCCAGTGCCTGAGCCGTTGGTGCCAGTTCCAGTGCCTGAGCCGTTGGTGCCAGTTCCAGTGCCTGAGCCGTTGGTGCCAGTTCCAGTGCCTGAGCCGTTGGTGCCAGTTCCAGTGCCTGAGCCGTTGGTGCCAGTTCCAGTGCCTGAGCCGTTGGTGCCAGGTACACCGCCCGAGGAGTCGTCGCAGCCCTTGCAGCCCGAGGGGTCGTCGCCGCCCTGGTCGCCCGAGGGGTCGTCTCCGCCCAGGCCGCCCGAGGGGTCGTCTCCGCCCAGGCCGCCCGAGGGGTCGTCTCCGCCCTTGCAGCCCGAGGGGTCGTCGCCGCCCTGGCCGCCCGAGGGGTCGTCTCCGCCCAGGCCGCCCGAGGGGTCGTCTCCGCCCAGGCCGCCCGAGGGGTCGTCTCCGCCCAGGCCGCCCGAGGGGTCGTCTCCGCCCTGGCCGCCCGAGGGGTTGTCTCCTCTGTCCAGGCCACCCGATGATCTGTCGTCTCCGCCCTGGTCGGCCGTTGGACTGTCGTCTCCGCCCTGGCCGCCCGTTGGACTGTCTTTGCCCTGATCTGTCCCTCCCGTCCCGCCCTGGTCTGTCCCTCCCGTCCCGCCCTGGTCTGTCCCTCCCGTCCCGCCCTGGTCTGTCCCTCCCGTCCCGCCCTGGTCTGTCCCTCCCGTCCCGCCCTGGTCTGTCCCTCCCGTCCCGCCCTGGTCTGTCCCTCCCGTCCCGCCCTGGTCTGTCCCTCCCGTCCCGCCCTGGTCTGTCCCTCCCGTCCCGCCCTGGTCTGTCCCTCCCGTCCCGCCCTGGTCTGTCCCTCCCGTCCCGCCCTGGTCTGTCCCTCCCGTCCCGCCCTGGTCTGTCCCGCCCTGGTCTGTCCCGCCCTGGTCTGTCCCGCCCTGGTCTGTCCCGCCCTGGTCTGTCCCTCCCGTCCCGCCCTGGTCTGTCCCTCCCGTCCCGCCCTGGTCTGTCCCTCCCGTCCCGCCCTGGTCTGTCCCTCCCGTCCCGCCCTGGTCTGTCCCTCCCGTCCCGCCCTGGTCTGTCCCTCCCGTCCCGCCCTGGTCTGTCCCTCCCGTCCCGCCCTGGTCTGTCCCTCCCGTCCCGCCCTGGTCTGTCCCTCCCGTCCCGCCCTGGTCTGTCCCTCCCGTCCCGCCCTGGTCTGTCCCTCCCGTCCCGCCCTGGTCTGTCCCTCCCGTCCCGCCCTGGTCTGTCCCTCCCGTCCCGCCCTGGTCTGTCCCTCCCGTCCCGCCCTGGTCTGTCCCTCCCGTCCCGCCCTGGTCTGTCCCTCCCGTCCCGCCCTGGTCTGTCCCTCCCGTCCCGCCCTGGTCTGTCCCTCCCGTCCCGCCCTGGTCTGTCCCTCCCGTCCCGCCCTGGTCTGTCCCTCCCGTCCCGCCCTGGTCTGTCCCTCCCGTCCCGCCCTGGTCTGTCCCTCCCGTCCCGCCCTGGTCTGTCCCTCCCGTCCCGCCCTGGTCTGTCCCTCCCGTCCCGCCCTGGTCTGTCCCTCCCGTCCCGCCCTGGTCTGTCCCTCCCGTCCCGCCCTGGTCTGTCCCTCCCGTCCCGCCCTGGTCTGTCCCTCCCGTCCCGCCCTGGTCTGTCCCTCCCGTCCCGCCCTGGTCTGTCCCTCCCGTCCCGCCCTGGTCTGTCCCTCCCGTCCCGCCCTGGTCTGTCCCTCCCGTCCCGCCCTGGTCTGTCCCTCCCGTCCCGCCCTGGTCTGTCCCTCCCGTCCCGCCCTGGTCTGTCCCTCCCGTCCCGCCCTGGTCTGTCCCTCCCGTCCCGCCCTGGTCTGTCCCTCCCGTCCCGCCCTGGTCTGTCCCTCCCGTCCCGCCCTGGTCTGTCCCTCCCGTCCCGCCCTGGTCTGTCCCTCCCGTCCCGCCCTGGTCTGTCCCTCCCGTCCCGCCCTGGTCTGTCCCTCCCGTCCCGCCCTGGTCTGTCCCTCCCGTCCCGCCCCTCCCGTCCCGCCCCTCCCGTCCCGCCCCTCCCGTCCCGCCCCTCCCGTCCCGTCCCGCCCCGCCCTGGTCTGTCCCTCCCGTCCCGCCCTGGTCTGTCCCTCCCGTCCCGCCCTGGTCTGTCCCTCCCGTCCCGCCCTGGTCTGTCCCTCCCGTCCCGCCCTGGTCTGTCCCTCCCGTCCCGCCCTGGTCTGTCCCTCCCGTCCCGCCCTGGTCTGTCCCTCCCGTCCCGCCCTGGTCTGTCCCTCCCGTCCCGCCCTGGTCTGTCCCTCCCGTCCCGCCCTGGTCTGTCCCTCCCGTCCCGCCCTGGTCTGTCCCTCCCGTCCCGCCCTGGTCTGTCCCTCCCGTCCCGCCCTGGTCTGTCCCTCCCGTCCCGCCCTGGTCTGTCCCTCCCGTCCCGCCCTGGTCTGTCCCTCCCGTCCCGCCCTGGTCTGTCCCTCCCGTCCCGCCCTGGTCTGTCCCTCCCGTCCCGCCCTGGTCTGTCCCTCCCGTCCTGGTCTGTCCCTCCCGTCCCGCCCTGGTCTGTCCCTCCCGCCCCGCCCTGGTCTGTCCTTCCCGTCACCCACCCTGGTCTGATGGAGCGTCTGGTAGCCGCTTCGTAGGGAGGGGGTAATGTCACATGCCTGTCCTGTCTTGTGTTGCACATGGGTGTTTTGTTATTTTGGGCCATATGTGCTCTTGTCATTGTCTGATCCCTCCCACTTGTTATCTGATTATTGTTTGAGTTCTCCCACCTGTTCCCCCTTGATTAGTTTCCCTTTATTAGTTCCCACTTGTTTGCAGTCTGTGTCGATCGTTGTCTATGTTTCCCCTGTGTTATGTTTTTGATTATGCCTGCCTTGTTTTCCCCCACGGGGAGTTTTTGTTTGTAGTTTTATTTTGTTTATTATTTAATAAATTCCTTACCTGCACTTGGATCCTCGCTTCACTTTTTGACATACCGTGACAAGGGATGGGCAACTTCGGTCCTGGAGGGCCACTGTCCTACAGAGTTTAGCTCCAACCCTGAAAAAAATCACCTGCCTGTAATTTTCTAGTAATCCTGAGGACCTTGATTAGCTTGTTCAGGTGTGTTTGATAAGGGTTGAACCTAAACTCTGTAGGACAGTGGCCCTCCAGGACCGAAGTTGCCCATCCCTGAACTAGGCTAATGTTAACAAATACAACCTTTGATTTAAATAACGTATTAGTAAATGTTGAAATTAATATTAAATGCTGTAGAAGTATTGTTCATTCTTAGTTAATGTTAACTAAGGTAGTTAACTAATGTATGAACCTTATTGTAAAGTGTTACCGTTGTATTATATAAATATTACTGATTATTTTTATTTGTTGTATTGACACTCTCAAGCATAGATAAATCAGTTTTGGCTCTGGCCTCTGCCTCTGGTAAACAAACCACAGGCTGAGTGGTGTTTTCACGGTGTAAAACCCTTTTAAAATGTAAATTGTTACTAAAGGATCTCCCTGGAGTCTTTTCCTTTTACAGGAAGCTGAGGCGCATTAAGTCTGAGTCATTCATGCCCAATCCTGCCAATGATACAGAATTTATGTTCTTGCCAGCTAGTACAATTTCCGTTCCAAAAATATTTTCTAACATTGGTTGGTAATGGCCACAGCGATCTGATTCTTCATTCTAAAGCCTGCAGAATGTGATGAAATAAGTCAAGAGAAACTCATGGTTAAATCAGCGTCATCCAGTGCAGTGGTTCCCAAACCTGTCCTGCCGGCACCCCAACACTGCACATTTTCTTTGTCTCCCTAATCAAACACACTTGATTCAACTCATCAGCTCATTATCACATGGGTTAATGAGCTGATGAGTTGAATCAGATGTGTTTGATTAGGGAGACAAAGAAAATGTGCAGTGTTGGGGTGCCGGCAGGACAGGTTTGGGAACCACTGATCCAGTGGACTATTGCTTTTATAAAAAAACAGCGATATGATAAATGACACCAATGTACGATAAATAGTTACATTTTTTATTCATTTTGCATTCGCTCTGCTGTAGCAGCATTAACATAGAATGTGCAGTCAAAGTTCGTCCAATCAGATTGGGTTTCAAAATTTGTCCATTCAGATTGGGTTTCAAAGTTCGTCCAATCAGATTGGGTTTCAAAGTTCGTCCAATCAGATTGGGTTTCAAAGTTCGTCCAATCAGATTGGGTTTCAAAGTTCGTCCAATCAGATTGGGTTTCAAAGTTCGTCCAATCAGATTGGGTTTCAAAGTTCGTCCAATCAGATTGGGTTTCAAAATTTGTCCATTCAGATTGAGTTTCAAAGTTCGTCCAATCAGATTGGGTTTCCTGGAGAGACATATACATTCCAACTGATGTCAGTGATGTTTTTTTCAGCTGATATGAAGCCCTCTGGAAGTACACAGTTTGAATTATGCAGTCTTTAAGCCTCAAGAAAATGATAACATGACAACACTGATGGCACCACCAGAACACAAATCCTTCACTAACCATTTCACACATTGAAGTGCATGGCAGGAACTGTCCAAAAGAAGAACTGGGCACTTTTCTGTACACACATCACCTGTAATGAAATATTTGTGATATAACAAATATGGCTGTTAAAGGCACACTATGTAAAATTTTTGGATCAAAATATCTAAAAACCACTAGAACAATGTTATATATTTTATTGATTGTGAACTTACATTTTCCCAAATGTTTCTAAGAATGTTTAAATCCAGAGAAATAAGCCATTTTAACACGGACCGTGTGTCGCCTATCAATGACATCATACCCGCGTTTCCCTCGATTTCCATTTTTATTCTGTAGAAACCATGGAAACATCAAAGACGCATTAATATATTATGTTTTATTAGACAGGCGAGCAACTGTTTGGATACATTTATAGACAGAAAACTAATCATTGTTATACATCTCAACACAGTTAGTCTTTCTGTTTAACCCTCTGAGGTCGACAAACGCGCCGGCGCGTTTTGCTGGATTTTCTCCACATTGTAGCACTATAAACTTAAATTTCTCCGTCATTTATGGTCATACAGAAAAAAGAAATATAAAAAAAGAATCTGTGATATTTCTCCTTTTGTATGTGTCCACTTACAGTCAAATCAAAACATTGTGCTTTTGTAAAATAAAGAAAATAAACAGGGTGTGCGTTCTGCCTCTCCGTCGCGGTGGACTTTTTTTTCTTGAGCACGTCTATAAACTGAAACAAAACTCAGCGAATACTTGTCACACATTTATGAGCCATATACCTTTATAAACATTTAAGTGTGTACTTTTAAATGATCGGATTCAAACTGAAAACAAATATTCTCTGTTTAAGTAATTTGTATAAAACCAACAAGATGTCCAGCTTCTCAAACGCTTGCTCATTACAGTTAATTTGGCCACGCCTACTCGCAAAAGATATTCATATGCAAATCTCCACATGGAACGCGAACTTGCTCGTTACCTCAACAACAAAACACTTCACTTCACTTTTCGTCGAGTTTGAAAGACGTGCCTGAGCTTACATTGGATTTAGGCTACCTCAGAAGAAGAAGAACGCGATTTGAAGACAAGAAAGATGTAAGGTAAGAAATTCTTACATAGCCTAGTTTGTTATTGTTGCATAAATGTCACGTTGCAGTTGAACTGTTGCTAGATATATGGGGAATATTATAATATTTAAACCCGTGTTTACTGTGTTTGTGGATATCTGCTCAAACATAGATATGTTTATGGTAACCATAATGTTTTATATTTGAGCGTGATCGCGTTTGAATGTATCATATTTTGCAGGCGATCGCGTTTGAATGTATCATATTTTGGATGAAAGCAAAACGCACCAAATGGCTTCATGTTTTTATTATTATCTCATTTCATATCATCATAACGGATGTAAACATTTGAAGTAACATGACAATCAATATATTTTTCTCTAGCTTAGTTGTTACTGAAATCTTTTGGAAGATTTATAGGCTGCTATAGGTTATTTATTGTTATTTTTATTTTATCCGCACTGCGCATATACCTTATGCCTACAAGGCACAACAAACCTGGTGTTCATTATATTATATATCGTTGGAAACGTGTGTGTGTGTGTGTATTCTGTGAATTAAAAGGAATTTTAAAAAGCAATTTTAACCAGAAAAATCGAATATTTATTTCCAAAATCGTGCAGGCCTTTCTCTTGATATCAGTATGTTCACTTTTTTTTTCAGGTCCCAGATGCCACTGAGGACTTCAACATTCACTTGAGTCTCTGTACATGAACATGGTAAAGTGAAAATCTTGGAAATGAAAGGTATGTACAGTGTTTTTAGGAATGGCACAAAGGTTTCTGTCTTTGAAGTGCTTTTTTGGCATTTGTTGTGTATCTTTGGATTATGTTGTGTTGTAAATAAATCCAAACAATTTAAAAGCCATTCTTTTTTAAATCTCATCATTTACAGTATTGTGTAAGGTTGCTCAGAATGATAGGGGCCTGATAGCTCCTAATAGGGCCGTTAGGGGAGGTTCTTTGTCTTTCTCAGGTGAGAAAAGCTTACATATTAATGAGCTCTCGCATAAGGCTTTTTCACACAAAACACGTCGTAAAATTTTTAAATCAATATATTGTCTTATCTGAATGAGCAGTCAGGGTGATTTTCACATAGTTTTAGAGCAAATATTCTAGGCTACGTCATACAATTTTCAAAAGTCTTGTGAAGAAATAATCAGTATGGGTTTCATGGCCTTATTTCAGTGAGAATTTTTTTTTGTATTTTCAAAAACCATGCATAAATGTCATCATCTCAAAACTACAAACTTTTACATACATGCTGCTGATATATAATTGTAGCAGAGTTTGTGCTGAATACAGTGTAATTAGACTTTAGCCATGAAAATGTCACAAGTAACAGAAATAACCAGAAATGTCAGAGCATGTCAGAACACCTCCAGGGCCCAGAAAACAGCTCAGACCTCAGAGGGTTAAATCTAATTTTCTTATTTTACAGCGAATACCATGTTTTACCACGTCTAATATAGATTGATATCGAGCTCACTTCAGTGTGCAACAAGTGTCTCATATAGTCGCCGCCGTGCGAACACACAGCATTATAACAACTTTCAACACTCAAATGTGTCTGATATGATAAACAGCGCTGCGTTTCCCCACATATGCATGACCGGAAGAAGAAGAAGCAACTGTGGGATAGTAAAAGCTCAACTGCTCTCGAGCCGTGTGTCGCTCTCGTCTCTCATTAGCAATCGCTCTCTTGGTAACATTAATACATCTTTTATACATTACCGGTCATCCATGAATATGATTTCTGCCCGAGTCCCGTCGTATTCTCCACCTACTGTAGAGGAGAAGACAACAACTCCCATCCCAACATAGTGTCGGCCCAGATCCGGCCCACATCTGGTACACATGGATTCCACACGGCCCAGATGTGGGCCGACACTATGTTGCTGTCTGGGATGATTCAGCAAAATCAAGGCATCTTTGTTTTGAATAAACGATAAAATGGAGAAAGCTGATTTTTAGAGCCAGATGCTGTAGTTGTGGCATCTCTACCAGAGACTAACAGAAACTCTTCATAATTACATTTTTAAATCATATTTTGCTTGATGCATATTGTGTATATATGCTACTTTTGACTGCTTGCCCGTCGATAGGGGAAAAAAAGCTTTTTTTTGCATAGAGAGTAGTGTTAATACAGCATATACACACTCTAGCCAAAGCTTGATTCCCTGGTTGATTCGAATATGATTATTTTATGTCACTTGAGCAAAGGAATTTTTTTTTTACTCTTTTTTTTTTTTTTAATCAAAAATTTAAGTGCATTTGAAATAACTTTTGAGGAATGCTTCAGTCTGAACAGTGTTTCTTCTCCCCATCGTTCAGAAGGTTGCATGATTTTTCAGCACAGCAACTTTATGCACCAGTGTACAGATGTCTTGTTTTCTGTCACCTCTCTCCATACCGCTAGCTTTCTGCACTCAAGCAGATAGAAGAAAGTGACAAGAACTGGGTCGGCGCGTTGATGTCTACGTTATTACTATAGCAACCAATGTAGATACACCAGAGAATAACCATACAAGTCACACAAAAACATTAGAAAATAAGTTAGACACAGGGCGGATGCAGACTTAATCTAGATTCATGGTGTGTAGTCATTTTCAACAATGACACATTTCTGATACTCAAGATGAATGTGCAAAAGATCAGCTGAGAAATGGTAAAAAAATATTAAACTAAATCAGTCTTTTATTTACGAAAGTTGGTCTAATTATTAGTCAGCCCAAAGGAATAGTTCACCTAAAAATTTTAATTGAAAAATATACATTTTAATCGTAGAGTCATGATTCACCCTAATGCCGTTCCAAACCAGCATGACTTTTCTTATTGGGAAAAGTCTTATTTTATAACAAAAAGGTATATTTCATACAATGAAAGTCAGTCCTTGAGTTGAATTGAGAGTTCAGTCACAGAGCCCATTCACTTTCATTTGCATCAAACTGAGGGTATTTTACAAGACAGATTACAGTCTAAGAGAGCAGATTTCACTCACTTTTGACACTCATTTGTGTAGTCACAGCTTATTGCTTCACTCTTAAAAATGAAGGCTCCTAAAGGGGGTTTTAGTGATGTAGGTTTTAGTGGGGTTTTTAGTGATGTAACAGAAGAACCATTTTTGGTTCCTGAAGAACCTTTCAGTGAACAGTTCGGTTACACTTTATTTTGATGATCTCCTTTAGACATTCTGTTGACTATAAGCACTGCAGAGCTAACATGTCGTCCAACTCTCATTAGAGTATCAGTATTGTAGACTATCTTATAAGTAAAAATAAGTTGACATGTACTTGCAAAGTTACTTATCAGTCTGCTTATCAGTAGAATGCCTGTCGAGGTGCATCAAAATAAAGCGTTAGCAGATATTAAGCAGACTGACTAATATTATAACTACAGTACAAGTCAACAAACTCTCGTTAGACTATTAGTAGAGTCAACAGAATGTCTAAAGTGGACTATCAAAATAAAGTGTTTCCAGCAGTTCTTAACCCTCTGGTACAGTTCGTATGTCGGCCAAAAATTACCAATTTTGTTAAATTATATATATATATATATTTTTTTTTTTTTTGGGTTTATGGTATTAAATTATATTTATGCAGCAGGTAAAATCCATTTACTCACTTCTTGAGCATAGACCTGAAAATTCCAAGTTACACTCTCATAAATCTTGAATCTTTGGAGCACAGACTGAAGTTTGGAACATTTGGCAGATTATTGCTGAAGTGAAAAAAGTTAAAAAAAAGTGTACTTGACAAAAGTTATAAAATTGTACATTTATGGTTATGTAATGCACAATACATTTTTTATATGAAATATATATTTTCCAAAACACGTTTTACTCTTAAACTGTGAGAAAATCAAAGCCATAAATCTAAACACACTGTGTTCAAAATTTGAGGTTGATATGTCAAAAAAAAGAGCTTTCAGTGAATGTTGTTTGGCCGCAGTACCAAACGCTTCCACTAGATGAAATACGTCTCCCATTCATTTCCAATGCGCTATTCTTTGACTGCAAACAATACTAGTGTGACTTTTTTTTTTTAGGACCATATCATCTTTTAGAATCATATGACCATGATTTTTTACCATTCCAATGAAGTAAAAAATTCTAAAAAAAAATAAAAATTAAAATGTTTTGGTAAAAAATGACCGAACAGCACCAGCGGGTTAAAAGAACAATTTTTTCTTAGTGTGAAAAACATTTTATTAATCTAAAGAGTTTTTTCTGTAAAGCTGCTTTGAAACGATGTGTATTGGGAAAAGCACTATACAAATAAATGTGAATTGAATTATTAAGAAAATAACAAATTCTATACTACTAAAATAACACTGAGTAACATCACTGTGATGCTTCTTGCTTTACTGCTAGTGTTACTCCTTCTATCTCAGCTGAAACAGATGAATAATAGCTATTACCATTTCTTTACTGTCCTTACAAGTAGATTTAAATAGTTTATTAATCATTTACTTGCACTTTTCTAAATGATCACCACAGACAACTCCTAAATAACTGGTTTATAAATAATGCAATACATTATTTAGAAATTCTAAACTGATCATTGATAAAGTATGAAAATACAAATAAACTGCTTATTAATGTCTATTAACGCTTTATAAATGATGAATTAACTATTTACTAATGCTTAACTAAAGACTGAGCATGCAGTTATTATAAAGTGTTACCAAAATTCTAAAAAACAAAATGTAATTTTTTTTTTTTGTCAAAAATGACCGAACAGCACCAGCGGGTTAAAAGAACCATTTTTTCTTAGTATGAAGAACATTTTAATAAACTAAAGATCATTTTATGCAATGGGAAGACTCTATCATGGAACCATTGATGCCAATAAAGAACCTTTATTTTTAAGAGTGCAGAAAAAAATGTCTTAATTTTTCAGTCACTATTAACAAAACAACAAATACTACTAAAATAACCCTGAGTAACATCACTGACTAGCTGTTACTCCTTCTATCTCAGCTGAAACAGGTGAACAATACCGTTTCTTTACTGTCCTACAGGTTTAACCAGGGCGCAGTTCTGTGTCTGGAATGCAGATGTGAAGTGTGTAAAGCTGAAAGGGCATGTCCAGGCGTGTGGAGCCCTGTGCAGTCACATCCCTCAGGTTTAGGGCTCTGTTCGTGGACACGGGTCCCAGTCGGACCAGCCGGCCATTCTCATCACTGGAGGCACAGATGGTCTCGGGACGAGGCCGTTGGCTGAGGTCTCAGAACCGGTGCCAGAGTGATTTCATGCATGGTTTCTCTCACAGCAGTGGAGCGTGGAGTCGCCGTCCCACTCCTCACCAGCAGGGGGCAATCTGGGCCCAGAATACACTCGTGACCGGGCCAAACGACCACAACAGGAGGGGAAGTTGCTGCGTATGTGTGTGTGTAGATACGAATTGTAGAGAGAGCAAAACAAAGAGAGAGAGAAAAGAAACGGGTTTAAAACAGTTTTAGAGCATGCAGGGAAGTGGAAAGCTCAGAAGTCTGCAGCGAGGAGAGCTTTACATGCACAAACCTCATGAGACCGAGCTATTTTAGCAGGACTTCATGCTGTGATGGGGAGTTGTGTTGGAGACGGCACTGATCGGATCCGTTGAGGAAGCTTGGATGGATTAGTCCAATTTTTCAGACTGCTAACCCAACCATCCTCCTCCTCTTCTCATCAATCTTTCAGAATTCCCCCATATTGGGCAACGGTTCGCTCGCTTCACTCAAGCGCTGCTCATCCCGCTGAATCTGTGCTTCACACTGTCAGACACAACCCGGACATTAAAGATGAATGGGCTCTCGGCCAACAATGGCATCAAACTTTCACAGTTTCATTCTTGACTTTTTCTCGTGGCCTGACACTGTTTGGGGTTCACATGTTGACCTGGGGTTACTTAAAGAAGAAGCATGTCATATTTTTTAAATACGTTCTCCTACTATATGCCTTTTCTGTTTGTTTGAGTGTCCTTACCCAATGAAGTCCATAAGAAAGCTGTTCATTGGTTCTCCCATCATGTTTCAATAGCAGTTCTGCCGTCTCCAAAATCCAGATATTTTTGTGACTTCACTCTAAAAAACAATTTGGGTTGTTTTCAACCCGTGGGCTGGACAAATAAAGGACAGAACACATGTTGGGTTAATTTTATTTTTGTTTATTTAACCCAGTGTAATGGGTTGATTCATTTTTACTGTAATACTAGCCTTTTTTTTATAAATATTTTACTTCATACATAAATTAATGTCTACGGATTAAACTTAAAACTTTTTTTAAATACTCAATACAACCATTGGCTTGCACGATAATTCCTTTATTTTCAATCATATTTTCAATCATTTTTAATACATATTGCCAACATTTAAGCTTGTTTAACGAATATTAGAAGTAAAAATGTAACATTTAGAAGTAATTCAAGTGTAATGGCCTAGTCTCTGTTGTGCCGTTTCCACCATAACGTCTCTGGATCTCGTGTCGTGTTCAGCGGAGGAACTTCTAACTTCAGACGCCCTGTGTTTCACTCGTTGCAGAAATATGCTGTGACTCCATTACCTGTCCATAAACAGACAGTGTACAGTTCTGAGAACAGATTTTAACATCATACATATTTATATTCTGTATCTTTTTGAATAAAATCATACAATTTTATGCAAGGCATCAGGCGTTTCCATCACGTGAAAGACTGACTTGTTTAGGTGACTCACATCGCACCCCTGTATGTTGCTTTGCATAAAATTAAACGATATACAGAACTATACCTGTATTTTACTGAAGACATGCACCATTTTGACGGAGCTGCACTGCTCTCTCCTGAAGAGGTCGCAAAAAGCCTGCGATAAATAACTCAACCCCTGGGTTGTTACGTCTGACCCAGGATCTGGGTAACACAAAAACCCAAACACTGTGTTGTTACGTTTGACCCTGGAGCTCGGTAACACAAATACTACCCAAATACTAAAGAAAAAAAAAAAATGTCTAGACCCAGGATTTGGGTAGAAAAAATAACCCCAATTTTTTGAGTGTTCCTACATGTTACTTGTAAATGTACTTTTTGCATTTTAGTTTGGCGAAACCACCTTTGATTCTCCTCTGCTGCCTCGAAATTCAGTTCTGAGCGCACAATTTGAGTCAATCATCCGAGTCGTCATCCTGATTGGCGGATGTCATCACAAAAACACAAACAGTCCCAGAATAGAGACTATCCTGAGCTGTGACGTCAACAGACTGGGAACAAACGTGCATTTCATGCTGTCAGAGCCCTCCAAAAAATGTTTGTGACATTTTAAGATACAGCTTTTGCAGATACTTTTGAATATCATGACAGTCAACATATGGAAATGGGCCGTTGAGTTGTTTGAGAGGAAAACCTGTTTGAAAACAGTCGCCATTTTTGAAATTCACTTCTACCCAGTGTTTCTTTAGTATCATTCTTATACTATTGTATACAGAACCACTAAAGGGAGATGGTGATGCAAAAAACATTAGATGGGAGGAAGAAAGATATTTCAGTGCTTTTGCACTCGCAAGACTTCTAAATTCCCCTGTAAAACTTTTGTGTTCTTTGCAAGCGAACGCAAAGTGTCTCGGTTGAAGCAGAAAGCAAAAGCTTTGATGACATATCATTAATTTTTTTCCTTCACCATGTCCCTTTATGGGCTCCATTATTATAGTTGTGTTAATATTTTGGATTGGATTTTATTTTTTATATTTTCTGTTTTCACTTTAATTTCTACCCCCTCTAAATCAAAGTTTGGCTGGGATTATGTTACATTGAAAGTTTTGGATTGACACATGGTGTGAGATGTGTGTAACGCACAGACATTTGAATTTTGCACAGTGACTAAAACTCCTGCCTGTGGCTTGCTGGAGATCCTCATCTTTGACACACACACACACACACACACACACACACACACACACACACACACACACACACACACGATAATCTCCATTTTACATTTCCCCAAACAGCACAAAGGAATTTTGATCTCTGTAAATGGGTTTGTCTGACACACTGGTGATGAAATACAACAACTGATAGTGTGAGCTGTCACTTACTTTGAGCTGGAGCATCTAAACTGACTCTTCTGTCTATAAAATCATCTTGAAAACATGGATCAGAGGTGCAAGTAAACGTCTGTGTAACTTTGGATGCATTTATGGTTACCCAGAGAAAATTTGGTTACATGTTATTTTAAGGTGGCATAGTTGCATTTTGTGCTTACTCAAATAAGTACTGAGT
Source organism: Vimba vimba (assembly GCA_022828995.1). Taxonomy (NCBI): domain Eukaryota; kingdom Metazoa; phylum Chordata; class Actinopteri; order Cypriniformes; family Leuciscidae; genus Vimba; species Vimba vimba. The sequence continues at coordinate 2,584,120 of CM040830.1, forward strand.
AATATAATCTGATAACAATTAAAGGGTTAATAATAATCATAATAATAACAATACATTTATTATTATTATTATCATAAATATTATTATATATTATATAATTAATATTTATAAAATAATATAAAAATAGTACTATAGTAGTCATAATTAATATTACAATACATTTATTATTATTATTACCGTAAATCCTCTAATATTGGCCTGTATTCCATTAGCGGCCGGGTCTCTAACATTGGCCGGTCTCGCTGTCGGCGGAGGTAAATAAAGGCCGGTCTCTAATAGTGGCCGGGGCTATTATTAGAACCAACGTTTTTCTGGGCAGGCCACAACATTATGCTTGTTATAGTAACATGCAAATACCACAGGGGGGCAATGTTTGCTAATGAATCCAAGCCATAGCTATGGTAGCCTGGTCATGTCAATCACTTCGCTCTTGACTCGCACGTGAGACTTCAGTCACCGGTAGGCTAATGTTGTTTACCATGGCAGCTGCGGAGCCAAAGAGGATTTTTGGCGCAAATCTATTTTTTAACCCCCTGGGATCGATAATCGCACTGGCGCGATAGGCTCGCTTTTTTTCTTAAGTGCAAAAGAGTTTCAGAATACTCTGTTGACTTTGATCTTAATTACGGAGAGCGCGCGCTATTCAAACGCAAATAATCTGAGGCGATCCACGCAAACCTGAACGCCCACAATCAGCTGGATAACACACATCTTTCTAAGTAATAATAATCCTGGAAAATTTACCTCAGAAGTGCTTGGAAGTATTATTTCGAGGAGCAACGGATCCAGCTGAGAAATAACGTTAGGTCAGTTCTATTTGCTTTGTTCTAATCGCAATAGTGTCTGTAAGTTACACGCAAAAAGACACGTGTTTCTAGTGTGTGAATGAATGAATGAATGCACATATGCGTGCTGTTGTGGAGCTAACGTTACTACTACTGGAACAAATACTGTTTCAAAATGAATCATTGCTTTTCACAAAAAAATATAATTTATATTATATTTATTTGTTGTTAATGTTCTGTATGCATACCATAATGTTATATGGTAACTAACTGTACGTTTTCAATAAATTAATCTAGTATTTTATAGGTTAAAATAGACACAAAATCTCGTTTTTATTCATTCTACTGGTAGTCCGTTTTGCTCAAATACAAATAAAGGCCTGTCTCTAATTCTGGCCTCCTTCCAATAAAGGCCTGGGCCGCGATGCGCTTGAGTAAAATAAAGGCCCGGGCCTATATTAGAGGATTTACGGTATATGATTTCTTTATTACTAAAAACAATTACATAAAATAAGTAATATTTCTATTGTAAATAGTTCACTGTAAAATAAAATATTATTACCATACCATACCATCTTCTTCCGCTTATCTGGGGCCGGGTCGCGGGGGCAGCAGTCTAAGCAGAGATGCCCAGACTTCCCTCTCCCTAGACACTTACTCCAGTTTTTCCGGGGGGACACCGAGGCGTTCCCAGGCCAGCCGGGAGACATAGTCCCTCCAGCGTGTCCTAGATGACCCATGACCCAAAGCTCATGACCATAGGTGAGAGTAGGAATGTAGATTGACCGGTAAATCGAGAGCTTCGCCTTGCGGCTCAGCTCTTTCTTCACCACTACAGACCGGTACATCGACTGCGTTACTGCAGAAGCTGCACCGATCCGTCTGTCTGTCAATCTCCCGTTCCATCCTCCCCTCACTCGTGAACAAGACCCCAAGATACTTGAACTCCTCCACTTGAGGCAGGAACTCTCCATCAACCTGAAGTGAGCAAGCCACCCTTTTCCGACTGAGGACCATGGCCTCGGATTTGGAGGCGCTGATTCTCATCCCAGCCGCTTCACACTCGGCTGCAAACCGTCCCAGTGCATGCTGAAGTTCCTGGTCTGAACGGGCCAGCATGACAACATCATCCGCAAAGAGCAGAGACGAAATCGTGTTGTCCCCAAACCTGACCCCCTCCGGCCCCTGGCTGCGCCTAGAAATTCTGTCCATAAAAATTATGAACAGAACCGGCGACAAAGGGCAGCCCTGCCGGAGTCCAACATGCACCGGGAAGAAGTCTGACTTACTGCCGGCAATGCGAACCAAGCTCCTGCTTCGGTCGTACAGGGACCGGACAGCCCTTAGCAAAGGACACCGGACCCCATACTCCCAGAGCACCCTCCACAAGACGCCACGAGGGACACAGTCGAATGCCTTCTCCAAATCCACAAAGCACATGTGGACTGGTTGGGCAAACTCCCATGAACCCTCCAGCACCCTGTAGAGGATATAGAGCTGGTCCAGTGTTCCACGGCCTGGATGAAAACCACACTGTTCCTCCTGAATCCGAGGTTCTACTATCGGCCGGATTCTTCTCTCCAGTACCCTGGCATAGACTTTCCCGGGGAGGCTCACACCCTCCGGTCCCTCTTCTTAAAAAGAGGGACCACCACCCCGGTCTGCCACCCCAGAGGTACTGTCCCCGACCGCCACGCGATGCTGCAGAGGCGTGTCAGCCAAGACAGCCCCACAACATCCAGAGACTTGAGGTACTCAGGGCGGATCTCATCCACCCCCGGTGCCTTGCCACCGAGGAGTTTCTTGACTACCTCGGTGACTTCAGCTTGGGTGATGGACGAGTCCGCCTCTGAGCCCTCAGCCTCTGCTTCCTCAAAAGAAGACTCGTCGGTGGGATTGAGGAGATCCTCGAAGTATTCCTTCCACCGTCCGACAACATCCCCAGTCGAGGTCAACAGCTCCCCATCTCCACTGTAGACAGCGTTGGTAGGGCACTGCTTCCCTCTCCTGAGGCGCCGGACGGTTTGCCAGAATCTCTTCGAGGCCGACCGATAGTCCTTCTCCATGGCCTCACCGAACTCCTCCCAGGCCCGAGTTTTTGCCTCCACAACCACCCGGGCTGCAGTTCGCTTGGCCTGCCGGTACCCGTCAGCTGCCTCAGGAGTCCCGCAAGCCAGCCAGGCCCGACAGGACTCCTTCTTCAGCTTTACTGCATCCCTTACTTCCGGTGTCCACCACCGGGTTCGGGGATTGCCGCCTCGACAGGCACCGGAGACCTTACGGCCACAGCTCCGAGCGGCCGCTTCGAGAATGGAGGTGGAGAACATGGTCCACTCGGACTCAATATCTCCAGCCTCCTTCGGGATCCGGTCGAAGCTCCGCCGGAGGTGGGAGTTGAAGATCTCTCTGAAAGGAGACTCGGCCAAACGTTCCCAGCAGACCCTCACAGTACGCTTGGGTCTGCCGAGTCTGTCCAGCTTCCTCCCCCGCCATCGGATCCAACTCACCACCAGGTGAGTAATCTTATTATTATTATTAGGTATTATTATTATTATATTAATAATATTAATATTATTAATAGGTAAAATATTATTAATTAAATAAAATACAATAATAATAATTTTATTTTACAGTATGACTGAAAAGTTACAATACAAATTTTTTGTCTTAATTTAAACTAATAAGCATTTATTTTAGTGGAAACCCCAAGAAGCCCTGAAAACAAGCCGTAAATGAACACAGTGTCGCACTCCGCTCTGAAACACGCAGTGCATTTATTTAATGCAATTTGATAATAGCACAAAGCCATATCATGATTTTATATCTATTATTATAAACTTATCTATCTTGTTTAGTCTCATTGCTGTCGATGCGAAACATATATTAAAGATGTTTTTCTGTCCTATGCAGGCTGTTTTTGCTGTTTTCTTGGTTATTGCAAATAAATCTTCCCTTTTAGCCTCCAAACCTGAAAAAAGCCCCAAATTTGTATCCATTCCAGCTATGAAAGTGATTTTGTCACCAGAAACAGAGCAAATCAATTTTTCCTTGGCACACTGCTATCTCTTCTTGTGAATGCAGTCCTCTGTCTGCGTTTGGCGGTGGGTGTTTAACCCCAACGTCTCCAGTCTAAATTTAGATGCTCCAGTTTTTTTAAAAGTTTTTAACAGCGAAGAGTTCTGTTCTCACAGAAATAACATCAAGGACAAAGCACAATGATTTCAGTGACAGCTCCTACTGCCCGTGACCACGGCACACTTTAGATTTCAAAGACTCATTCACTGGAAGTATCTGTTCTTTTCTTCATTGCTTGATATCCAGCTGTCTCTGGCACACACACACACACACACACACACACACACACACACACACACACACACACACACACACCGGCGTACATTAGTAAGGGCAGTGGCACTACATAAGTGAGGGCTGGTGTTTTATTGCCTGCCTTCCACAGCAGTCATCCTCATAACTCCTCATAACTCCTCATAACTCCTCATAAGTACTGAGCTTATAGTCGAGGTGAGGGATAGAAACACACACTGTCCTGCCAGAGCCGATAGCTGTGTTTACATTCATCTCCAGCCAGTGACGTTTGTTTAATTCGGCAATGACTGACAGCTAATCTCTCTATGCGTCCCTGTTGATATTCCTGGAATATCACACACCTAATTAACAAACTGCCATGCTAGATGGCCTTGTATGAGTTGTAATTAGCCAAACATAGTGGAAATGATTAGCTATTAGATTTTGGATTAAATTGTTGTGAGCTTGAATAAACATGGAAACAGGCTTGCGTTCTGTTACCTGGTTTTGCTCGAAGGGTTAAGAAGGATTAACATTAGCTGGTGTGTGCAGATTGTTGCCTTGGTGAGTCAGTATTCATGACAATTTATTATAGGATGCAATTCCAGTAGTGCTTTTAATGTTTTTTGGGTGAATTTTAAGTAAACGTTTATCTGATTTGTTGTATAACCTTATTTTCTAGCATTAAGTAAGGGATAATGTACATCCAGTCATGTTTTAATGGCAAAATAAACCCAGACAGGGTGATCAGGATCCTGATGAAGAAGAACAGTTCCTAGCGAGCAGCTTTGAGCCTAGACGAGCGAACAACTTCAGATAACATTCACATTTAACAGATGATGTACAGTCGTATCACTTATTACACAACTTTTCACCACATATAGACAAATAATGGCATGGACATTTTAAAAACGTACCGGTTCATTATCTTATAATCCATTACATTGTACAAAACACTCATTATACCAACAAGATGAACATTTCAACAGTAATGTTCTATTATTGTCTATTATTATGCCTATTATTAGCAATTAATCCGCAATAAGCATCATTTTACAGTGCTGCTATTATTGGGAAATAAATGACCCCAGAATGTTGCAACCGACCAATCAGAATCAAGCATGTTAGAGAGCCGTGTAATGAATGTCATTGTACACTAGCATTCAAAAGTTTGGAGACGGTATGATTTTTAAAAACGTTTTGGTAACACTTTACAATCAGGTTCATTAGTTAACATTAGTTAATATATTAACTAACATGAACAATACATTTGTTACTATATTAGTTTATCTTTGTTAATGTTAGTTAATAAAAATCCAGCTGTTCATTGTTTGTTCATGTTAGTTGACAGTGCATTAACTAATGTTAACAAATACAACCTTTGATTTAAAAAATGTAGTAAATGTTAAAATTAATATTAACTAAGATTAATAAATGCTGTAGAAGTATTGTTCATTCTTAGTAAATGTTCACTAAGGTAGTTGCCAATGTTTTTAACATAAAAAAAACAAAAAAAAAACATCAATCACTTGTCTTTAATTTGAAGTCAATGCTCAATGTTCAATCTCGGTACAAATGAAAAGGTTTTGAGTCTCACAAACCATCTATCATTTTTTTAGCAGCATCCTATTGAAAAATACTGACAACAAGTCAGTAAATTCTTTGAACATATATAGCATATTATTTGAACACTTCGAGGAGTGCTCGACTTGATCCTTTTATTCGAATTCAAAGAATGCCAATGAAGCACACCGGGAGGTTAAAGAACTCCTTATTTTCTGTTTATATGAGGCTGCTTCTATTTCCCGTTTTAATTCATTTGCTGTGTTGCAGAGGGTATTGGTGGCCACTTCAGCGTGTGCCGCTCGGACTCATTGTGTTGAGAACCAAACACATTCATTTCCCCCAATCAATTGCAGACTGCTCCTCCAGGAAGCTCATTTCCTTCTGCCTGAGATCTCTTCCACATCCGATGAAAAAAGACCTTATATGAAATGACAGAATCTGGGTGCCATGACAACAGGCAGCATCAAAATCCAATTAAATGAAACTTCCTCCCACTTCAACAGAGCATTGAAGAACTTCCTCAACTTCAAAAGAACTTCGGCACGCTTAAGTCATTCATTCTGACACATACACACCGCCTCATAATACTGCGGTTATGTTTCCAAATGAAGCAAACTGCTACAAGTCAAACAAATCAGGTGTTATTTGAAGATCTGTGGATTATACATGTTGCTGGTCACGTTCCTGACTCTGCATTGCCACATAAAGTGAGCCGAATAACAGAACAAATGGCATGAAGTTCGGTCCAAAAAAAGACTTCTGTTCTTTCAATCAGACCTAAGGAATTCTGTGAGTTTTGGCCTTATATTGTGATAATTGTCATGTGTTGTGATTGTGACTTAACCATATTATGATACTTGCACCAAAATAACAAAAAATATATTGCATAGAATTTTGCAATGCAAAAATAATATTATAATAGTATTCCAACATATTTCTGACTTAAGTTCCTCTGTTTTTATGAAACCTTCAGGCTTTAACTTTGACCCAGAAACAGACAAGCCTGTGCACAAAAAAATAAATAAAATAAAATTATTAGTTGTTAGTTCCAATCCTTGATTCTGATTGGTCAATAGCTGTGCTTTATTCACGATAAAACACGGCTATGACCGCTTCACCCAATGGTTCTATGTAGCCTATCACTACAACACCCCAGCAACCACTCTTAGTAACTTAAACACATGTGCGATCTCATTGATATTGTCCATTGAAGCTATAGTGGAGTAATATTGTGAGAGATCGAGAAAGCGAGTGTAAAGTTACCTGCATTCACAGTAGACATTGCATTTTCCTTCAGGTCAGTCCTATAGACCCTTTTACAGTTGGTAAACATGGTGACGTATTTGTGTGGGCGGGGCTTAGCTGGAGGCAGAAAGATCCCTCTGGCCGCTTCACTAACGTTAGTTTGCCAGTTTGTTAGCTTGTTTTTTTAACAATGACTGGAGAAAATCCAATTTTATCTTAATGTGCAAGGTCACTCACTGTCCAGGACTGCAATTGTTATTTGCAAAAGTTAATTTTAACGGACGGAACCAGATTGGCTGACCCGTACACGCTCAGTCAATGGATGGACGATCTGACAGGATTAACGTTAACGCTAACTGTTACCTCCGGTTGAGTGGCCTGACTTCTACACCTACCTGATAGAGAAACCGAGGGTAAAGAGAAACTGAGGACATATAAATCTTTAGATGCCTATAACTATGTGCTGAATGGTCATGTAAAGACTTGTGTGGTACGATCCGCAGTTCTGCCTAGCCAGCGCCAAGAAGACGACAATGTAAAGAGTGACACTACGGTGCAATTTTAATGATATGAATATTTTCTAGAAATAAAAATTCCAGATACAGCATACTCATTTTTCATCGATTCTTGCACCCAACAACACAACAAGATGACATTTAATAATAAAAATAATAATTTAAGCTCCTTATTATGTAGCCGAATCTGTGCTGGTTTGTATTGGCCGCCTCCAGTTTTCCGTTTGTTTTGCCTCCAGCTAGCGCCGTGACGTAACTGTGACGTCGGCGCAAAAGGGGTCTATTCACCTTATTCCGCCCCGCCCACTTTTACTTCTGTCCAGTACTTCCGTTGTAAACCAACTTCCGGTTTAGCGGACCCTCATTCAATTTCGCGGAGAACTGCAGAGAAGTCTCACTGATAAAATGTCACATAAGATAAGCTAATTTGTGCCAAATGTGCTATGTACATGTGCACCAACAGCACAGCAATGCACTGTTTCTCGGGGTAATTTTTAAACGACCCGTCTGCCTGTCTGATCGCAGCCCGGCCGATGTGTAGTGTTTAGCCTACATTAGCCACAAACATCTAATGTTGTAATGGTCTCACTACAGGACACATACACATGCTATACCTTGTTTGAAAGCTATGGTCCTCTAGAATTCAGTCGCTGGATTTATTTTACAGCCATTACTTGTGTTAGAGATCAAACCATAAGAAATTGCAGCTAGCAGTTAGCTAAGCTAACGTTACCCTCTTGTTCATCTAGTTGAGGCTCTACTTTCTTTCTACACCAGTTCGTGGCTATTTTTTTCTCATCTGTTGGCTATACACTGCAAATGTATCTGGTGATGAAGCAAACAAACTGTGGTGTAATAATGTTTCAAACTTTACATGTAGTAGTGTTTGTGCACATCTTCATAACTAAGTAATAGCTATTAGAAAGACAGCTATTAAATAATTTGATTGTGGCATTGTTTCAAAAGCTTCAAGTGAAATGTACTTTAGTACGTTGCAGCAGTTGTTAATAACCATAGTCCAACGCATTTGGCTATAATATTTTAGTCTATCTACTTATATCAAGACAGATAACAGATTGGACCAGGGCAAACAAAGCGCTAAGTAGCTAAACCAGCAAGTGAGATTACGCGGATGGCGCCACACAGCGAGCAGCACGTTAACACACCGAGCAGCACGTTAACACACCGAGCAGCACGTTAACACACCGCAGCAGCACGTTAACACAACGAGCAGCACGTTAACACACCGCAGCAGCACGTTAACACACCAAGCAGCACGTTAACATACTGAGTAGCACGTTAACACACCGAGCAGCACATTAACACACCGAGCAGCACGCTAACACACCGAGCAGCACGTTAACACACCGCAGCAGCACGTTAACACAACGAGCAGCACGTTAACACACCGCAGCAGCACGTTAACACACCGAGCAGCACGTTAACACACCGAGCAGCACGTTAACACACCGCAGCAGCACGTTAACACAATGAGCAGCACGTTAACACACCGCAGCAGCACGTTAACACACCGAGCAGCACGTTAACACACCGAGCAGCACGTTAACACACCGCAGCAGCACGTTAACACAACGAGCAGCACGTTAACACACCGCAGCAGCACGTTAACACACCGCAGCAGCACGTTAACATACTGAGTAGCACGTTAACACACCGAGCAGCACGTTAACACACCGCAGCAGCACGTTAACACACCGCAGCAGCACGTTAACACACCGCAGCAGCATGTTAACACAACGAGCAGCACGTTAACACACCGCAGCAGCACGTTAACACACCGAGCAGCACGTTAACACACCGAGCAGCACGTTAACACACCAAGCAGCACGTTAACACACCGCAGCAGCACGTTAACATACTGAGTAGCACATTAACACACCGCAGCATGTTAACACACCGCGGTAGCGCATACAGGTCCCTTACCTGGGATTGGGCACGTGCTCTTGATTGTCAAATCAGACTTGGTGCAATTGGAAGCTTCTGCAGAGGTTAGGTACGGATTCCCTTCCCATAGGTGGAGCTTGAACACGCGAGGATGAAAGAGAACGAGAGAACCAACGACATATTACAGTTTTTTTGGATTGCTTAAGCACGATTTTCAAAACAGGGCCCGTGTTTTCAAAACACTACACACAATTAGCAAAACACTACAGATAATTTGCATAATTAAACACTCTTGTAAAAACTATACACTTCTGTTTAAAAACCACACTTTGTTACCATATGAAACACACACGTTTCACATTACTATACTCTGTTTGCACGAGTTACACTGTGATAAACCTAAAACACTTTTAGCACTTCTACTTCCCTATGATTAGAGTAGGCTACCATCAACAAAGTGCAATTATAATGTAAATTCACCAAACACTACACAAGACCAATGTTGCAGACTGAAGAAACTCATTTATTTCTCAACACGCCCAAAATGTTGACATGGAGATTCATAATACTGTAACAAAATGTCACTTCACGTATTGTACTGTAAGTTTACTGTAAAAAAAACAAAACAAAACTAGACATTGGGCCCTATTTTAACGATCTGAAACGCAAGTGTCAAAGCGCAAAGCGTAAGTAACTCTGTGGGCGGGTCTTGGCGCTGTTGCTATTTTCCCGGCGGGATAAATGACTCTTGCGCCAGGCGCAAATCTAAAATGGGTTGGTCTGAAGAGCTTCATTATTCATAGGTGTGGTTTGGGCGTAACGTGAAATAAACCAATCAGAGCGTCATCTCACATTCCCTTTAAGAGCAGGCGCGCTTGTTCTATAGTGGATTCCTATCATAATGGCGGATTTGCCAGGCGCGCGCCAGGAGCGATTCACAGCCGAGGAGAGCAACGTTCTCGTCAGGGACGTTGGGGATGGAGAAACACACCCAAATTAACTTCGATTAAAAAGGCGTATGATAATTTGGGTAAATGTGTAATCTAGATGTATGCTTTTATAATAAATTGTCCATCTATCTATCTATCTATCTATCTATTGTAATAATGTATGATTTGCAAAAATGAAAACTGCTGCTTCTGTGTAGATGAGAGAATCAAAGTGTATGTGCGTTGTGCACACGCTACATTGATTATGGCCAAGCATGTGCCCTTAAAATAGCTTATGAATAACATGCGCAATGCGCCACTGACTTTAAACTATTTTTTCCTGGTTAGTGGCGCAATTGTTTTCAAAACCTGCAAAATAGCATGAAGGAACGTTTGCGCCGGAACACGCCTCCTTTTTTGCGCTGAACCGCCCAGGGAGCGCAAGTTCATTCCCTAGTTTAGCGACGTGCTTCTGTGGAGGGAAAAGCACGCTTTGCGCGGGTGCAAAATAGGAATGATACATGCGTCGGTGTACAAAGTCAATTGCGCTGGGTGCAAGATAGGGCCCTGTGTCTCTTCGCCAAGCTGGATCTGGCCAGAGAATTTCATCAGCATCGCAGGCAGTGTTGTCATTAATAAGACACCTTGGAAAGAAACGTCTTGAATGACGAATCCATCCTTGCATTGCTGCTACCTCCATCTGGTCACAGGCCTCCTCCATGGCTTGGATGAGGGGTACCTCAGCCTGGAGACGGAGATCATATGCCTTCCACCGCCATGCCGAGAAAAACTCTTCTATAGGGTTGAGGAATGGAGAGTATGGTGGAAGATATAGGACGGTGAAATATGGATGTTGCTGAAACCAGTTCTGAACCAGAGCAGAGCGGTGGAAAGACACATTGTCCCAGACAACAATGTATTGCATATGATCGATTTGATTTGCTGCTGTTATGTTGTGCAATTGGTCCAAGAATGTAAGTATGAGTGCTGTGTTGTAAGGGCCCATATGGGCATGGCGGTGGAGGACCCCATTCTGTGTAATGGCTGCACAGAGTGTTATATTACCCCCACGTTGCCCTGGGACATTGACTATAGCCCTGTGGCCAATGATGTTTCTTCCCCTCCTTCGTGTTCTCGTCAGGTGGAACCCAGCCTCATCTACGTAAATGAACTCATGCTGGATCTCCTCTCCATCCATTCGTAAAACTCTGAAGAGCAGTGTCAGGCAAAATTGTGTAGTTCAGTGTAGATCTAGTATACATATTACAGTACAGTAAAAGATTATGAGACGGTATGCAAGATCACACTGCTAAAGTGAATACATACCTCTGCATAATCATGCCACAGTCGTTTCACCCTTTCGGAATTGCGCTTGAAAGGCACTCGATAAATTTGCTTCATTTGAATATGTTTTTTTTTAGGATGCGTGCCAGTGTTGATGTTGAGACCTGATGGATATCGTTGAAACTGGCGTGGTTATTGACAATGTTAGCTTGGAGCTCATTGAGTGTTATAGCATTGTTGGCCAAAACCATGTTTACTATCTCCCTCTCTTGCTGTTCTGTGAACATAGGAGGCCTTCCCCCTTGTCGTTCCTGACCCTCAATCCTATGTAGAAAAAAAAACCCCAGTATACAATAGTACAGTAATTTCACAGGAAAAGGTAACAGAAGTGCTGATAGTGCATAGAATACAGTACTGTAAGCAGTTACTGAAACCGTGCAGATGTTTTTGATATGATGATATTTTTACAATACCTATTTTCCAGTCTAAATGTTCTTATCACACTTGCCACTGTGTATCGGCTTAAATTTGGCTGTACTCGCAGTCCAGCCTCCCTCAGCGTCAGGCCGTGGTTGACAACGTGGTCAACCAGTGTTGCACGGATCTCATTTGTCAGATTCGGTCCTCTTTGAGCACCTTCTTGTCTTCCTCTTCCTCTTCCTCTTCCTCTACCTCCAGCATGGCCTCCATCTCTTCCTCTTCCTCTGTTGATTCCTCTTCCTCCCCTTCCTCCCCTTCCTCCCCTTCCTTCTCCTCCTCCTCGTTCTCCTCCTCATCTTACTCTTTCTCTGACTCTTTCCACTGTGCTTGAAGACCGATGAACTCACCTGCTGCTTTTTATAGTGCTTATACACCTGATTGGTGTGTCTACAATTAAGCAAACAAGTGTTTGCACACCTGATGGCTGTGTTGAACCAATTGGTTGGACGGTGCGGTAATTTGACAGTCAGTGCTTTGGTATTGCAAGGAAGTGACTTCATGATAGATTTTTGTGTGTAATGTATGTTAAGTGTGTTTAGTGTTTTGCAAATCACTGTGTGTAGAGTTTTGCAACAAGTGTGAGGTTGACAATGTGCTTATAGTTGTGCAAATATGGGCTGATGTTTTGCTTCTTGAGTGTAAGGTTTTGCTAATAGTGTACTACTTTTAATTTTAGTGTGTAAGCAATCCAAAAAAACTGTAATAACTGACACACTTCAGATGTAGCTCAGGTGTCATAGAAGTCAACAGTTCTTGGCTAGAATAAGCTGCCAAATGGACCAGACTGTAAATATGGCTTTGCAAGACTATAAGAGCATATGTTGAAAAACTAATTGATGAGGCTGAATGTTAAAGGTTAAATAGTTGAGGCATGTTCATCTGTCTTTAGTGTGTAATGTTGCTATTTGAGCATGAAAAAGCTCCAGTTATACTCTATATCAGTGTCAGTGTTTCTGAAACACCTCCATTGTAGTCTTAAGTTTTCTTCCGGGAACAAACACGTAACAATATTGCTCATTTAAATAATTCATGCTCAAAAAAGGGGCAGGGCCTGGTTGAGTTCAAACTCATGCCATTGGTTAAGTCGATGTTGCTGTATCGGGCTGGTCGGGATGTTAAAATTTCACCTAGATTTGTTGCATTATGTATTGCAGCTTGAGTTGGATTTTTCTTAACATTTCTTTTCAGAGATAGTTCTCTTTCCCCCCAAGCGTGGCCTGTTTTGTGTTTGCATGGTTTAATTTAACCTGTTATCCACCGAGGAGCCGTGACACCAGCCGCACACACACACACACAGAGATCAAAAATAATCAATTGTAAAATAAATCAAAGGTGCAGTGGAAGGCATAGTTGATAAAATCCTCAGACAATTGAATGATAAATCTGTGGTCCCATGCCTCGTTGTGCTGCAGGTTGCCTGGAGGTTATTACTGTGTACTTTATTCAGTTCTGCCCATTCATCACCTGGGCGTGCTTGCGGTCATGCTTACAGACAGAGAACTGAGAGAGAGAGAGAGAGAGAGAGAGAGAGAGAGACTGCTGACTTGTTTAGCGCTGGATTATATTTATGTACAGCAGGATTGCCTAAAATAATTTTTTTCTTCATAATTATGACAAGATCTTAAAATTCAATTGTTATATTTCCATGTCAAAATGCTTTCTAGCTCATAAGTGATTCATTCTTTGGTTATTTCTCCAAACACTGTGCCTCTATGGCACTTTAAAAACATTGCTCTGTTTGTTTGATCAACCAGCCCAACACAATGACACTGACTCAATCAATGGTGTGAGTGTAGGGCGGGGCCATGTTGTTGTGTGACCAATGGCAGGAGAGGAATAGTTCAGGAAACCTGTTTGAAAACAGTCGCTATTTTTGGTATTCCATTGATGAACTTAATTATTTATTTATGGTTTGGTTTTACATTTACCTTACATTTTGATTTAATTTGAATACTTTTTTTTTTCCCAAAAAGACAAAGCAAAACAACAACGTTAATACAAGGTAAAATGCTTATTTATTATAATCAATATTTTTTTTCTTTAGACATAAGCCAAATTGTTGATGTAGGTCAATATTTATTTATTCAGCTTTTTACAACCTAATTTCACCCTGAGGTAAATCAAAGCTAAATTAGTTATAATATGAAGTGGAATTTTCACTTTAGTTCACAACTTAGTTAACTTAAATAAAGAGAACGTTGAAAGACCTGAATGAAGGATGTCTAAGATGTCTTTTTAAAATATGCATCATATTTTCTGTAATGTACTAACTAAAAAGAAAAAGAAAAAAATGTATGTGTTTAGTATGTGTTTTGCACATCACGAGTCACTCTCCATTCCACCAAGATCATTTATTGAAACTAAAACACAAAAACGTTATTAGACTATTAATATATATATATTCTGAGGGTCAGACAAATTGAAACATTTTCAAGTAAAACTACTTTGGCAATGTTTATTGCAGTTTTGATTTTGTTGTATAGTATGACATTCTTGCACAGGCTTCAGGAAATGTAATAATTTCATATACACTATAAGAAAAACGGAAAAGGTACTAGTAATTTTCCACCAGGACATTTTCCTTTTTTATTTAACCCTAAAACACAACACAATGCAATGTGCAATTCAAAATATGGGCAAAACCTATGAAAAATCAATACGAAAAATTCCTTCATGATAACACAGTACTGAGCCCTATTTTGATGGACTTTTCTTAGTGTTTAGAAGCAAGTAATGTTGCTGAGAGACATTTTTCAGTAAGATAATTTGTGCGACGAGCAGCGTATGGGCTGAATGAATTGCTTTGTGGGAAGATCTGTTTCTCAGTCTCCTTTCTACCGCACATGATAGAAGAGCATAGCTTATCACATGTATGGAGCCCAAACCACAAAACATTCATTTATTTATGACCCAAATTCAAAGTGAGTGATTGTTCTTGACTTCATATGTAACTACAGTGCAGTTCCTGAGAAAAATAAGTTATTGCAGGATGTTTTCTTCCTACATTTCAAAAGCTACTGAAGTCTACTAGCACTTTTTATAATATAAGGTAATCATTTATTGCTATAGTCCATTTTAGACAATGTACTATCCATTAGAAATGTTGCAACTTCATGTCAACTAGCAGTTATTAGAGTATTAGTAGACTATTAGGTTAGTTATACTCAAGTGGAGCATCGAAATAAAGTGTAACCTAATACTACACAAAACCCAGTTTGGATTTGTAAAGTATGTCTATGACCAGACCACATTACTCATTGATACTGCTAGTGCAAAACTAGCCTTATTCAACATTGCTCAGCACTCACAGCTACATCTGATAGATTAGGACAATGTATTTCAATTTCTATATATTACATTTTAAGTCTTGAGACAGAATCATACGGCTTGTGAAATAAAATGTTTAAAATGAGGCCACTTGTCCTGCTCCTCTCCTCTTCTTGTCATTTGCATTATTCTCTTAGCACAAAAGTGACAAATGAAAATAATATAAGCAGAAGCAGAAAATTAACAATCTTCAAATAAATGCCGGGCCCAATATATAAATAAATATCTCTGTCTGAACTCTGAAGTGTGTCCAAAATACATATTTTAACATCTCCCATTTTATAATAGCTCACAATGTTCTCACAAGCACAATCTCACAATCACTTTGCCATATAAAACATACACTATACCAGTAAAAACCATAACCCATTCTTTATTAGCAGTACTTTACACATATAATAGTAAACCCATCACAAACCCATCACAAAACACAAATGTACATATGGGTCTTGATATAGTTTTCAGGCTCTACTAGAACAGGTTTTCCTGCTTGAATGTTGATTATTTCCCCCATATTCTCCATTGTTGCAGCTCCTCTCTTCCCAGTCTGTAGCTGTGTCCCAATGTGAAGGCTGCATCCTTCGAAGGACGTATCATGTAGCCTTCGTAGGATTTCCTAATTGCGCAACCAGGTGTTCCCGTTTACCGCTCCTGGCGCCAAGCAACGGTGCGAGAGGACAGCTGCCATCCTGATAATTCATTTGATATATTGAGTAAACAGCTATGGAGCCAGAATTGTCTATTGTCATTTTTATGTTTTATATTTTACTGGAGGACATGGTGAGGATGTTTCAGTCCCGGCGCTGCCGGGTCATGTATTTTCAGCTTAGCCAAGACCATGGCCAGATAAATTAAGCTGGTTTGCTGCGTCCCAATTCAGAGGCTGCGACCTGAATTGGTGGATTACACTTTAAACTATTCAAGTATTGGGTGTTAACTGACGTAAATAATGTAATGATATATGAAAAGAAAACTTACATACACTCAAAAAATGAATTTTTGCCTCTTGTTAAATTTAATTTATTAAAATAAGCAAAAGTAACACAATTGTTTAATATTTTGTCACAACTTAATTTAATTGTGTTCAATCAACCTAATATATTTAAAACTGAAGTTTACTTAATTTGTGTGAAAACTACATGAATCATTTTTGTTGACAACTAACTGGGCAGTGGATCTGTAGTTCCCAGCATGCTTTGCAAGGGACTGCATTAGGAGGGTACATTTAGGGATTAAAGTGTTATTTTATGTGTTTTTCTGTAAATGGAAAGATGTTGTTAGTTAATACCCAGGGGGCAAAACACCTGTTTTTTAGGAAATCAGACATGGGCTGCTGTAAAAGGTTGTCATATAAAAATGCAATCTATGATGTCTGAGGATCACAACCTGGGTGGACAACCCGGTCAACAAGCTGCTGGAAACTTGTAATTAGGGTCAAAACAATGCTACCTCAAATTCTGCTTTAACTCCCGGAATCACCCAAACATGCTAAAACGGTTTTATTATATTCATGAATCCTGAGCCATATCTCCCTGATACTTTATGCTAGCAACAAACTGAGTACACCTTTAGAAAGAGTGGAAGATAAGATGTACTTGATTGTACATGTAATTAGAATGTAAGAGTTAACAATGCCTCTTAGTTCATAGGTAGGCAAAAAAAAATACAAAAAAATTGAACATTCCATTTGTAATCGGTAGCATTCTTTTCCCTTTGTTGTTGTTAAAATAAACAAATTACCATGTGAAGTTAACTTTTACTGGATGAAATCATATTTTGATCATTGGATAGATGCACTTTTATGATGGATAGATGCACTTTTATGATGGATAGATGAACTTTTATCATGGATAGATGCACTTTTATGATGGATAGATGAACTTTTATCATGGATAGATGCACTTTTATGATGGATAGATGAACTTTTATCATGGATAGATGCACTTTTATGATGGATAGATGCACTTTTATGATGGATAGATGCACTTTTATGATGGATAGATTAACTTTTATCATGGATAGATGCACTTTTATGATGGATAGACGCACTTTTATGATGGATAGAGGCACTTTGATGAAAAATATACCCATTGACTGTCATTATAAAGCTTGGAAGAGCCAGGACACTTTTTAATATAACTCTGATTGTATTCTTCTGAAAGAAGAAAGTCATATACACCTAGGATGACGTTAGGGTGAGTAAATCATGGGCTAATTTTCATTTTTGGGTGAACTATCCCTAGGACCATAGACATAAAATACAAATAGGACTACCAAATTGCCTATCACAGTTTTTGGCAAGTAAATCACGTGATGTGACACATCCTATTGACCCTGTTCACATTTCTGGGTTTCTCAGAAGTGGAAGGCATCATAGTTGGGTAAACTTCTATAGCAGTGAATGAAAGACTACATTAAATATATTTTTTTGTGTTCCAATTTGCTCAAATAGCAAAAGAAAAACGCCACAACAGCGTTTTCACAACTTTCAAAACGAGTAAGAAAATAGATAATGGCAGTCGGAAGAGTGAAAGTTGTCAACTTTGTCACAGCCGCGCTATTTGAAACGCCTTCACAGCAGCGTTAACTAGTTTTTGTGTAATATAATACAAATATAGTGGTATATGCGCAATTATCTTTTATTGTGACAGTAAGTGGCAACATGTACGTTAAAAGCTTATCTTCTGCACTAAACAATGATATTGCAATATTATAGACTCTTACATGTATCTAACGCCACACTTACACTACAGAAGACTGTAAGAAAAAATTAATTTTTGTATTTTCAAATTACAGATGACTTGTATTTTAATTAAATTCTTTTTTCACAGCAGTATTTTGTATTTTATTTAAATACATTTGATGAGTAAGTATTTGTTATTTGTAATTAAATACTTTTTGATGTATTTGTGCCCATCTCTGGTTAAAGGTTGTCAGAAGAACTGCTCCATGCTACATAGGATGCCATTGCCAGGGGTTGGCAACCAGATGTAGTCGGACACAGCATGCTGAAACACTAGAGAGCAGCGACAGCAGCAGTGACTCCGAAAACAGCTAAACAAATTGTATAAACATTATTACAGAAATTAGTTATCACCCTGAATTGTAATCTGTTTGTCTGTGTCATTAATCGTTTTTTTTTTTTTTTTTTTGGTACAAATTGCTACTTAATGTAACAGTTTTAATCAGTAAATACTTTTAAACCTACTCCACACATGTGTTTTAGTCTTTCAACATTTAGTTGTCAGTACCTTTGTCTCTCACTCCAAACACCAGGATTGAACAGTAACCAGCCTAACCCAAAATCCTCAAATCCTTTTTTTTTATTTCTATAGAATAAATAAAGCTATCCCACGTGAAAGAATATTAGAAATACTAGACATTGCAATACAAATAATAGATATTGCATAAATATGCAAACGATATACTGTACATACAGAAACAGAGCAGTATACAATTAACACCAGTTAATGGTAAACTTCTTTCTTGGATCTTGTTTGAATTGACAGGCTATTATAGGCTTGAAATTGAATTCCCTCTAAATGTGTTATGGGCCATGAGGACTGTCTGGTTAGTGAAAAATGATCAAAATATGATTTCATCCAGTAAAAGTTAACTTCACATGGTAATTTGTTTATTTTAACAACAACAAAGGGAAAAGAATGCTACCGATTACAAATGGAATGTTCAATTTTTTTTTTTTTTTTTGCCTACCTATGAACTAAGAGGCATTGTTAACTCTTACATTCTAATTACATGTACAATCAAGGCATCAGATGAAAGCTTATCTACCACTCTTTCTAAAGGTGTGCTCAGTTTGTTGCTAGCATAAAGTATCAGGGAGATATGGCTCAGGATTCATGAATATAATAAAACCGTTTTAGCATGTTTGGGTGATTCCGGGAGTTAAAGCAGAATTTGAGGTAGCATTGTTTTGACCCTAATTACAAGTTTCCAGCAGCTTGTTGACCGGGTTGCCCACCCAGGTTGTGATCCTCAGACATCATAGATTGCATTTTTATATGACAACCTTTTACAGCAGCCCATGTCTGCTAAACCCACTTTGCCCCCTGGGTATAATGTTAGTGTTTAATATTCAGTTATGTTAGAAACTTAGAGGACTTTCTGTAATGTTTTTGAATTTTGTGGTTAACCATTATGCAGAAGAGTGGCGACTGTGTTTAGTTTAGGGCTGTGGGCACTCAGTATACACTGTACATGCATTAAACCTCCTTCTCAGACCTGCATAAGTAATATTCAATATTACTCTGTATAAAGTAGCTTTAATTAAATTGAACACTAATAGCTTCTATCATTGGAAATAACTGTAGAGTCAAATTAGCTAAAATTATAATGTTGGCGATTTTAGGCAGGGCAAAAATTAAATGTAGTCAACCTGACAAAACTTTATCTAGCAGGAATGACTAAATGAATTTAAGTTCATACAAGATTACAACAAATCATTTCAAACAAATTAGATTTTGTTGGAAAAACGTAATTCATTTTCGTGGAAAAGTTTTCCTTAATTTAATCAAGAAGAGAGAGAGAGAGAGAGAGAGAGAGAGAGAGAGAGAGAGAGAGAGAGAGAGAGAGAGAGAGAGAGAGAGAGAGAGAGAGAGAGAGAGAGAGAGAGAGAGAGAGAGAGAGAGAGAGAGAGAGAGGCCTATAGCAATGCCTCTATCCCAACACCTCCTGTCCCAACACCTCATCCATGAGGACGAACCAGGGCCAAGTTTCAGCAGTGGGTTTCCCACTCACATCCTCACATGTCCCAGGACACTTGAGATCCTAAGGCAGAGCAAATTAACCATGGCTTGTTAACAACAACAGCACAATACATTTCAGCAAAGATGTGTGTATTAACTTACTTTATTTATTTTACTAATAAAGTAAAATACTTTAACTTACTGTATTTTTTTTTTCTTTGAAGTTGTCCCATTTTGTATTTGCCTGTATGGGAGTTACCTTCCTCAGCAGACCCATTTTCTCCAGAATTGCTCTAAAAAAGTAGAAAAGGGTACTTATGAAAAATATGAATCACAGGGGTGAAATCTTAACTTTAGTGCATTGTTAACACTTCAAAATATGACACATCAGGACATGCATACAAAATACTTCAGAAATCATATTTCTGGATACTCAAATTTGGTTAAAACCTTTGTAGACATAGCTTGCATGACAGCACTACAAAACACATAAAAGTGAAACCCCATCGCCTTATCTGCTGCTTTTCCTATTGTCGTGGGCTTTATAGTGTAACGACTGAGATAATCAGACACATAACTATTTGTTACATTTAACAAATAAGCTTCAAAGTCCACTCTTAGGAAAGAAAACATCCCCCCAAAAGAGACAAGAGAGCAGGAAAGGTTTCAGTTGCCGGGGCGACGATCAGATAAGAAGTCTTTATTGCTGTGACAAATGTGGTCATGTGGTCAGGACCTTGGCCATAGGAAAGACCTACAGACATTAAAACAGACTTTCCTGGATTAATTTATCGGCGAACTGATCTATAAAATGAGAATGCATTCCAGAACATTTTGTGAATGATTTACTGTCGTGTGTAATGTCTTTTAATACTATTATTTTGTTGATGCTGTGTGTTTTACAATAGAATCAATGGTCACCTATACCATGTTTGGTCTCTATAAATTGGTACTTTGAAGATCGAAATGGTCGTGTATATGATATATTGATAGCTTCGCAACATATTAGTATTACAAGAATCTTTCATAGTTTCTTCATCAGCAACCAATTCAGCTGCAAATGCAAAGGAGCAAGCTTAAAACAAAGAGTCATACATCCTCCTGACAGAGGAATCTTCTGCTTGGAAATTCCCCCTTTCTTATTGGTTGAGCCAACCCTTAAAGGTGGGACCTTTCTCAGGCTTTAAATGGTCGCTACACAAGCTCTTCCCTCTATTCTTCTGGACTCTACTGCTGCTTCTTCGGGTTGATGTCTGTGGGGACCTGCCTGTTATGCCTTCACTCTCCTAACAGAGTCAAACTGTATTTTCTTCAATCCAACTCAGAAGAAAACTGCAACTTTACCATCACTGAATGGGAAACCATCAACTCTTCCGACTTCCTCACTCCTTGGTTGCCTGCATGGCCTTTCCAGCCCAGGGCCAGCAGGTCACAATCTGCATGTGGTCAGCCATGTGCTCATGGAGAGAGAGAAAACCTTCAACCAGAACAGAGTCAAACAAATCACTCAAGTTCATCATATCTTCTTCATCCAACGGAGAAGAAAACGATTGCAACTTCAACGTTTGACACTAACTGAACCATCAACATCCTTTTCCAAGAACTTCAAGAATTGTTTCCACTGCAAAGGCAATGCAAGTATACATTTAATGAGGTGCTCTGAAAATGATAAGCTGATGGTTCTTTTCATAGTTAAATGGATCTTTTCCATAGTTCCATTTCCTGCTTCTGGTGCCATTCTGTCACTCACCATTTTACCTATGCATGTATGTATGTGTGTTTAGATTAGTTATGTTTGTGATTTAGTTAATAAAACTTGTGCACAATACGTATTTGATAACTTTTAGGCATCAAACCTATACGAAAAACCTATGAAATCAGTTCCAATTAAGGTCCAGAAGTGCTTGTAAAACTTGCCAGGGAGACCATCTATACCTGGGGTACGACCTGAGGCAAGTCCTAATACTGCAGCACTTAATTCACCAAAGGTAAGTTCTTTTTCCAAAGTTTGTTTATCTTCAGCAGTTAAACAGGGAAGGCTCTGTAAAAGTTCATTTTGGCTCTTCTCATCTGTGATCTCAGCAGAATATAAGTTAGAATAAAAGTCCACTGCCAATCTTCGCATTTCTACGGGATCGCTTGTATCGTGACCATCACTGTTTTTCAAACTATACATTTTTTCTGTACACTTTTATGTTCCAAGTAAAAAAAAAAAGAAAAAGAAGTAGGCCCATCCATATCTTTCAATGATAAAAACCTGCTCCTCACAAGAGCACCCTTGACTTTCTCATTTAGAATAGAACTCAACTTTAATTTCTTGTCAGTCCACTCTTGTAAATTAGCAGCAAGATCTATCATGTTCTCTTCAATGACTAGAATTTCTTTCTCAATCCATTCCAAAGTCTGTTTCAAACACAAAGTTGAGTAAGATGTATATTGTTGACAAAATTCCCTTATATGTGTTTTACCAATTTCCCAAGAAAGAATTACATTTTCATATCTACTTTTTTCACTTTTCCAAGTTTCCCAAAAATGCTTAAAGGACTCACAAAAAAATTACTTGTCTTGCAGTAACTTTACATTAAAATGCCAATATGAACTCTTATTTCTTCTATATATCAAAGTGCAGTCAACAGTAATACCTGGGAGGCTGTCACCGACAGGTCCATCACGTGGTCGGATCTATGGAAGTTGCCCAAAGCAAGGCTAAGTTTTTTGATCAGAGCCACGTATGACACTCTCCCAAGTCCCCAAACTCTGCACCGCTGATACGGCACAGAGGAGCCCTGCCAGCTTTGCGGCCACCAACGTCCCAGCCTCCAGCACATCCTCTCTAGCTGCAAGACTGTGCTGAGCCAGGGGCGCTACGGGTGGCGTCACGACAGAGTTCTGCGAAAGCTAGCAGAAGCCATCGAAGCATGCAGGCACGAAGTGAACCGTGCCAGCCTAATAACATCACACCCGCCCATCCAATTTGTTAGACAAGGGGGAGAGGCACTCAGTAGCACTGTAAGAGAGAGGTCCTTGCTGACACCTGGAGGGGAGTGGGCCCTTAGAGCTGACCTGGATCGCCAGTTGAAGTTCCCTCAGGAGATCGCCATAACCTCCCTCCGACCAGACATCGTGATTTGGTCCATCGCCACGAAGACCGTCATTAATGCCGAATTAACCGTGCCATGGGAGGATGGGCTGGAGGCCTCCTTCGAAAGAAAAAAAGGAGAGGTATGCGGAACTGGCAGCTGCATGCGCACAAGCTGGGTGGAGAGCATACACCTACCCAGTGGAAGTTGGTTGCAGGGGCTTCACTGGAACGTCCATCCAACGACTCCTTAAGACCCTTGGCATCAGAGGTGCCAAACTGGAGTCCGCAAGGAGCTGGCAGAAGAGGCAGAGCAAGGGAGTTGTTGGCTCTGGCTCCGTAGAAAGGACAAGGCTTGGGGGAAAGACGGATCCTAAGGCTGGCTGCAGGGGGCGGCAGGGAGACTGCTCCACAACCCGGAGATGTGCTGGGATTAAAGGAGCGAAACATCTGTGAAGGGTGGCTCCCGGCTGACCCTGCAGCCGGACCAAAAGGCACTGGCGAAAGTGCGTCAGGCAGAAATGCCTTGCAGATGGTCCCACCTGTGCTTACAACTATAAGCTTGTGATCAGGAAAATATGTGGGGACAATAGCTGCATGTACAAGTCTGTTTTTCATATTGTTTGATAAATACAATCTGTCTAAACGTGCAGCTTAATTTCTCCTCACATTCAACTTTACCCAAGTATAATGTTTTACCAAGGGATTATTTTCTCTCCAAATATCTGTGAAGTTAAAAGTTTTAAAAATATTAGCTAAAACAGTAGGTGACTGAAAATTAGATTGTTCTCCATTTCTGTCAAAAGAAGGATCAAGTGTACAGTTCCAGTCGCCTCCTAAAATGATCAAATCATAAACCTGCTGTTGTTTTAAAAAGATCTTCAATTTATTACAATTATTTATCCTATCAGATCCACTATTAGGTATATATATATATATATATATATATATCTATATATATATATATATATATATATATATATATATATATATATATATGGGTCATTCTCTAATTTAGGGTACATTTCATGTCAGCAAAAAAGCACAAAAGCACTGTCCTTTCTCAGTGGAACATTAAGTGTCTCAATATAGTATATTAATTCAGTGTTACATATCTGTTATCTGCAGAGCTTAAATATTAACTGTTTTATTTTTTTTTTAAATTAAAAACTTGTTTTTACTTCAGAGTTTGTCAACTATGTTACGGACAAACAGGGTGTTATACAAACCATTCAATTCAGTCTTGCACTTGAAATTAAATGCAATTTAGAAGGCTCTTGAGTCTATTTCTGCCACACATACAATTGTTATTTAAAATGATTTTCATAATCAACCTTTTTTTTAAAGATGAACATGCAATGCATTTATAACTGTCCTTATGGACAAGGATGTTTTTCATCATAAATCTCCATTAAAGTTATTTTTGATTATTAAAAAAGATGTTATAGTAAACTCCAACCTATGCAAATAAGTAGAATGCTTAAAAATGTCAGAAACATCAATATTGGCTATTTTAACTTTAAAAATCTAAGTGTAACCTAGGTGACAATGAAAATCACACGGTTGACACTAGTAACCTAGTTGACTGGACATATTGTTAACCATGGACAACATTTTATTCATGAGACAGAATTTAATTAGAAAAGTTTCTTTCGGTGAAAACCTCTTTTATTTTAAATGTAGAATTATTAAACAGTACAGAAATGCACATAATTCCACTGAAATGCACACGAACAAAACTTTCAATTCACAAAGACCTGTGATGTAAAATCATCCTTTATGCATTCAAAAATCTGAAATGATCAAACATAAATTCATGGGAAATTGAATATAGTGATCAGGAAATAGCTTTAAAATGTCCCCACAAAGCCTACAATCAATATTCAATCAATCAATAAAACAAGCTAATTCTTATGGAATGAACTTAGTGAACTGGACTTCTCAATTATGCATTTGTCAATGCAGTGACAAAAATACAAACAGCTACATATAATTTCATGGAGAACCTCCAGGTCAACACTAACTAGTCAGTATCTGACATAACAGGGATTGCTCATAGTAATAGCAATTATATAATCCCAAACAAATCCTTTTGAAGTTTTTTAAAGCATTCAGAATGCACTGATAAAATGCAACACATACTCTTAGTAATTCATTTCTCAGCTCAATTCAAGTAATTTAACAATTCCAAAAAAACTCTAAAAACTCTTTAACAGAACAGTAGGCTGATGCAACAGAGCCTTTAAAAAACAAAACTAAAACTTATTTTTTGCATTCAGTATGCAACGGTGAAACACTGCACACAAAACATATTTCAGAGAGAATGCCTCTAAATGAACACTAAGTTAGATCTTTGACAAATTTGACCAGATATCTTGATCAATTTCAACATGGCGGGAATTTACTGGCTTTGGAGGAGGAATAATTTGCAAAACATCTTCAAACAAGTACCAGAGCACATCATCTCTCAGGGACCAGAAAAAGCGGTTCTCTGCACGTCCAACTTTACTCATGCACTTCACCTGCACATGAGTCTCTGTGATTTCCTGAATGGTGCCAGGGTAAATTGTCTCCTCATAGGTCACAACACACCACTGTCCAATCAATTGAGGACTCCACAGAATTTCATTGTCCTTGTTTGAGTGTACTAGAGGCAGTGCAGGGGTTGATGGCTGAACCTCAAAGCTGAAGGCATGTGTGTCTTCACACTGGCACTCAAACATTTGCCTGGTGGTACAAGGGCAACTTCCATCTCGATAGAGAAGCTTTCCCAAGGACCCTGTGACCACCTGATGTATTCTCATGGTTGAAGGCACTGCTGACAGAGAACTTGGCATCTTCTTGAGGAATTCATTCACAAGATTTTGAGAGATGTAGAACACTCGTACAGTACCACTATCAACCAAAGCACTGTATAAGTCCTCTGCTAATCCGATATCATGCCCCTGGCTTACAAGCCTGTCAGCCGTCCGTTTCAGGAGGCCTCCCACTCCATCGGGAGCACCTTTCCCGTGGCTCGCTTCAAAAAAATTCCATGTTCCCCTTTTGAAGCTACGGTTCACCAGCTCTGTGGTCAAGAGGTAGAAATTTCCCTTCTGCCTATATTGTGTTGTAGGGCCATCACTAAAGAAATGCACCACCTCAATAGAAGGATGTGAGGCCTTGACTTCATCAAGAATGGGGGACAGATGTGCCCATATGGCAGGAGGGCCCTTCTCTTTTGATGAAGAAATTGTGCCAAAGCACATGTGCTCTGCTGTCCCCCCAACATAAAGAACTCCTGTGTGGAGGGTAGCTTGTTTCTGGTTGAAGTGCATTGCTTGTATTTCAGATGAAAGCTTACATGAATAGTTTTCAGAAAAATCCACGTGAATTAAGCATTCGTTGTTGGACATATTTAGCCTCAATTCACGGTAATGTGAAAATTGACTTTTGATGTTAAATACATGCCGTTTCAAATGGGTCAATTGATCTTGAAACATCTCCAGCATGTCTCTTAACTCCATTTCCTTTTTTTCTTCTTCGCTGTTATTCTCATAG
This sequence comes from Vimba vimba, assembly GCA_022828995.1. NCBI lineage: Eukaryota > Metazoa > Chordata > Actinopteri > Cypriniformes > Leuciscidae > Vimba > Vimba vimba. The sequence goes on from CM040830.1 coordinate 2,610,790, forward strand.
GGACCAATTCTTTGACACCATCATTGTTCTTCTTTTCTCTAATCACTGTTTCAGACAACCACTGAGTGATCTCGACACGTTTCTGCAGGTCACCTTCTGCTAGTATAGCAAACTCCTGCCCTTTGCAATCACGACACACATTGTACATGCAGTCCTTTGATTTTGTATTGCAGCTTATGGATGTCATCATATCCTCCATGTCCACACACTTAATTAATTTAAGCGTGTGAAGCTTTTCGGCAAGAAATGAAAAATTCTCATGGACCTTGCAAAGACAGGTTTCTCTGTCTGCGATTGTTGGATGAACTACCCAGAATGGACGCAGACGGCAAAACAAGGAGTAGGAAAGGCTGGAATGAGGATGGTCAATGAGACATTTCCTGTGGAGGTTTCTCAAGGTGTCATTTAAAAACCTCTTCTGTTTTTTCTTCTTCCCTCTCGTGATTGTTTGAGCTTTGCCTGCCGTCAAACGGCTGTTTTCATCCCTTGTCAAAAATTCGTGAACATTTTCTTGCAATCTATAGCACAGGCTTCTGTACTTAATTTTCCCTTCAGCATCAGCTAGTCTCTTCTTTTTTCTGGACAGGTGTAGTGTTTTAGTCATTTCATGCTGTAAGCCATACTTTTTCAGGATTCTTCCTGTTACAAGCCCTGACATTATCCGCCTATGTGCCCTTTTCTTTTGGGTGAAAAATGCATCTTTCATGTTGGCCATGAGTGCATTGTGCACAAGCAGTGACCTGCGCACCTCAGAGGAAACAGAGGCATGTTGAAGTTGTCGCCTAGTCTTGGATCCTGGGGATTCTGACACATGCTCTTTTGAAGTGCTATTGTATCTTTTTAGTTTCTTGTGAAATTTATCTGATTTTCTTTTTTGCTTTTCAAGCAAGTCTCTCAGTTTCTGTATTTCTCTATGTAATTTTGAGTTTCCTCTTTTGGCCTTTATTCTTCCAGTCTTCTTCTGTCTGAAATAAACAACCAGTATATTGTATATTAATGTACATACAAAACATGTGGGTAACTGGGAACATTAAATGCATAAACCTGTTTCTGTCTTGCCTCATGAACTCTACCTGCTGCTCTGAGGTGGATGGTTGTCTGGACTGTCCGGTGGTGTAACTACGTTCTCAAGCCTGCTCTTTCTCTCTCTGCTATTCTGTTTTGCTTTCTTCCAGTAGGCCCTCTTTCTTCTTTTCTCTCTCTCACTCATATCTGCCACTGTCTTCACCTTTCCTTGTGACCTGAGCCTGTGCCATGCCTCTCTCTGCTTCTCCAAACATGCTGCCCTTCTTTCAGGATCTGCGTCACGACGAGCCCTGTATCTCCGCTGTCTCTCAGCTGCGGAGACCTATTTAAATGTATCATTTTTAAAAGTAAAATAATATATCTATATAAAATGTATATATATTTATATATATACACATGTTCAGTCCATATAAATAACATAAAACAATTAATGATCATGATATGCCATAGAGCACTGATGTAACTTAGTTGAAAGATAGTTGACCGTAACTTAGTTGACCATAACTTAGTTGACAATTTCCATATTTCTTCCCCATAACAGAAATGGTGGACCTAGCCTAGCTAACCACATGTCATTTTTTTGAGCAGGTTAATGTAAGAATTCAACACAAAATTTCATTATAATAAATAAAACTTTTTAGCCATGACAATGTACATAACATAGTTGATGGTTAATAATACGGCCGTTGACAATATGCTTTTCTACATCAAATATTGAAAAAACTGAGAGGAGACTCACCATGGTGTGTTTGAAATGGCCTTCACAGAGGAAAATGACATCACATGGTGCTGGTCACATGGTCTTGGGACAAACCATTTTTGAGTTGCTGGGGGAGGTTTTGTTTGTAACATAGTTGACCAACATCTTGTGGACACGAATAAATTAATATATTTTAAGTATTTAAATAAATAATTTATATTTGAAACTATTATTTTCCTTTAATATTAATACTTTTGTAAAAGATTGCAAAAAGAATTGATTTATTTTAATGATTTTAATGGTTGTTTTTGGACCCTCAACTTTCTCACATTGAAATCGGACATGGACAAAACTGTACATTTAGGGCCATAATGACACATTTTAAGCAAAATGAAGAATCTATTGCACATATTGTCTGTGTGATGTCATTTCATGAAGCAAGTTTACACATAAAATGCAATTTGTTTGAAGAAATTTGATTGTATAAGTATATTTAACATCAGTGGACATGCAGTGTACCCTAAATTATAGAATCACCCATATATATATATATATATATATATATATATATATATATATACACACACACTCACCTAAAGGATTATTAGGAACACCATACTAATACTGTGTTTGACCCCCTTTCGCCTTCAGAACTGCCTTAATTCTACGTGGCATTGATTCAACAAGGTGCTGAAAGCATTCTTTAGAAATGTTGGCCCATATTGATAGGATAGCATCTTGCAGTTGATGGAGATTTGTGGGATGCACATCCAGGGCACGAAGCTCCAGTTCCACCACATCCCAAAGATGCTCTATTGGGTTGAGATCTGGTGACTGTGGGGGCCATTTTAGTACAGTGAACTCATTGTCATGTTCAAGAAACCAATTTGAAATTATTCGAGCTTTGTGACATGGTGCATTATCCTGCTGGAAGTAGCCATCAGAGGATGGGTACATGGTGGTCATAAAGGGATGGACATGCTCAGAAACAATGCTCAGGTAGGCCGTGGCATTTAAACGATGCCCAATTGGCACTAAGGGGCCTAAAGTGTGCCAAGAAAACATCCCCCACACCATTACACCACCACCACAGAGCCTGCACAGTCGTAACAAGGCATGATGGATCCATGTTCTCATTCTGTTTACGCCAAATTCTGACTCTACCATCTGAATGTCTCAACAGAAATCGAGACTCATCAGACCAGGCAACATTTTTCCAGTCTTCAACTGTCCAATTTTGGTGAGCTCGTGCAAATTGTAGCCTCTTTTTCCAATTTGTAGTGGAGATGAGTGGTACCCGGTGGGGTCTTCTGCTGTTGTAGCCCATCCGCCTCAAGGTTGTGCATGTTGTGGCTTCACAAATGCTTTGCTGCATACCTCGGTTGTAACGAGTGGTTATTTCAGTCAAAGTCGGCCCATTCTCCTCTGACCTCTAGCATCAACAAGGCATTTTCGCCCCCACAGGACTGCCACATACTGGATGTTTTTCCCTTTTCACACCATTCTTTGTACACCCTAGAAATGGTTGTGTGTGAAAATCCCAGTAACTGAGCAGATTGTGAAATACTCAGACCGGCCCGTCTGGCACCAACAACCATGCCACGCTCAAAATTGTTTAAATCACCTTTCTTTCCCATTCTGACATTCAGTTTGGAGTTCAAGAGATTGTCTTGACCAGGACCACACCCCTAAATGCATTGAAGCAACTGCCATGTGATTGGTTGATTAGATAATTGCATTAATGAGAAATCGAACAGGTGTTCCTAATAATCCTTTAGGTGAGTGTATATATATAAACAAAAACAAAAAAACAGATCATTAACATCAGCTCTAACTGCCAATAACCACCCTGGTTCAATTTATTTATTTTTTGACAGAATTCTAACTTTAGTGGTAGGAGAGAAAAGAACTGCAGCTCCTACACTCAGGTTAGTCCCATGAGTAAGAACACACACATTACCCCACAACAGTCGCCAGTCAAACTCATTACTCACATCACTATGAGTTTCTTTCAAGAAAATCACATCTAAATTTTTCAACCTGATAAATTCTATGATAGTTTCCACCTTCCTCCTATCCCTCATTTTTATGACTGACTCAGGGCCATAACAATAGATAGGAGACCATGCCACAAACAAACGGTGCAAAACATAAGTTTATTGTGTATCTAACACAAATTTAAACAACAGAACCAAATATGGAGTGTGAATGTCAGTATCAGTAGTGTAGGGCAGGTGCATGGATGTGTTGTGTGTGCGGGTCCAAGTGTAGAGTGTAAAAATAAAAGACATAAACTTAAATGTGCATCTGTGTCCCGGCGTCCCGAGCGAGGCGTGAACCCGGACAGGCCACAACAGAGCAGCGTTCGAGCCTTTAGCCACCAGACCAGAGCAGGAAGAGGGATATCAATGCAGCAGAGAAGCTCCTATTTAAACACCATCTTCCCAGGTGCCAGCAATTAGGCCTGAAAGAGAGGAGGGGCAGGAGAACGACCAGAAAAAGGCCAATGGCCGTAACACTCATACCATTAACATTCAAGAATCCCATCCGTAAAGAGTCCATAAGAAGAGAGAGAAATAAAAAAAGCAGACAAGAAGAAAAGCGTAAAAGGAAAATAAAAATCACTTACTTCAACTTTTCTACCCTTCGTTTAATCAAGTAATTCACTGATTTGAGCCACAGTATACAAATCTTCTTTCAACACTTTTGACATCTCTGCTCCTTCCAACCATTGAGCATCATTCATAATATATTATAAGTACATTGAGACATTCCATCTAACTCATCTACTGAGCCTTACTCTACTGCTTCATATTCATATTCCTATTCTGAGTCATATTCTCACTATTAACCACATCTTCAACTTCATGACTTAAATGCCTGACAACAGCAAAACTACATCCAGGGCTCGGGCGAATGAGGTGGATTTCCAGCGGGTTGAGGAGGTTGGCAACAGCTGGATTGAGAGTGGAGTGCACATGGTAGGAAGCTTAGGTGATTCCGGAAGCGATCCGGAAATGGAGGAAGAAGTGTCAAGCACGGAGAAAGGAGGGAGTGGAGGTAATGAAGAATGTAGTACCCAGGGTGGGGCAGCGAGGTTGAACACAGGAACTCGGCTCGGGAGGCACTGAGGCGGCCCGAAGTGGAGTCTGAGTGTGCCACGCAAAACTTACCTGGTTCCAGGGTGGGGCAGAGTGTACGTGGGAAGGCCTGGTGGTGTCCCCAAAGCGCACACTGCTGCCTACTGGCTATAAAGGTGGGGTGGGAGTGGCAAGGCATGGAAGCATCGCTCACTGCCATCCGCGCCCTCGAGACCCAGAGATAGAGAAGCTGCTCTTACTGAGAATTTGGGTACCGCTGACTGAGATGCCAGCGGCGGAACAGAATTTGATAAAAAAAAAATAAAAAAAAAATCTCCGCCCGGCCCTCCACCAGGGCTGCTGAGACAAGTGGCACCGTCTTCCTGCAAAGGCTCGACGTCACAGTAGAGCTGGCTGCGACAGAGCTTTTTTTTTCTTTTTTGCTGGAGACTGACACCCTTGGCGACAAACAGACCGAGGGGAAGCCCACGAGTGACTCTGGTAGCACATAGGGACAAGCGCTTGGTTACCTCAGCCTGCTTCTGAACTGTGGAGAACTGCTGGGTCGCCGAAAAAGGCCACCTCATGAGATGGGAGCATTGAGAAAGCGAACTTTGGCGATGCCTCGCACCTCAGCAAGGTTTAGACCTTGGGCGCTTCTAGACCACCAGCGTGGACATCGTCTGACCGAGGGTCAGCGCTGTGACTTAACCACGGTCAGTCACTATGTGCAGCTCAACCCCGACTCTGTTTTGGCCTTCCACAGACTTGCAGGGTGGCCATCACATGCAGGGAAGAGGCGGTCTGCAGTAAGAGAGGAAAAACTTTTTCTGCAGTTTGGCTTGCCATATTGGCGCCAATATGCTTCCATACTATCAAAGTTTTTCACACACATCTGGCCAGGCATGGGGGTGGGGCAAGGCGATTAAGCGTCATACAGCGCCCCCAGAGTAGCCCAGGAAAGTGTGTCTGTCAAGTCTGAATCTGATTCAGCATGAGCACACACACCATTATAGTGGGAACTCAGCATCATCTTCATTTCCAGAGTGTAACAGCCCTCTCTCCGATGCAGTGATCAACATCTGATCCTCCCTGGAACCCCAAATGAAATGCTTGGTCCCTCATGAGAAGGACCAGTAATCCCATCCGAAAGAGACAGTGAACGTGGCCATCAAACTCGATGACACACGGCACGCTGAGCGGTCAAGCCCTCATGAGAAAGGGAAGACGAACAATGTGCTGACGTGGCCATGCTCTCCTGAGAGAGCATAAACCACCCACAAACTCAGTCTCAGCATGTTTGCGATGCGCTAGAGGAGTGAAGGGCCAAGGAGGTGGTCTCGTCGGGGAATGCTCACTTTAATCCTCAGATCACCAGTGCTATTAGCCAAAATAGCCCTTTTCTGGTGGCCACCAGAAGAGGAACTAAATCGGGGAATAGGCAAAGGGACTCGAGTCTCGACCGCGCATCTAGAGCACCGAACGACGCTCGTCAGCCGGCAGCTCGACGGCATACGGCACGCTGAGCAGCTCAAGCCTTTATGAGAAAGGGGAGACGAACAATGTGCCAACGTGGTCATGCTCTCATGAGAGAACATGAACCACCCACGAACGCAGTCTCAACACGCTTAAGCCCAGGCATGTGAAACAGTGATCATGGCCGTCAAATGAGGACAGGAAACGACCGCATCCAGAAACACACGGTTTGAATGACATCTTGAAAAAGACGCAGTCAAACCGTGTATGCTCTTTCAGGAAACTGCTCTCTCTGGTGCTGTAGCACCCAGGGATGACTGCGGCTACACAAACAGGATGATAGTGCAAGCCTGATATGAGCACTCACATTCTCTTTGAAGGCGCAACATTCTGAGCTGTGAACAGCTGTTTCGCTCTCTGTGAGGTCACGGCCAGCGATGTCTGTGCTGTAACACCAACACCAGCTTGAAGAGGTGATCTCCTGAAGAAGCAGACTCGTCTTTTGAAGTTAAAATACTCTTAGATAAGAAATACAGAACAGGAACAGCATACACCGTCTGGCTCCGAAGCGAGAGACAAGGATGCAAGGCACCTGCTGCTCATCATATGCTCGCGCCGCGATGCACAACAGCTAGTGCAATTATTGCATGCCAATGTATATTGGCTCGTTTAGTTTCACTCGAAGTAGATAGGCTCTCGCAAGTGATATATTGCAAGGATACACTACAAGGATATATTGTAATACATAGAGACAGACAAGGTGGAAATGGAGGGGGATAGTAACTTTCATAAAACAAGACATAGGATACAGGATTGTAGAGTTTAATCAGGAACAAGAGGTAATGGTAGTCGACAAGGACCAGAAATGATAAAAATAGTAAATCTTTAAAATCCATGTAGGAAACTAATATAGGAAATTTGGAAAAAAATAGGCGAGAAAGGGTGGTATGGTGTGGAGATTTTAATTCTCATAATACATTGTGGGGGAGTGAAAATACAGATCAAAATGGATTGGTAGTGGAAAAAATTTGTGTGTATGAATGATGGGTTGGGCACTAGAACTGTGTAACAGTATAAAATGTTACTTGGTGTTGTATATGTTTTTTTTGTTGTTTTCTTGAGAATGAGACATGAGCCGACGTGCGTTACCACTAGCAGCCACTTGAGGGCGCTAGAGGTAATAGATTACAGGATATAAGCCCAATCACAGACGAGCAAGTCAGTTGTTTTGGTAGAGGGAAACCCTGGTTAAACTCATGGCTACCTACCTTCTCATAAGTCCTGTTTGAGAACCTTAAGTTTATAAAAGGGCACAAGCAAAAGTGAGTCGTGAAATAAGAATAGCAAAGAGAAAATATTGAAATTAATGAAATATGGGCGATGATTAGAAAGATGAGTGGAATTCAGAGATATAGTAGCATACCAGTTTTAACAGATAAAGAACAATCAGCTGTTTCAGATAAAGACGAAGTAGAAGTATTAGCAGAAACATTTATGAAGATGCATAGTAATGATGATAATCCTGAGGAAATGAGAAGATATAGGAGGCAACCACTGGTGTAGTATACCCACTTCTTTTCCAGTTGGCATTGTGTACACCCACTTCTAAATCCACTCTGATGCAATGACAGTGATGCAGTGATCCCTTGATTCCCCCACGCGCACGCACGCTATTGTGCTAGGCGGGTACCGTCAATCTGACAATGCCCATCGCCAGATTGAATCAGAGCACTGTCGATCACTGCCTGATTCGCTGCCTGGCATTTTGGCAATGCTCAACGCCATTTTTAAATATGGCCTTTAGAATATTTAATTAAAGAATTAATAAGAAAGATGAAGCGAACCACTCAAACAAAAATTTGTTTTCAGAATAACAAATGACCTCGCAACGCTACAATGGTGCTGTTAGCCAGCAGCTCATGCCGACAGTGACAGAGATGCTGCCTTTTCAACTACAACTTCGAATGAAGACATCAACCAAGGTGACCACTTTTTAATAGCAGGACATTGTAAATTTTGTTAATATGTCAGGGCTGGAAATTACCATTTGCCCATCACTGTGCGACACAGTGTGTGTCATAGGAGAAACAGTCAGTTGGAGGAGAGCTGCACAATTCTGAATAAGTTGAGAATCACAACTTAAATTAAATTTTAATATTACATTTTAATGAATGATTCAATGACTCACTCATAAAGATGTCACTTGTTTGATTACTGGATGAGTAACGAATCTCTTGAATGAATGATTCAATGATAAAAAAATTTAAATTTTGCATTGTTTGTGAACTCTGGTTGACTCAATAATATGCCAATTCAGAGTTCTGCACATTGCGTGGAACTGACTGCTAAAGTGCCCCTATTATGCTATTTTAAAGTTTCCTAATGTTGTTGTGGACTCTCCTACAACAGGTTTACATGCATCAAAGGAAAAAAAAGAAAAAACTGTTTAATTTCCTCATAATATACATTGGCACATCAACAACGACTCGTCAAATGAATCAATCTCTCTAAATCGGTCAGCTCTGCTTGTCCTGAGGTTTCCTACACCGTAAACTAAACACAGTAATGAACAATGACGTCGATTTTTCCATATCAATGCGAGCGCAAGTCCGATGATGAAACATTGGAAGAACTGTTATTTAACCCGAACCTCCATCGCAAGGACGACTCGAGCAGGACGTTTCAGTGATACACTACTCAGTTTGAGGTACATTATGAGATGTTGCAACTGTAATTCCTCACCATCACCATTAACAAGTGCATGTCTATCAACAAACCAATTATTTTACTTGTACTAATTTATTTACAGAGTATTTTTCTAATATATTGCGGTGAACACGTGGAAACTGTATCAATAACAGTGCATGTATGCAATGTATACATTAGCCGAGCTCTAGCATGAATGATCTGATGTAAAAAAAAACGTTGGTAAAACAAATATTTCCTCAAAGTAGTGAGAACGACAGACAATCTGCATTAATAGACACAGTTATAGGTAATCGTGGCCCACAAACTGATTAGCAGAAGTATTTCAGTAAGACAGTAATAACGTGAGTTAGCCAGTTAGCAGGAGACCTACACAATTTAAAACTCAAAAACTAAGTATTTTGAACACCATCTTTCAAGAGCAAGTGGTTTGTGAATCCTGCATTGAACTCTGAGATTTGAGAAGCAGTTGTCAGTAAAATAAAGGGAACACAGCAAAAGTTTAGGATTATAATGCTGTGATATCGTGGTAAAGATTAACTTTAACCACTGATTCTTCACATGCTCGCCCATTATTTAGTTGCAGAGTTTAGCAGTGTATATTCCTCAGTACAATATTAAAATATCAAAAAGAGCAACAGAATTGATAGCCATATCCTTAGCCTTACAATGGATAGAAGAAAAGCAGCCTGAAAGTAGTGTGATATGTACAGACTCAAAATCAGCTTTGCAAAGTTTAGAAAGTGGAACATCCTCAGCAAGACAATATATTTTATATGAAACATTACAGAAGTTATATAGTATAAAGCCCTTAGGCGTATAGGTGAGTTTTTTTGTGGGTGCCAGCCAATGGCGGAGTAAAGGGGAATGAGGGAGCTGATAAACTGGCAAAGGAGTCGTTGAAAGATCCTGAGATCATCATCCGAGTACAGACGAGTAAAGCGGAAATTAAGGGGCTGATTGGAACTGAAGTGAAAAAGAGGTGGCAGAGGATATGGGACAATGAAATAAGAGGAAGACATCTGTATAGTATACAAAGAAATGTGGGTGTGGAAAGAACAACTGTTAATAACAGGAAAAAGGATGTGATAATGAAAAGATTACGTTTTGGGCATACAACACTAAAATCAAAGTTTATATAAAATAGCTAAACATGAAACTGGTAATTGCGATAAATGTGGATATCCAGAAACAGTAAATCATATATTACTAGAATGTACAGCATACAATAGAGAAAGACTTAAATTAGTTCAGTCACTAAAGGATAGGGGTGCGAGCAATTATTCACTTAAGGAAATATTAGGAGATGGAACAAATTATATAATACATGAGGAATTATTACAATTTTTAAATGACAAAGGACTGGTAAAAAGTGTTTTCAACCAAGTAGTGCTCCATACTCCAATCCAGTAAGTGGCGGACAATGCACCTTTTAGTTGGTTTGCCAACCGCCATTTAAACAACAGAAGAAGAAGAACTACATCCATCACCATCGCTTTCACTCGCCTCATTGTGCCCGATGACTCGCTCAGCAGGCCTTTTCTCTGTCACTTGTTTTCGTGTCGTTGTAATTCGAACTGTCGTTATCTTTAGACGATCCGCTCTTCGTTGAATCGACAGGAAAACGCTGTTCGTTATCCACTTTCTTGTGCGGGCAAGAGAAACGTTTGTGGCCTAAATTTCCACATTCGAAGCACTTAAGGGATACTTCACCTCTGGAAAGATGAATGTGTATTTAAAATGGGTCATTTATGTAGTAGAAATGTGAAATTATTTTTTAATTTGGAGCTTTCTAGACTGAGAAAAGCCAGAAAAAGTATTTTTGGATTATGTGGATGAAAGACTCCCAGAATGCACTTGCTTCGCTGCCCTAGGAGGCCACTCCCAAGCCACGCCTACCGGTAAGAGAGCGCAGTTAAACAACAAGACTAGGCTACTAGTGAGTCTCCGTGACGAGTCTTCCCGGGATTTCGAGATCGCCCAAAATGTCCGGGATGCGGATCATTGATCACTTGTTTAGCGTTCATGTAAACACTACATTCAGATTCACCAATCGGAATGAATTCAGTTCGATTGAAACAAAAGGTGTGCATGTAAACAACAAATGGCGACTGCAGAAAGCAAGAGCCGAATCCCGGACATTTTGGACGATCTCGACGGCCGGACATGTCTGGGAAGAAGAGGATGGTAACCCCTACTACTCAGCTTTCTCCACAGAACAAGAGCCTGCTAGCTTAGCTTCCAAAAAAAGACGGCTGACAATGTGTGTACATTCTGTGAGTGAGATCCCTCTATGGGCGGGTTGAGAACATGCGGGACAGCTCCTCCTACTGGCTGTAGTCTCTAGCCTTTGGCCAAAAAATCCTCCGATGACGCAAAATGACGATTTTAGCGTCATCGGAGGATTTTTTACAGATAAAAAATACATAAATCTCTCGTCTCAGGGGGATATGAGGGAGGAAAGCACGGTAATTCGAAAATACTACAGGTTTTCTACTAATACAAAGCTTAATGCTAAATCCTGAAGTATCCCTTTAAGGATGTCGGTACTCGCGTACAGCATATATGAACTTTCTCCATGAGCCACGTGGAACGAGATCTCTAACATATGCTCAAGAGAAGTGAGAAACATCAAAACCTGCCGCCTGAAAGAAAGAACGTGTTTCAATGCCGTGTTTTTACATCCCAATGAAATAATTCTTTACTGGACTTGCAATTTTTCCATATCGAATCAACTCACCGGGCTAACGCCGGGCTCGGGCACCCATTTCGCATCGACACGTGATGGACGCATATCTGTGTGTTCAGCATCTCTCTCTCAATTAACAATGAAGGTGTGAGTTTAATTAATTCAAAATAAACATTGTTGCTGAGAAACATAATGTAGTGATTCAGTATTGAAACTTTTATTAATAAAAGTCACGGGGGAGCATTGATAAGTTTCTGTGCTCCTGAATATTTCTGTGTGTGCACAGCGCGATCTCAGATCTCTGATGAAGTGACGTGTGTGTGTGTAATGAGTATATAGTATAGCTACTGTTTAGAAGCTTTTTCAGTTAACTTGTGCAATAGCTGCATTCTTTGTGCAATTATAAATATTAATTTTATATATTATGTTGTAAAAAAATTTTTTTTTATATAAAAATAATATATATATATATTAGGGCTGTGCAACGATTAATCACATCCAAAATAAAAGTTTGTTTACATAATATATGTGTGTGTTCTGTGTATATTTATTTTGTACACACACATGCATGTATACATTTAAGAAATATATATATATATATATATATATATATATATATATATATATATATATATATATGCAGTGTGTGTATTTATATATACAAAATATTTATACACAGAACACACACATATTATGTAAACACAAACTTATTTTAAACTTACAGCTTGCACAGATGCACTTATTTCATTGCACAGTGTGATATTGAGATATATATATATATATATATATATATATTAGGGCTGTCAATCTTCCTCTATAATACTATTCGAATTCCATTCCTTATTTTATTTAATATTCGAATAATATTCGAATATTAAATGCTCAAATTCATCCTATTATTAATATTTACGACATTACACAGTCTTATGGATCGCCAATGCGTGATGTTGATCGGTCTCATATCTTCACAGATAAACCGTCAGTTTGTCTGTTATCGCCTTTTGGCGGACAGCTGGTAAGCCCCGTGATGAGGAGAGAGGCAGAAAATAAATAGCCTAATTCTTGCCTGTTTTAGCGGCGGTTCCTCGGACAGATCGCCTAGCTTGTCAGGTTGTAAGTTGTCATAAAAAATAACGTATAGTTTTCTCTCCGTTTTGGCCTTCTGTCCACAACGAGACGGCGTTTTTATTAATGAAAACGCACTCCAAAGTGGATACATTTGAAAACGCTGTTTTCACGTTGTAGTGTGGACTGTGAATCAAATTGTTGAGTGGTGATCTCCGTTTCCGTGGAGACATTGCTCTCCGCGATTTTTGACAGTATTGTTATGATGATACAGCGTGGATAACGTGCACAATTGTGTTACGATTCAAAAACTTTATTGTTCATCAGACGAAACAAAAGCGTGTAAGCCAAGGCGGCGAGAAAGGCAAGATTGCATTTTTTTTTTTTAAATATACATAAAAAAAGCAATATTCGAATAGGAACTTCAGCATTCGAATAGTATTGATTTTTTTAATATTCGAATTATATTCGAATTTCGGAATTCGTTCCAACAGCCCTAATATATATATATACTGGTATATATATATATATATATAAATCACATGCAATACAGACTACATCCGTGCCATTACAATGAATATAGAAACTGAAGGCATTACTTTCATTGTAAAACAGTTCCTGATAAAAGAAAATTCTATCAATTCACAAATGCATCTCTACACCGAAATAAGTGAGAAAAACAGCATTACTAATTTACAGCGAGGGATGCAGTCAGCGTGGAGAGAAGCTGAAGAATAAATGAGTGAAGGAATATATATCTCTGATGCAGTATCATCTCAGCTGGAGAACTGGCTCGCCTAAGTCCCTGTTACTCATATCTTACAATAGACTTCTTTAACAGGGTTGAGGATTCGTGTGGGATATGTTTAAACTAATCATTACAGGATCCTGCTGGTGGAGCTTCCAGAGGCTCACAAAACAACTACAAACAGAAACAATGATAAATTATTTAGGTATGAATGTTAGAAGCTACATTCTCAGACAAGCCATATGTGACCCTGGACCACAAAACCAGTCACGTTGGTCAATTTGATGAAATTGAGATGTATACATCACATGAAAGCTGAATAAATAAGCTTTCCATTGATGTACAGTATGGTTTGTTAGGATAGGACCATATTTAGCCGAGATACAACTATTGAAGATCTGGAATCTGAGGGTGCAAAAAAATCTAAACATTGAGAAAATCTCCTTTAAAGTTGTGCATTTATGTTGGCGATTGTGCTGCATTCACTCACACAAATAAATGTTTTATATATTTATGGTAGGAAATTTACAAAATATCTTCATGGAACATGATCTTACTTAATATCCTAATGATTTTTGGCATAAAAGAACAATCTATAATTTTGACCCATACAATGTATTGTTGGCTATTGCCACAAATATACCCGTGCGACTCGTGACTGGTTTTGTGATCCAGGATCACATATATAGGCATTATGAGTGATAATACACAGGACTTATGACACAAGGACAATAAGGTTAAACCACGATATGTGAAATTGACATCACTGGTACTCTATTGGCTCCTCTGCTTTACTCATGATGGTGGTTCACACAGGATCAAAGAGTAAAAATCAAACTCTGCACTGGCACAAAATCAATGCGTACACTACAGAATATTGGCTTTAGCCTGTAGACCTTGAAACTAGAAGTGCTTTGAAATAAAGCTGCGCTGTAGTAATACCACTGGAGGTAATCAAGGTTGAGTAAGACTGTGCTCGACAGCGACTACAGCAAGATCACAAGCGGGTTTCTGACCGATCGTGTGAGATGAATGACACGAGGTCGCCACCATAAACATGGCAACGTTAAAGCTCAAATACATGATGATTAAAAACCTCGAGGTTGAGTGCATTGGTGTCCGCCCACTTTTTCAGTGGACTTCCGGAAGTATATTTTCCATTCATTTTCCCATAGGGGATTTAAAAAAAAAAGTCTTTGTTAAAGCATTATGAACCAAGTCAACCTGCTACATGGAGAATCACAACATTAAAAATGTTGATTTGATGCAAAAAAGGTATTTTGAAAATTAAAAAAGGCACAAAACAGGAAAAGCACTACAATCGCATAAGGCATGATGATAGTAAAATATAAAACTATCCAGTTAAACTTGTTGATTATATCTATAGAAAAATATATATTTTTGAGTTTATTGCAAAACATGCATATAGCCTATAAATATGATTTCAGCATGAAATCAAAAATGACAATTCTTATGTTTTTGTGGAATATTGCAGTATTTATTATAAATGATTTATCGGTGCACATCATTATTGTGTTAAATTCATATTACTGGTAATCTTGAATCAGAATAACTTCCTCTTGCAGCATTTCTTCTCTTCTCTTCTCTGATGACGAGGGCGGGGCAACCTGTCACTCACATGAGATCAGCCAATAGCAAACCACCACCATCCAACCAGCCAATCAACTCCCCACGGACATAATCAAGCCCCGCCCACATTTGCTCTAGTTCCAGAAGCGCTTCACTCGGATATACGACACAATAGAAAAGAATAGACTATCACAATTTAAGACTAAGAGTAGGTGACGGTAAACACACGGTAAGCACCTTTTCATTGTGGACATCTTGTCCAAGCGTTATCTTCACTTTCAGAGGATTTATACATCATGTTCGAGTCGCCAACCTTAATTTTTTACCCATCTGCCTTTTGAGTCCAATATCTTATAAACACTACAGATAATTTCTCTTTACAAAAACAGACAGTTGATGGGTTTGTCCTTTTTGACAGACTGAACAATGTTTGACAGCTGCATGTCACAAGTTGTAACGTTAATAACAGTTTCAAGAGATTAATTTGAGTTTTTCTCCCCAATATTCAATTCAAAATATGGAGTCAACGCTTGGTTTGCAGTATATGACTATATCGATTTTGAGATTATGAACGCTGAATCGTTTAATTGCATCTAATCGCACAGCTTGTTGCAGCATGTCTCTGAAAATTAGAGCTCCTTTGCGATGAAAAGCCGCCTCTCCGCCCCGCTGAATTCATCTGACTGGAAAATGAAAAGTTTGGCCGGATCGATGTCTAATGACTGGAGTAAAAGAATACAGTGCTGCTAGACTGCGCACCCTGCATCCGAATCAATAAAGAAATCTGGATCACAGCAGGGAAGGTGGATGATGAATCAATGATAAACAAATTTCAACGCGTATGAAAAGCCTGAACTATTGAATTAGACCATTCACTCAGAAAAAAATAAAACACACTTTGTGTTGCATCGTTTTGTGTTATTCCCGATGACGCTAGTATCTGAAATGCATTCAGTGTGCTCATCTTAAATTGACGGATGACTCTTCACAAGGTGTATATTCCTCACGCTTTTTGTTATTCATCGTAATTGCTTGGGTGAGAACATAACATGGCCATTATCAGAGGGGCCGGTGTTCAGCATCTCTCAGCCTTTGAAGGCTGTTGAAAGGAGGCCTGTTGTTAGAGACGTTTGTGTTTATTGCTCACTTATGTACAGTTGACACACAGGTTGGAGAACACCATCGTCCTGCTGCACAGTGCTGGTCTCTGACTCTGTTTCTGTTGCACTCAACACTATCAGGTTGTGTTATTTTATGCTGTTATAGCAAACCAAAGCGTATTAGAAATACCAATGGTGCTGATTTTACCATATCTCATACCATATTACAGCTCGAGTCTCATCTTTTGGAAGTGCATCAAAGTGGATTTGCTTTGGCAGCAGAAAACAGCGTCTTCTCGACATGAACAACACAAACCACGTCTCAGATACAGCTACAGTGTTTGAGGGCGGGGCTAAGAGACGCTGTTTAGCCAATCAAGACAGAGGCTGGCATTATGCAGATTAGTTACAAACCTACACAGGTTCAGCAGAAGTGAGACTGGAATTACTGACGACTCGTTTTAGTTCAGAATCGCTTCTTTCTTTATAGGAGACAAAAATGCCATTTCTCTGCACTTTGAACTTTTGAAACTTTGCAGACCTTTTACATTCACAAACAGCTCTATTACACACTACAAGAAAGGAAATATCCCAAAAAACATAATAGGGGCACTTAACGTCCTCCTGTAGTCAATAATTTTATCCCTTAAAACGATACCGGTTACTCACGTAACCTCGGTTCTCTCTAGAAGAGGGAACGAGTATTACGTAAGCTTGCTTACGCACCGGGAAAGGTCGCCTTTTCTCGAAATACTGAAGCCAAAATTATCCTTAATTTTCATATATTGTCAACGCAGTGCAGCTGCGGCCAGCTGAGCTAGAGAGGCATACTGCGCGCTCATTGGCTGCCGCGCGGCAACTGCTTTAGCCTACCGGTGAGCCCGGCGTGACGTCACGCCCAATGAGGGCGCGCGCGCCCTTGGCGCGTCACAGCCCGCCAGAATGGGCGGCGTCAGAGCGTATAAAAGAGGGCTCGGAGGCTAAATTCTCTGTTTTCTGTCAAAATGAAGCGACACGAGCTAGTGGCTTAAAGCACGGCAGGGAACGCAGTACTCGTTCCCTCTTCTAGAGAGAACTGAGGTTACGTGAGTAACCGGTATCGTTCTCTTACGAGAGGTTCTCTCGTATTGCGTAAGCTTGCTTACGCACCGGGAACCCTTTGTCCACGCCGTGCGAGCCTAAGTATCACACATAACTCCCGAAACTGAAGAGTATAAGGGTGAAATAAACAGGTGGCCAGCAGAGCGGGCCAGCACATGTTCATAAGCACACATAGGGAATATAAGAGCGGCGCAGCCGGTCTAATAATACTGATACCCTGAAAGTGCAGCTCTATGGACGAGCTAATCGATAATTCAGCCTGCCTGCGAGAGCAGGATATGAACACGACTAGACAGACAGAAGTTTAGCCTGCAGGGCGGGAACTTCCAGGTTATAAAACCTAACAAATGTAGAGGGGGAGGACCATCCCGCCGCCATACAAATGTCATGAACGGAAATTCCGCTGGACCATGCCCACGATGAGGCCATGCCTCTGGTAGAATGAGCCCGTACGCCCAGAGGGCACTGCAGGTCTTTTGACGCATAAGCTGCTGCAATAGCGTCCACTATCCATCTGGACAGTGTCTGCTTCGAGGAGGCGAGACCCTTGGTGCGTCCTCCAAACGAAACAAAGAGCTGCTCTGAGAGCCTGAAAGCTGCAGAGCGCGTTACGTAGTATCTTAACGCCCTAACTGGGCAAAGGAGGTTACTGCCCTCCTCACTGCCTGACGACGGCAGGGCCGAGAGGGAAATAACCTGGGCCCTAAATGGAGTACCTAACACTTTGGGGACATAACCGTGTTTCGGTTTGAAAATGACTAACGAGTCGTTAGGGCCAAACTCGAGACATGACGCGCTGACAGACAGCGCATGTAAATCACCCACTCGTTTAACTGAAGCCAGGGCTAGCAGAAAAACGGTCTTAAGCGTCAAGTATTTAAACTCCACAGAGTCCAAAGGCTCGAAGGGATGCGCTTTTAGGGACTCTAGGACCAACGACATGTCCCAAATAGGGACTGACGGGGGGCGCGGAGGGTTCATTCTTCTGGCCCGCGTAGAAAGCGGGTTATGAGTTCATTTTTGCCCAGTGAGCGGCCGCGCGCCGAGTCGGCGAACGCTGCAATAGCCGCGACATAAACTTTGAGCGTGGAGGGGGACCTGCCCGCATCCAATAGCTCCTGGAGAAAACTCAACACTTGTGGGACTCCACAGGACCGAGCGTCAGAACCCTTTCCAGCGCACCACCTGTTAAACACTGACCATTTAGACGCATAGAGCCGCCTCGTAGCGGGGGCTCTGGACTGCGCGATCGTGTTAACTACCCCTTCTGGCGGATCAACGAATATTTGTTGATTTCCCACGCATGCAGAGACAAGCGCTCTGGATGGGGATGCAGAATTGATCCCCGGGCTTGAGAGAGAAGGTCTCTCCTCACCGGGATCGGCCACGGGGCTGACTCTGAAAGTCTCGTCAGCTCTGGGAACCACGGCTGGTTTTCCCAGCGCGGGGCTATGAGGAGCACTGCACAGCTCGTCTCCCTGATCCTCGCTAGCACTTGAGGCAGCATAGAGATTGGAGGGAACGCGTACAACGGGACGCTGGGCCACATCTGGGCCAGCGCGTCCTCGCTCTTTGAGAAAAACCTCTGGCACTGAGCATTGTCGCTCGCAGCGAAAAGGTCGATCTTTGCTTCGCCAAAGCGATGCCATAGCATCTGGACTGTCTGGCGGTGCAGAGCCCATTCTCCCGGAGGGACGTTGTCCCTGGACAGTTTGTCCGGGCCGTCGTTCAGGCGACCGGGCACGTGCGAAGCTCTAAGATGAGCGCAACGAGCCCTGGGCCCAAACCAGGAGGCGCTCTGTGAGGGCGCGCAGAGCTCCGGATCTGATTCCGCCCTGGCGGTTTACATAAGACACCACTGACATGTTGTCCGAGCAAACTAGTACATGGTGTCCTCGCAGGATCGGTAGAAAATGCTTCAAGGCTTTCTCGACCGCCAGCATCTCTAGACAGTTTATGTGAAGGCTTTTCTCCGCATTCGACCAGGGGCCGCAGATCGGGCTGCCTTCGTGAACCGCTCCCCAACCCATGTTGGACGCGTCTGTCGAGACCACTTTGCGGTGCGAGATGACCCCCATCATCACGCCCTGTCGGTACCATTCGGCCGCCAGCCAGGGCTGCAGGGCTGAAACACAGCCCTGAGTCACGCTGACTCGTGCACGGCCCGAAATCCACGCTCTGCAGGGCACTTTCGATTTCAGCCAGCACTGAAGCGGGCGCATTCGTAGTAAACCCAGCTGTAAGACTGCTGCGGCTGATGCCATATGGCCCAACAGTATCTGAAATGTCTTCAGAGGGAGACATTTGCCCACCTGAATGGAAGCGGCGAGGTGTCGAACACGGCGTGCGCGCTGTTCTGACAGCCTGGCCGTCATAGCCACTGAGTCCAGATCTATTCCCAGAAAAGTGATAGACTGGCTGGGGGTTAGTGAGCTCTTGTCCCAGTTCACAGAAAGACCCAGGCTTTCTAAATGACTGAGAAGCGCATCCTTGTGAGAATTGATTTCCTCTATCGATCGCGCCAGGATGAGCCAATCGTCCAGATAATTCAGAATTCGCATTCCCTGTGCTTTCAGGGGAGCGAGAGCCGAATCCATGCACTTCGTAAATGTACGGGGTGCCAGGGACAGGCCGAACGGCAGGACAGTGTATTGATATACCTGGCCGTCGAAGGCGAATCTCAAGAATGGCCTGTGACGGGGTATAATCTGAATCTGAAAGTATGCGTCTTTCAGATCGAGAGAAATAAACCAGTCCCCTGGGCGAATCAGCGCGAGGATTTGCCTGGTCGTGAGCATTTTGAACTGGCGTTTCATGAGCGCTTTGTTCAAATATCTCAGATCTAATATAGGTCTGAGTGCTCCGCCCTTCTTGGGTACGAGGAAATAACGGCTGTAAAGGCCTGCCTCGGTAACAGAAGGGTGAACCCGCCCTATCGCGCCTTTGCGCAGCAACCTCGCTATCTCTGAGTGAAGCAGATGGGTTGCATCCGCCTTCACCTGTGTCTCGACCCGAGCGCGAAAGCGCGGGGGGCGGTGAGCGAATTGAAGCGAATAGCCCTTTATTATCGTGTTCAGCACCCATTTCGACACCCCTGGAATAGCTTTCCATGCATTCGCACTCATAGCTAGGGGTCGAATGGCCTCTGGGTCCCGCTCGCCGCACAGCGCGGGGCGGGGAGCCTGCAGTGGCAAATGCGTGAGACACGCGGTGACAGTGCTGGGAGACGGGGGCTCGCTGAGAGCGGCAGCCGGCTGAACGGCGCTCTGAGAGAGCGTTGCCTGGGGCAGCTCGCGGCGCGGAGGCGGGGCGGGTGCGTGAATGTTTGCATGTGAGCGCTGGGTAGCGGGCACAGGGCTCTTTATTAACGCACGGCCAGTGGCAGAAGGCTCTGCGAGAACTGGACCCTGAGTGTGTGAAACAGAGCGGGCATTGTGTAGGTGTGAGCGCTGGGGCGTGGGCACATGACCTACATTTAACACTCGAGCGGCGGGAGCGCGCTTTATGTGAGTGTGCTCTGTGGGATACACCGGGGAGATTGTGCTTGTGTGTAGAAATGAACACTGGGGCGTGGGCATGTTTACTACACTCATAACACTGTCGGCGTGAGCCGAATGACCAGATTCTATGCTCTTTTTGCGATTTATCTGGGTCGCCGTAAAAACGGCGTTTGTGTGCAGGCGAGAGAGTTGAGAAACTGGCTCGTTGGCTGCGGTGAACACTACTGCAGTAGCCTTTATGAAGGGGACTGTCAGAGGGGTATAGATGCGTTTTGACGGCGGTCCGGCCTCGGCGGGACCCAACCGTCTTTTCCTCCTGACGAGTGCTAGGAGGACTTCTCAGGCTCGGGTTTCAACGAAACTCTTGGCCGAGGACCCCGCGGGGGCGGCGGCTTGTGCTGGCTGGTGGAGCGGGACCTGGGGCAGCCGCGCTGGCGCTGCTGCGACGGT
Source organism: Vimba vimba (assembly GCA_022828995.1). NCBI lineage: Eukaryota > Metazoa > Chordata > Actinopteri > Cypriniformes > Leuciscidae > Vimba > Vimba vimba. Next base: position 2,632,021 of record CM040830.1, read on the forward strand.
GGAGGTCGAGAGGGGCGCTGAGCGGAGCTGCGTGCAGGAGGCTGTGTATGCGAGCGGCCTGCAACGGAGCTCGAGCGGCGTGGCAGGAAGAGGTTCATGGCCTGCGACGCTTTCTGCACCTCCGAGAAACGGTCCACGAGGCCGCTCACCGCTGGGCCGAAGAGACCAGTGGGTGAGAGCGGGGCGTTGAGAAAGATGGACCACTCCTGTTCCCCCATGTCGGCCAGTGTTAACCAGAGGTGGCGCTCGGTGACTGTAAGCGAAGCCATAGCACGACCGATGGCTTGGGCCGCTACCTTTGTAGTGCGAAGGGAGAGATCCGTCGCGCTGCGTAGGTCAGTTAAGGCGGCTTTGTCCGGGCCACCCTCTCATCCAGCTGGCGGAGGAGGTCGGCCTGGAGAACCTGAAGAACCGCCATTGTGTGCAGGGCTGAGGCGGCTTGACCAGCGGCGGAGAAAGCGCGGCTGACAAACGCCGAAGTAGTCCTGCAGGCTTTGGACGGGAGGGCAGACTTTGAGCGCCATCTCGAGGATGGGGGGCAAAGGTGCGCTGCGACCGCCTGTTCGACCGGTGGGATCTGGTTATAACCCTTCTCCGCGGCTCCGTCCACGCGGGAGAGAGTCGATGAGGCCGGAGAGCGAAGTCTGGCCGAAACTGGCGCGTTCCACGATTTGGATAACTCCTCGTGAAGCTCTGGTAGAAAAGGCGCCGGTCTGGACGCTGGCGCTTGGCGGCGGCTGGGCAGGAAACACCCGTCGAGTCTGTTCGGTGCGGGCACCGCGGGCGGGGACCATTCGAGGCCCAAATGCTCGACAGCCATGGTGAGGAGGCGGAGAAGCTCAGCGTCCATACTGGCGTGGGTCCTGCCCGACTCTACGGCGGAAGAGGCGGCGGAAAGCGAACCGGACCATCCTTCGCTGTCCGACGCCATAAGCGAACAGCTGTCCAGAGCTGCGTCATCCTCCGCTTCATCTCCCACACCGACGGCATCGAGGGCGAGAGCCGTCGGCTGCGCGCCGGGAAGCGGGGGCGGAGAGGGAGAGAGCGAGGCTCGCGGGAGGGGCTCCGGCGAAGGCCTGACTCGAATCTCGGGCTCCGGTGGTCTTTGAGAGCGGCGTTTCTTTTTTCGCGGCCCAGAGACAGGTGGAGCAGGTTCCGTGAAGAGGGCGAGTCGAGCCCGCAGGGTTGACATCGAGAGCTCTTCACAGGAATCACAGCCGCCCGAAGATAAAGCGACGGCTGCGTGGTCCCGGCCCAGGCAGAGAGCGCAAATGAGATGGCGGTCTCCGTCGCTGAGCGGAGCGCGGCATGAGCCGCACGTGGTACGAGGCATTTGAAACAACGCCTCTGCTCTTTTAGAATGTGCTGCGGAAGAAACACACACACAAGCGAGAGAAAGGATATCGCCGGATAGCGGAGCTGGCACGGCAGGCTGAAGGCGGCGAGGAATCGTCCGGCTTCTTCAGGCTGTCCTAAGCTGGCTCGATGCTGTTCCTTGCAGGACAACGGCGACGGCTTCTCCTCGAGTACAGCGATGCGAGTACTTCGCTGAAAAGACAGAAATCAGAGAATTTAGCCTCCGAGCCCTCTTTTATACGCTCTGACGCCGCCCATTCTGGCGGGCTGTGACGCGCCAAGGGCGCGCGCGCCCTCATTGGGCGTGACGTCACGCCGGGCTCACCGGTAGGCTAAAGCAGTTGCCGCGCGGCAGCCAATGAGCGCGCAGTATGCCTCTCTAGCTCAGCTGGCCGCAGCTGCACTGCGTTGACAATATATGAAAATTAAGGATAATTTTGGCTTCAGTATTTAGAGAAAAGACGACCTTTCCCGGTGCGTAAGCAAGCTTACGCAATACGAGAGAACCTCTCGTAAGAGAACTCATATTTTATCACCAAAATTACATATTTAAAAGTTGTTTTCCTTGGAAAAAAATGTCTTCATGCCTTAAAATAGCTTGAATGTAACTCTTGCCTCATTTAGTATACGCGGTTCTATGAATATGCAAATGAGCCCCGCCTCCACTCACTCACTCAGCTCAGAGATCCACTCGTTGACGATCACACATTGATCTGATTGGTTACAAGGTAGTTTGTGACGTCAGAAACACCAGCGATTTCAAAGCGTGTTTTTGGTTCACTGCAGTTTTAAGGAGAAAATACTCAGCAATGGTGTCGACTTATGAATTTACACATGGTTTGTCTTAAAGCATAATAAAAACACCACATAGACACATAAACAACATTAAAACCTTGATTTTCACCACAGGGGATCTTTAATAATGTCTTATTTCTTATAATTTTTTGTTTTCGCTTGCTGTCATTCTGATTGGCCAGTAAAACACACACACACACACACACACACACACAAAAAAGTAACCAAATTAGCTGGTGAGTGAAAATTTTTAATTTAATCACTGGCTTTAGGAATGTTGTTCCAGGACAGACAATAGCTTATTTGCACATGACGTCACGTCACTGCGTTGATTTGGCACAAAATGCAAATGTTTGGCAGGGAGTGATTTTCTACATTGGAAGCACTACCTCAAACTCAAAATGGCTATGTTTTGCGTCATTTATGCTTGCTCAGATTGATCAAACCGAGAAACCACAAGCAGCTTTTATTGTGTACCAAAAGCTGTTGTTCATAAGGAGGGGAGGAGCCGAGTCGGTGCAGTGACCACTTTGTCAAGGTAAGTTAATACAATTTATTTATGCTATGTTTATGTAACGTCACATTTATACATATTTTAAAGGGGTCATGACATGATCTTTTGGTATATAAGAGATCTTTGTACCATTAAAACTTCCTGCAAGTTTCATAGCTTAAGACGTCCTCCCCATTATAAACGAAGCATTTATTTAATCAAGCTCTAATTACAGCTTGTTGGGGATCCATGGTACGAAGTGACGTACCAGTCGTTTGCATATGACCGCCTCATTTTGCATCATCGCATCATTGTCACGCCCACAGGTGTTCAGTCGATGTGCAGCGAGTGGGTCTGTGTACGAGAAGATGTCCTGTTCCTGGCTGTGGACTAACAAAATGTTTGAATACGATCCAGACGTCAGAGACGTGCAGTTTATTTTTTGCGGACGTCCCAGTCACGGCAGTGTTAATTTAAGTTGTTAAATTGTTCTCTACATTTCAAGGATGACTGTTTTGAGAACAAATCGCAGTATGATGCTGGCTTTGCCAGAAAACCTTTGCTTAACGATCAGGCCGTGCCGACTATTCTGGACCCAACAACGACGCCGCAAACTGTAAGTAATGTATTTCATCTTAAAAGTACTTTTAGCCAATGACGTTAGCCAATCATGACAGTGGGTGTTAACACTGAACTCTTAAAGGGGAAACACCCCCAAAAGAGTCAGAGGATGAGAAACAGGGTGGTAAAAGGTCATAAATCACTAAAATTTTAAAGTTTTTTGTCCTAAAAACTATAGTAATACTATAATTGCACCTAAGAGAACATAATAAAAAAAAAACTAAAAAAAACATGTCATGACCTCTTTAAACAATAGATAGTACAAGCAACAACACTCAAATCATTCTCTCTCTCTCAATCTCTCTCAAATGAAAAAACTTTCAAACAAGGCTTTGTCAAGCAAACATTTATAGTTTATCTTATTTTTTCTTTCATACAATTATATGAATTTCTCAAGTAAAAATTCACCGTAATTTTAGTTGCTTTCAATTTTGAGCTGCAATTCTGCATCCCGTTTGCAACCTCACTTCAAATTCAGAAATTGAACTGGAATCTTTAAGGCATTTTTTTATTTCTAATTGTGCAGAACCCTGACAATTACAGTTATAATGGTGCAAAAAACAACACCAGTCTAACACTATTAATAGTTTCTGACAAACAGAAAGTTATACTTCAGGTTTATGTGAAGCTGTTTCAGCAAATATGGATTTTACTGATTTTAAATGACCTTAAATCGTTATATAGTCTGGCAGTGCTTGCACTTCTTTTGCTCAATGACGCAGAAAGATATTCGAGGCTATCTAGTGATGACTCCTCTCATGATTAATTTAGGTGCAGGTATCTCTGCTGACCTTGATATCTTCTTCAGTTTGTGCTGATCTCTGGTGAAGAGCAATCTAAAGGGAGCCCTCAAACAGATTTTTTGTGCATGTGTGTGTTTCTCTTTTTTTTCTGACACCTTATGTTTTTTGCTCTTATGGGATCTTAATCAATCTTAAAGTGTAAAATGCATGTACTGGATAATCCACCTATCCATATAAAGACAAAACATCTAGTCTGTCATTTTTACAGCAGAAAAATTAAGCGAAATCACAATCAAATCTCATATGATTGTTGCATATCTCATAGTTTCATGTCAATTTAATGGCACTGTATTCTAATCGACACTAAAATGAATGGTTGGTGCACTCAAATCAGTTTGACTGAGAGATTGCTTTATGTAGGCACGGGTGTTCAAATGGTTGTCATAACTGGGAAGAAACTACCTTCATTCGTATGACAAATCCTCTCTCAAACACCTACAGCGCCGTACTATCGATGTTGTCCTTCTTATTTTGTGACAAAGTTGATGCTAACATCAATCTTGCTTTGGAATAGCAAAGTTATACTGTTTGTTGCTATGTAAATCAGTAGATTATTTTTTTCAGTCACTATTTTTAGAATGATTCCAAGTCACAAAAGATATTTCTGAGAGGTAATGGCTAATCTTTTGCATATGTATGATAAGAGAGATGATACCAATCTGCTGCTAAAACAATGACATTAACAATCCGAAATGATTATTCATGAATTTTCATGTATTGTCTCTCTTTGTAACTTCGGGCTCCGCACATGCTGTTTTTGGGTATTCGCGCAAGTGTTCCCTTCGTTACGCCTACAGCTGAAGTGTAACCTTGTTTGTTTTTTGTGAAGTGGCGATTGGAGAGCTTTGTTTACGGCCCATGTTTGCTCAAGCGTTCTATTTTTAAATGTCACACAATCAAATGCTGAAGAGGCTCCTCTTAATCCTCAAGGATTATGGCGTGTATGACTAGCACCCAAGGCCAAACCGCTCGTCTGATTCAGACAGGAGAAGCGCGCCGTACGGCACACACTCCTTGTGTAATCGTATAAGAGGCATGCAGGGAAGCCTGGAGGATGTGGAGGAGGAAGCAAACACACACTGATTCTGGCGTTCTTTCAAAATCATGATGCTCTTGATGGGTTGGCGTTCCAGTCTAGGTCAAAGGCATTAAGCATAGTATCATTGTGGTAATTGGTTTGTTTGAACACACTTGAGACTGAGAGGGTAAGCTTTAGTTACCCAAAACTTGGTTCTATGGAAATGGTCATTTTTAGGAAATGGTGCCATTTGTGAGCCCTTGACTACAGTGCTAATATTGACCTGAATCACACTGTTTGATAGACTTAACTCTGTTTAGTTTAAAATGTCTATAACATTGATATCAGCCAAATTGCATAGACTTGTTTTAAACTGAATTCTAATATTTGCACAGAGCTTTGCATAGAACATGTGCTTTAAAAAATGGGTTTATCCCTGTATTTTCTATTCAACTGTAGCCTGGAAATCCAGACCTAAATCTTAAAGATTAATGGTCTGGCGTCGACTAATGAAAATCGGCCAGCTCGAGGGGTGGCACCAAGCATGCATTTGAAAATCTTATTGCACGCAATTGGATAACACTACGACCAATCACAACAAGCCCCATACGCTTAGCTACCAGCGGAGCTAACTGGTAGATTAGACTCTCGCCGTATCCGGTCGGCAAAACAGCAAAAACGCCCTTCTTGCAAAGGGACGATTCGAGCGCCGTCTTCTGTTCCTGTTTTAGATAAAAAGCCAAGTCTAACTCGTTCATTGTAGCGGCCAAAGCCGTTTCAAACATCTGGGGCCCGTTCTTCGTACGTCGCTAACTCAGTTAGCTGGATTTGATTGTTGACGATTTGGCATGATCTTGGATTGTTTGGTTCTTCGACGCTCATCCTGGACTTGCTGTCATAGCAACAGGTGCGCAATCTTAAACCTGCTCGGGAGCAGCTTATTTCATGTAAACAGGATTAGACTGCGGCTTTATAAGCGGAGATGATACGGGAAGTCCAGTGCAGCGCGATAGTGCACTTTCTGAGATGTATAGTTTTTCTCGTGACTCGTGAGATTGTCGTTTACATTATTAATTTGTTGGAAACGCACATTTATTTTCGACTTGTCGGAGAAATGCACAATTGCACAAATGTGAAAGCAAAATGGCCAGGATCTGTGCATGACTTAAGAATTTTCAGAGATTCACATTTATGCACATTATTTGAAAGTGGTAAGGAAAGTTACACAATTAAATATCAAGCTCACTGTATTACACACACTTATGCTGATCCTAACAGAACTGCATTTTTTTCATAGGTGATTATGACATGTTCCTGCAGACAGGTGTTTTATGACCCCATTCCCTGACCCAAACCAATGCAGCTCTAGCCAGGACAAGGGCACACAATGAAATGAACTTTGGCTAACTAAAGGGAAGATTTCAGTGTCTGAAAAGTTTGAGGGGTTGCACACCTGACAGGGCCTGTGACATTGTTGCATGTGCCATATTACACAACATTGCCAAAAAAAAAAAAAAAACACTTTTCATTAAATGTTTAATAAAAGACAAATATGCTTAGTTCCTTGAGTTTTTATTTCAATTGTTCTTTGTAAAGAAAAGCCAGTGGTCAAGTGCCTGCAACAAGAGATATTAGACACATGCCTCATGCAACAAATAAAAAGGAAAAGTTGGCTATACACTGCCCACCTGTAGGCCTATGTCTCTCTGTCTGTGCAGACTCTTCTGTAGGCCTTTCTGTAGATGTGGAATCCTGCAACTTATATTGCAGCCATAAAGCATACAAGTATAAATTAAGTAAAGTTATTTATGCACTTGCAGGAAGGCTAGTTCCTCCATATGACCGTTATCTGAGAGGGTGTATTCACTGTCCAGTGCAATGGAAACAAATAGACATTACAAAGTCTTATACTTTCTTTCCTTTGGAAAGTTAGAAAATGTCCACTTACTGCACATATTTCAGCCACCACTTTCTTGGGAACAGATACAAGTGTTGGTGTATTATGTAAAAGTGCACAAAAGAGGAAAACACAATGTCATTACAATGAACTACACTCGGGAAAAATGTGATCAATCACTTATGGATGGCAAAATATTTTTACATTAATATAAGTTTATCAGTTTTCACTTTCACAAGTCAAAGCAATTCATCATTACTCAAGATTTAACAGTTAAAATGACTATACGGCCTTAATTTAATGCAGCAAAAATTATTTTACAGTGTAGGCTACTAAGATCTTTTCTTTTTTTTTCAGCCTTTTTCTTGGTTGCTTTTATAATCAGACAACCATTTATTTAACAGTGCCTTTTATAGAAGAGACTATAACATAACTAAAAATTACCATTATGAAGAATATTTTTGTACTTCACTTTTATTTGTTCCCATATTCTAGTGTGGTGACTCTGACATTACAATGAACAAAGTAATTATGCAATTATTAAAATACAAATATATAGGCTAATAAGTGATAAAAACATCTAACATGGCCACTTCTAACGGATTTAAATTGCCATCACAATAAAGAGTTATCAGATATTAAGCAGACAGTCTACTAATACTCTAATGAGAGTTAGTTGACATGTAGCTGCAAAGTTACCTATAGTCAACAGTTCAATGTTCAAAAGGGACCATCAAAATAAAGTTACCAAATATTTTTATATCTTTGTGTCCATGAGTGAGGGCTGGTCCTACAATGTCTATGGTGGTATAACTATTCTTCAGCAGTGTTTTCAAATGAAAATAAAGCTTTCATGCAAAACTGACTGAGCATGACTGAGCTAAAAATATTGGTGAACAGGTTGTGCAGGTCCAGCAGCTAGACCAGCGTAAACCAGCCTAAATCAGTATTAAAATTCATGTTGGACCAGTGCTCGAAGTGGGGCGGTACTCACCGGTACGCAGTACCGTCACTTCTGCATTTTACTCCAAGCGTACCTGCACTTTTTCTTGCGTACCGCTACTTCTCGCATGTAGCCGGTAGGCCTACTCTACCACTGACAAAAAAAACGACTGAGACAAATCAGACACAATTATTTGGCATATGCACGAACAAATCTTTAAAAAACTTTCATCTGAGAGCTGTGGTCCCAACCCCCCCCCCCAGACTGGGCGAAAGGGGCCTGGTTGCCGTGGCTGCGTTTAGATAAGATGTTTTTTATGACTCTTAGGAATGCTAACAAGTAACTAACTCTGCCATAGATATCAGAACAAATTCTCCTGCGTTCATTTAATCGTAGACAAACGGATCTATAAATGAACATGCATCCCAGAAACTGTGTGAATGATTTACTGGCTTGTGTACTATTAGGTGGACCCCCTTTTCCCCCCACTGGGGCCGCAGGCCGAGTCAGACTGCCTTTCTTAAATCCAACCAAGAAGGAAATGGACAACTCTTGCCTTAAGGATGCCGTGTGTTCCAGCGTGGCCTCAACAGGCCCAGGCCAGGAGGCTTCGAAGCATCCAGGACATGTGCTCACTCCAGCATCAAGGACAACTTCAGAAGTTCAGTGACTTCATTCAACACGGACAAAGTCCCTCGCAACTCTCACCATGTGCTCTTTGTGTCCTGCCGGCCCAGAGCGTGTAGGCCACAATCTGCACTCCAGCCATGAGAACAGCGACAATACAAGTTCATCCTATCTTCTTCATCCAACGGAGAAGAAACGATTGCAACTTGCACCATGACTTTTGACCCTCACAGACACACCAACGGACTAATTGTTCAACCACTTCAAGAATTGTCCACGATTGCAACTGACCATGCAAGTACAGTATATCAATTTAATGAGGTGCTCTGAAAATGATCAGCTGATGGTTCTTTTCAATGTTAAATAGATCTTTTCCATATTTCTATTTCCTGCTTCCGGTTCCACATCACTCACCCCTTTACCTATGCATGTATGGATGAATGTATGTATGTTTGTTAGTTTGTTTAGTTTAGTTATGTTTGTGATTTAGTTAATAAAACTTGTGCACAAGTATGCATTTGGTTTCTGATTCTCTGTTTGCATACAAAGTCCCTTTTATGATTTTGATCCTGTTACATGCTCTAATTGCTGTACACGATAAGAAATAATAATTTTTCAGTGACCATGAAAGATACATTTTTCTTAGAATAAATGAACAATCGAGGAGTTCGTTGGAACTGATTAATTGATTGTAATATTAATTTGGCTTACCTCAAAGTTAATCTAATTTACTGACCCAAATATTAATAATGAATCATAATTGGTAATTATGGATTATTATTAATATTTTCCCTTTGAGCTAATATTGTTACAAGTGTCACTCCAATTTCACATATATTCCGTTTGCAATGCGTATGCGGTCCTTATTTTTTTCCGCACCCGTATGAACAGGTTAGAGCTTTCACACTGCACGCGGATATGGTCCGGCAATGCGTTCCAGGAGCGGTGCGTATACAGCAGTGCAGTGATCATTTCTGCACCGAGTCTATTTCTGCTGTGCTGCACGCGCTGAATTAAAGTGACAGCGCATGGTTCGTGGTCAAAATTAACACAGAATATGACATGGAAATATAATAATCTCACTATAAATGCATTTAATTAAATAGAATGTAGTAATCTCACCATAAATGTATTTTTGGACTTGTAGACTGTAGTTTTGTTTTCACACATGCACACACACACATGACTTGTTTAAATACATGTACAAATACATAAATATCAATAAATTGTTGTTGTTGTACCAGCAATATCTCCGTTTTTCACTGTAGAAATCTCAAATGTCATGATTACTTGCCAATGCAAGAGAGTACCGGCACCTTTTTTCCCCCACTTCAAGCACAGTGTTGGACTTTTAATTTAGGTACACCAAATAGTCCCTTTACTGTTACTATCACCTTCCTGCATAATTAAGACAAGACCATTAGGAGAGTTTAACATTTAATCTCTTGTTTTAATTAAGTGTTCTGTGATGATGGGAAGTGCTAAGGTGGGTTTAAAGATGCTAACACAGCAGGAATCGTATTGATGAGTTTCATAACCCAGCCAGAGCACAGCCCAAAACACCAATCACCTGGGCACTGTTAAGAAACTCTTAACAAAGAAACTCTTTTCCTTTCGACCCTGTGAAGGTCCATGATGGTGATTATAATTGCCTGACTTATCCTACTCTACAGTATGCTAGAAGCAGTAGATCAAGGGTACAGGACGGGCAGGGTCTCCAATCCTGCTCCTGGAGGACCGACTTTCCGCAGAGTTTACTTCCAACCCACCTGACTAGGAGTTTCTAGGCTGCGAGTTTCCATGAGTGCCCACTACTGGCAAAACCCATGTATGTAGGGGTTTTAAATGGAGCCCTTGATCACTTGGAATCTTCTATGGTGCTGATTTATTATTTACATATTTTCCCTTATGAATTGTTTTATGCAGCAGCCTATAGGTATGCTTAGGCTGCTGGGGAAAGCTTAATCAATTATACTAAATGAAAATATGAGGGCTGTCATTATGGCTGTGATTATTTTGGTAATCGAGTAATTGGACGATTATTTTGATGATTAATCGAGTAATCAGATATTTTTGTGGTAATAAAAAAAGACCTAAGCAAACAATAGCCTTTAAAATTACTTAAAATAACAATGAGGCAATAATATTTGTTTCAAATAAAGTATCAAAAGCAAGTAATCATATGATTTTATAGAACGACACTGTTAAAATACATAATATAAACAATCAACTAATGTACATTGTGAATTATAACAAATGCCTGCAGTGTGTGCCAACGGCCTGGTGTTGTTAAACTTTACAGAAAATCAAATCCTTGTTTAATATTGGCCAAACAACATTTAATTAAAATGTCCACTTAATCTTTAATATATTTCTTTATGATAGAAATGCTATAGCCACTGGAATTTATTGAACAAGAATATGTGGACATCGAAACATGCAAACCTTACACTGGTGCCAAAACCTGGGAGGAAGGAGAGCTCAAAGAGCAGAGCTCTTGCCGCTGTGGGAAATCCACAGTGCCATCAAGCCAAGAAGAGTCTGCCACCATGGGGCCTGGGTTGTGGTGGGGCGGCTGCCATCCGAGAGGGAGTGGAGGAGTTGCTATTGTTTGCCTGATGCCTGAGCCTGTTGCCGTCCGCCATAATGGGGAAGAGCAGGGAACAGGGGACTCGCTTTCGGCTGCCCTAAGCCATCACCTTCCCCCAGGTGCCGGAGGAGTTACGGGGCCGTCCACCGAGGGGTATCCATCACAGAGGAGGTCACCCAGCTTGTGGAGGACCGGATGGCAGTGCGTTTTGGGAACTGGAACAATAATTTTCCTCTCTCGTCTCTTTCTCTCCTCATCCTTCCATCTCCTTTTCTCTCGCCTCCCCCAGGTGCTGCGCCCGTAACGGGGGAGTAGAGCGCAGTCTCAAGGTTACCCCCCGGACTGCGAGGGGTATGGGTACTACTTTTCCCATGTAACGCATCAGTCAGGGCCCACATCGGCTAAACACCCTTTGACTCCGTCACGGCCCAAACTCTCACTATAGGTTGAGCTGGAAAGAAACTGACGGATCTGACTGGACCGCTCTCAATGTTTTGATGGTTTCTTGGCGACTCAATGTTTACACTTTTGGGGGAGATAAACCCATGAATGGCATGCTAATAGTATTCAGTGAACAATAAACTGGGTTAAGTGAATGTATTCTGACTTGCTCTCTCTGTCAAAATCGAAGGGGTCAAGAGTCTTCCCTCGTCCACTTGACGAAATGGAACGCACTTCAAAATGGCAGCAGGGATTCCCATGAGGGGCAGTGCTTAGGTACGTTTGCTAGTGTGCGAAATGGGATGCACACCTAGTAATTAGGTGGGTCAGGTGTGTTTAATTAGGTTTGTACCTAAACTCTGCAAGACCTTGACATGAACAGCATTGGTCTCCCCTGGTATAAGATGTGTGAATACAAAGTATATATTGTCTAACATATCCAGAGGATGTAATAAACCTACTGAGATTCTGAAATGTGAAGGTCGTGGACACTTTGCCATCCCATAAGGTCATGAGATCTGAGGAGTTGTCGGGTTTGAAAAGTTGAAGAAAGAGCAGCTTTTTTTTTTTTTTTTTCAAGTCTAAGTGCTATAAGTAGGTACCAAAAAAGTTGTTCCCCATGGCTAAATTGTTTGCATTTTCCAATAAGCATTTACTCTGGCGTTCCTCATGACAGGAACTTGGTGCCACCACTCAATGATAGAGTCGGATTGAATTTCATTTCAGTCAGGTACAGATAGGAAGCGCTGGTATAGATGGCAGTGAGGTATACTGTGATCTCTCTAAACATGGGAGCACATCATCACTGCAGTCTTCCAACCCTTCAGCCCTTCCCAATGCTCCCCGGCAAGGCCTACGCTCTCTTCTGTGGTAAGACGCCTGGTTGGATGGGAATTGCTACAGCAGATAGCATCAGCTGGTGAAAGCTTACCAGTTAATGAGGTCTCCAAGGGCCGATGCCTCCCCAGCCCTCTTTCCTAACACCCACACACAGTCTCTACTATCTGTTGCTTTCTTACGCTCTATCATTTTTCACTCAGCAATATATCCAATACAGTTTCTCCCACACACAGAAATGCACGTAAGATTGTGGGAAGGTCTCCGCTGTAGGTTATAGGTGATGTTGATAGAAGAGCGTGCTCATTTTTACTGACTCCAAGCCCATGCTCAATGATTACTATTGACCAGCCGGACGCTCCACACAGAGATGGTTGTCATTAGGGTTTCCCTGAAAGTTTCAGACATGAGAGGAGGTGGCCGGTTACGCTATTAAAGCAGATGATTAGCCTGATGATAATTGCAACAGTCTTGATATGTTGTCAAAGCCTGCTGCTGGAGAATCTGAACAAATCTTTGTGTCCATTAGTGAGGATTGGCTAAAATTTAGGAATTGGCTTCCTCGCTTCATGAGTTTGAATTGGCCACAAAGCATTGATTGTTGAATTGAAATGACAGAAAAAAAAGAAATTACTGAAATGCAGTTCAAAGAAATCCAGCATAGTCACACAAGAGATGTATTCCGTTAGTTTTGTGACAGAAGCAATCATTCTTTTGGACCAATTATTTAGAGGATAAGTAAATAAACGCATATGAGGAATTGGTATGAGATTAAATGATTGTGTTAAAAGCAAAAAAGAGCTCTAGAAGAGTTTGTATATTCTTATTTTTAGGATGTGCCTTTGATTATGGTTTAGTGCCTGTGGAATGGATGTGTCTAGTGGAAATAGCTGTTTCTTGAAGGTTATAGTTGTTTCAGCAGGTATAAGATATTATTGGAGATTTTACTAATTTAAGTTTGATATTGATTGGACTATTTCTAGTACTAAGGTGGTAGTTCAAACACATATTTTTATTATCATCTGTTTCTGGAAATACTAAATATATTTTGTGTGATAGCATGCTGAGGAATTTGACAAATGACTAAATTTAATTAGATTTAATACTAAAATTGAAATATGCCATTGAAAGTACACTTAAAGCTTTTTGTTTTAATTCTTCAATTTTCCTCCATCCAGCTTGCAACCTTTGTTCAAATTCAGGTGAGATTCTCAAACTTAATCAGCATCGGGCAGTAAATAAAAGCCTTTTTCCCAGAAACTAGCCACTGTATTCTCCAGTTTACATCTTATTTGTTCCATTATATAAAGCTTCATGCAGAAATATGAGATTACAAATGTTATGAAAAGAAATCAGCAATGGTATGTCATGAAATCAGCTTTAAATACACATTCTGTTTTCACCCACTATCATGCTTCTATAACTTATAAAAGTCTGGAAGTTATAAATATATAAGGGCTCCAGAGATATTATCCAGAAGAAACTGAGGTCTATTTAGACATTCAGTCAGAAGGCACAACAACACGACCCCAGACATGTAGTGGTGTACTGTTGCTCTCTCTTGCAGGGCTCACACAGGAGCTGTAGTTGTGGTTCAGCAGCGCTCAAAATAAAGGAAACGCTTCATGAGAAATGCTGGGTTGATTTACACCGCATCATTTCCCAAACTTCACTGTCATGACAAAAACTCTACCAGCATTCCACAGTTTTGAAACACTTTTATAAATAACGTAAATTATTATAGAATTATTCTCGTAAAAATGATTTAACACACCCAGAAACCCATCAACAAAATTAATGCAATATAAACTGCCTAATGAGACTAATCAACAAGACTACAAAAAACTACAAACATGGCACTCAAGGCAGGAAGTAACATAAAAGTCCAGCCAAGGGATGAAGAACATATACAGTAACATAAGGGATAAGTATAGTAGATTTAATGTGTCGCAGATAAATGCTTTCTGAGCAAAATATTCTGCCTATTATATCACAGTAAATGTTGCATTCCTGCAGCTTAAACAGTAGAGCATGGTATGCTAGCAATGCCAATATCCTGGATTCAAATCCCAGGAAATACATTAACTTATAAAATGTACGAACCTTCAATGCTGAATGCATAAATGTTACTATAGCAACACAACTGGAAAATCGTTTAGACCTAAATTATTAATGAATAACGAAGCATAACAACAGCACTTGTGCGAGAAAAAACATCACTCGTTACTGATAACAGCTTTTTAAACAAATTAAATAATATTTTAAACATGACAAAATTTCAGTACAGCCTCTTTCTAAAAATCTAAAGCAAAATGTACAATGTGTTAACAAATTGTTAAGGTTGATAATCATTTCACTGCTTGGGCAAAATATGAGCTCAAATTCTGTATTTTTAAATTTCAAATTTTATTTATAAATTCAAATTTTATGTAAAAAAAAAAAAAACGTAATTTTTGGAGAAAAATAAAATAGACAAATGAGAATTTACTGGAAGAACAGGAAAACAGACTGTCAGATTTACTCAATCATATTATTTACGACTGAAACAAAACTGTTTTCCTTTTAAACTTGATTTCTTTGTTTCTTTGTTTTTGATCAATGTAGTTCTCAAAAATCTGCAATTTAGTACTCAAATATTGTTTACAGTTGACATTACTGTTCTCTGCATGCTTCAGGTTTTAATGAGCAAAAATGTTGAATTTGAGCAAGATGAGAAAAGGGGTGACTTTAGTGTTAAATGTTCAATTATGTTGGGATTTCGAGCCGTTTCAATTACACTGGGTTACCATTTGTCACATCCACCGTCTGTCTTCCTCATCTGTCTCTGCACTACACTCCCCACAATCCTCCTTGGCGCACACCTGCACTCATTCTCCTAAGTAGTAATCACCGTCACCTGGATCCCATCACCAGCTCACCTTTATATTCAGCACTCAGTCACTTACTCTTGGTCTGGTCTCGTCTATACACGTCATTCCATGATACACAGACTCTCTTCATTACCTACCGTTCCCGATCCTCTTCAGCCCATATTCAGTCCATCTTCAGAGAATCTTCATCATCTGCATCTGCATCTGCATCTGCAAGAGAAAGAGAGACTTTGTTATCATTCAGTTAAGCTTCATCCAATTATCTACTTCCTGTTTACTCACCTTTCACGCTGTGTCCGATCCATTCTGCTATTAAAATATCAAACTTACCATCTTGCCTGCTTCGTTTGTACGAAACCTGACACCATTATGGTGAAGATGAAGCTTTTGCTTAGGCTGAGGATAAGACAAAGAGGTTTATACTAAATTTCTCAACAGTTTGTTAGCTAGCTAAAATAATCTTATATTTCAGTGAAGTGGCACAATACATGCAATTAAATGAATTAAATCCTGCCAGGGAACCATATAAATTCACTTTATATGACTTGGGATACTTAAAAATGACTTCATTCCATGATGTTGATGATGAGCAAATTATGTTTATGCAATTTAATTGATTCATGTAGAACCGATGAACATAATTAAATAATGTAAATCCAACATGTTTTCTTATTAACAATATATTATGTTTTCTTTTACGACTGGCCTACAAATGTGAATGTTTGATCTTTTTAGCAATGTGACAGAACCTCTGCAGCTCCTCCCATATATTCACATCCAAGAAATTCACATGCATGTCGAAGGATTGCAAATCTGAGAACATGATTACTGAAGAATAGCAATACGTAGAGCGTAATAATATGATTCAGCTGAGAGAACAATAACTCTCTCAATACCTCAGGTACATTCTGTTACTTTTCCATTTCACTAGTTTGTCATATGTGAAACAAGTGGGAGACTCAATTCTGTCGGTCCCTTGATAGCTGTCCCTTGTCGTACATAATTACACAGAGAAGCGCTAGATAATATATTTGGGTATAATCACAGTGTGTGAGCTTTATATGGTGCGGACCCCTATTCCCTGATTAGTTGCTCTGATGAAATTGAATTATCTCTAATTCACTGGATTTGTGGTGATTAAGAGAGACGAATCATGCGAGAACTTAGAACGACAGCTCTGGAGCAGCAAATAAATGAACAACCTCCGTGAATTTCCCTTTGTGGGGGATGCGAGCTGAAGCTGTCTCGCTTTAATTCACACAAGCCAGCGCTGCATTCGCCAAGCAAATGAGTGTTTTGAATTGACGTGGCTGTAATATGACATAATCAAGTTGTAATTTATCAATTAGAATAATTAGGAAGCTCATCTGATTTAATTAACATGCTGAAAAGGAAATCAGTCATACAGATTTAATCTTGAGCAGTGCTTGGTTCCCGCAGTGGCATTTGCAGTGGTTAGCCAAGTGCAGTGAACATTCATTACCTAGTAAAACCGAGCGGCTTGACTCGTTCTCTGGTTTCTGGATCTCTTTGAGGTCTTTTTTTTAATAAATTGTTATGAGTGGATCTTGAGAAAATGTCAGACTAAAAATAGTGCTAGTATTCAGTTATACTTTCTCATAATTTTATGCTGTATGCTTACATTTCTCAACCCTATCCCTGGAGGCACACCAACAGAGCACACTTTGGAAATCTGCCTTATCTGACACATATATATCTGGTCTTGGCGTCTCTGCTTACGAGGTGATGAGTTGATTGAGGTGTGTTTGATTAGGAAGTAATGTATACAGTAGTTTTGGTGTGCCTCCAGGAACAGGGCTGGGAAACACTAGGGAGTCTGAGGGGTCAACAGGATTTTTAAACAATTTAAAACTACATATAAATCTGACCAAATAATGACCAAAACAATATATAACAGATTTTTGAGTTAAAACTGTGCAGCCCTACACATAAGCATAGCAAACCTGAATTATAAATAGCACATTTTATCAGAAATATCACAATTACATGTTTTTCTCCAAATCATTAAGCCCTAGTATTAATGGTAGTAAATGCCTGTTATTACCTGCCTACCTGACATAATTTACCCAATGGTGCGTTACATTCTTGGCGTTGCTGTAGAGGGCGTTATAGCAGGCATTAGTTAAAGTGTTAATACAGATTTCCCGCTAAGGTCAATAACTATGACAGAGCAGAACTGGTTGAGTTCAATTTAGGCCCTGTTTACACCTGGTGTTAAGATGCTTTTTGGTCGATCGGATCACAAGTGGACGACACTAAATACAATTGTAAACAGGGTCTAAAACATTTTGAGTTTGTCCACTTTCGACCACTTCCAGAGGTAGTGGAAAACACATTTGACCAGATTGCTCTCGTAGTGTAAACACTCATGTGGTCGAATGTGTTCAAACAGCCACAAAACACTGTCTTCTCTCCGGCTTATGATCTAATGTGTAAACATTATGAGAAGCACACTAATCAGACAGGATTTAAACTTTGTCTCCTGGAGACCCAAGTTTGGTTTGAAGACGAAAAACATACCAAGCACAATGTTCTATCACCTTCCTGATTTCTAACACGGGGAGGGGATTTCAATCGAGGGGAAATGTAAATACGAGAAATGTATATGCCCACCCACTTTGTGTGTGCTGGTGCCGACACTGGCCAAATCAAAATCGAAAAGACACGATTCCAGTGGTTTGTGCTGTTCACTCAAGGTGGTGACACTTCCATATGCACCCCTGAATAAGATACAGGTCTTACGTTTTGCCCCTGTGCACAAATTCACTGGCTTTTGCGGCACATTACCTTAGAAATTAATGCATAAACACTGCGTGCAGTCTTTGTTATAGTTCACACTTTAAACTGATATAAGCCACATTTAAAAGAAATTATGCAAAGAGCCAAACAAAAAATCTTATCTGAGCAATGAATCAGAATTAAGCACTAAATCTTGCAGTGTGAATGTAGCCTAGGTATCAGTTTATCTGTGGAATTAGCTCAAACTGTCCAGATGCAGAACCAGGCCACAGCAGCAAGGACAAATCATCAACTCAAAGAAAGAGTTATTTCAATAGAGTTACACTATCCCTTTATCTTGGAGATAAAGCCTGGTCTTGGAGGACCCCCAGCACTGCACAAGTCTCCTCTTTCTGACACACCCATTTCAGGTCCTAGAGTTTCTTCTAATGAGCTGACGAGTTGAATCAGGTGTGTTTGATTAGGGAGACAAAGAAAACGTGCAGTGTCGGGGGTCCTTCAGGAGCAGGGTTGGGAAACACTGATTTATATTATATATATCCCCATGTGATATATGTTAAACATCATGCTGGGATGCAGATAGACTTAGGGTGCTTTCACACTGGAAGTTTAGTTCGGAACGGGGCACGGTTCGCATGAAAAATCGCTAATGTGAACGCTGTCATGTGGACCCGGGTGCGCACTGGGGAACCGAACCCGAGACTACCTGGAGGAGGTGGTCTGAGCTCGGTTGCACTCGAACCGTGCCGCGGTTCGCGTGAATGTGAAAGCAACATGGACTCGGGTGCGCACTTGTTCAGGAAGAAAAGTGACCTGCGCATGCGTTTTAGCTGATTATGATGTGTTTAGTTAAATAAAACACATGTAAGGGATGTTAGTGTTGATGATTTACCTTGGATGCGAGCGAGAGTGAGCCTGCAGTGTATTCGCGCATAGCGTGTGGAATCAGGACAACAAATGAATGGAAATCCACTGTCTCCTCAAAAGAGTTTGTTTGCAAGCAGCAGAAAACCACCTTATGCGTCACACATACACAGTAAACCTGTGTTGTTCACTCAGCTGTGCATAATAGCACCAAATTAATAAAAAAAACACAATATATTGACTCACGTTCTGTTTTCTATCATGCGCCGTGCATGTTTGCGATGACGTAAGATGCACGCAAACACACCAGGGTTCGATAGAATCAAGTTGAGTGTGAAACCAGACCAACGCTGCGGGGGAACCGGGAACAATCACGCTCGGGATCGGACCGCAGCGAACGTGTGTCAGGAACAGTTTGTATTTTTGGTAATGTGAAAGGTACTATAGGACCTGACACTACCTGTAGGAGGTGGTCTGAGTTTAGTTGCAATGAAACTGTGGCACAATTTGCATGAATGTGAAAGCAACCAGTGCTTCGAAGGGTCAGAGCGAAACTGTTTAGACGTGGCCCTGTCACTGCATCTGAACGGGGTTGGGGTTAGATCCGCCTCTGGAGCCAGCAGCCTGAGTTTCTGCAAGAATCAGGGCCCTAATGTTTTGTGCCATGGGCGGCGGTTCTAGTGATGGCATTCGGTGGGACGGGCAGAGGAGAGTGTTAGGAGGAGGAAGAGTTTGTTTGCGGAGACAGCCTCATACCCATGCGGTCGGTCTCTGGGACCTGAGAGGGGAACGGAGGAGGAAAATATTACGCTAGCCGAGGCAACCTCACTTTAGGCACGTCCTGATTTTGCAGAGTTAGACAAGTTCCTGGATCAACATATTTTGTTGCTCCAGGAACAACATTCCTGTCTGAAAATTTAGTCCTAACCATATTCCTACCCCAGAACCTAATATATCCCTAACATCAGAGGGAAATTATATGTGAAAAACACCTATCCCTGGTTCAAAGCCTAAAGTTGACATAAAATGTAAACTTGTCCCTCAAATCTGATTGGTTGATTGGAATGTTGTTCCAGGATCATCAAAGATGTTGATCCAGGAACATGTTGCACTTGGTGAAATCTGGTTCTGCTGAAGCTGGAGGCCACGGATAGAGGAGAGGATTAGAGACAGCAGAAGGAAAAGTGCTGGGAGTAGATCGGACAAGCAAGTCAGATAAGCCGATGTCCACGCCATGAAGCCATTATCAGGCAGAGAGAGTGTGGCCGGATCGAAAGAGAGAGAATGGACTCGACATCGGACGGGAAGAGTTCAATCTGATAGGGTGGATTATCTGAACATGCTCCTCCCAAACTTTAATAAAACATAATTTATCATAAACCTTCTGTTGCAAAATAAGTTCTCTCTCATCAATACAACTTCCAGCAAGGATCAAATGGAGCCTCAAACTGCATCAGGACTCCCATTTTCTCACAGGCAAGTGTTGAATAGTTCACATGTTTAATCTGGTTAATAAAGTCTTGTTTTTATTGCACCTCAAGTTGTTTGTTGTTTATGCTCATAAACTGGACTATAACCCTAATCATGCCGAACGTTGTTGCACACTATCATAAAGTAATAGGATATTATTGTCTATGGCCAAGACAGTAAAACCCCACTATAGGCTTTAGACGTTCACTCACTAAACATCCATTGGAGGATTATTTGCTGGATGTTTGAGGCCAATTCTGACCAGAATTCCCCAAAATCAGTTACTAGATCCATGCAGGTACTTTTAATTGATCATAATTAATTATAAAAATTTCCCTTTTGGTACTTTATGTAGCATGCAAAATACACAGTTGCAAGGTGTTGGCCAAGCATTCACGCCTGCGTTTAAGTACTTAATTTCATCTTCTGTTTTTATTTTAAATGCCAATTCCATTACAGTTCAGGTATCATTTCTCGAACTTTAAGACCTTATATTCTTTATCGTTCTCATAACCTCGTGAGTGCACATTCATACTGAAACCCTTGGCTCTACAACTGCAATAATCTTTTCTTTAAAAAGTAACTCTAAAACTTTGATTCAGCTATGCTTGAATTATTGTTTGGTTCAGCAGGCGAAAGCTGCAGCGTCATTCTGGAAGATTCTTGAACTTATGTATTCCTCTACATTAGTCTTTCAATAGCAGAAGCTGTTCTAGCCCTTCAACGACACTACAAAGTTATTTTTTAAATGTTCACTCGGCCGTATTGAAATACAGATTTAGACTCTTGCTCTTTTTTTTTTTTTTTTTTTGAGCAGCATAAGGGAACTTCTGAAAGCTTATCTCTCACTGTGAGATATTACTACTAAAGGACTTTGTGCGTTTGGGGAAATAAGCACATTGATTTTTCTGCAGATGGGATTCACTGGCCTATACCTGTTTATCTGTCTGCCTTTTTATCCTCTTTTTCTCTGTCTCTCTGTCCGCCTGTCTCCATCTTTTCAGCGTGAGGGCAGACAGGCTTGTCCCCTGAATTACAAACGCTTGTTTGAAACAGTTAAGTCCATCAAGGAGACAGAGAGAGACTGTGGAGGAGTGATAAATTAAAGACATGCCAGGGGGATAAGCGAGGAACTGAAGCAGAGGGATGTCGGAGAGGAGGAAGAGGACGATGAAGAAACAGCCTCCAATGGAGCAGATTTATTTTGTGTACTGCGTGACTGTTATCTGCTGAATGAAGTGCTCAAATCTATCAAGGTGCTTTAGCACAGCCAAACATTTGGTCTGTCAGACATTTCAGCAGTCGTACTTGTAGATCAAATGATAGCCCTCCTGAAAAGACCATCTCAAACCAGAATAAATTATTTGGTTTAGTTAGTCATCTGTTAGCAGAGAGTACTGGGTGACTAACCTGGTGACGCTGGCCCTGATCACACACTGATACTGAACTGAAGCCTTCATTAAGGCGAGACACTACAGGCAAAAACACCGTTTTTTTCATGCATCCTTAAATTTGTGAGATTTTTTTTCATTAAGTGTTTTTTCAGACTGGTGGAAAGAAAACATCCAAAGACATCCTCATTAGAAAAACGTACCTGTGGCAACATTTTAGCAAAACACAAAATACGTTGCGTCGTGCACGTTTCGCGACAGTTTCAAAATGAAATGTCCAGTGAGTGGCGCTAAAAGCGTTTAGTTTTTTCCGGAACAGACGAACGTGAATATGGACACGTTTTACGTTGGAGTTTGTACGTATCACTGCAGTTCTGAATTAAAATGTCTGGTACCTACCTACTTAAAATAACGTACACCTACACTAAACCTACCCGATAGTGTTAACAAAAAGCAAATGTAACATAAAAACGCAATCGTAACCATGCCATTTTAGTTTGTTTTTGAACTCTCGCATGGGATTCGTACCCGATCTCTCCACATCACAAGTGCAATTCTGTACCAGCTGAGCTATCGAGCAAGCTTAAAGGAGAAGTTCACTTTTAAAATGAAAATTCTGTCATCATATACTCACCCTCATGTTGTTTCAAACCTGTATGAATTTCTTTCTTCTTCTTTCGAGCAAGCGTAATACATCAGTAAAACTGAACATGTGGAGCAAACTCCAAACTTGAACAAACTCCAAAATATATTTGTCTACAAATCATACACTATGGTAAAAAGTGTTTCGAGGTCATAACATAATTGTGCAAGGAACCACGTAAAAACAAGTCTTTACACTTTTAAGTGTATCTTTTATAGCACTTTATCTATTTGTGTCTGTAGATTTCAATTACAGTACATTTATTTAAAGGCCTTTTTCTCACAATGAGTCAGAAATCTCCACTTCAGCAGCTTTACATACACAACACTTTACAGTTTTATTCCTATCTGTATTCTGAAGGTTTTTACAGAGGGGTTTGTTCATATATAATTCATCTGAATTTATACAACATTTTATTACTTTTTTTTTTTTCTGGCTGTTGACAGTATATTCGGATTTATGGAGAGATAAAAAAGCAAATCCAAAATCCCTTCTGTAAAAACCTTCAACTCAAAAAAAGAAATAAAAATGAAACAAGAATTTTGAACCTGACTTCATCCAATGTTTAGATTTTTGTTCTGGAAATGTATGCAAATTAGTTAATATTTAATTAGATAATGCCTCATTTGCATATTTAAAGATACATTTGTTTGCGCATGTGCACGTCATCTGCGTTTTTGCGGGTTTGCGTTTTTGAGGTTTGTGCAGAGATAACCTTTAAAAAAAACAAAATGGAAAAGGGTTTTCAGTTAGAACGGTGTTGTGTTAGCGGCCCCCAAGTTAATAACTAATGATTTTTGCAACAGAAGTGAATCAATCAATACTAACTTTAGCTGGACAATAACTTTATCCTAGAGCTGCTGTAAAGACAAAACAATCTCTGTTACTGTAATCTCCTATTATTACTGTAAAGCCGCTTTGAAACAATCTATATTGTTAAAAGCGCTGTATAAGTTAAGGTGACTTGACTTGCCATTTCAGAAAACTTGTAATACAAAACATACATCGTTTTTTGTTTCAAATATGATTGATCAAGCTTTTGAGGAACGTTTATTTGTACATCTCTCAATCATCACTGAGAAATGTATCTATTTGCAAAGGTTTTTATTGATCAAACAAACAAAAACCAATAACGAAGGAACTCGGAGAGCACAGGAAACAGCTGACATCGACTGACAAGGAACGAGTCTCAAGTATTATAGAAGTATATACAAATAATTATACTGTATTTGACTATTATTTCATATGTCAGGCTTTAAATGGTTAATCATGGGCAATAGTGATAAAGTAAAAAAAAATAAAAAATAGACAAACATATATTTTGATTATTAGTAAATGGCACAAAAGATTTAGTATTTTCTGCTAATAGTTTCTCTTACTAGCTTATAGTCTACTTAGCAATTGCTGTTGCATTTCTTATGCTTTTGTTTATAAACTGATAGCCATTTCTGCAGTTGCACTAAAACCACATTAGCAGTGAAATGTTAAAATAGAACAAATAATAATAGTTTCAAGAGGGTCTTACCAGCCTGGGCTAAAGCTCCACTCAAAAAGTGCTGATATTGTTCAGTCATAATTGCTATAAAGCACATTTGAGAGCACAGAGAGGAAAATTACCCACTTTGCACAATTTCCAACCATTATTATTTGCGCAAATTGATTTTTAAAATCATTTGCAACTCTGCTTTTACGTACAATTTTGCAACATGATGAGCCTCTGAAAGCAAAATAAAGAATGAAAGAACTTCCCATCCTTATTCGATACGCTAACCATACGGCTCTGAATGAAACGCATACAAGTGAGAGCAATTTCTTCAGAAAGCTCAGATGTCGATTCTCTAAGGACTAAAGAGAAGCTCTAAATCATAGTATCTAAAGATCTAGACAAAACATAAATAAAAATGATACTTGAATAAACAAAGTTCAGCAGTGAGGAAAGAGCCTTTTTGTGAAGAAGATTGACTTGAAATAGAAATGGCTATTGGAGAAAAGTAAAGGCTGTCTACACTCCCCTCCCCTTAAATTAAATATAACAAGGTAAAAGCCTTTTTACAGAGAAGCAAAGAAAGACTTTGTATTGAAACATCTACTTTGAGAAACTTTGAAGTTGTTCACTTTGGGATGGCAGGCTGAATCGGGAGGGAGTGAGGTAAGAGCGAGCGTCTCAGGGCATGTTGGGCTCTACTGTATAAATCCCATTTTCATTACCTTCTGTAATAAATGCAGTGTGAATCCTGGGAGGCAGGGGAGGCAAAAATAAATCTGATACATGAATAAACGATGTCCCTCGGGTGGAAGGGCTCCTCCTTTGTGAAGAAGATTGACTTCTCCAAGACGGGACACATCAGGCAGGAGGAGCACAAACACAAATAGAAACTGCTAGTCAGGGAAGTAACAGATATTATATTCCTTCCAGTCTGAGATCAATAAGCATTAACAAATGTTTGCTGTGACGGCTTCAGTAATTAAGTTCATTAAGTTTAAAAAGTGTTGCAGGTTTCAGGCCCGAAATATCACCAGTGTTGTTACTTTACTAGTAACTTGTAAAAAGTAATCTGATTACGTAACTCGTGTTACTTGTAATGCATTACCTCCAACACCGACTATTTATTTAACACATTCCCTGAACAAACTACTTCCACATTCTACACCATATTACAGCATTCAGCAACACTTACATATGCATGTTGTTCAGTGAACTGTTCTATTAAAAAAAAAAAAAAAAAAACTTGAACATTTGAAATTGACATTTTCACTCACCGGCCAATTTGGCTACAAAATTTGTATTTAATTGAATTTTATTTGGGTTATACCCTCACAAAGAAACATCTTAACCTTAAAAAGAGACATTTAACCTAATTTCAGGTCATTTCACCTTGTTTAGCTTTGGATGATTTTAATAGCTGTCTTTTTACCTGCTTTGTTTGCATTTTCATTAAAACTATTAAAGCAAAATGCCAAATGCATCTGTTACCTTAGTTGCTGTAAGTGTCTTGGTATCACGTCTGTTAGGGTTTTTCCACACCTGGTGCGTTTTCCTGCCTTAGTTTGGTTTCGATCCATACATACAAGAAAAAAGAACGAAAACAAAACAGTCTGCGATCGCCTGAACAAAGTGCTCTTGGCCCGCTTGAAAACAAACTCTGCAGTGATTCTGAACGAATGGACCGATAAACCAGGCTGCATCACAGTGTATGATGGGTAATTATGTGCATTGCATGAAAAGCAGCAGGTTTGTTTTGCCAATGCCTCTCTGAATGAATCGGGGTTTTGAGCAAAGATGAATTGAAACGCCCTTGGCTTGCTTCATACGTGAACATACTGTAAATATGTGAACTCATAAGCTTTTACAGTAGGCTACTTCCATATTCTGTGACCCATCATCCTCCTGGATGATGGCATATAACAAGTCCAAAATGTTGTTGTCCTCACTTTAAAAATCTTATTTTTTCTTCACAAATCCTGGGTTGCGCCTTTTGGGTATTTTTTTTCAGTATTTGGGTAGTTTTTGTGTTACCCAGATCCTGGGTCAGACGTAACAACCCAGGGATTGAGTTATTTATCGCGGGCTTTTTGCGACCTCTTCAGGAGAGAGCAGTGCAGCTAATTTTTTTCGGTAAAATACAGGTTTGTGTACATTTTATTTTATCTATAAATTCGTTATTGTTCTGTATATCGTTTAATGTTATGCAAAGCAACATACAGGGGTGCGATGTGAGTCACCTAAACAAGTGTCGCGTGACTCGCGTCTGTCTTTTCGCGTGATGGAAACGCCTGATGTCTTACATAATTTAAGATTTTATTCAAAAAGATACAGAATATAAATACGAATGATGTTAAGATCTGTTCTCAGAACTGTACACTGTCTGTTTATGGACAGGTAATGGAGTCACAGCATATTTCGGCAACGAGTGAAACACAGGGCGTCTGAAGTTAGAAGTTCCTCCGCTGAACACGACATGAGATCCAGAGACGTTACGGTGGAAACGGCACAACAGAGACTGGGCCATTACACTTGAATTACTTCTAAATGTTACATTTTTACTTCTAATATTTGTTAAACGAGCTTAAATGTTGGCAATATGTATTAAAAAGGATATAAAGTAGGCTATACCATACTATGCAATATGATTGTATATGATCACTGAATATGATCACCATAAAATATGATTGAAAATAAAGGAATTGTCATGCAAGCCAGTGGCTGTATCGAGTATTTTAAAACAAGTTTAGAGGATTTAAATTAATCCATAGACATTAATTAATGCATGAAACGTGATTAGATTTCTGATTTCTTAAAAAAATAAAAAAATAAAAAAAAAAGAAGAAATTGTTGATTTGTTAGTCTTAGTATAGATTGACCAATCAAAATGCTGAGCGGTAAAATGCTGCTGTTTTCAAACTTGATTTGATTATGTCACGTGTTGTGCATAACCATCGCTGTCATCTTCGCGTGAGAGTTCATTAAAGGGGGGGTGAAATGCTATTTCATGCATACTGAGTTTTTTACACTGTTAAAGAGTTGGATTCCCATGCTAAACATGGACAAAGTTTCAAAAATTAAGTTGTACATTTGAAGGAGTATTTCTGTTCCAAAAATGCTCCTTCCTGTTTGTCACAAGTTTCGGAAAGTTTTTTTGGAGTATGGGCATGTGTGACGTCAGATGTAGCAGAATTTCCTTATATGGGTCCTAAGGGCACTTCTCCCGGAAGGGCGCGCGCGCACTCGTAGACCAGAGAGAGAAG
This sequence comes from Vimba vimba, assembly GCA_022828995.1. Classification (NCBI taxonomy): domain Eukaryota; kingdom Metazoa; phylum Chordata; class Actinopteri; order Cypriniformes; family Leuciscidae; genus Vimba; species Vimba vimba. The sequence continues at coordinate 2,659,186 of CM040830.1, forward strand.
AGAGCGAAAGCAGTACCTCATCAAAGCGCTGTGCTCGGCTTTAGGGAAGTCAGTTGGTGCCTTCACGTGCTATGGTAATTATGGTAAATACCAAAAGCCGACATGGACAATGCACATGAACACCCCCTCATGTGGTATTTTCCACTGGGCAACTCTTAGAATATTTTGATGCACGAGTTGCCGAGATGAGATAACCTTTGACCTTTTCAAAATGGCGGAGAGCAATGCAAGAGTTGTGAATACTGTTAGCGGATAGTTTTTGTAGCCTATACAATGTTGTGTCATTAACGATTGTAATATAATGCGTTAACACTCAATTTCAATTTAAATTTCAACTTCGCCGCAATTTCCTTGGTTCATATTTAATCATTTTATGTCATGGTTTATTTTTTTTTAATTATTAATTATGTTTTAATCATCAGAAAGCACCACATCTACGTTTTTTTTTTTTTTTTTTGTAAAGATAAAAAAGATACTCTACTGACACAGACCTTGCGGGTACTACATTACGACAACAAAAGCACTTGAACACAACACACTGGTAAATACCAGTTCACAAGTGAAAAATATCATCTTTTCCATAGCACGTGAAGGCAGCAAGTGTCACCAAAGAAGTGGGTTTTTGGTTGCCAGGGCAAGACAACCCTGCACAGATTCCCAAAGAACCCGGCGTTAAGGGAACAGTGGATGGAGTTTGTTTTTTCTGAGCATCAACGGAGTTGTGCAAGACTGTTTGTTCCCTGCATTTCGACGATGATTGTTTTATAAACAAAGCCCAGATCGACGGATTTGCAGATCATCTAATGCTTAAGGATCGAGCAGTCGCAATAATAAAGGTTCGCGGTCGTGCGTTGGAACTTGGAACCACCGGCGGTGAGTAAAACTGTTGAACAAATGTCTCTGTGTGTTGTTAGCTCGGCGCGTTAGCACAGCTTTAGCTCCGCCCACACGGCACGCCTCCAGCCGCTCGTTTTTTTCCGGAAAGACTCGGTACAGCCTATCTTTCTTTTATAAATATAATAAAACTAAAGACTTTTTGGAGATATGAAGGATGCAATACTACTCTATAGGTACTCAAGATTAACAGGAGATTGAGTGAAAATGAGCATTTCACCCCCCCCCCCCCCCCCTTAATATGCGGTGACAATGGCAGGTGTGCAAAGTAGCCTACAATATTACGCTTTTTCAAGCACGGAAAGATGAGCGAGAAGGAGAAAATGTGCCATCTACATTTGTGAACATGCCAAACTATGCATTTTCTTTCAACTTCTGTGCAGGGCAACTTTCTTGCTCTTCCCTTGTGGAGGTTTTGGACACCTGCTTCTCTGATGTCTTCCCAAACATAAGTAGACTCTTAAAGATAACGGTCACACTGCCAATGACTTCTTGTAGTGTCAAAAGACTTTTCTCAACAACAGTAGGATAAATAAGTTAAAAAAGCTTTCCCTGCTGTCTTCTGAACGGGAACTGGTGGATTCTTTGGACTATGATGACATCATTGACATTTTTAATAATCGCCCCAGTAGACTCCGCATTATCATGTAAAAGGTAAATCCCATGGTTTGATTTATAGCCGCTGAGCTATGTTGTATGCTGTTATGCTGCTGAAACAGTGAAGTAAAAATGCTGTAAATTTATGCTGTATATATTTGCTTTTAAATATTTCCCTTCTGTTTTTCGAACGTGAATTGGTGGATTCTCTGGACTGAATATGATGACATCATTGACACTTTTTATAGAGGGTTTGCACCTACGTTCACGATTTGCTCAGTAACCCGGATGCGCGGCCATACTGGAGGTGCTCGGATGTAAACGACGGCATGAATTGCACTGTTTATGTACTACTGAACACATTGTTACACTAATTTATGATGTCTAAACCATGGAAAAAACACACGGAAGCTGCAAAATCATATAGAGAAGGACTTAGTAAGCAGGAAAGAGCGCAAAATTTTGACAAACTTCAGTTAATATGTGGTAAAGATCCGAACGAGCTAGCTTCTCTAGTCCTTACTGCAATTCTTCCTTCTATTTCTAATCCCGACATTGGCTACTGAAGGGGGTGGATTGGAATCCACTGCTGCTTCAATGTATATGTAATGAGTGATTATAATCAAGGTATTAATCAATACTTTTCCTTCTAAATATCAAATGAGTTGAATGACTTCTCTGGAGATTTTACTTTGTTATAGAAGTTACCAGTGTGATTACTAAAATGTTCTTTTCATGTATTCTTTAATGTCAGTATTATATAATTGAATGCAGTAACATTGCTTGCCTATTTATCCCAGCTTCCAGAAATAAAATGGTTTTGTTTGAGAAAGGTTTTCAACATGTTAAAACACATAGGGGTCATTGAAGTCTATAGTTTAAGGGACCATTTGTCATAGCCTATAGTTTCCATTTAGAATAAAGTGTCCTATCCTGAGAGAAAGAACTTGTTATCTTGATGTTTTAAGACGAGACTCCTGTTTATAGTTAGAGCCTGGCCGAATCCAACCTTGGAAAAGATGTGGGTTCGGTGTGTGTGTTAGTCTTCTTGCTTACAAGTTAAGGAACCACTGGCATTGTTGGAGATTGACTGAGTTGTTGTTCGAGACATGCTGGCACCCAGCAACCCAAATTTGCGACCTGGAAGGTCACGACGTGCCTGACTTCAGGGTCCGAGTGTCAGCGGCATAATCTATGGAGATATGCTTCTGTCTATCTGTATATGTGTGGAAAATTACTATGTTTATCAATTTCTTGGCCAATCAGAATCATTCAGCCTGTAAGCAATGACGTAGCTTAGACCTTGGAAATGGTATAACTGCTGTGATCTTTGTAACTGTAAGGGGGGTTACGGCCTACGAGTCTTGAAGCTGACTTCTGCTGATGAAACTGCAAACTATCTTCAGTAAAACTTTTCTTCAATTTTTTATAATTCTGACTCCGGGTCTTCTTTCAAACATCTGGTCCATGGGTCCTAAACTGTTTACCCCTAACACTACATTCAGATTGTCAGTCCAAAAAAAGCACATGAAATCCATTTCAAGCTACATCCATATGTGGTTTAAAATCCTATTCAAATCACATATCAGGAAATCCACTTCAGTCTGAATGCTCTGATCGGATTTCGCGTGGTTTATGTGACTTTCTCACGCCACGTAAAATGCAAACATCAGACGTTGTTATAGGGAACATGCTGAAAGTCGCTGCCGAAACAAGGCCGTGTTGTTGCAAAGTGCCGGACGAGCAGACAATTATTATTTTTGAAACGTATTTTGAAACCGGCGTGGGAAAAGAGTTGTTATACCAGCCTCCTCCAGTTCTGCAGCCGGCTCCAGGCGCAGTAGTCCAGCGCGGCGGCTACACATTTCCATGCTGTAAAATTGAAATAAGACAACATTTCTATTGCAAATGCAAACCCCTCCATCAACGCAACATCATTGGCGAATTGTCAAAGCTGCGTGGACACACAAATCGGATCTGAACCGTTGCGATACACAGTGTGGACATCATTTTAGATCATATTCCAATCGGATACAAAGATAATCGGATTTGGACTGACAGTGTGAATGTAGCCATAGTTAACTACGTCAACATTTTAGCCATAGTCAACGCTTCATTTACACATGTGGCTGATGCTGTGCCTCTCTCAACCACAAACGCCATCTTTCAGTAGGTTTTTGGACTCTTCTCTTTAACTTTTGACAGTCTATAGAACTCGAAATGTTTTTTCTCGGTGCGACCGATTAGTACAGACCAAAACACGACCATTTTTCAGCAGCAATAATCAGCCAAATTTGCAATTTCAGTGGCATTTTATTTACGTTCAGTGCCTCCAAAATGTCCGACTTCCGGATTGATGACGTGTAGTGAAAACCCTCTATTATCGCCCTTGTAGACTCATGCAAATGGTAATAATCGCCGAGCTATGTTGTAGGCTGTTATACCTGTTCTGCACAAGTAAATATTCTGTTTTAAATGTGTGCAGGTGTTAAGCTGTTTTATTTATAGGTGTTTATATATATATATTAGTTGCCCCCTCATTTTAAGATGGGACCCCCCAAAAATAAAAATTCTGGCCATGCCCCTGGTATAAAAAAAAAAAAAAAAAAAAAAAACCCTAATAGTATTATAGTAAAAATGAATCAATCATGCAACAGCCCAATTTGCTGGGTATAATTAACCCAACATGCACGCGTTCTGTCCTATATTTGCCCAGCCCTTGGGTCCCTCTCAGGTCAACCCAAATTGGGTTGTTTTTAACCCAGTGTTTTTTAGAATGCTGTCTGCAGAGAGAGGGATTCACCGGCTAAACAGAAGCATGTTGCACGGCGAGTCCCACAGCGAATCTCCCTACAACTGAGGTCTGACTGTCTCTCAATACATGCAGAACACAAACCTGCTCTTTAACAGGGATTTATCATCTACTGTTCACAAAAACAGCGAGTCAACCCCCTTCTTTTCCTCGCTGTTTTCCCTTCCGTTTGCACACATAATGTGAAATCTATCCAGTGCAACTGTGGAGCTGGAGCTCGGCCAGGTTTCTGGAAAGCACTTTAGGCTACAGTTCCCATGACTCCTGCTTGGTGCTGACAGCTCGTACATTTTATTAGCCTCGTACCTTACATTACCCATAATAATAGAAAGCCGGTGAAGTCCTTTACTTTCGATCCAGAACCAGGTGCCAGCTCTCCTTCCTCACCCTTCAGCTTCTGTGCCGGGAAACTAAGATGCAGGTCCAGCAATGCACTGGATGAATGACACAAGCATCTCTTCATATTTCATGGTTCATGCTATGGAACGAATTTCAAATGTCAGAGAGACATAATAATGGTTAAACTATAGCGAATCTCAACTGCCTGAGTTTTTATTTTGTCACCAAATTACAGTGTATTATCACCCAGCTCCTTTTATAAGATGGGATATACAAGTATTTCCAACTTTATCTGCGAACACACATGACGATGCATACTATATAGAGCAAATGTCAACGGATTTATCACTTGCATCATCGCAAACTGTAAATTATATCATCGCCCAGCAATTTTAAATGCGACTACAAGGCATGAAGATATTAAGATATTATGAACATTAACATCATGAAATGTAACATCATGTAAAGTTCACTTGCAAAGAAATTTGTATCCAATTGTATTATAAAAACAGTACTAAACATCTGTCTGGACTAATGCAGTCTTATTTGACCACTGCAAAATTTGCCATCCAGAGTGTATGTTGGATATTTTTCCCCCTTATATAATTTCGTAGAATGTGGCAGATTGTCAAGGAAAATATCAATATTCAAGGAAAAAAATATCTTTCTTAAACTAAAATAATGCTAAATACAGTTTCTTGAGCAGTAATTAAAATGTTCACCTTAGTTTCCTCCATTAACTCGCCATTAGCAGAATGTGAATTTTGGACTTTTTTTTTTTTTTTGCCTCCTTCTTTGAAAGTCAAGATGATGTTGTTCCCCTCTCTGCCCAATTAATGATGAATAATAATAATCATAAAACACATTTAAAAATATGCATTTATCTAAAATGACAAATAAAGCAAAGCAGGAGCAATAAATTACATTTTCCACATTCTGATAAAATAATAATAATAATAATATTCCATTTACATATTCTGTATACATTGTGATACAAATATGCAGAACAAAATATATTGAGTGTCTATTTACACTAGGGGAGGGACAAGTTATGTCCCAATTAGACAGCATCCATTTATGATTTTAATAAACACATACACTTGAAAATGCTGGTGTTATTGCATAGGGCTACTGTTTTATAATACACTTCAGTATACTGAGGTGAAAATATTATCTGCCACTATAAAAGTATAAATAGCATCTAACAACTACTTACTCTTAGTGCAAATAGCCGCTGCCAAATATTCCAAGTATAAAATGTTTTTTACAATGTCAACAAAATAAAGTAATGCATAATAAGCGATACTGCTTTGCAGAAGCAATATGAAATGAATAGTTGGCCCTAAATTACCAAATACTCCAAACCTATATGGTCTAGGTATATCTGTGAAATGCATAGATGATAAAATGGTGATTGTGTAATAAAGTCCCAAAAGCACATGGAAAAAAATAAAAAAATAAAAAAACTGCAAACAAACCATGGAGGAAACACTGCTCACTTTGAAAACAACTCATGTAGCCTATTAATAAAAATAATGGTAACACTTTACAATAAGGTTCATTAGTTCATTACCAGCGTAGTTAACATGAACTAAGAATGAGCAATACTTCTACAGCATTTATTAATCTTAGTTAATATTAATTTCAACATTTACTAATACATTATTAAAATGAAAGGTTGTTTTTGTTAACATTAGTTAATGCACTGTGAACTAACACGAACAAACAATGAACAGCTGTATTTTTATTAACCAACATCAACAAATATTAACAAATAGTCTACTGTAACAAATGTATTGCTTATGGTCAGTTCATTCAGTGATTGTAATAAAGTCCAAACAAACAAACAAAAAACCTGCAAACACAAAAGAAAAAACACTCACTTTGAAAACAACTCATGTAGCCTATTAATAAATGATTATTTTAGCAGTCGTTCATTGTTTTTTTCTTGTTTTTTTCTCATTTGTAAGAGGCTTTGGATACAAGCTGAATCTCCACATGTCAGATGATTGTTTCGCACATTTGTTGTTTGTGAGTGTCAGTCAGATCAGGGAGTTAGAGCTGTTTCCCACCACATTTACCAGTGCGAGTAAATACTTTATTAACAAAGCGGCCAAAATGGCCTATGTGTCCTCCTAAAACACGATTACCTCTGTGACTGAGCATCTCCTGCCCGTCCCACAACAGATGGCTGGACGTCTGTGATCTGTGTAAGCAATTTTGCGCATGAGTGCCACGTAATTTCTTAGGGTGACATCTCACGCTGGTTTTCGGTCTGTACTTTGACCTTGAAATTCAACGAAATTATGCCTGTCTATGCGGATCGCTGTCGGCCCTTTTCAGGAACAAGAATCAATCACTCATGAATATCACACACAGAGAACAAGGCTCATTATGGAGCTTAGCAAATTTTTATGACTGATGCTTCAATTTCACTGATCTGATCTCATGTACTTGTTTGATTTACACATTCATGTATGCTCGCAATACCCTGAAAAGTTAAAATAACAAGGGCAATTCATTTAATTATTCAAATAAATGATATTAGGTTTGGAGTTACATTTTCAATATACTGTAACTATTGCCCAATATTTACACGGTTATCTAAATGGCAAATAATAGAAAATCTAATGCTGACATCACAAGTTATTTTATGGATATTTTGATCATTTGGTTACTTTAAGCCTTTATGTGTAATGCATTATAAAGGTGTATATATAATGTACATTAAAATGCATTATCTCATTATATTTATATATTATATCTCTATATAAATTATTGTAACCAAAGTTAAAATGCATTATAATGTTGCAGAAATTGGTTGTTTTCTGTGTGTTTTAATGCATTATACATTCTAAAGGTGTGACAATAAGTATTATAATCTATTAGACCATACAATGCATTATATGGCACAATTAATGCATTAAAAGTAATTTTATAATGCATTATATATATATATATATATAAAGAATTTAAGCAAAGTGGTAAAAAATGTGTAATTTCAGTAGATACACGAGTCTGGATAAAAGAGCACAGCTAAATTACATGGTTGCTTCAGGAAATGTGTTTTTCTAATGTTTGCTTTTGTTTACTGTGAGCAAGGACTGCAGTTTGTATTGTGTACATAAGGAGTCGTCCTGCACCAACCATTAAATCACAAAACTATAACACTCCTGTTATAAGCACTTGCAGTGTAGAGTAGACATTTTACTTGATTATGATAGAAGTGGTAGTGTTGTTACATCACGTTTCTCAGGCTGTGTAGATTCAGCTTCTCAATTTTATAAATTGTAGTGGTGAGTGATAATGAGCAGGGGCAGATTTTGGAGTATCTCTGCTGTAGAATTATTGATTTGTTAATATATTTATTTTATAAATCAATCATGTCAATTATGCACATGCAACATCTCAAAAATATTCTGCTTCTCTTGCTTCTCCTCTCTGTTTTTCTTTCTTCCTGTCAATCTTATTATCGCAGCGGTTTAAGAGCAGGCCCTGCTGTCATAACAGAGGAGAGCGGCGAAAGGTTACACACACACACACACACACACACACACACGCACGCAGACATTGCTTCCATACAATCTCAATTGTAATGTGCTGTCAAAGCCTGTCAGAATATGCAGGGCTGTTGGGTGGACATGTGCCCCTGCCCACGACTGTGGAAAAACATGATTACAGACAACACTGAGAGAGCGACGTGTCTCGGTGACATAATGCAAACGCGTGTCTCCCGCTCGGATTATTTAGAGCCGTAGAGACTGGTGGGAGGACGGGGACTGTGACACTTCTTCAGGTCGAGATCAACCCTCATTACCTTGAGAACTGACACCCGAGTCCCTCAGGAAATGCTTAAACACAAAGCGATAGAAAGGAGCGATTGACTTGCTTGTCGAGGTTCTCGAGGGCCGAGGCTCCGGCTGTTTGCGCAGGGAATCGGATGAGCTTGATCAAACATTAGCCTAAGGTTTAGTGGTGTTGACTAATGGAATGAGTCTTTATCTCACAACCGGAGGTTTTCCATTCATCCTTTTTTTGGTGAACCAATTATTCTTTTCTATGGCAGTTAGAAAAGATGAAAATATTCCCTGTGTATAGTTAAATCATATAGGGCAGGGATGGGCAACTCCGGTCCTGGAGGGCCACTGTCCTGCAGAGTTTAGCTACAACCCTAATTAAACACACCTGAACAAGGCAGTCAGTGTTTTCAGGATTACTAGATAGATGCAGGCAGGTGAGTTTTTATCAGGGCTGAAGCTAAACTCTGCAGGACAGTGGCTCTCCAGGACCGGAGTTGCCTATCCCTGATATAGGGGAACATGCATTGGGGATAGTTCAGCCAAAAATCTAAATTCTGTCAATGTTTACTCACCCGTAGTCTTTAAAACACAAATGAGGATATTTATAATGAAATCTGGGAGGTTTTAGTCCCTCCATTGAAAGTCCGTGGCAACCAAAACTCAAATGCGTGATGTGTTTCCAAGTTTACCAAATGTGATCAAAATCTAATACAAATTAAATCTTTAACCATATAAAGCGATTGTATCTCTTCACAAGACTTGGATTAAACCACCCGATATATATGGATTCATTTTACCACGTCTTTATGACCTTTTTGGATCTTCTAAGAGTTTCAACATCATTACTCCAGTCTTCAGTGTCACACGATCCTTCAGAAATCACTCTAATATGATGATTTGATGATCATTTCTGATTATTATCAGTTGTTTAACTTCGTATTTTTGTGGAAACCGTGATACAAATTATATTTTTTAGGATTCCTGAACAAGTTTTAATTTTATTCCTTGATGAGTTTTAATGAATTTAATTTATAACAATGTAAAAGCTTTTTGGGGCTTAATGCTTTGGTAAAGACTGTTATAAAAATGGTTGATACAAATAGATTGCAAGGTTTCATAAAATAACATTGGTGCCTATGTGGTGTTGTGCTCAGATGGTGCCAGGATGTTAGCCGGCTTGCCACAGTCTGTCCATGTCTGTTTTATTTGTCCTGTTTCTTGTTTATTTGATCACACGTTCTGTTTGCTCCCTTCTGGTATACGATCGCCTGACCTTATTGAATATTCGATCGGCGGTGTCCGATTGTTTGTTTCGCGATCCCAGAGATGATTGGCATCTACACTCTCATTATGTGCCAGTCGCACTAAGGAAAATGTGTGTACCTGCCGGGATGTCTGTGCATGTGGAGGAGACGGTGGAGAAGGCGTGGGAAGCGTGCTGGGGTCCTTGTGAGATCAAAGACTATTGGGAAGTTTCCAGTCATCGGACCAGCATCTTCGAGGCCGTGGAGGGGAACCTGAGATGTTCATATCTTGTGCCTGTCTTTCCATCTTCGGGCGTTGATGCCTCAGTCCTCGCGGATGGCTCACGTAAGGTGACGGTCTGCAGATCGAGGAGTTAATCATCTAAATCTTCGCTCTTTATGTGACGGGAGTCCGGTAATCTTTTATGATTCCTCTTTGCAATCCTCTTCTGAGACCACTCCTGTGACAATGGCGTTGATTAATGCAGGATCTCTAGCAAATAAGACCTCATGAAATTGATTTTTATGTGTTACTGAGACGTGGCTTAATGCTGTTGAAATGACTCCTCTCTCTGAACTTTCTCCTCCTGGTTGCAGTTTTTTTAGTACCCCTAGGTCTGTTGGCCGGGGCGGGGGTCTTGCAGTTGTTTTTAAACTTGTAGACTTTTACCTTCGGAGTCCTATTGCACTTTTGAATCTCAGTTAATTACGCTGAATTCTTTTAAATCTGTGTTATGTGAAGATTGCTGATAGTGTTTTTTCTGATCATAAGACTGTTCTTTTTAGGTCTAATTTTCCTTGTGGTGCGCTGGGTAATATTGTTTCTGCCTCTGTTTCATCTCACATACTCAATACTTGCACAGCTAGTAGATTTTCAGCTGTTTTTGAGGTCTCTCCTTTAATTTCATTGATCGAGTCTCCCTCTCCCTGTATGGGTTTAGAAGAGCTGGTCGACCAGTTTAACTCTTCTTGTTTAGATATTTTAGATGTTGTGGCTCCTGTCAAAGTCAGAGAAAAAAGGTCCAATCGCAGCCCTGGTTGAACAGTACAACCCATGCTCTTAGGCAGGAGTGTAGGAGGGCTGAACGCAAATGGGTTAAAGATAAACTACAGGTCTCTTAGGAGATTTTGAAGAACCGTTGGAACGAGTATCAAAGAGCTGTTACATGTTCTAGATCAAATTATTTTTTTGGCATCATCTCCAGAAACTGTCGTAATTCTAGAGTCCTTTTCTCTACTGTAAATGCTGTTCTTCACCCTACTGATACTCAATCACTCACTCCTTCTGTTGACATGTGTGAAGAGTTCTTAAACTTTTTCATTTGGTAAGATTGATGGCATTAGATCTCAGATTTCATCTTTTAGCAATGACTTTATTGCTTCTGTTGACCCTCCTAATCAATTGACCTGTTTTACGCCTGTTTCTCTGCAGCAGCTTAAAGATATAATAGCTCATATGAAGCCTACCATATGTGTTCTTCTTCTCTGTTTGAGCAGGTACTTGATTTCATTGGCCCAAGTATTTTGTCTATTGAATATTAGTTTGTCATCTGGTGTTGTTCCGGTTAGTTTTAAGCATGCGGTTATTCAGCCTCTTCTAAAAAAACAAACAAAAAACGGCTTAGACCCCTTTGACATGAGTAGTTTTCGTCCCATTTCGAAATTGCCTTTTATATCTAAGATACTGGAAACAATTGTGAATGCACAGCTTAATGACTTTTTAATGATAAGAAATGAATGAATGAATTTCATTAATGAATGAAATTAAGATTTATTAATGAATAATACAATTTTCAATAGATTCCAGTCAGGTTTTAGAGCGGGCCATAGTACAGAGTCTGCTCTTTTGAGGGTCTCTAACGACATCCTACGAGGCATTGATTCTGGAAACCCTGTTGTTCTACTTTTGTTAGATCTTACCGTAGCATTTGATACAGTTGATCATACTATTCTCATTGATCGTCTAAGGGATCAGGTTGGTATTCAGGGCTTAGCCCTGAAATGGTTCTCTTCCTATTTGAAAGATAGGACTTTCAGTCAGTTTAGGGGATTATTCTTCTACTGTTGCCCCTCTTGTGTGTGGGGTTCCACAGGGCTCTATACTGGGACCAATTTTATTTTCCCTTTATATGCTCCCTCTAGGTTCTATTTTTGAGAAATTTGGGATTCAGTATCATCTGTATGCGGCTGATTCTCAAATTTATTTACCACTGAAACTTGGGCATAAATGTGTCATTCAGTCCCTGCATGAATGTTTGACTGAGGTTAAGTGCTGGCTGGTGAATAAGTTTCTCCAATTAAATGAGGATAAGACTGAGATGATTTTATTTGGAAATAAGGGGTGTGTGGAGGATGACTGCCTGGGGTTGTTTCCTGGGAAAAAACTGTCTAGCGTGAGAAACCTTGGTGTCATTTTTGACTCGGAGCTTAATTTTGACCGGCAAATCAATGCTGTTGTTAAGAATAGTTTTTTCCATCTTAGATCAATATCTAAATTGAAGTCTATCCTCTCTTTGGAAGATATGGAGAAGATTGTTCATGCCTTTGTGTCATCCCGTTTGGATTACTGTAATGTGTTGTATCTGGGTGTGACTCAGGCCTCTCTCTCTCGTTTGACGCTTGTTCAGACCTCAGCTTCCAGGCTTTTAACGGGTACTAAGAAGAGAGAGCATATTACTCCTGTGTTAATCAAACTACATTGGTTACCCGTACGATACAGAATTAATTACAAAGTGTTGTTGTACGTTTTTAAGGCTCTGCATGGCCTTGCACCAGAGTATGTTACTGATTTAATCAGTCGCTGTTAATCCAGTATATCTCTGCGCTCAAATGATCAATTGCTCCTCATGGTTCTGTGATCTGGTTTAAAATGTAAAGGTGATCGGACATTCTCTGTCGCAGCTCCTGGCTCTGGAATGACCTTCCTCTGTCTGTAAAATCTTCTCCTTCATTGGGTGTTTTTCAGAGTGCGCTTAAAACGTATTTGTTTTCTTTAGCATTTGAAAATGCTTTGTGAGCTGTGTATGTCATGTGTTTGCATTGTTTTATGTTTTTGTTTATTTTCTCAAAATATTAGTTGAAAAACATAAAAATGTTGAAATGCTGGAAATAAATAAACACTAAAAAATACTAATCTAAAACTGAAATAAAAATAAACCTAAATAGCAATATTTAATAAATAAATAAATAAATAAATAAATAAATAAATAAAATGACAAAATACAGTGATTGCTCTTGACTTCCTGTTTATAACCCATTCACAATTTTAATCATTTTATTTTTCATGCTACTAGCAACACACTGCAATGTTTCTAGATTGACAACCATATTTAAATGTGAGATTGAATCTGAAAATGCATTGGTGATAACCATAGCAACAAACGGGACAAAAAGATATGATACTGTATTCCAAAATAGATCTGTGCATTAAATCCTGCAAACTAATAGACCTAACACTCGTTCTGTGTAAAGTGTGTTTCTTTGTTCTTCATGTGTTTCTTTGTTCTTGTTCTTCAAAGAACTAGTTGCTGTTGCAACAACCACAACTTGTTACTTTTTGTACATATTTTTTATTTCCTACTTTTATATTTGTGCTGTGGTTCCTTTAAGTAAATATGTTTTTAAATATTCCTTTTTGTGTTAAAAATATTAAAAAGCATTAAGTGGTTATTATGTCTAGATTTTTGTTTAAATGTGTTGATTTTGCAGTAAACAATAAGCAAATGCAAACTCATGCCCTCAGATGTCTCATGCATTCACAAACCTACAGTCCCAAGTGTCCCTTCACTAGTGACTATTACTGTAATAAAGACAGGGAACATTTAAATCCTTTTTATGCTTTAGGCATGAGTTGTAAAACATACTATAATTTCATGAAACAGAACACAGAGAAAGATACAGTGGCTACTGTGACTGAACCGTGGAAATAAGCAAAACCTTGACACATCGCTTGCCCCGGGTTTAATGTCAATCATGGCACTGGTTCTTGAAATGAAAACATCAAAATGAGCTTAGAGAACAGTAAATATAGAGAACTGTGATTGGGTTTGCAGTGATAAAACTACTTCACTGGCAGACAGACTGAACTACTTAGCAATATGATTTTTGCATGTAATGTTACAAGTCTGTATAAAATACATCATCTAATACTGATATATATAGAGCTACAAATAAGTCAACTAATAAATATAATCAATTAACCGAAATAAACAATAAACCATGGCAAGCTAGCACTTTGAACACCCTTTCAGACAGGAGTCAGTCTGCTTGAAACTAAAAACAAGTGTCTGTTTACACCAAGTGCAAATTTACTGTTTACAGTATTTACAGTAGCTCCGCCCACCAGTGTCTGATTGACAGACAAAACTACAAAGGAAACCTGTCAGATAACAGGATCAGTGTTGTTGTTGTAAGACGGGTGGCGTCAGCTTTTGACCGACCCGAGTTAATCTTATTCTTCTCTCTTTTCCCATTACATATCAGCTCAGAGAGAAGTTTATTTTCAAATAGAAATTAAGAAAATATTCGAAAAGTGGAAATAACAGGGAGTTATAAGTGCTTAACAGGGAGGGACAAGTAATGTCCCAGTAAGGCAGCATCTATTTATGTAGACGAAATACTCCAAGGCACTCACGTGGTAAAGCAAACAGCCTTTAATGAGCTGGGCTAAATCATTAAAGCCAGTTAAAAGTAGATCTACGCGTTTCGGCAACACCGCTTCTTCAGGACACACATCAATGTATTCTTAAAACTAGTGGCGATTAGTGGATCATCAAGGACAGCTGGTTGATATGTGGTTGTGGATAAGACTAGCATCTTGGTACAAAGCATAACAACAAAGAGAAAAAAAGAGAAAGCAAAAAAGGAAAAAAGATAAAAAGAGAGAAAAAAGAGAAAGAAAAAAATGACATGCATATCATGGAAATAAACAGACAATAGGAAATAGACAATAGGCAGCATCTATTTATGATTTTAATGAATATTTATAATGAATATTTATATATTATTATAAAACAGTATGCAATAAAAACATATTCAGAGCATATGATTATATATTTTTAGAATATACTACTATATACTGTACACTGAGGTGCAAATAGCATCTGCCGCTATTTGCACTAATGATAAAGAAATAGATCCTGCCAAGAAAAAATCAAATAAAAATAACAAGGTTTCAATAAGGTCATACACGGCCTTTAAAATGAAATCCACCTTCATCTGTTGGACATTCTTCGGCAGCAACATGAAGTCTGTGCTTTAGTTCTGACACGTGTTTGAAATGGAAAAACTGGCCAAAACAATAAACATCAGAGTTCTTGATTTATCTGCACTCGACACACGAATGAAACGCTTTGCTTTAGTTTAATCTCCAGATAAACCTTTCTTCCAGCTTTCTGACTTTGGGACCATGGTGTGTAACCTTGCCCATACAGTAAACATGAGGTCCTGTTATTTCAGCTTTATAATGAGTTTGACAGACCGAGGCGTCTGTCCGGCAGATGGGGAGTCCGGGGTCACTCGTGTCCAACGGGAGGAGAACACATTACGCCGGCACATCACAACCGTTCCTCCTGTGATTTCATGAGGTCGACTCAATTATGTGCTGACCCCGGGTAATTATTCAATTCACAAAGTTAATAAACACTGGAGGGGATCTCCTGACAGCCGCAGCGCAACTTTGTCACTTGCAATTCAAATTACAGCAGGACTCCAAGGTGCAAGACACTGAAAATAGACGACAGGTAATGATCTATTGCTTTGGAGAGAGTGCTGAGTTTGTCAAGGGGGTTTGGGGAAGGAGGCTGGGTTTATTTAGTCACTTATGTTTCATGCCTGCACTCAGAACAACGGCAAGAACAAAAGAAACTCTTGAATTACTGTGGGAGCTGGCACACTTGTTTCTGTTCAAGAAGAAGAAGAAAAAAACGCACCCTCATGCATCCTCCAATGAAATAAACAGACTTATTTCGGGTTGACTTTATATGATAAACAACAGGCATTTATTCACACGGCAGAGATCCCATAATGCATTTCAGTTAGGATCAGAAGTTTGTTATTCCTCTCTGTAGCAGAACTCGACTTTTCTCACAGTCCTGTTTTAGACTGCTGGTTTATGTATTTATATCCAGACTGACTTGTGTAGATGTTCAGGACAACACCCACATCTTCAGGAAGCCTGAGGTGTGTGAATGAAAGCGTACTAGAGAACAGGATGAGTGTGGGGATATTCTTACTGATCTTAACATGTCATTTCAAGTTATTTGCATAGCTACAGTTTTACATAATATGCTGTGGCTGATTGTTAAACCATAACTGTAAACACTAGTAAAGGGGATATATGTAATTTGCATGTATTAATTGCTCATTTATTGCCAATGTGTGATAGCGTAACTTACAAAACAAGCCCTTCCCTGACTTCCTAGGTTGTCTATGAAAGTCTGAATACTGATTTTTTTTTATTTTTTATATATACTCATCTGTCAATCACTATGACCCATCCACACCTCTACGATCAGATGCTTTCTGAACTTTCTGTTGTGTGTTACTTTTGTTATTAAGTGGAAAGTGGAGCACATATTTACAGATTTGCTCTCACACTCCGGGTTAAAAACAACCCATTGGCAACCCAGCGCTGGGTAAATATTGGACAGAACACGTGCTGGGTTAAAGTAACCCAAGTGTATTGGGTTGCACAATTTAACCCAAATTCTGCTCATTTTGACTAAATGCTGGGCTAGTTTGACCTTATTACTGGTTACTTCCATTTCCTTGCAGCAAATGCTCTTTATATAGGCTATATAAATTATTTAATTATATAGATTGTTTAATGTCCATTAATTTCCTGAATTATCAGTCTAAATCAAATAACTTTCTTTAATGGCAAGTACATTAACCACGTCATGAAACAATTCGGGGGATTTGCTTACGGATTGTAACATGTACTATCAATTCCCTTGTCATTTGAAGTGTAACGTAAAGGTTATTTGCATGACTACATTTTTACATAATTTGCTGTGGCGTCTGCGCTCTTGAACCACAACTGTAAACACTTATATGTAAGAATTATCATATTACTTGCTCTTATTGCCAATGTGTGAAGCCATTTCTGCATTTGTGACAATAAGCAAAGATTTGACAGAATCCTCTGAACCGAGGTGAGAATGTCAAGAGCGGTGGGACAATCCTGGTCAAAGTGTATGATTCGTTTCAATCAGTCATATAACTATTGAGTTTGTCACTCTTAAGCTTAAAACCTGAAAATGAGGAACATATAAGCCAGATTTTTTTTTTTTTTTTTTTTTTTTAATCAGAAGATTTGGATATGGAATTATGTTTCTGAAGGATATCTCGTCACCGAATCCCTGAAGCATGAAGCTTACCCTGAATTACTTCCATTAAAATGCCTCTCAGATTTAATCATTAAGCAAAGGTGTGTGATAGATTTATATGAATTATGCCTGCCTTGGAGCTTGTTCTCATTCCATAGCTCATGAAAACCTAATTGAACATCATGTGGCCAAATGATTTAAATAGCTTGTTATTCATTCTTAAGTCGTTCAGCGACGGGGCGCAGTCAGCTATGAAGGTAAGTCACCGACATCTGTTGCGAAGGGTGAGGAATTTAATAAAATAGCTGCTCATAAAAAAGTGCTTAATAAGAATCAGGGTGAGAAATTAAATCAGAACCAGGTCTTCAGGTCTTATCTGTCAAATCTTGGCAAGGGTTTCAAGAAGATCTCCTCCTCTGAAGAGTCCTGCAGTTTGAGTCTTTGAGCACAGACCATCAAAAAGAGATAACACTCGAATTGTTGGACATGAAATTGCTTGGTATTCTTCAGCTTCTCCTGAGATTAAAAGAGCGAAGACATCTAAAGAAGATTGTTACTGCTTTGAACACTTTCAGGTTTTTCTAAAACCTACAATAAAGTTTCAAATAAAAACAAAGCTCAATATAAGAACGCAGCATATGACCGAAACCTTTTTGCGATAAAGTGAATTCATTATTAAAAGAGGTCTATTATGCCCTTTTTTGAGGTCTTGGTGTTGTCTTTGGGCTCTACTAGAACAGGTTTTCATGGTTGAATGTTCAAAACACATTCATTTCCTCATATTCTCTTCTAAACCTTGTGTGTTTTTGCTCTATTTCGCAACAAATCACAGTACAGCCATTGTGTGTCTCTGAACAACTGAATGAGTCTGTGTTTCGAAGGAATCGTTTGACTGAATGATTGAATGAATCATGATGTTCTACATGTACTGTATATCTCGTGCCTACAGCTGATAAAATCATACCTGTGGTCCACCATGTTGCAAGAAAGACTGGTGTCAATTGGACACGACGTTATGAGATCGCTGGATAAGGATAAACTTGACAGAGCTTTTGCTGCACTCCGTTATCAGAAAAAGTTGTAAACGTCAAAATCTGAGTAAGTGTAAGACATTTCCTCTTGATGAAGCCTATTTGTATTCGTATTGTATTAAATCACTTATCTAATCCCTGTTCTCTCATTTTTCTTTCTTTCCTCTCATGGCCTGATCATTACGCTGAGGAGCTGAGAGAGTGAAGATTGAACGTTGATTTTGTTTTCTGTCGTGATTGTAATGTGTGGATAGAATGTGTTTATAAATATATAATAAAAAGGCTCCAAAATATTATTATTTTTTGGAAATAGGCCTCCGCATTGCAAAGGCCTTCAGGTTTTTGTTCAGTTTTGGCTTAGTTTTGTGTTTCCAGTTCCTGAGTTTATTTCCTGTCTTCCTTAGTTGACCGAGGCAGAATCTGAAATCGCCCCTACAGCCCTTAATAGGGCACTATTTAAGGAGACAGCCACTAGTGTTGTCCGAAACCATAGTGGATGTTATAGAGTGCACTCAATCAGTCCCACAATGCACTGCAATAACGAGTGTACAACTGATATACGCTGAACGGCTAGAGAATACCCATAATGCACCGTGAGAATTGCATGTCCAATGAATTTGCTTCAGCTTCAGCTGAATCATCCATCCATTCATTTTCCAAACCGCTGGTCCAATGTGGCTACAGCGTAATATCACACAGGAATAAATTCCTTTTTTATACATGCTAGTTTCCATGACAGAGTTGAAAATAAATCTTTTAATCCACTTTCTGCAGCCATTTGGCTAAGCTTTAAATATTTATTTAACTATTTATTTAACTCATTTAGTTATCCAGGGGTGCACATCACTGGTGCGCAGGTGTGGTACAAATCAACGTTGCGCACCAGAAAACGTGGAGGGAAGCGCTTTTGAGTACCAACATTTTCGGGGACACGAACACGTTTACTTACTGGAGTAGGATTTTTCTCCATCTCTGGTAATATAGCAATACTGATTAGGGCAGCACGATATCACGTTTTAGCATCGATATCGCGATGTGCGTATCCGCAAAATAGTCACATCGCAGGATGCACATATAGGGATCTTAGTTGATCAGTTTTGGTTCGGAATGCATGTCATTCACGGATTAATTGCAAAGTTTACCCATCGTAGAGTGAAAGTTTATCAATTTGCATGTGTTTTTAAGTTCTGTAAGTTTAAACATCAAGCGCAAAAACAAGACTGGAACTCGCGTGCTGTTTTGTGCAGAAACACAGAGCCAAATTCAGTTCTCTTAGATGTTTGTTCATCCAATGTTAATCAAACAACAAAAGACAAAGATAAAATCACTTTTAGCTTTGACACAGATTAATTGTATTAATTACATTAATTATATTTAATTTATACAGTGAAGAAGACTATATAGTCTTATTTAACATTTGATTATTCAATGTCTGTACCTGAATACACTTAGACTTACCCGGAAAACATAAAGCACTACTTATTTAATTTGTGATGACGACAGCTTGTAGGATAAGTGTGCTGTGTAAAGTGTGAGTACCAAGCAGATCACCAGGTGCTCCTTGAGAACCAGACCAAAGTGATGTGCACCCCCGACTATATCAGTGGACTAGTGTAGGCGATAGTGAACGAGGGTTATAGGGGTGATTTCAGACACAGCCAAGGTCAAGCAGACCAAAGTGATGTGCACCCCCCACTATATCAGTGGACTAGTGTAAGCGATGGTGAACGAGGGTTATAGGGGTGATTTCAGACACAGCCAAGGTCAAGCAGACCAAAGTGATGTGCACCCCCCACTATATCAGTGGACTAGTGTAAGCGATGGTGAACGAGGGTTATAGGGGTGATTTCAGACACAGCCAAGGTCCAGCAGACCAAAGTGATGTGCACCCCCGACTATATCAGTGGACTAGTGTAGGCGATAGTGAACGAGGGTTATAGGGGTGATTTCAGACACAGCCAAGGTCCAGCAGACCAAAGTGATGTGCACCCCCGACTATATCAGTGGACTAGTGTAGGCGATAGTGAATGAGGGTTATAGGGGTGATTTCAGACACAGCCAAGGTCAAGCAGACCAAAGTGATGTGCACCCCCGACTATATCAGTGGACTAGTGTAGGCGATAGTGAACGGGGGTTATAGGGGTGATTTCAGACACAGCCAAGGTCCAGCAGACCAAAGTGATGTGCACCCCCGACTATATCAGTGGACTAGTGTAGGCGATAGTGAATGAGGGTTATAGGGGTGATTTCAGACACAGCCAAGGTCAAGCAGACCAAAGTGATGTGCACCCCCGACTATATCAGTGGACTAGTGTAGGCGATAGTGAACGAGGGTTATAGGGGTGATTTCAGACACAGCCAAGGTCAAGCAAGGAAGACAGGAAATAAACACAGGAACTGGGAGCACAAAACTAAACATAAACCTGACAATAACAGCATGATTTGTGGACTAATTATATTGAAATTAATTCGATTTTATTCATACTGAATTCTACCACTGTTGACGCACTATTGTATTGTTTATTAATATTTTGAATTAGCATTAATTTTAATAGTTTTCATTTTCATTTCATTTTAAACTTTACTAATTGTTTGTTTGTTATTAGTTGTATTATTATTATTTTTTTTTCACATTTTTTTCGCTTTAATACATTTTTATTTCAGTTTTACTTTTATTACTTGTATTAGTTGCCAAGGCAAATTTTCTAATTTTCTAAATATCACTTAATAAAAATTTCAATTTTATCTTAATTACCAAAAATAATTTTTTAGTTAACAATAACATGCCTGAATTCTACATAAATCCTACTTACTCACAATACGAATATTTTTTTTCTTTCAGCTTTTACACCATATACACGTGGTGGATTATTTAAACAACTAGTCAATTAACTGTTTTAACTGGAAATGTTAAAAAGATGTATATCTGAATATGCATGGATGTACCAGCAGATTTAAAGAAGATGCATTTTCCACTTTTCTTTGAGTATTTTTCAGTGCAAACTCTCAAAGAGCTAAAGCACAGCATGCTAAAATATCAACACTAACATAAGAAAATGTAAGACAAAATCTAGGCAAACTTCTTATCCTAATCAATTGGCTAGTCAGTTGTGATCTTTCAAATCTTTTGAAACCGGTTAAAAATGACCTCAACAATGCTCTGGCAGTGCACAGATAAACACACACACACACACACACACACACACACACACACACACACACACACACACACACACACACACACACACACACACACACACACACACACACACACACACACACACACACCAACACACACTGAGAGGAACAAACAGCAAGCAACATTTGAAATGCTGTCTGATCCTTCAAAGTCTGAAATTAAAGTGATTCAAATCTCTAGGATCATCACTCATTTTCCACGTTCCCCAAACCCTCTCAGTGGCCCATACGCATTATTATTCTTATCATTTAAGGCCTGGTACAGGATTAGCTAAATCATCCCAACCAGAGATGTGTGTTTCATGTCTGATCGTTTCCCTGCCTCTATTCTGCTGTTGTGCCTTTGGTGTGTGTCTTCGGGTGGTCTGGGATGAGGTTTTATCCACCAAAATAAAAGACTGGATGTCTGCGCTCGGATGAATAAACTGCTGTCGTGACAGCCTCTGATTCACACTTCTTAAACTGTTTTTTCTCTTTCCTTTTTGGACAAAATCAAGCTCTCCTCCTGTTACTTTCAATGTTGGTTCATTTCCTGGTTGCGATTCTTCGTGTTTAACCTCCATCTGTTACAGATGTCCATATATCGTCTGTGAAACTCAAAAGATGATGTTTAGAACAAAGTGGAGGTCCAAAACTATATTGGACACCATTGACTTTCATTGTATAAATAAAAACAAAACACACACACACACACACACACACACACACACACACACACACACACACACACACACACACACGTTTACTTAACTATCTAAATGAGGACTCTCCATATACGTAATGGTTTTTATACTGTACAAACTGTATATTCTCTCCTTACACTAACCCTACCATTAAACCTACCCATCTCTCACACACACACACACTAACCCGACCCCTAAACCTACCCATCACACAAAACTTTCTGCATTTTGAATTACTTTATTTTTATACCAGATTTACAAATGAGGATGTCCCTAAAGGAGGTTTTTGGAGATTTTGTCAGGTTTTGGTCACTTCTGGGTACAAATTTGTCCCCAAAATATAGTTAAGTAGGTACACACACACACACACACACACACACACACACACACACACACACACACACACACACACACACACACACACACACACACACACACACACACACACACACACACACACTACATTAGCAATTTCCAACAAGGTTTGCAACATTTGCAGGACAAATAAAGTCCTTCAGATTTGGAATTACATGAATGGGAGTAGTTGATGACAGATATTTATCTTAAAGCTTGATTAATGAATAAACCGGATAAGCAGTGACCATTTTAATGAACTAGCGTCTATCATAACAGATCATAACAGATCCAGCCGTTTTGGCTTTGTAGGAACCAGATCATCCATCAAGCAATTTAAGAAGTATGTAAATGAACATGAATATGTGCATATGAATCAGATCTAATTATGGCTGCTGCCAAAGCACTTATGGGATATGACAAAAATAATAATCATAGAGCACATTTGTGATTGTGATTTTTGAAGTGTCAGTCATAATTATGCATTATGAGTGGGATGAGTTATTAAAGAGAATTAGACTGGCGCTCGTATGCCGGCGACTTTTTTTTTTTTTTTTTCTGCCTCATTCTCTTAAATGCTGTAAAGTGAGGATGTTCTCATAATAAATGACATGAATAGTTTTTTTTTTATCAATTATTTTCTATTTACTAAATAAAATCAACATTTTAATATATATAATAATCAGAAACTTGAAAATGGAACAGTTTATTTACCCCTTAGACAATCTTAAAAAAAAAAAAAAAAAAACTTTTTTATATGTGTGCGTGTATGTGTGTGTGTGTGTGTGTTTGTGTGTGTGTGACACCTCAATTTTATTCAGAGGCCCAAACAAAAATATGCATCCATTCATTTTGCAAACCGCATGGCATATCTGCCAATAATATGTCTTAGTAAGATTATATTTAAATGCTCAGTTTTATGATCAAAGCTCTGTAGTTTTGAAACATATAATGCAATGCAATACAATGATGAATGACAGATGAACAAATAAACCTTCCTCAAAAGCCTGATGATCATATTTGATACATTTCAGCATGATTTTTATGGATAATCAAATAAACCTCAGTTGCTTCAGTCCATTAAGTGTTCTTCAGTGTAAGTATTCTTCAGTTTACTGTATAAAATCAGTTCAGATTTGACAGCAGAAAGACACGTGAAGCACGAGCTGAAGATGTACGTTTGTACAATTATACTACTGTAAAATGCTTTTACTTGATAAAAATGTCTAAACTATCAATCATACGACAGAAGGAGTGGAGGAGTTTTTCAGCAAAGTTTTGATCATGTTTTGATCATCATTTACAGGCCTTAGAAATGTGCACATCAACTATGATACAGTATTTGCTATAAGTGATGTCTGGTCTAGGAAAATCTTCACCCTTTATTTCAATATTATTAAAAACGTGATTTTGAAAGCATAACACATGTAAGAAATGATGAACACATGCAAAAACCCACATATTATTAATGACTGATTATTTTGTAGTCAATATTTGCTTATATATATATATAATAAAACCTGTAGCTGTAGTTTGTCTTCTTTTTTTTTTGCCAAATAATGTGTCTGATAAATACCTTAATCACATTTAATGTTTTGTTTGTGCCTCATAAAAATATTATATATATTGTCACAGTTGTGTCTGAGTCTTGTTTTCATTAGTCACATGTCTTTGTTCTGTTTTCCCGCCACTCTTTTGTTTCCACGGTAACCTTCATTAGTTCATCTGTCACACCTGTTTCCTCATTAGTCTTGTCAGCTGTGTCTCGTTTGCTTGATCTGTTTCCCTATGTATTTAAGCCCTGTGTGTTACCTTGTTCATTGTCTGATCTACATTGGTGCGTGTGCGTGTGCGTGTGCGTGTGCGTGTGCGTGTGCGTGTGCGTGTGCGTGTGCGTGTGCGTGTGCGTGTGCGTGTGCGTGTGCGTGTGCGTGTGCGTGTGCGTGTGCGTGTGCGTGTGCGTACGCGTACGTACCCTCTCCTTGTCTTCTATGTACCAGTTTGATTTATATTGTGAGTAAAAGTTTGCATTGGATCTTTTGACTCTTCTTTGTCTTCTTCTGCCTGTACCACACCGTGACAGAAGACTGGACTGCCCAAAATGGACGATAGGGTTACAATTATTGTCATGGCTCAGGAGAGACAACTTTTTTACATTTACCAAGTACTTTTGGTGCCTTGCCGTCACCAGCGCCCTCGACGACGAGAACCTGAGGACCTTGTTCCGGGTTGGGGCCACGTTCAACCATCCCAGCGACCTCCCTGACACCACCAGACTGGACTGGAGGTAGAGACCGTCATCCGGTTTCTAGAGCGTCTTGCCTCGATCCGGAACACAGCCAGACCCAAGGCTTCTTCACGTCATGCCTGAGCCCTCGTCTTCAGCCAAGATGGCCGCCGCCGCCTGAGCCCTCAGCCAGAATGGCTGCCGCAACGCCAATTCCTGTTCCCCGTTCTTTTCTTTCTTTATTTATTTATTTATATATATATATATATATATATATATATAACACACATACGTAATATATTTTCCACATATTTTGATGGTTTAATTGAACTTGTAGGGTCATTAAAAACAAATGTCTGCTACTGTACAACTGATGTGTCCTACTGACACACTCATGAAAAACATAAATAAACATCTTAAAACAAAAAAACATTTTTTAGACAATATTGATAACTGATATTAATAGAAGTCGGTATCCATATTATGTGATATTATATGTCAAACTACATTTTGTGTTATTACAAAATAAGTTTACTTAAAAAGTCCAGATCATATTTGTCAAATGACTGCAAGCATAACTTATTTTATTTGCATATAAAAGTCACATTCCTTCACTTATATTGTACACCCCTTTGACAAATAATTCTTTGCTCTGTAACAAAGTTGCAACTCTTAAGAGCAATTAAATAAATGCTAAATGGCTCAGTCAGCAATACATTATCTTGAATCATGCTTCTCTGAGAGTACTTCGAGTGTCCGAGTGTGTTAATCATTCAAAGACGCATTAAACTCAACATATGATAACCACTTGTCAGTTTCCTCTCCCCCGTTTGTATTATACATCTTTCAATTAGACTGGCACTGTGTGCTTGGCCATGAGCAAATATGCGTTTTCTTAAAGTATTAAGCCTGTCAGCCGTACAGTTTCAGCCATATTTCTGAGGAGATCCCTGCCAAGGAGAGCTCCATTTGTTTTATTCCCAACCTTTCCCACCCCGTCCTCCACAAATCATGGAAGAAAAAAGAGGTGTAAAGTAAACCTCCATCATGAGAGGGGAAAGTACCTTTTAAGATGTGACAAAGCCCCTGCTAATGGGGGTTATCCATCCTGGGCTTTCAAAATGTCACATTCCAGCCTTGTTCATTTGCATAACCTCTAAAGCGTCCCTGCAGTGAGAGTGCATTGATTTAGTCACCGCCTTACAAGATACTTGCCTTGTTGACACAGCCGACTCTATCAGAGTTAAAGCAGTCGCTGATCCACTGAGCGAGACTCGAGTCCATCTGACGCTCGCAGTAAATATCCATGGCATATCACTGTGGCCGTGAGAAATAAACTAACACACACACACTGATTATTGGCATGGAGAAATCTCACCGCTCCTGCTCTTGGCCACTAGATATTGTACTTCCCCCATGAATTTGAGTCGTTTAAGTATAGGCTAGTCTTGGAAAACATTCAATATGCTTAGTGATGCTCACACTTCTTATCTTACAAATGCTTAATTAAGACAATTACCCCTGTTTGATCTTGTAATGAGAATTCTTTGTTTTTAAATGGCTGGTTTGAAAAAAGGCTGTCAAACCTTCCACCGCTCTGACTGTAGGCCATTCACATCACAGCGATCTTTCAGCCATTAGTGGCCATGTCTGAAAGAGACAGTTCACTAAAAAAAAATATATATATATATATATATATCATTATTTTATCAATCTTAGTTATCACAAATGGAATCTTCCACAGTTTTTTTTTTTTTTTTTTTACACACAAAGACAGTAACATACAATTATACTAATATACTAATATGAATCTGATTTGTTGATGAACGTTATATAAGGTGTGTAATTATTTTCAGAGCAACGCACGGCTAAAGTAGTTCCAGGCAGGTCTTGACCTCGTTTCAAAGGCCTGTACAGATTACAACAGCAGAAGAACCCAAACCCACAACGACACTGACCAAGCAAATAAATATGGTAAACAGAAGGATAAAAACAACAAATTATTTCCATGTTTTTGACCCAAAATGATGTTTTATTATGTACAGAAAGCAGATCATCTCTTTCTCACGCTCTCTCTCGCACTCAAACGCACACACTTACAGTACGGACACACACTCGCGTGTTGTCAGCGCTGCTCTGATGAATTTATTAGTAAAATAGTTGCGACGTGATAACGGTGCTGTTCTTGAAGCAGGTGAACTTACAGTAGAGACGCTGCTGCCGAACACACACACTCAATCTCTCTCTCTCTAATAACTGCAGTAATTACTGGCATCAATGGCTCAAGCCTCTGTTACCAGCTCTAAATGGGTTTAGAGGCGTAAGAAATTAGTCCTACACACAATAGCGTTTTAAGGACAAAAACCTGAGAAATGTCTTGAAATTCATCATCTGAACAATGTCTTGAGGTGTGGTAACCGTAGTGTAAGCGGAATAATTGATTCAGGGATGTTGCATTATTGAGGTGTCACAGCCTTTATTTTTCTAATAATTCAATGGCCCGGAGTCAATTGTTCCTTATTTAATCATCAGCTCCATTGCAGTACATGATCATTGGTGAGTTAAAGCCATGACACACTAAGCTGATAACTAAGAACTGGTGGTGATGAAAGCTGACTGTGTTGTCGCCTCGTGTCGGCTGCGTTTCGGACAAAAGGCTGCGCTTGAACACAACAAAAGGACTAAAGTCGAGTGTCAACTATCCTGTGTGTTCTGCGCCTGCGTGTGAGGAAACATCTGTCTATATCAGCAGGAACCAAAAGCCTATATTCACCATTCAAAAAGGGAAACCGAAACTAGGACTGAAACCATAAACAAAGCAGCGCTTGCTTCCCATTTTGAATATCGATCACTTTCTTCATTCCCGGGAGGCTCATGTAGTTTTGAAAATATTAGTGTATTTGAATGCTCAGGTAAGATGATGTTAAATTATAACAGCCTTCTGTCTGTGTCGTCCGGACTGTGCTCGCTTTCTTCACTTTCATTCTCGTGCACTGGCTCATTAGCTAAACTGAACAGCCAATCAGAGGTCAGTCTCACTGACGGCCCAAAGCCATCTCCATATTGAGGTCTCACAATTATCCTGTAATAATAAGTTTATCTTAATGATGGAAGAGAGGAAAAGGTGTCTAGATTTGATTTATAATCCTCTTTGTAAAGAATGAAAATCGAAAAGTGTAAAGTCTCCCAAGAGGTAAAAGCAGCCTTTTGCTTTTTACACGTGTTGATTATGCAAACATCCTCTATCACTTTTTACCTCTTTTGAAGCAGAGATAAAAGTCTTAACTTTCCAAAGAATTCACAACTTGCGGTTGTTTCTTAGATGAAGTTGGCAGATGTAAACTTCACAGTTTCACGTCACATTAAATGTGCCATTTATGAAACCGACAACCGTAGATGTAACTCAGAGATTTTCATAATAACTAAAATAGCTTTTATTTCACACGCAACGTGCAGAATTAAGAGTTTGCGATGGAGTGTGTAACAGTACCGCTGAAAACAGTGAAAGCCAAGTCCCTGCAACGGTCAGGGCAGTGAATCGATTGAGCCGTGTAACATTTGCCAGCGTGTGTGTGAGTGGAAGAGCTCTGGGTGTTTCAGAGGGGGTTGTGAAAGCCGTGATGAAAATCGATGAGGAATAATAAATTAGAAACAACAGAGTGGATTATGGAGCTTATTATGGCATGGAAAAGAAAAGGAGAGGGAGAGGGAGAGGGAGAGAGAGAGAGAGAGAGAGGGAGAGGGAGAGGGAGAGAGAGAGAGAGAGAGAGAGAGAGAGAGAGAGAGAGAGAGAGAATGAAAGAGTAGGTATCAAGTGTCTTTAACAAGGAGAAATGAACAAGAAATATGAGTGTATACACTCGGCTGTTTGTTCAGCTATGGGCGCCTTTGGCCCTGTAAAACACACAGTTTACACTTTCTCTGGTTAAAAAAAAATATGCATCTATTTACACCAACTGCAAATAGTCTGTCTTGTTGTCAGATTCTTTTACAGTATTTACAGTAGCTCCGCCCACCAGTGTCTGATTGACAGACAAACTTACAAAGGAAACCTGTCTGATAACAGGATCAGTGTGTGGAGAGTAGGGCTGTCAAAATGGCTGAAAAGCTAAATTTGAATTTCTTTCTTAAATATTAGCAAACATATTCGAATTCTAAAGGCAATACTTAATGTTATGGCGCTTTTACATTACCAGTACCAGCTCAACTCGACTCGACTCGGCTCGGCTCGCTTTTCGCTCCGTTTTCCATTGCATATAGTACCTCCACAAGTACCTCCACAATAGTACCTGGTCGTCATAGCGACGCCGCAGGAAACTGCCGTGACGTAATCTTGCCGTAGACTCTCTGACCAATCAGCAGTCTGCCGTGTTTTCACGTCACATTTTAGTCTCGCCTCAGCTCGCTCAGAACCTCACCTGAGGTGATACGAAAAAAAGTACCTGGAAGCAGGTACAGGTACAACTTTTACACAGTGGAAAACCAAACAAAGGCAAGTCGAGTCGAGTCGAGGTACCGTATTGTCTCCTATGCTCACAAGAGGGCGCAAGCGAGCACAGTAAGCAAACATAAACCAAATCAAGCATCGTATCTTTTGTTGAAATGAAATGGCATTCACTTTTTAAAGTGCATTAACTTTTCAAACAATTGTTCTTAAATAAAATATAATTTCCTTAATTTGCATGCAAGGAAAAGTAGGTTACAACAGACAGACTTCAACACACAGCATAGTGAACTACATGAACACACAACAGCAAACTGCCATCAGAAACACTCCACTTCTACTCACTGCATCTACATGTTGTTCATCAAAAACACCAGACGCTCAGCTTGATCTAAGCGAGTGCTGAGCGCTTTCTGTTGACGGTGTTTCAGCTGATGAACACACACTCTAATCTCACCGATGTGCAGGTTTGGTCAAGTGTGTCGTTTCACAATTTTTCCCATCAACTGAGAGGGTTTTTGTCAGCAGGAAAAGCCTTTTCCCGCCATTTTTCACATTAGCAATGCAGCCGCACCGCTGGACTGGATAAGCTAACACACATCGTCATCATCATGTCTCACACTCCTCTTGACACACCAAAATTCGAATGCATTATTTTTGCATTCGAATGTGCAGTTTTTTAATTTTTTATTCGACGAATATTCTAAATTCTAATTTTTACTTGGCAGCCCTAGTGGAGAGTAAGACTGGCGGCGTCAGCTTTTGACGCGAACGACACGAGTTTGAATCCAAACTCATTCTTCTCAATTTTCCCATTGCATATAAGCTTGGAGAGGTGTTTATTTTAAATAAAAATTAATAAAAATAAAATGTCTAACAGGTATTTAATAATGTGAATAAAGTGTTTATCTGGTAGGGTTTAGGGGTCGGACAAGTAATGGCTCAAATAAGGCAGCATCCATTTATGATTTTAATAAATATGCCCTAAATGTTATTATTCCATACTGTTTTATAATATACTACAATACAATGAGGTGCAAATAGTATCTTCCACTATTTGCACTAATGATAAATAGCATTTAACAACTGCTTACGCTTCAAAAAAATACTGCCATATTCATTCAGTGAAAATAGCCAGTGCCTTAAAATAATCAAGCGGTTAAATCCAAGTCTTCTGAAGAGAAACAATAAGTTTATATGATGGATATACTTTTATTGACATATAAACATTGATGAACGCACATTTAGAGCACATCAAATATCGTAAATGGAAGCTCAAACAGCTTGCTTGACAGGCGCAAACTTTTGTCCATATAGTGTAAGTGCAGCAAAAGCCCTGTTTGGTTAGTTACTTCTTGGCCGTGTTGTGCTAAATGTTCATTGAGAATGTTTATTAATTATTTAAAAAAAAATTTTTTAAATTTTGCTGCCACAAGTTTCTGTACAAATCAAGTAATGTGAAGCCAACACCATTTAGCAAACACGACTAATTTGCAAAACATTCGAACGACTGCTGCCAAGATGCTAAAAAGTGACAGCCGCGGCATACAGTTATCTTTAAACCAACACACATTATTGAAAAAAATGTGTTTAAGGAATTAATTAAGATTTATATTCATGAAGTGTGCAGGAGAAAAAGAAAAACACAATGGTTTTCAGCAGCTTAGAATGAAATGATAGTCGAGCAGCGAGCAGGTGAAGATGGAGATAGTGGAACCGGCTCATCAATTTTCATTTTAATTAGGACTTCTCAGTTTGTTTTGTCCGACATTATTACAATTCGAACCAGATGAAAAAGGCACAAATTAACACACCTCAAACACAATTCAGGCATCCAAACAAAACAACACTGTGGAAGGAAAATGCTGGCTGGTTTCTGTCACAATTAACAATATCCCTGGTATTACATACATCTGCTTTTGTCTGATTGTGAAATTGACGTGAATGGCCGCTGAAAAGGTCATCGGTTGGACAGATTTACATGTTGTGCATTGTTAATGTTTGCACAGTGATCAAACCTGGAGCGTGATGCATGTTGAAATGGGAGAGTGTGTTAATGTGGCAGAAGCGATAAAGCGCTGATCTCAGATCTGTAACACACTGGTGACAGTAAAGGTGAGGGTAGGGGTTATTAATCTTAGCAGGGGCAATCAATCTCAACTCTTTGTATGTTACCTAAATGTGATTGAGTATATTCGAAATACCTTGTGATTGCCTCTGTTCGCTCATTTAAATATTGTAATTTAATCTGATAAACGTGTAGCTCAGTTCTGCTGTCGTTTATCACCTGTGTCTCTCCTGTTCTCACCCAGTCTCATTCCTCTTCTGTGTGCTTCTAAACCATGAACAGACACAGACTGAAATGTAAGTTGTTATTCACTGATAATATTACATCCATCATTGCTCTCAAATCAAAGATGGTGCCAATGACAGACATTAGTTGATTCGAGAGCTACAGAAAAGGGGAACATAGATGTGTTTCCTCAGAAGAATATTGTCAGTTATACTCGAGTCGGTAATTGTCTGGATATTTCTGTTCGTGGACTTTTATTTTGAAATTCTGTTCCGTTTCCGTTGGTTCCTGTTTCTCTGTACACTCTGTACTTTTGTGGTGTTTTTTGTTTTATTTGGTGTGTGATTAAATTTGCTTGTGTAAAATGTTAAATGAAATTAAAAAGTATTCCATTTTGGCAGTTTAGCATATGTGAAGTGACTTGTAAAAACACTAGCCAATTCCAAAAGCCTCTAAACTTCCCAGAATGCACAATATGCATATAAGAAGAAGTCTTTTTATTTATTTACACAGGGTGCTTATGAATGCCAAACAACAAGTGCTTAAATAAAAAGCTTTACTGGAATTGCAGCTGGCCTCTCAGGGCCGGGACAGATGCATTCTGGGAAGGACTCGGACGTGCTGCGGCTCCATCTGTTCGCTCTCTGGATCAGACCCAGTTTGAGTCGGCTCTCCATCTCTGTCGTCAGTGGTCAGAAGAAACACTCTAGGAGACGACTGAGAGATGAGGAGGGTCTTTATGAGAGGGAACTGCTGTCCCGGGACTCGCATGGCATTAACTGCACTGGGTTTTTGTTTAGAGGTGCAACGTAGGATTCTCTTGAACCAGGACATTCACATATCTGTATTCACATATATGTTGATTACAGAATGTTGCTTTAGGAAAGAGGAACACTTACATTAGTGGATGTGACTCATAATACAGTTATGTTAACAGCAATGCAACGTTAGTACCTGCCTCATTTTCACACACTTACATTTATTAAGTGGAAAGATACAATATGTCATGATGTGAGAATGTGTGTTAATTTAGCCTAATTCTTATTAAGGTAATATTAGATAATATACTTATAGTAAGTATCGTAAGAGGTAATATCTTAGTGATGTAATTTTCCATAAATGGTTAAAAGATTACTGATATTTCAAGCTCTTCAAAATATTACAGCATCTATTAAATATATATATATATATATATATATATATATATATATATATATATATATATATATATATATACATACACACACACACACAGTTTAACATGTTAATATAATAACAAACAGATCATGCAGTAATATTCTGCAAGCTCATGAATTCAATTGGACGTCAGGCTAAACATACTTCCGAATTAGCAGATTACATGGTCAAACCTCATTACACTGTTAATTAACTAATCAAATATTTTCTGTACACAGTGTTCACCTGAAAGCCAAATACAAGATGTTTTCAACAAATGATCTTCAAATTAGATTTAATATTTCAGTGGATTTGCACTGATGTCTTTGTAAGGCAGAGTTGAGCTTTTTACAGGTTTAAACATTTCTCATGTTTTCGTCTGCTGATATAACTCACCTGTCAGTCAAATATTGTTTTCTTTTCACACATTTAGAAAAATTAGCCTATCAATTTTGATGTTCTGTTCATTTTTCGCTCTGTTCGTGTGGTCAGACTTCCTCTTATTACAGTAATTCACCAGCTGTTCTCAGAGGTGAATAGTTTTCTCTGCTTCTGCTAATAAACTGTATTAACCTCCGATCTGCAGGCTGGAAAGAGACAATCGTGATTTTATAAATCACTGCAGGAATACAAAAAGACTGAGTTCAATTATGCCTGTGAATGGGTTACTAGATGTCTTGTCAGGGATGATGATGATGATATTATTCTCACAGATGAATAAAGTGAAATAAAGGGGTCATGACAGGACTTTATGTTAGTTTAACATGATATTTCCTTTTCTGGGTAACACTTTTAGTTTAGGGTCCAATTCTCATTATTAACTAGTTGCTTATTAGCATGTATTTATATTACTAAGATATTGGCTTTTTATTAGTACTTATAAAGCCCATATTAACGCCTTATTTTTCATGACAATAATCTACATCCCTTAATCCTACAATACCTCAACTTATCAACTACCTTACTATTACTGTTCTTCTGAATTGCTAAAACACTAAACCCCATTCTCTGAACCAAATTCTCAATAGTCTAAACCAATTTGAATAAATCACTCTTTCTGTAAAACATTAAACAAGTTCAGGTAGTTAAAACACTGTTTGCAAATCTCATGAACTCTTTTTGCAAAAGTCTGAACACATTCTCACTCGCTAAAACACATTTCGCACTGTGATGCACTCGTGTTTCGCTAAACACAGGCAGGCAAAAGTTAAACACAACTACAACACAGCTGTCATCATTTACACACAACGACTCAATTGTTCACACTTATTTCTAATGATGTGACTAAACCAACTGTACACAATACGAGTCAGTTCAGAGCCAAAATTGACTCAAATGTTGCACTGAATGTTGAAACCAACAATGGATGGAAACAATAAAAGAGGGAGAGAAGGAAGAGAGTGTGTGTAAGAGGACGAGGAAGAGCAGGTGTGGAGAATGTTGCCAAGGCTGGATCTGGCTTTAGAGTTTTTCACCTTGCCTGAGATGAGTGTCTGCGATGTGGACAAAGTCCTCAGGCCAGATCAACATGAAGGCATGATGCTGAAGCAGAATAAAATCTCTCTCATTGACCTTCATTCTGCAGATGCACAACTCTACTGAGTGTAACATGCTTTTCATCTAGAGTTTTGTACTGTAAACTTTTTGGCTTTTGCAGTTGGGTCACTGTACAGTTTTTCTCAATTGTCTACACACAAATACTGGTACTTGAGACACAATGACCACAACATGTAACTCATTCACCAACCCCCTGAACCAATTCTGCTAAACTACAAGCACAATTCCTGCTTTACACTCAAATTGCAGTTCTAAAACACACCTTTTTCAAAACACTACACACAATTCTCTGCTTTTGGCACAATTTTCATGCAGAAAATCTCTTGCTTTCACAAGGAACACACTGCCATTCAAATATGCACACTGACTCATCACATGGGCAAACACCCGTCACACAGGTTTACAATTAGCAATCAGAGCTTTAGCATAAAAGGGCAACAGGTGAGCTCTTCAACAGGTCAGCTCTTCAACAGGTCAGCTCTTCAACAGGTCAGCTCTTCAACAGGTGAGCTCTTCAACAGGTGAGCTCTTCAACAGGTGAACTCTTCAACAGGTGAGCTCTTCAACAGGTGAGCTCTTCAACAGGTGAACTCTTCAACAGGTCAGCTCTTCAACAGGTCAGCTCTTCAACAGGTGAGCTCTTCAATAGGTCAGCTCTTCAACAGGTGAGCTCTTCAACAGGTCAGCTCTTCAACAGGTCAGCTCTTCAACAGGTGAGCTCTTCAACAGGTCAGCTCTTCAACAGGTCAGCTCTTCAACAGGTCAGCTCTTCAACAGGTGAGCTCTTCAACAGGTGAGCTCTTCAACAGGTGAACTCTTCAACAGGTGAGCTCTTCAACAGGTGAGCTCTTCAACAGGTGAGCTCTTCAACAGGTGAGCTCTTCAACAGGTGAACTCTTCAACAGGTGAGCTCTTCAACAGGTGAGCTCTTCAACAGGTGAACTCTTCAACAGGTCAGCTCTTCAACAGGTCAGCTCTTCAACAGGTGAGCTCTTCAATAGGTCAGCTCTTCAACAGGTGAGCTCTTCAACAGGTCAGCTCTTCAACAGGTCAGCTCTTCAACAGGTGAGCTCTTCAACAGGTCAGCTCTTCAACAGGTCAGCTCTTCAACAGGTCAGCTCTTCAACAGGTCAGCTCTTTAACAGGTGAGCTCTTCAACAGGTGAGCTCTTCAACAGGTGAGCTCTTCAACAGGTCAGCTCTTCAACAGGTGAGCTCTTCAACAGGTGATCTCTTCAACAGGTGATCTCTTCAACAGGTGAGCTCTTCAACAGGTGAGCTCTTCAACAGGTCAGCTCTTCAACAGGTGAGCTCTTCAACAGGTCAGCTCTTCAATAGGTCAGCTCTTCAACAGGTGAGCTCTTCAACAGGTCAGCTCTTCAACAGGTGAGCTCTTCAACAGGTCAGCTCTTCAACAGGTGAGCTCTTCAACAGGTCAGCTCTTCAACAGGTGAGCTCTTCAACAGGTCAGCTCTTCAACAGGTGAGCTCTTCAACAGGTCAGCTCTTCAACAGGTGAGCTCTTCAACAGGTCAGCTCTTCAACAGGTGAGCTCTTCAACAGGTGAGCTCTTCAACAGGTGAGCTCTTCAACAGGTGAGCTCTTCAATGGAGCAATGGATGCCAACATTGGATTTTTTTTTTTTTTTTTACTGTAACTGTATACAGTCAATTCTTCTGTTGTTTTGTATGTAGATCACTGTATGTACAACTTTGTGTTGGTTGGGATGTACACTGTGTACATTGTGGGAAAAATAAAATATATTTGTTACCGTGTATTTGTGTGTTCTGAGTATAACAACAATATTCTCAAATATTTTACAACATACTTATGTATGTACTGTCTGTAGAAAGTGTAACGCTGAACAAAAAAAAGGCCTTCATTATGATGAATGGAGAAGAAGTGTTTTGCATTCATCAGTGTTTTACATTGAGCACATCAGTGTTCAACTGGTTCTTATAAATGTCTATTCATATGATGGTTTGTGTGTGTCATTTGAAAACAAAATACCATTTTGAGAAGAAATAACATTGTTTTGAATGTAAAATTTCATTTTGCAGGTGAATTGAGGGGTTTTGCCCATTGTGTGTGTGTTTTTTGATTTGTGTGTAGAGTTCTGAGAATATGAGACATGCTTTCAGAAAATGTGTGTAAACAATCGAGAAAAACTGTATTTTCACAGTATGCAAGTGTTGAATATACAGACATTTGATGGGCCTACTATACAATATCCATTACAATACTATAGTATTGTCTATATATTCTGTATACTCAAATGTCTGTATATTCATACTGTGAAAATACAGTAAAAAAGTAATGACATTGTACAGTAGTGAGGTGAATAAATAGTACACTGTATCGCCGTGGATACAGTGTACTATTTATTCACCTTACTACTGTACATTGTCATTAATTTTTACTTTACTTTGTTACAATATACTTTGTTACAATATACTTTTTTCCTGTAACTGCATGCTTTCTGTGTTCTCCATTTTTTGCTGTAGTGTCTAACGAATGATCTGTAGTGTTTATAATATTGACTCGTGTGTGTATGATCTGAAAGCATTGTTTGATTTTGAGCAGATAAAATAGTTTTGAGGCAATTGTTTGATGTTGCCAGAAGAGTCAGATGTTCTCTGAATGTGGTTTGAAAATTTGGTTTTGTGTTTAAGGTTTTGAGAAAGTGAGAGATGGTTTCAAGAAATGTGTTTTAGCAATTCAGAAAAACTGTAATAAGCAGTAATTAGAGGTTTATTGAGGAAAAAGTCATAGATAATAGTAAATATGTTTTCCCCAAACTATAACTGTGACCCAATACTATAATCTTATTCGGCACAGTACATTAGATGGACTGGAAGAAGCAGAAACATTTCTCTATAATTGGCTAACATGTAATAGGTCTACAGGGCAAGTATCTGTGGGGCTCAGGGATGTTGAGATTCAATTTTCAGTGTTTTTCAGCCACTTCGTGAGATGTAGATTTAAAGCTCATTAGTGCTTTAGGTTATCCTCTTAAGCCACAGACGAGAGAGAGAGAGAGAGAGAGAGAGAGAGAGAGAGAGAGAGAGACTAACTCATCCCAGTCCTCACGCTTCACAGTGCTTTATCATTAGCTACAAACTGCAGATTAATATTTCATCAGATGTGACATCAGGAGAAGCCTCCAGCTAAAGCGCGGGTGTCTTATTCAAACCAGCCGAAAACTATGATGGATGGACCGAGAGGGAAAATGGCTCGACCGTTGGGTTTATTATTGGAGAACTGATTGTAGTTGCTCCATTTTTTGCGAAGAGATCAGCATTTATTTTTTGACTCGTACAGGCGTAGTAATTGAAGTCTTATGATGCGGTATAAAATGGATGTGAATCCCTCACCTTTGAACTCTGATTTCTGACATCCTCAGAAAAAGAGACCATGTTTTTCTGTCACCGTATTTGAAATGTCAAAGAGTGCATGTCTCCAAGAGTTTGCAGGATTGCAAAAACTGCAAGTTTGAAGGGACTTTTTTGCCATTAAAGACAAAA
Source organism: Vimba vimba (assembly GCA_022828995.1). Taxonomy (NCBI): domain Eukaryota; kingdom Metazoa; phylum Chordata; class Actinopteri; order Cypriniformes; family Leuciscidae; genus Vimba; species Vimba vimba. The sequence continues at coordinate 2,696,685 of CM040830.1, forward strand.
TTAAATCTGTTTGTTTAGCCTTGAGATCTGAGAATGATTTTAAGCCACAGTTTTACGGCCTCTTGTCTAGACTCGGTGAATTCGTGTAACTTGACTCTGGTGGCACTCAGACGTTGTGTCGCTCTGACAGTACACAACTATAACATCTATAATAAGCGTGCATGTTTACTGGAAACTCTCTGAAGGACATGCTGGTCAGAGACGGATGAGAAATGCTTCTGTCTTATGTGACGTTTAGGTAAATCATTTTGTATCTTCCTCTCTTCCCCATAGCAAAGTACAAACCCAGTTTAGGGACCAACTCTCACTATTGACTAGTAGCTTATTATCATGCATATTACTAGGATAGTGGCTGTTTATTAGTACTTATAAAGCACATATTAATGCCTTATTCTGCATATTCTACATCCCTTAATCCTACAATACCTAAACTTAACAACTACCTTACTGACTATTAATAAGCAGTAATTAGGAGTTTATTGAGGCAAAAGTTGTAGTTAATAGTTAGTTAATAGTGGGAATTGGACCCTTAACTAAAGTGTGACGTGGTACATATTTCATACATTCTTTTGAATCATTTTTAAATCATTGTTCTGCTATTATAGTCTTTATTTTAACTCTAAATCCAATTCAAAGAGGTGATCTGATCTTTTGCAGGTACGTCCTTTGTTTCATTGAGTTAATTGGGTGATAAGGTGAGCTGCTGTTTTCACATGAATGAGAATTTGATTGTAATCTGTTCCAAAACCTTTTATGCACATTATTTGTTGTCTACGTCATGGAACATCATAATTAACGTACACTAAAGAGACTTCTTTATAACAGTGTGCTTTCTGTTATAGTAGTGCTGCAGCCCTATGGAAAATAAAGGGCATTCTGGGTTACTGCATTGAATATTTGTTTTAATTTTGTCAACAAATTATAAAGCACAGTATTAAATGATGACTGCATACCTAGTCCTCTCTGGCGGTATACAATAGTTTTGAGTGAGATGCAGAGCAGAGTTTAGATTTTATCCCGATCTACTCTTCGATTCTCTGTGAAAATGCATTTTTGGGTATATTTTATGGGCGTTTTTTGAGTCACAGCATATTGACAAAACTTATTTTGTGTCCCACAGCAAACTAAATAAATATTAAAGATAAGAATGGTTAAACAATTGCAGAAATGTTATTCTTTTTAAGCCGTTAAAGTTTGTATGTTTTACTGTCTATGCATATGTAAGCAAACATTTTATGTAAAATACATATTAATACTTCGATCATGTTGACCAGTACAGGGAATTATTTATGGACTATTAATATATTATAACTATGCTGGCATTCTCTCGTCACCAGAACCAGCCAGTCATCTCCAACTGTATTGTGTTCAAACATACAGTAAATAAATTACTATCCTGTTCTGACATATCCTGTAAGCAAAGGCAGCTTACAGCTCAGATTTGTCACACTACATTAAAGAGCAGCACAGTAGTTATTGTTTGAGTTTGTCATGAAATTGAAAAAGTTTGCTTTATGAAAGTAACATAAAACACTGACTATTTTTGTCTATAGTATTGCATTTCTGCATGAGTGCCCATCATCAATTCCATCTGAAAATGATGGAAAATAATTTATAGCTAATCGTCTTCTTAATGCTGCTAAGAAGCAACTGCCCACACACACATCTCCATCCCCCAAGATACTAAATGAAAAAGAGACAGGGAATGAAAAAACACAAAAGGGCGAGATGTGTGTAGATGTATTTTTAGTCCCAGGCCGTTAGTTAAATGAGGCATATTGGGGAGGTTTTGTGAAAAGAGAGCCAGGAGGCAAAATGATGATGATGGTCATCTTCTTCAGAGTCTAGCTTTTGTTTGACAGCAGAACAAGGGTAAGAAAAGGGCCATTTTATTCGGGTAAGTGCTTGTCATTTGATGTTGTATGACTGCGGTACAGTGCTTCGTTACTTTCATCTCTACAGTTCTTGATTTTGAGCTCAACCATCACCTTACCAACAGAACATTGGGTAACACTTTCTATGAAGTCCATGCTGATAATGAATTATAGCCCCATTTATACTTATTTATAAGTATTACTATTCTACACTTATTTTTATAAAGACTCATTAAGACCTACACTGCATTATAAGAACAGTTATAATTACATTTGTATTATTTTGCATAATTCTAAGTCTCATAATCCATTATACACTGATTTATAAATGATCAAATATAAAATAGTTACAGATACACTTGTTTGCTGCACCAATTAATTATCAATTATGTCTTTAATGGCTAATGTTTGCATTAGAAGTCATGAATGGTAATTATGATTTGTTAAAATCTATATCTCCTCAGCCATATGCATAGTATTGCTTATAGCAGTTTAAAATTATACTTTAAAAATATTTTTGCAGTGTTTTGCTTGTATGTTTCTAATTATTGTTCATTAGTTACATACACGTAAACAACTTAAAATGTATAATGAGCACATCTTCTTGATTTCATAACATTTGCTTTAGAAAAACTGCATCTTATGTTTTCTCTTTACTTAACGCCATCAATGATGCATTTACAGAGGTTAGTAATTGTATTATCACTCACAATAAGTATTTATAACATGGCTATTAAACACAATATATTCACTTATTTGACAGAAATAAATCTGTATGACTAAAAAGTCATTGTAACTATAATATAATAACATAGCAATGCAGGCTACATAAATACATTAATGGAACCACACGACTGACTAATTACTACTTATAAATCAGTATAATGGAATATGAGCATGCACAATGAAAAAGCAAATGCATGACTTATAAGTAATTATAAAAATAATATAAATGTAACTATAACTGTTCTTATAATTCAGTATAGGTCTTTATGAGTCTTTATAAATATATTTATATAATAGTACTCTTAGGCATCCTTCCGTCTACAGGAGACGATGGTGTAGCTTCCATTTTTCCTTTTTTGTTTGGTGACTGCACTGCACCTTCGCGAGTGGCTATAGAGCCCGACTCTAGAATGGCAATCTCTGCTGCATTTTCTGCAGGAGAAAGACTATGCCTGCTGAGGCTGCAGTTGTTTTTCATTCCTATTGACTCTTTTTGCGGCACGCAGCGCGCAGACCTTGTAGATGCGCAGCTTGGCCCTCTCTGTGAGGTTAGCGTTGTTCCAGACCCTCTGGTTCAGTCTGGCCATGACCGCTGGTGCCTTGGCGGCCCTGCGATTTATCTCTGTCGATGTCTGAGAGAGCTGGAGATGGTGGACCCGAGGTAAGTGAAGTCCTCCACAACTTCCAGGTTGTTCACATCAATGGCGATGGTCGGAGGGGAGTCTATTTCCTGGGCCATGACTTTGGTTTTCTTCAGACTGATGGTCAGTCCAAACTCCTTGCAGGTGTAGGAAAGGCGACTGAAAAGCTGCGACAGGCCATCTTTGGTTTGGGCCGTCAAGGCTGCGTTGTCGGAGAAGAGCATCTCACGAATGAGTACCTCTGTGACTTTAGTCTTGGCACGGAGACGAGCGATGTTGAACAGTTTGCCATCAGCCCTGGTGTGGATGTAGACTCCCTCATTGCATCCCTTGAAGGCGTACTGGAGGAGCATGGAGAAGAAGATGCCGAAGAGCGTTGGCGCGAGGACACAACCTTGTTTAACTCCACTGCTGATGGGGAAGGACTCAGATGTTGCACCATTGAAGCAAACTGTGCTGTGCATGTTATCGTGAAATGAGGTGATGACAGCCAACAGTTGTGGGGGGCAGCCAGTCTAGTCCCAGTGTACTAGGGCAAGGCAACGCCTTGTAAGCCAGGAGGGCCTTCCTCTTCGCCTCAGTCACGGGCTCCATTTCCTCCCAGTGGGCCATGTACCAGTCGGACTTCTTGCGCTCCTTCTTCCCGTAGGCTGTAATGGCTGTGTTGTACACTGTGCCTTGGAGGTGGGACCACTTGTAGTCAATGGTGTCATCGATAGGTGGCTCCTTGGTGAGAGCCTCCTGTAGGTTTCTGACAAGTTGCTGTGTCTTCTCTGGGTTGCTTGCACAGCAGGTGTTGATACGTGGGCGGCTGTTCATGGAGTGATGCAGCTTAATCGGAGTAACTCGCACCTTGCTGGGCACAAGGGAGTGGTCCGTGTCGCAGTCGGCACTGTGGTAACTGCGGGTGAGGAGGATACTGGCAAGTTCCGCACGCCTGGTGATGACGAGGTCTGAACTGGTGCCAGTGGCGGGACCGTGGGTGTCTCCATGACACCTGATTGGATCTCTTTGCTTTTGAAGAAGATGCTTGTCACGCAGAGGCCATGTAAGCAGCACATCTCCAGCAGACACTGACCGTTCTCGTTGATCTTAACCCTACCATGAAAACCTAGGCAGGTAGGCCAGGATTCGTTGTCGGCTCCCACTCTAGCATTGAAGTCACCGAGCAGGTAAAGTCCTTCAGTGCTGGGGATTCTAGATATTGTTTCATCCAGTGCCTCATAGAACTGGTCTTTCTCCTCTGAGGTGGAGCAGAGAGTTGGGGCATACACACTGATGATGTTAGCTGGGTCAGAGGATGTTGACAAGCAGAGTGCAAGGATCCTCTCCAAGCCTGACGATGGAGGTTCAATGAAGGCGACGAGCGTGTTCTTGATAGTGAAGCCGACACTGTGCTGCATTGGTTCACATGAGGACTTCCCTTGCCAAAAGAAAGTGTAGCTTGCTTCCCTGATGTTACCACTGTCAGCCAGTCAGGTCTCCTGTAGGCAGGCCACGTCGAAGTTCAGTCGAGAGAGTTCCCTGTCGATGACGGCCGTCTTGCGTGCATCGTCAGTCTGCTGCAGGTCAGATCTGGGCACAAGGTCCTGACGTTCCAACTTGCGAATCGAAGAGCTGGAGTCTTTTTTCTTTTCTGAGTATTTTAGCCTGATGTGGAAAATGTGACCGACTTGATGAGATGGCTCTCTAAGCTCCACACACCCAGTGAAGCAGGCAGGCCATGGCGGGACAGCACCTTGCCCAGCTTGAGGCGGGTGGTAGCTGTCCAATGAGATGCGATGATCTCTCCCACAGTCAGAAGTGGCTCCTGGCACTCATTTGTTTTTGGGTGAATCGGATGAGTTTATCATTGGTAACTGCCACTTCCCGTGTTGTGTCATCACCTTGCGGTGTCGCTGGAGTGTCCTCTCCAGTGGAGCTACAAAGCCTGGACAGGGTGATATGGAGAATCAGCAGTTGCCCATGCAGCAGACTCCCCCTCTCCACGCAGCTGGTGTATCCCAGGGAAAGACATAAGTCAATGCAGCTAGGCACCAGAAGCGTTGCAGGAGTTACCAGGGTGACGTTGAACACAGTGTCAGACTGCCTTAGGGACTCCGTCTCCGGATTTGATTTCGGGGTTGACTCCCCTAGCCTTCCCATGAATGGGTACAGCCGCAAGGAGGCGGAGGTTTGAAATTGGAGTTTTCCTTCTCCTAGATGAGCGGCCATCCAGGGCTGACAAGCCCCATCTGCCCGAAGCAACTGATTTTAAGGCGCCAGTGACCCGCCTTCACCCCTTCTCCTGTTAGTTGAAAATGTGGTCCCCCGGGAAACTAAGCCACACATAAAGGCCAGGAGCTGGATTTTGGTTGACAGAGGCGATCAGCGACACACGCTGTATGGGGAATTACTTGAGAAGTGGGCACTTATCCCCACTTCCACCCCAGCTATATCAACCTTGGACCTAGGTCTTAATGAGTCTTTATAAATATATTTTTAGAATAGTAATACTTACTTATAAATAAATAGAGCTATAATTCATTATAAGCATGGTCTTCATAGAAAGTGTTACCAAACTCTCTTTTCTGCTGCCCTCCACTGGATTTTTTTTGTTGGTAAGTTTTTGTAATGTTCTTAATTCTCTGCTGCTCACAAAAGCAGCATTTATTTAATAAAAAAATAATCTAAAAACAGTAATATTTTGAAATATTATTGCATTTTAACATAACTGTTTTCTACGTGAATTTATAGTAAATTGTAATTTATTCCTGTGATCAAAGCTGAATTTTCAGCATCATTACTCCAGTCTTCAGTGTCACATGATCCTTCAGAAATCACTCTAATATGATGATTTGATGCTCAAGAAACATTTATGATTGTTATCAATGTTGAAAACAGTTGTGCTGGTTCATAATTTTGGGGAAACAGCAAAACATTTTTTTAAGGATTCTTTAATGAAAAATAATTAATTCATTTGAAATAGAAACATTGTTAGTGTTTTTACTGTGACTTTTGACCCATTTAATTTGTCCTTGCTAAATAAATATATATGCTAACAGACAGTTCTCTCCAGGTATTTTAAGTGTCTCAGTTGTTAAACATGAGAATGACTGCAATGTTTAAGCTTGTTCTGGTTACAGCAAATTCATTTACATAGCAAAAAGCATGGTGTTATAGCAAATGTTTATTAATAATTATGACCAACATGATTAAATATTTCAAAAGATGAAACAAAGACCTGCCTCATACTGTACCAGCTGCATCAGTGCTTCTATTGCGAGGAATGACGCATGAACAGGAGAAAGATCCTCCTATCATCACCTGATTCTAATGCAGTGTGGTGTAGTTCAACGCCCTTGGCTTCAGGACGAGTGTAAAGAGGAACCAATCCTGAGCGTCTGGGCTGATAAGAGCATCTCACTCGCTCAAGGATTCACAGTCTGTCCTTCGGCCAAGAGCTTCTCGTTCAGAGGACTCAAATGAAGCACATCATTAAGGAAGGTGAAAGCCAAGGGCATGCTTTGTGTTGATTATTTTAAACCCCTCTCTGACCACCGACTGTAACCTGCCGCCACACTATTATCCCAGTGCAGAAGCCATTTAAACAGCTAATGCAATCCAAGACAGTCGTGCCATGTTTAAAACCTGACTGAGGTGTGGAAAAACATCTTTGCTTTGCAAAAAGTCAAAGTTTTCCGGGTGTCAGGAGGCTGTGGGTTCTTCAGTGTGACATTCTGCTCTGTTTCCATCAGCTCTGTGACCCGGCTGACCCCACCGGAGGCTGTTTCTCAGTCAGTGCTGGTGGAGACAGGGAACCTCAAGGACCCATCATCCAAAAACACTGCTTTCATGAGTTTACACAGGTGTTGGCAGTGGATGCGCTGTGTTTGTACATGCTGGTTAGCAGCTATAGGGCTGGGAGAGAGATGACTTGAAAGAGTAAACCAATAGAAATATGTCAGTATTTTCTAGTATCTTTCCCTTTGCTTTTCTGCATCAACTAACATCTAATACATTTGTATTTTATCTAATTTTACTAAACTGAATGACATCATATATTAATCTGAAGGCGTGTTCAACTGGTAGACATTTTCTAGTATGTTTCCTTTTGCAGTGTGCACTATGCCACCAACTGACAGAAATAATGATTTTTTTTTATTCTATTTTCATTTTACTTAATTTTATTAAACTGAAGTACATCATATATTAATCTCAATGCATGTTCAGAATAATAGCAGAACTCGTTTATGTTACGGGATGCAGACACAGGAGAGGAAAATGGAGACGGGGAGACAAGGGAATAGTCCATATGGCATGATCTTCTTCTTCTTTTAATTTTTATTGGTGGTTGGCAAACCAACTTAAAGGTGCATTACCGCCACCTACTACTCGGCACGGCACAGCGCGGATGAATCCAGTGTTTTGAGGAGAATGTGCGGCTCAGTCACCGCGCCGGTGTGGATACTGGCATTCGGAATCACAGATTCTACTTTTTGGAAGTATGATCAACATAAGAATTTTCACCGGAAAATTTCCTCTGAAAAATGTTGTTAACATTAACAATCTGAGAACAAAGTATAATTTGCATGGTTTGACGTGATATGATAACCTTTTTTCCCCTTAGTTGGTCAGAACAAAAGTGGATGTTACTTGTTCAGATGACATTTTCCGGTGAAAATTCTTATGTTGGTGATACTTACAAAAAGTAGAATCTGTGATTGCGAATGCCAGCCGCACGTAAAAGCTGGACCGGTTGCATTTACAGATCCATTTTGCAGAAAATGTAGCTATTTATCAATGGCTATGGTGGGTTTTTTTGGGGGTTTTTTTTCGGATATAGTTTCTGATCACATCAGGTAAGATGTTTTTTATTTTTCACCAATAGGGTAATCAAACCACCAAGTGGTGCACCTTAAAAATGAACCCAGTGCCTCTGCTAGGTGTATGTGTTCGCTTTATCCATCGCTCTCTAGAGTGCAAAGGCAGACCCAAAGAGTTAAAGAACTGTATGGAGCCGTTTCAGACTTTCGACTTCTCCTCAGCAAGCCTGTCACTCATAACCTTATTATCCCCCAAACAGGCGATTCCCTGAGTGGCTCCAGCACAGTTCCCTGACTCTGCATGCTTGATGTTATTGCTTCAACAGGCGCCTGTGAAGAACTCTCGCCTTGAAGCCAAAGAGGCTGCAAAGGCACAACAAGCGTCGATAGATCACTGTTTCCCATTCGGTGCGCTGGTTCTAAAACAGCACACTCCTCCGAAGGCACCAAGCGTTTCTCTGAGCTATTTATTTTGATGCCAAATGCATAGCGCCAAACCAGCCACCCATAAAACATCTTTAAGCAAGCTGTCGCTTCTTTAGAGGGAGAACGCACTCTGTATTTCCTGGAAATGAAAATAAAGCCTGTCTGTGCAACTGAACGTGCAACTCATGATGTAATTCTCTAGCAAACAGAGTAAGAGAAAGAATAGCGTATGACAGGACGTGCCTGTTGCCACTTTGAAAATGGTAGAAATCTTGGAATTATTTCCATCTGCATTTATGCATTTGGCAGATGCTTTTATCCAGAGCATTTGAGGTATACATTAATCAACGTGTGTGTGCGCTGGGAATAAAACCCACCACCTCTGTGTTGCTGGCGCAATGCTTTATACCAGTTGAGTTGCAGGAACATTAAAGTGTTTGTTATTCCACAAAATGTATAAAAAACACTGATTGAGAAAATGGTGTTTTGCAGGGAATTTGGACTGATGTTGAGATGTTCTTACATCTGTGTTAATTTCCACCCCATTGTCTAGTATATGCCAAAAAGGTTGTATCCGTAGGGAACATCTTGTTCATCCATTGATTACCCACTGGTTTGGGATAATAATCATTACCAAGACAAGGTTGACTGGTGCGTGAGCCGGAGGCCATTAGTGTCTCATTTCGGCCTGGAGGCCTGAGCAATGGAAATCTATATGAATCCAGTGGACCTCATCTGACTGAAGCCGGCCGCACACTGGGAGAATCATTTTGTCCTTTACGATTTATTCATCTTAAAAGAAATGTGTGTCAGAGTACGGTATGCATCTTAGTGGGGTTGAAATTAACGGGGGATTGGAGCTAAAATGCCTGAAATTTTGCTGTGCAGGCGCTTCAGTGATTATAACGGGAGTTTGTATGAGAGTGCAGAACTCAGTAACACACACTGTAAAATCTAATTAGTTAGACTTGCATAAAAAATTATGCAAACCGATTGCTTTAAAAAAAAAAAGTCAAGTGAAATAATATTAATAGTATGTTGAACTGGCAAATGCTAATTTAGTATACAGTAGTTCACTTAGTTCTAGTTGCTAAAAAAAAAAAAAAAGAACTGTAGAGAGGACCTGATCATTTACTTCAGATTTACTCTTGACTTGTCTACTCAGAATTACTGACATTGCGGCATTAATAAATTATGGAATTGTTTTTCAAAAATAAACTTTTTTTTGTTTTATTTGCCAATTTATTTTGCTGTCTTGTGTTAGTAGTGGCACAACAAAAACAAACAAATACAATTGTTATTGTTACAATTGATCAAAATTGTTTTTGTCAATTACAAAAATGTAATTGATACCATTGTTGTGTTTTGCATGCTGAATGTTGAAGTCTGTGTGTGACACAAACATGGTCAATTTCAAGATATTGTCACAAATATAGAGGGATTATATCAACCAAATTAAAAGCTTCACAAGGCGTTTATGGCATAAGAGTTACCTTTTTGTTTGTTTTTTAAAGATCATTATTCAACATACAAACTAGTGAATGATTTAGTTAGAAGTTAGCAACCTATTTATTACTTCCCTTCCTTTGAAACCAAATAACTGTGATTTCTTGTTGCATCGCTGCATCAATAGGAAGATAATTATAATATAAATGAAGTTCCAAGTGCCCAACCAAAGGGAACACTGATCACCATAATTCAGTTCAAACAAAAACATTTTAGAAAATCAACATCAATTTATGAAGTCAGCTTATGTGATGTTCTCTCAGATTTGTCAGTTGTATTGCAAATTCAACATTCAAGATGACTTTGGGAAATGAGTGAATGCATCTAGAGATAGATCTAGTTCTCTCAAAAACGTTTTCTTGACACATTGGCACTTTTTGTTTTCTGAGTAAAAAAGGCGTAGTATGTGAATAGTACAGAATACCAGATTTCTATAATTAAATTAAGTCTAAGTAAAGTTAACTGAAAAGTGAACAACTGAACAACTGTTTTATTTTACAGTGTAGGCTGAAGTCAGTGATGATTCACTTCTTTGCTTGCTTTCTGTATATACCTTTTTTCCTCCCAGTTTGAATAACCAGTTTTGTTTTTCGTGCTACTAAGATAACCAATGTGAAATCTTGATATTCTAATGAATAAAACATATGTAACATAGCATAGCATAAATGCCATGTCAGATGCAGCTTCTGTTTAATTTTTGCACTGTAAAGATGGCTTATGTTGATGTTCATACACTTTTATTTGTATTTACAACACAGATTTCACGATTCCGTGTCTCTGTTTCAAGGACTTTTATTTTGATATTAATCTTGTCTTGTTGTGCCTGTGTTTAGTTCCTGTTTATTTAGGGGCCGTTTACACGACACCGTTTTCAACTGAGAGCGTAAAACTTTTTATGCATTTTGGCCGTTCATTTACATGACAACAGTGTTTTGGGCGGCTGAAAACGCAAAAAGTTTTTGAAAACGGTCTCTGTGTAAACAACAAAAACACGAATCATGCACACGCGTATTACATGTTCAGTCTATAGTGTTTCATCGCCATCTACTGGCCTGGCAGCAGAATACAGCGTTTTTAGTCGTTTTCCGTGGATCCGTGTGAATGGAGATCGTTTTGTCTGTATGTGGAAAACTCAAAGAAAAAACTTCTCAGCTTTAAGCATATTGTCGTGTAAACGTACCCTAGTTCCTGTTACCTTGTCTCCATTGTAATCTTGTAAGTTTCCATAGAAACCCTTGTTTGTTACCATGTCAGCTGATCACCTACACCTGTCCTTCACTTAGTCTCTTGTTAACTTTATGGATTTAAACCCTCAGTCATGGTGTGATTATTATCTGGTGTTTTAATGTATGGTTCCTGGTGTTATCTATGTTATTTCTGCATCAAGCATTTGTCTGGATTATCAAGTCAAGACAGTGTGTGACAACAGGTATATTTAATAAGGCCATCATAAAATCAAACAAATTGCCCTTACAAAGGTAAAAAATGTCCCTGAAAATAAGTTCCAATTTTTGACGGCTTTGCTCATGATTTGCAGCATTGAAAGGAAGATTAACTTATCAATCCATGTCATGTTCTGACATCCTCACTGATACAGAAAATTAAAATGCTATCACACAAATTCAAGCAAGCTTTTGCACCAATATTGGCAGTGTGATAGTGAAGGGAACAAAAAAAAATGGTTGTCATATCGACAAGCTCAGCACTTTAACTCTCTCTCTCTCTCTCTCTCTCTCTCTCTCTCTCTCTCTCTCTCTCTCTCCTCTCTCTCTCTCTCTCTCTCTCTCTCTCTCTCTCTCCCTCTCTCTCTCTCTCTCTCTCTCTCCCTCTCTCTCTCTCTCTCTCTCTCTCTTTCTTTCTCTCTCTCTCTCTCTCTCTCTCTCTCTCTCTCTCTCTCTCTCTCTCTCTCTCTCTCTCTCTCTCTCTCTCTCTCTCTCTCTTCTTTTGGTTTTTCATTAGCAGTCACGCTGCAGGATTGCAACCCAAAATTTCGGACACTGCCAGAAATCCGTCTGAGGCAAAGATTCATTACAGAGCCAATTAATTAGCCGTCAGTGAGCATGTCAGAGTAAGCGATCCAAGACTGCTGATTTTGCCCTCTGACAAAAGAAATATTTTACCATCCCCAACGTTTGTCTCGGATGGCAATATTGTTGCAAAAAAACCCCAGTGTGTGCTCCAGCATTCAGAGGATTCAGAGGATTCAGCAGCAGCGAGACAAACACACCAGAAGAGGGCTCTGCGTGTCAGCTAACAGATCCTCTCGATGGATCTTCTCTTTCCTCGAGGACTCCTTCATCATCACCCTCCTTCATCATCATCCCTCCTCCTTTCTTCATCCTCCTCCATCATCATCCCTCCTCCTCCATCATCATCACCCTCCTTCATCATCATCACCCTCCTTCATCATCATCCCTCCTCCTTTCTTCATCCTCCTCCATCATCATTATCATCCTCCTCCTCCTTCATCATCCTCCTCCTCCTTCATCATCATCCTCCTCCTTCATCATCATCCTCCTCCTCCTCCATCATCATCACCCTCCTTCATCGTCATCCCTCCTCCTTTCTTCATCCTCCTCCTTCATCATCATCCTCCTCCTTCATCATCATCCTCCTCCTCCATCATCATCACCCTCCTTCATCGTCATCCCTCCTCCTTTCTTCATCCTCCTCCTTCATCATCATCATCCTCCTCCTCCTCCTTCATCATCATCCCTCCTCCTTCATCATCATCATCATCCTCCTCCTCTATCATCATCACCCTCCTTCATCATCATCCCTCCTCCTTTCTTCATCCTCCTCCTTCATCATCATCACCCTCCATCTTCCTCCTCTTCCTCCTCCTCCATCATCATCACCCTCCTTCATCATCATCCCTCCTCCTTCATCATCATCCTCCTCCTCTTCATCCTCCTCCTCCTTCATCATCATCCTCCTCCTCTATCATCATCATCATCCTCCTTTCTTCATCATCCTCCTCCTCCTTCATCATCTTCATCCTCCTCCTCCATCATCATCATCATCCTCCTTTCTTCATCCTCCTCCATCATCATCCCTCCTCCTCCATCATCATCACCCTCCTTCATCATCATCACCCTCCTTCATCAACATCCCTCCTCCTTTCTTCATCCTCCTCCATCATCATTATCATCCTCCTCCTCCTTCATCATCATCCTCCTCCTTCATCATCATCCTCCTCCTCCTCCATCATCATCACCCTCCTTCATCGTCATCCCTCCTCCTTTCTTCATCCTCCTCCTTCATCATCATCCTCCTCCTTCATCATCATCCTCCTCCTCCATCATCATCACCCTCCTTCATCGTCATCCCTCCTCCTTTCTTCATCCTCCTCCTTCATCATCATCATCCTCCTCCTCCTCCTTCATCATCATCCCTCCTCCTTCATCATCATCATCATCCTCCTCCTCTATCATCATCACCCTCCTTCATCATCATCCCTCCTCCTTTCTTCATCCTCCTCCTTCATCATCATCACCCTCCATCTTCCTCCTCTTCCTCCTCCTCCATCATCATCACCCTCCTTCATCATCATCCCTCCTCCTCCATAATCCTCCTCCTCCTCTTCATCCTCCTCCTCCTTCATCATCATCCTCCTTTCTTCATCATCCTCCTCCTCCTTCATCATCTTCATCCTCCTCCTCCATCATCATCATCATCCTCCTTTCTTCATCCTCCTCCTCCTCCTCCTCCTCCTCCTCCTCCATAATCCTCCTCTTCCTCTTCCTCTTCCTCTTCCTTCTTCATCCTCCTCCTCCTCCTCCTCCTTCATCCTCCTTCATCCTCCTCCTCCTCCAGGTCCAGTATTAACAGGCAGGGCCACGGGTGCAGCGTGTGAATATTTCAGCATATATCGCTGGTAGAATGGAGGACCTGTGACCTGATGGGTGAAAGAGAGGTGAGAGGTAAGGAAGAGATATAGTGAATTGATGCATAAGTTAAAAAAAAAACAAAAACAAAAAAAAAAACAGAAGGTGTGAAAATGCATGAATAGAGAATCTTCTCTCGTTTGCAGGCTGATGCGTGTTGTAGAATTCATGTCTAGCTGAGGGAATCAAATATAGATGCTACAAAGTCTCTTCATTTAAGGCAGATTAGTATGCCATAAAACCAGTCTCACAAACTGTCTGTTTTTTTTGTTTGTTTTTTTACAGAAAAGGGTAAATAAAATAAAAATTATAGTAAAAACTTATAGTAGACTTTTTGTTTCAGAGATTTGTCCTGTTTGTTTTATATCTTAAAACTTTATATCTTCAATACAACCTGTCATCCATCCATCCATCCATCCATCCATCCATCTATAAGCAATCTTTAAAAATCACACAAGACAGACTGAAACCATTATCAATTTCTAAATTAATTACTTGAATTCAATATTCTATGACCCTCAAATGATTTATAAACACTTCTTTGAAGGTGCAGTTTTTAAATGCTCACAACGTGCTTATATTGTACATTTAAGTGTCTATCCAAATGTATGAGAATGATCTCGACCCTTACTGTACCTACAGCATCTGTGAATATTAATGAGATGTTTGAATGACTGATGAGCTCAGTGTATCTGTGCAGATCGCACTACTCAAATAAATATAAGCTCTGGTAACCTTGTACTGTGGCATGTGGCGTCAGGCTTTTTTAGCAGTTAGATTGTTTAATGTTTTCTATTGGCCACTTATTATAAGAGCGAGACAGGATTGGATGGCATTCTGTCAGCAGCATTCAGTGAAGGTGAAACGGCTAGACTTATCAAAATGAATATTAAAATGCATCATTGCTGCTGCTGACAGAAATATACATACATGTATGTTGACATTGAATGCACAAGTGGATAGAGAGGCTATATATATATATATATATATATATATATATACATATAAAATTTGTTTTATTATTATATTTTTTTTTATTGATTATATATATATATCAATAAAACAAATTTATAATAATAAAACAAATTTTATATGTATATATATATATATATATATATATATATATATATATATATATATATATATATATATATATATATAATTTAAATGGACAGATTAATAGACATATTTGAAATGGTTTGATTGATACATGTTTTAAAATGTAGTTAAAAACAAAATAATAAAACAATATATAATTCTCAACTGACAAATAAATAGACATATCATCAGAAGTTTGGGGTCGGCAAGATATTTTAGTGTTTTAAGTCTCCTTTGCTCTTGCAAAAATATGGAAATATTATTACAATTTAAAATAACTTTTTTTTTATTTTTGAATATATTTGAAATTGCAATTTATTTCTGTGATCAAAGCTGAATTTTCAGCAGCCAACATTATTAATGCCTTTACTGTTGTTTTTAATCAAATTGATGGTTCTTGCTGAATAAAAATATTCAATTCTTTAAAAAAGAAAATGTCACTGACTCCAGACTTTTGAACAGTAGTGAATAAATGTAGTTTATGTTTTTAAATGTAGTTAAATAACCAAACAACAGCAAAAATAAATAATCAATAAATATTTCAATGCAAATTTAAAATTGCATTTTGAAAAATAATTTTTCAATTGCTTTAATTTGTCCATTTGCATGTTTTGCGTGTGCAGTTAATTAAAAAAGTATAAATTAAACAAGCCTAAATGATAATAATAAAAAGTATTTAGCAACGTTTCAGTCCCATGACCTTCATCTGGCATTTACAATCATTTTATTATCATACAAATGTGATAAAAATTGTGACAGGAAGACACTGGAGTATTTCATGGCTCAGGAATCATCTGTTGTTTAACGATGTGCTACTATTGCTACGATCCGACGTGAAAACCGGCATCGGCCCGGAATTATGGCGTGTTCAAGTCCTCCAGGGAAGTTCGTGTTTATGAGGTGGAAAGTCGCGTTTATAAGGTGGGAAGTTCGTGTTTACGAGGTGAAAGTTCATGTGTTTACGAGGTGGGAAGTCGCATTTACGAGGTGGAAAATCATGTTTACGAGGTGGAAAATCATGTTTACGAGGTGGGAAATCATGTTTACGAGGTGGGAAGGTCGCGCATTTACGAGGTGGGAAGTCTGTGTGTTTACGAGGTGGAAAGTCTGTGTGTTTACAAGGTGGAAAGTCTGTGCGTTTACAAGGTGGGAAGGTCGCGCGTTTACGAGGTGGGAAGGTCGCGCGTTTACGAGGTGGGAAGGTCGCACGTTTACGAGGTGGAAAGTCGTGTTTACGAGGTGGGAAGTTCGTGTGTTTACGAGGTGGGAAGTCGCGTTTATAAGGTGGGAAGTTCGTGTTTACGAGGTGGAAAGTTCTTGTGTTTACGAGGTGAAAAGTTCTTGTGTTTACGAGGTGGGAAGTCGCATTTACGAGGTGGAAAATCATGTTTACGAGGTGGGAAGTTCGTGTTTACGAGGTGGAAAGTTCTTGTGTTTACGAGGTGGGAAGTCGCATTTACGAGGTGGGAAGTTTGTGTGTTTACAAGGTGGGAAGGTCGCACGTTTACGAGGTGGAAAGTCGTGTTTACGAGGTGGGAAGTTTGTGTGTTTACGAGGTGGGAAGTTGCGTTTACGAGGTAGGAAGTTCGTGTGTTTACCAGGTGGGAAGTCGCTTTTACGAGGTGGGAAGTTCGTGTTTACGAGGCGGGAAGTCACGTTTATGAGGTGGGAAGTTTGTGTGTTTACGAGGTGGAAAGTTTGTGTTTATGAGGTGGGAAGTCGCGTTTACGAGGTGGGAAGTTTGTGTGTTTACGAGGTGGGAAGTCGCGTTTACGAGGTGGGAAGTCGCGTTTACAAGGTGGGAAGTTTGTGTGTTTACGAGGTGGAAAGTTTGTGTTTACGAGGTGGGAAGTCGCGTTTACGAGGTGGGAAGTTTGTGTGTTTACGAGGTGGCAAGTCGCGTTTACAAGGTGGGAAGTTTGTGTGTTTACAAGATGGAAAGTTCGTGTTTACGAGGTGGGAAGTCGCGTTTACGAGGTGGGAAGTCTCGTTTACGAGGTGGGAAGTTTGTGTGTTTACGAGGTGGAAAGTTCATGTTTACGAGGTGGGAAGTCGCGTTTACGAGGTGGGAAGTCGCGTTTACAAGGTGGGAAGTTTGTGTGTTTACGAGGTGGAAAGTTTGTGTTTACGAGGTGGGAAGTCGCGTTTACGAGGTGGGAAGTTTGTGTGTTTACGAGGTGGCAAGTCACGTTTACAAGGTGGGAAGTTTGTGTGTTTACAAGGTGGAAAGTTCGTGTTTACGAGATGGGAAGTCGCGTTTACGAGGTGAGAAGTTTGTGTGTTTAAGAGGTGGGAAGTCGCGTTTACGAGGTGGGAAGTTTGTGTGTTTACAAGGTGGAAAGTTCGTGTTTACGAGGTGGGAAGTCGCGTTTACGAGGTGGGAAGTTTGTGTGTTTAAGAGGTGGGAAGTCGCGTTTACGAGGTGGGAAGTCTCGTTTACGAGGTGGGAAGTTTGTGTGTTTACGAGGTGGAAAGTTCGTGTTTACGAGGTGGGAAGTCGCGTTTACGAGGTGGGAAGTCGCGTTTACGAGGTGGAAAGTTTGTGTTTACGAGGTGGGAAGTCGCGTTTACGAGGTGGGAAGTTTATGTGTTTACGAGGTGGAAAGTTCATGTTTACGAGGTGGGAAGTCGCGTTTACGAGGTGGGAAGTCGCGTTTACGAGGTGGAAAGTTCGTGTTTACAAGGTGGGAAGTCGCGTTTACGAGGTGGGAAGTTGCGTTTACGAGGTGGGAAGTCGCGTTTACGAGGTGGAAAGTTTGTGTTTACGAGGTGGGAAGTCGCGTTTACGAGGTGGGAAGTTGTGTTTACGAGGTGGGAAGTCGCGTTTACGAGGTGGGAAGTTGTGTTTACGAGGTGGGAAGTTGCGTTTACAAGATGGGAAGTCGCGTTTACGAGGTGGGAAGTCATGTCGGAGTAAGATGGCGGTGTACTTTCTCTTAATTAATTAAAGGTTTTTAAACTTTACTTCTAGAAAATGAAGAACAAGGAATGTGCATCAGGTGTGTTTTGCTTTTTTTATGTTTTTAATTTATGAAGCCACGGTGTACTTTATCGTTACATATTATATTGTTATATTATAATCCTATAATAGGCCTATATTGTGTAGGCAATTAGCTTACTTCGCTGTAAATAGAAAAGTCTAGCACTATCCCTGCTAAAATTCCTTTAAGTATCGTGGTATTCCACCATGTTTCTCACTGACATGCACACAACTCGTAAAGATCGGGGCTTCCCACTCGAATTCACGACATTGTGGTGGCGTTCATGTGCGTTCAGCTCGTAAAAACGATCTTTACGACCTGACTTGAACGCACCATTATTGGCGTGGAGTTTCCTTTCATCGCAGGAAAAAGCTTGAGGAAAGATGTGCCATTGACCCAAGCACATCAGCGAGTGTTTAACAGATCTAGAGTTTTGAGACGAGGGTCTCGGGTGTTAATTGCATCCACCGCTGGGTGGCTCGCGCTCCAAACCCGAGGCAAATCTCAAAGCTCTCGGACTTTAAAGGGAATATTTTTCCTAAGAGCAGAGAGGGAGGGGGGCGTATATGGGCACGGATGCTGGGAATCAATAATTCATAAGACCTCTTCTTATTAGGGGTCTCTTGACAGTCTCGCGGTGCTTATACGGAGGTCTCGAGTTGGATGAGAGGCTTCTCGCAGAATCCCTCTGTCATGATCACACAAAATACAAACCCCCGATTCATGTATCCTAGCAGAACAACGAGCCCCGGTCCGGAGCCCATCGTTTGAGAAGTTTGCTTCTATTAAGTAGTAAGTACAGCTTCTGAATCACCACAAGATCTAGGAAGAACCGTGTGCTTTGAAACATGTAGTGTCACGTGCTCCTGGTCCAAAGCAAGAGGATGAGATGCTTTCTTCTAATAGTATGTAATTATGCCTCAGCGCTTTGAATGGTGTGTAATTTTCCCTAGGTGATTATTCCACTCTCTCTTTAAATAGCCCAAATGTTAGTGAGATGTGTTTGAGGGTTTTGTGTCTGTATCCTCACAGCGCTCTAGAATCACGGAGATCACTGCTGTTCCCTGAAAGGAACATTTCATTTGTATTCATAAGAGATTGCATGTAAAGTGTACATTTAGATTTCTCTGAAAATGCACTGAATCATAGTGACTGCATGTAGAACATAAGACTTGTTATGCAATATACAGGTGGATAAGAGCCTTTAAATTTGCATTCTCGGGTATAGTATAGTATAAACTTGGACTTTTTAAAAAATATATATCAAATGTATTTATGAATGAAATTAGCCCCATATGGGAACTAATTAAAATTCATCTGTGCTATTTGTACAAAGGTTATCAACATTAACTATTTTTCATTATTTTAAATAAAATAAACACTAACTGAATTTTTTTTTTTTTTAAATGCATGAATAAAATGCATTTATTCCAGCTAGGCAGGGCAACATTTCTCATTAGCATTTATTTTAATCTTATTAACAAATTAACTAAAATTAACTAAAAACTAACTGTTGATTAAAATGCTATATTTGATATTACATTGTGTGTGTAAATGAATAGTCTTGGTGCTGGAAAACCAATGCTCAGGACAATAGAGGCACCAGAATAAACATATTCATGATTGTGAAGCTGAAAATACTGGTAAATGCACTGTTTGTGTGTCATGTACTGGCAATAAACATTCAATTAATCTCATTTATAATGAGTACAATAAAACCAAAGGGTTTAAATCGTTAAAGTTATTTATGCGTAAAAGGCTTTATGTTTTAGATATGCAGTGATTCAGTGTCTATCCAAACGTGCACACATGTATGAGAGCTAGAAGCACGCTTAGCATATAAGCGCTGAATGCTAATGAGATCTCACTGTGCCTAATGCTCTGTTAGAGGAGCGATAGTTCAGATACGCAGGTGTGGATGCTGTGAACTCGCTGTGTTCAGACGGCTGTGTGTGTGCAGGGTTACACGACTGATTATTTTATCCAGGAAGAACATGTGTCCATCATGGAGGAGGAGGAGAAATGAAAGGAGGAGCTGCATGTAGCTAAAAAATCATCTGGTGAAAGGATGAATGAGAAGATTGTATGCAATTATAAAACCCTGTATGTCTCCTTCACAGGTGCACAATTAACTGCCCCAATCCAATGGCATGTTCAATACATAAAGCACTAATGATACATCAGTATCTAAACTGACATTAAACTCATAATCTACATAAAGCTGGATGAGATGAAGACATGAGGCAAAAAACAAAGATTATTCAAAATGCAATAAAACACAATAGATGCCAAGCGGTCGAAAAGCATCTTTCTCCATTGACACAATTGCCATTCAAATGTATTCTGATGGAATAAAATATGATGCGAGTGACATTTAAACTGCAAATATTTCATTATATTATCATAGATGTTGAATTTTTGGAGAGCTCTTAAAATCATGATATTGACTTTTATTTGAATTGACCGTTTATTTAGCCAGTTTATGGCTTATATTGCAGAACTACATTTTCCATCATTCTCAGGTGGAGCGAATACAGTAAAATACAAACATTTTACTGCATTAGAACATGAATCTGCACCCATTTTGGTCTCATGAGCGCACATCACCTCATGATTCTGCCTTTGAAAAGCAGGAGCCGGCCGGTGTCGGGAGCGCTGGGCAGTGCGAGTCCAGTCGGAGAGTCAGGCTTGGGTTTCTCTGATGAATGCAGAACACGTCACAGCACTGAAGTCTCTCTCCTGGCCTCAGCTCATTAGAGCACAGCTGCAGCACATTAACTCCAGATGAACTGCTCATCGGCCATGAGATGCGGTCTCCTGCGAGATGTCACGACCCGTCAGAGCGGCTCCTCAGGTCCTGCTCTTCTGCTCTATACGTGACAGACGGGAATGTGCTGGAAACGCCTGTCTAGCTGAAGAGTAGTCCTGCTTTATCTCCTAGAATACAAGAAACTAATATTATATGATACAATTATTATAATAATTGTGAATCTCTCAAAAAAGTGTCTAGGTTACATTTCTACCTAAAATCAAAAGAAAGAAAAAAACTATTTGCATTAAGAAATTGAAGCCCATTTAATGACTATTTTCTATTAATATATATATATATATATATTTTTTTTAACTTTGTTATAGTACAAATAGGCCTATTGTAATGCAATGATATTATTTTATTAAAATCAGCATACATTAAATACAAGTTCTATGATTATAGTAATGAGAATGGAATTTCATTAACATTACAATGAATGAGTAATTAAGTATTTATTCATTATTAGGTATTCATTTTAAAGTATTTAATTAAGTTTAGTATATAACTTGGTTCAAATGAATTCTATCATGTGTTGGTTTTGCTATTGCATATTTCATGGTTTTATTTCACATATTATACACTATAAAAACAGTGCATTTACACATCTGTAAACATCTCTGAAGTGCCAGGCATTCTGCTTTGCTGAGGTTCATCAATCTGTGAATTTGATCCTGTGTTTTCTGTACCGTTTGGCAGGCAGCGTTCAGAATGAGACGGGACTCGGTCCAAAACAGGCCTGATAGCTCAGTATCTCTCACCTGCTGCTTGCATTCATAATCTGCTCTTGTTTTCCTCCTTCCGGCCTCAAATGGCTGCATTTGTCACCGTGGTTACACAGTCTCTTATCTCATTAGTTGAGATCATCATGGCTTCTTCAAAGGGATTTGCAGCGAGTGTGTGTGTGTGTGTGTGGCTGTGTACATGTCAGCATGTCAAATAACTGGATTTTGGCGTATTTCCGTATGTGCGTGTGTAATTTATGTGTGTGTCTGTTTATATCTGTACATCAGCATACAGATGTGGTTGTTTGAGATGATTTGCTGAAATTATGGCATATAGTTGTGTGACCCACAGTGAATTATATTATTTTGTTTGGCTGAATATCATGAAAATGTCTCGGGTTACTTGACTGTAACCATGTTCCCTGAAAAAGCGGGAACGAGATGCTGGGCTGAGCGCTATGGGAAATACATCTTTGTATGACCAGCTGTGATTAATGTGTGTAAATTGACCTTGATCTTGACAGCCTCAGACAGTGACGTCATTGGAATGAGTGCTCGTCACAGGCTATAATTAGATGTGCCACAGGTGGACAGCCACTTAAGACCACTCTTTTAGCCACAATTGAAATTGTCTCATGTGCAAAAGGCCCATAGTGATCACAGTGGGCACAGTGATGCCAGTGATGCCATGAGACCTAACATTCATTGGTACTGACGAACAGTAAGAGCTTGACCTAGCCTGACTTTGCTCAGGGTGTTTTGGATGCATCTTGAACTTGTGTGTTCTGATGGAACGGTTCAATCCTCAAAGATTTAAAATCAGACACAGCCCCCCATCTTTTTTGGGAACCAGGAAGTATCGCCTGTAGTAGCCTGACTCTCTCTCTGGGAGGGGGACATGTTCTATGGCCCCTTTGACCAGAAGAGATGGAAGCTCTTGTGACAGTAAGTGTGCCTGCTCTGGTTTCACGGTAGTGGGGACCATGCCGTTGAAACGCAGAGGATGACGAGGAAACTGGATTCTGTAACCTTTTTCTACTGTCGTTAGGACCCAATTAGATATACCAATTAGAGTAGCTTCTACGCTGTCAAGTTCTCTGAAATGGGTACCAATTACTTCCCGTTGAGGGGGAGCTGGGTGTACCCAACACTTCGCTGGAAACCGCTGCCCCCAGAGACACCAGAGGTGGCAGAGATGGTACAGTGGTTCCGTGAGGGTGCCGGGAAGCTGCTGTTTTTTTATGCACTCCGTCCCGAGGAGGGGCAACCACCACAAAGATGGGCGGAAGACCATCAGGACTTCTTCTTTTTGGAGATGATAGTGCTGAGGTCAGGCCCTTTTTGGAGGCTGCTGAGGGCGGCGAGCCGGTCCCCAGTCTTCATGAGGGGAACAAGACTTGCCACTCTGGGATGAGCGTTGGTGGCCGACAGCCCCTCCACCCGAGTACAGCGAGGAAGGAATTGCACTGTCCTCTGCACTAACCAAAGAGGCGCCAGGGAGTGTTTCGGGCTCGGGCAAAAGGAGATCCGGATCTGGAGAGAGAGCGAGCAATAGGGACGGACAGTCTCCCGCTCCTCAGCCAGATCCATACGAGGTCCATACGAGAGCTCCACGATGGCAGAGTGAGAAGCGAGACGAGCACGTAAACTCTCACAGTGCTCGCATTCGCCCTGCTCCAATGCGAGGGCAGCATGTTCTTCCACCTTTACATTTGCCAAAAATAGAACTTGTGTTTTTATGTTAAAAAACAATCTCACATGACCAGCCTAGCCCAGGTGAGAGAAAGTAATGCAAAAGTAATGCAAAAGTAATGCAAAAGTAATGCATTACTTTCCATAAAAAGCAATTAAGTAACCCAATTAGCTACTTTTTAGGGAGTAACGCAATATTGTAATGCATTACTTTTAAAAGTAACTTTCCCCAACACTGCTCAATTAGCCAAAAAGCCCCCAACGAGGTCCAACTAGTGCTGACGCATAAACTGGGCCGTTCGACGGCTGACCGTTGGCTTGGTGTGTCAAGGCCTTTACTTATAGTCAGTAAAATATCTAAAGTTGACTAAAGTTACAAAAAACAACACTGATATATTTGTTAAAATATCTTCATTTGTGTTCCACAGAAGAAAGAAAGTCATAGGTTTGGGATGAAATGAGGGTGATGATGACAATGATGAATGATTTTTGGATGAATTTTCCTTTTAATGCACAAGCGCAAAACACAAGCGGAGTGATGCGGTGAAACATCCAAGTGTACCTTTGTTTAAGTGTTTAAACTGTGTTTTTCAAAGACAATGGCAGATATTAACGCCTCATCTTTTATTTGCAGAGTTGATTGAATGCTCAAAAAGTCTCAGCCTGTGTTTGAAGTGTTTGTCATCTAGAATAACACTGGTGCAATCTTGGCTGTGTGAAAGGTACGCTCACATATAATGATGTAGCTTTTTGCAGGTACAAGGTGATTGAATTTAAGGAAAATATTTCTGTAGCACCTATAATGGTCTCAAAGCAAATGAGGCAGGAAAACTAATCAGTCCAAACAATATGATTTTGCTACTACAAAGTAATTTCAAAATCCATTTTATTCTCTCTGGCTGTGGAAGGAAGGTGTATAGAGTGGCATGTTTTCCAAAATAGATTTACATAAACATGGGGTCAAAGTCTATTTTGAGCTTGTGAAAGGAAGGGCATGACATTATTTTGAAAGGAACACTGTGATAAATAAGAAAAAAATATGCTTGCTAGTGTTTACAGACTGCAGATGTAGGATTTAAACACTCATATTCACCTGACAATGCATTTTAAAATAAGAAATGTGGTCATTGTAAATTTTATTTAAAAAAAAAAGAAATCACTCATTGTTCGAAAACTTACGGACATTTAAAAAAAATGACAAATCAGTGTCTACTAATATATACATATATGTATGTAGACATATACAGATGAGTATGGACAATCAAGGATACAAACAGAGGACTATTAATACACTGGTGAACAGAGGAAGGAAACAAGACAACAAGCAACTCAACTACAAACAGGTGTGTAACTTGAATCAGTAACCATGACAACTAACAAGGGAATCAAACAGGCAGGCAAACAGGAAAACCTGAAACTAAAAACAGGTTTTTAACCTGTCAACCTAAACATAACCCTGATATTCTGCTATTCTGTGATGTCAAAAATAATTATATATTATTGAACTATTTCAAACAGTAAAATATAAGTATTTTTGCTTATTTTACATGCAAAGAAGGGCTGGACTGGGACAAAAAAACGGCCCGGGCATTTTGGCCCAGACTGGCCCACTATATGATCATAAACACCACGCATCTTTGCACGCCCTTAAATATATGCATACTATCTCCTATTCCTTAAAACCACTAATGCCAGGTAATGAGTGAGTATAGGAACAAGTGAGAGTTAACAGATGAAATAAGTACAAATTTGACATTTATTAATACAGTTGAACTATACTCCACAGTGATGAATCCTAAAACAAGCTATAAGCTGCATTGGCATAGCAATACCAGTGTTTCTTACAGGATTTTTGGTAAAACTGTGGTGAGTGGACCTCGGTCCTTCTAGGGGGGTTGGGGGGCATGCCCCCCCCGTAAGAAAATGTTGTGCATTTTAATGTTAAATTCATCAATCTGGTGCACTTTGAGAGTTCAAAATTAAAAGCTCCAACCCATATTCAGTGTGCAAATTAAACAACGAAAAATTCAAACCTCTTTTAGTTACATTGCACCTACTACATAATAATAGTTATAATATTAATCCTATGACAGTAATAGCCATATTTTGTAAAACAAATGCACTAAAAAATAAAGGAAACTTTCATAATTAGTTTTGAACCAATTTCTATACTTGAAAGAGATAAGCACATGATCTTTTATTTTGACGCAAACTGCATCAAGCTTTTATTTTGGTGCAAAACATGGTTTACAAGCAAAACAAAACAAAATGAATGGGCCGCCGATGTACACATTTTATGGGCCGTAAAAAAAAGAAAAGAAATAATAATAATAATAAAAATTATGTATGAGAATGAGATGTATCGGATATTATGTTTTTTACAATAAAAACATAATATCAAATGTATATTATTGTAAATGGATACTGTGTTATTGGGACATTGTGCCTCTCCTACACCAACCCCTAACCATACCAGATAAACACTTTATTCACACTATTAAATACCTGTTAGACACTTTATTTCCACTTATAAAATATTTTCTTAATTTTATTTAAAATTCACACGTCTCTGAGCTGATATGCCATGGGAAAAGGGAGAAGAATGAGTTCAGAAAAAGGTCTCATCAAAAGCTAACTCTCTTACGCTCCACACACTGATGCTGTTATCTGACAGGTTTCTTGTGTAGTTTTGTCTGTCAATCAGACACTGGTGGGCGGAGCTACTGTAAATACTGTAAACGACCTCTGCTAAACAAGGCGGTCTATTTCCAGTCAGTGTGAATATAATAGGCACAGCTTGTGGAAAAGCTACATAAGATGAACTTTGATTCATCATGCGGCTTTCTCTTTACTCCCTGTGTTATTATGGTGTATTTCAGTATAAAGGTAAAAAAAAAAAACAGACTTTAGTGGCAGCCTTGCTATTTCAGCAGAATTATATTACAGAATTATTCTGGCAACCACAGCTGTCAGTTTTTACTGTTAAAAAAATAAAATAAAATTATTACAGAATGTTTCAAGCTTCACTTTATTAAACAGGATGATAACATTGTTGTAAAAATCATCAATTAATTTTAGCTGTAAAGCCACTCAGAAAACAATAGTGTCATTATTCAGCTCAACTTAGCTCAATGTTCTTTAAACTCAGTTTTTTGGTCAATGTTGCAATACTCATGTTAAGATTAGCCAATTCGATTTTATTTTTTATTCTTCACAATACTCCACACATCCTTTTAACAATCTTTAGAAAAAGAGTTGAGATGACCAGGTTTGAGCTTTCCTAAACACGAGAGCTCCTCAGAAGATGAGATGCTAATATATGCCATTAAATCAGTTTGGCAGGAGGATGTTTGAGCTGCCCTCAGTCAGCGAACACATGTACCGGGATCATTCTTATTAATTTATCAAGAAGTGAGTCTGACTCATCTGCACCTTACCTGTCTGATCCTTTAATAGTTCTGTGAACATGAAGAGTCCTGTGTGCCGATTAGCTTTTAATATATTCTCTCTCTAGACCACACAGACACAGGTGGAGAACATGTCATGCTCCTGTAGAAACTGAAAGACTCAGACATTCAACACTGTTTAGTGCCAGGTTTGCATACACCAAAGACATTCATAAGACGAGACTAGTCAGAGAACACGTGAATGGCATACAGTCTTAATGTCAAAGGTCACATCTAATACTCTCAACGTGTTTTCAATGTTACTTGAGATGAACCCAAAGGAAAGAAATATTGCAAATGACATTTCTGTTTAATATCTCAATAGTTTAAAACTACACAACAAAATCATTAAATGGAGAGTAAAAGGAGACTCAAAGCCTCTTGCTTCCCCAATGTTTCTCATAATAAAAAAACTCATATGTGAAATCTCAGTCCTTGGGATGCAATTGCAGTGTACTTCAGATCTTAAAAAGTGTATTCTTTACTCTTTAAAAGTATGCTTAAGTGTAGTACTTTTCACAAGGTTAGGTCTGCTGAAAAAGAAACATCCTAGCAATAATATCTTCATCTGAGAACACACTGAATCCATCGCTCATAGCCTTTTTGTTGTTCACGTCATATTACATATGGCTCTACTCTGACTAAGGTATATAGGAATAGCATGTAACTAAAAGTGTGTGCTTTTGTGACTCGTGTGTGTGTTTGTGTGTGTGTTTAAGACAATGCATTAAATGTTTAATTTTTCAGTTTGAAACACTGTTAATTACCCATGAATGGCAGAGAGAGTGCGCACTCATAGTCTTCTTACCGCTCATCTTCTGATTCATGGCGTTTCCTCTTTTCTCCTTCGCTTCAAGTTGCTTTGTAGTTTAATGATTATTTTTCTTTAAAGTCGAGAAACAAATCACTCGCTGCTTTGTTCAATTGTACAGAAATTCTAAAATAATCTCACTGCGAACAGAGCTGTAAGGCTTTGTTTACCAAGGAAATTAATCAGAATTTGTTTATTTGGAAAAACTGTCCTAATGCCTTATTCTCTTTGAAATAATGAACTGTGAGGAGATGAAAACAAGTCATTTTCCTAATCCATTGCCTCTTTGCATTGCTCTATTACCCACGAGTGCATAAAGTTCTTATTTTTTGTTTGTTTTTGTGTTTCATCAGAAAAGACCTTGTGTCAATCCTCACCTCAAGGTTTCTCAGCAGATCTCGTGTTTTACGGTCAGATATGAGTATTCAGTTTATATGTAGGCTACCACAGCAGTATTTGCATCCGATCCCTGCTTTTTTGCATAGAAATGGTGCAAATGCATAAGCAGAGTCAATTCTAAGTCAATAATCTGCTTGAACTCTCTCAAAACTAGACTTTAGATCCAAATGATGACACAACTAACTATTCTACTACATAATTTGTTTTACAATCAAACAGAGCCATCGAAGTCTTAGTCTTACACTTTTGATAGTATTTTAACATTCAGGACAATTGAATCCAGCAACTTTATGCCATCACAAGCATGATTAGAAGTTAAATATATAACCAATATAAGTCATTGTCAAGACGCACATATATAATGGTTTCAATATAATTTTATTTCAAACAGGTTGGAGTAGTTTTGAAGTGTCAAAAAAGGGTGTCCCTGTAGATATGTGTACATATTTGTTGATAAAAATTTGAGTGATGTAGTTTTGTACATAACATAACTGCAGCAAACATTTATAATAGAAAACTCTTGGTGTGAACCAAGCGTGCCGCACAAGCCCTGAAAAGTGAAGCCAAAACTTCTCGATCGCCCCCCGGTGACTGGTCCTAGTATAAGTCATAAGCCCCGCCTCCCCGTGTTATTCAACGGGACGTGAGACCAACTAAACAATTAAATTACACTTCAAATATCTTTTTTCCAAAGGTGGTTTCTTTCATTTGCTGTCGTTTTTATCACGCTGATGTGAGTTGTTTTTTAGTTAGTTACGTGATGCGGTGGTGTAACGTCATGATTGACAGCTGTGATTGACAGGTTCTCTGAGCGAAGTAGTCACTGAAGCACCAACAGACATTTTTTCGGGATCTTCGGAGGACTGAAGAGATTGTATTTACTTTATTTTAACAAGCCTCTTGTCGTACTGCAACAAATTTTTAAAAAAGTGTGCAGAATGCACTCTCTTCTGCGAGGGTGAGGGCGGAGCGTTGATTTCGCGGCTTTACTTCCTGCTCGCTACTGCGCAGGTCTGGTCCCGAGATCGCTACTGCGCAGGTCTGGTCCCGAGATCGCTACTGCGCAGGTCTGGTTCCGAGATCGCTACTGCGCAGGTCTGGTCCCGAGATCGCTACTGCGTGGGTCTGGTTCCGAGATCGCTACTGTGCAGGTCTGGTCCCGAGATCGCTACTGCGCAGGTCTGGTCCCGAGATCGCTACTGCGCGGGTCTGGTCCCGAGATCGCTACTGCGCAGGTCTGGTCCCGAGATCGCTACTGCGCAGGTCTGGTCCCGAGATCGCTACTGCGCAGGTCTGGTTCCGAGATCGCTACTGCGCAGGTCTGGTCCCGAGATCGCTACTGCGCAGGTCTGGTCCCGAGATCGCTACTGCGCAGGTCTGGTTCCGAGATCGCTACTGTGCAGGTCTGGTCCCGAGATCGCTACTGCGCAGGTCTGGTCCCGAGATCGCTACTGCGCAGGTCTGGTCCCGAGATCGCTACTGTGCAGGTCTGGTCCCGAGATCGCTACTGCGCAGGTCTGGTCCCGAGATCGCTACTGTGCGGGTCTGGTCCCGAGATCGCTACTGCGCGGGTCTGGTCCCGAGATCGCTACTGTGCAGGTCTGGTCCCGAGATCGCTACTGCGCAGGTCTGGTCCCGAGATCGCTACTGCGCAGGTCTGGTCCCGAGATCGCTACTGCGCAGGTCTGGTCCCGAGATCGCCACTGCGCGGGTCTGGTCCCGAGATCGCCACTGCGCGGGTCTGGTCCCGAGATCGCCACTGCGCGGGTCTGGTCCCGAAATCGCCACTGCGCAGGTCTGGTCCCGAAATCGCCACTGCGCAGGTCTGGTCCCGAGATCGCTACTGCGCAGGTCTGGTCCCGAGATCGCTACTGCGCAGACTCAAGTTCCAAGATGTCAGCGCCATATCGGGACTCTGGCGGCTTCAGTTCTCATCAATGGAAGAGAGCGAAGGGGCGTCGTCCATCTTTTTTTACAGTCTATGGTGTGAACGCTAATATAGTCATCGTTATCTTTATATTTATTGTTCTTGGTGTGAACGGACCTGTAAGGAACAAACCTGTTAGGGGTAAATAAGGTACAATGTAGGCACTAATACTTCACATTTTTTTCTGAACAAGTAGGCCTAGTCTTTGTATTTGACATTGAAATTATATGAAGTTTTATGTAACAAAGTTCGGGAGGAGCATGTTCAGGTAATCATCCAGTCAGCACAAGAAGAAGCCAGTATAAATAAAGCCTTCCCTTACCTCCTGTCTCATGACAAATTTCATGAGGGGGGGGGGGGGGTACTCTGGGGTCGGGCTGAATTCAGAGCTCGGAGCCCTCCCCCCGGACAGCAAGCCAAATACGCATTTTAATATTACATCAGATTTCATTAACATGTGAACTCGTGAATTACCAGTGAACGTGTTGTTTCAGAAGACTTGCAATAAACCAAATGAATCGCATTGATTAATTTCACACTTCCACTTTTACAGTATGTCCTTTTTGGAGCTTGACAGTTTTGGGTCCTATTGACTTTCATAATATAGACGAATGAAGCATACGTCAAAATATCTTCTATTGTGTAACGCAGATGAAAGTCAGTCGAACAGGCTTGACAACATGATGGTGAGTAAATCATGGCAGAATTCTCATTTTGGGGTGAACTATTTTATTCAAGGGTGCAAAAACCCAACATGGAAAAAAAAAAATAATTGTGTCATAAGCCGCATTTCCATTACCCTTCAAATTACGCAAATTGAAATTACAAATTGAAAATACGCCCAATGGAAATACGTCAATTTCGCAAAAACTCCCATATATCACAAAAAAGGTTTTACGCTCGCATGAGGGGATTTTTCAGGCAATTCGAAAAAGAAATTTTTCGCAAAACTACAATGGAAACTTTTTTCCAAAGGAGTTTTTTTGCATTACAGGTCACATGACGTACGTAAAAGTGGATCATTCTTTAAAGATGGCGCGGTGTGTTTGGACAGAAGACGAGACGGAGATCTTCATTAAACTCATAAAAGACAAAAGAATTACAGGAATACTGGTTTCTAAACAACAAAGAAATGCCACAATTTATCAAGAGCTTGAAGCAGAAATGAGGGAGAAACCCCCAGAAACTCCTCATATGTGCTGCTCTCAAGTATAAGGGGCTTTCCTTGCCATTAATGCTTGGATAAGACGCCTACGACTCCTTCCATTAAAAATAATGGCTAATGCGATGACTGGGATATACGTAAACCTACCAACATATGTCGCCATGATTTTTGGAATGACTTATGGCGAGAGGAAAAATGACGTTTTAGTCACATAACATCAGTTAATGGAAACGGCGTCATTTCGACATTTAGAAAATATCGCAAAAGTTTTGCGCAAATCTATAATGGAAACCCGGCTACTGTAGATGTTTCACCACGCTTTCCCACGAAGGTTTTTCCCCGTTTGCATGCACCAGACCAGAAACTGCCTTTGAGATGACAGGAAACTCTTTCCAAATATACTAAAAACTTCGGTAACACTTTATTTTGATGGTCCCTTTTGAACATTGAACTGTTGACTATAAGTAACTTTGCAACTACATGTCAACTAACTCTCATTAGAGTATTAGTAGACTGTCTGCTTAATATCTTATAACTCTTGATTGTGATGCTCCCCAACAGACATTCTACCGACTATAAGTAACTTTGCAACTACATGTCAACTTATTCTAACCCTACCAGTCTAGTAATACTCTACTAACACTTTACTGAGAGTTAGTTGACATATAAGTGCAAAGTTAGTTATAGTCAACAGAATGTTTTAAAGGGACCATCAAAATAAAGTGAAACCATAACTTCTTAGTGGAAATGTGCGGCATGGAGCCAGATTGAGCAGCGACTGTGGCACCAGCATGTTGTTGCATACGAGCTGCAGAGTTAAGTTAAAGTCAGGAGTGATTTCCCAGTTGTATTATAGAGCTGCTTTAATTTGCTTGCAATCTTGCCTCTCCAGTGTATGTCAGCTGGCCATGTTTACCATTGTCAAAAATAGCCATGCTCGTGGTTTTACATGAAGACGTGTTCTGTTAGTCAGCAGCGCTGTCGGGCTTGTTCATGCACAAACAGGCACTCGTACAGGCTCAGGTCCTTATTCTGTCACACTGGATTGGTGGGTAAGGGCTGGGATGGTGAGTGTGGTCAGGAGGCCTGTTGGGACGGGTCACGGGGGGGTTTGGGGCCTGACTGTGGGCTAAAACACCCAGCCGAGGTGGACTGATAGGTGACCTGAACGGACAGCAGGAGCGAGGTGAATGAGAGGGACTGTGGAGTGGCACAGCACATACATGTGACCTGTGGGCCTGCTGAGGAACGCATGTGTCATATCGCATTACCTCTGCTTTAAGAGTAAGACTCCTGTGCTGTGATTCACTCTTCTGTCTGGTGGCGGTGCATGTTTGTGCATGAACCAGGACACAGGCTGTAGTCATTGGAAAGAAAGACCCCCGTGTGAGTCTAGTTTTGTTTTGACCTGTAAAGCTGCCTGAATCATAATCATAATCATACACTGTTGGTTTGTTGGCCAGAGGAGAACTGGCCCCCGACTGAGCCTGGGTTCTCCCAAGGTTTTTTCCTCCATTCTGTCACTGATGGAGTTTTGGTTTCTTGTCACCGTCGCCTTTTTCACCTTTGGCTTTTGGCTTGCTTTGTTGGGGACATTTAATATTCAACAATATTATTGATCTGCCTGCATTGACACCATTATATGAGAAATGAACTGAGCTGGACGATGACATCACGGTTTTCTCCAGAGCGGCTATATTTATATAAATTAACTAAATTAATAACTTTTTTACAACATCACTGAACTCACTTAAGCTGGACAATGACGCCATTTTCTTCTAGAAACAAACGTTGTTGCATTATTTTCCAGTTATCTCTGTAAAGCTGCTTTGAAACACTCTGTATTGTAAAAAGCGCTATATGTTTTGGGTTGACTTTTGAATTCATGCTGCCATTGAGACAGACAAGGATACATAAATTAAACATATGCAAGGTACAGTAGGTGATGTTTGCAGTTGCGTTATGTGCTCAGTGTTGACAATCAGACAGCAAAATGAATAATTACTTGGGAATCATCAAGTTGTTTCAATTCAACCAAAAAAATGATAATAATTACATTTACTCGACCTGTAACAACAACAAACAAAAAGGCCAATTAAAGGGTGGTGTCCCTGAGCAAGACACTTAACCCCTAGTTGCTCCAGAGGCGTGCGACCTCTGACATGTATAGCAATTGTAAGTCGCTTTGGATAAAAGCGTCAGCTAAATGAATAAATGTAAAGGTATATGTACGATTTTTGTAATAAAATATTCAAAAACCACTTTCACAGTGTGATATATTTCTTGCAGTTGTGTACTTACATAATCCCAAAAGTTCCCAAGGATTTGTAAATCCAGTTCTACCAGAAAGACTCAGAAGATAAAGTGATGTAACAAAGCATATATTTATTGGCAGCCCGGCAAGCATTGTAAAGTTCTTTGGCGTAGGCCCCGTCCATAGCTCGTAATCCGAGGGTAGCGGATCTGCATCTCCTGCCTGAAGACGAAGGCAGGGGCGCAGCCGACCCCCCTAGAAGGTATGGACAGGACCATCCTGGTGGTGGTGGGGAGGATGGAGGTTGTTGTCGCGTCAGCATCTGCGAACTCAAACATGAGTAAGTACCTATCTTTTATACAGAAAGTATAAAGACGTGATTGGATAGAGATGAGGTAATAAGTGACGTAGTGATTGAGTCTTCCTGGCAGAACTTAGCTAAAGCTTCCATAGAAATTCCAGTTTTAAATAATGACTCGTCCCTTGTCATTGTCGCCTATCAATGATGTAATATCCACACTATCCTCGGTTTCCACTAATAGAAACCATAGATGTAATACATATATAATGCCTCATTATTGGCCATTTCAATGGGCCGCTATACGTAAGCCATTAATGAGGTATATGTATATACATCTATTATATAGTAGCTTGCACGCCGCTGTTGTGTCGTAAAATAAAAATGCGTAAATGTAGATCAACAGAGGCAAGCAGGCTTTGGGAAAAACAGAGAAAAAACAAGGATCAATATCGGCATGGTGTTTTCAGGATGGAAAGCTTCACGACAAACTTGGACTTGACAGAGACTCTGCTCTCGCATGTGTTTTAATAGACAGGTAAGCAAATATATATTGTTCACATACAGTTATATTGCACTTTGTTTGTACTTAAGTAACGCTTTTTATCAAGTCTGGTGACCAAGTCTATGACAGTGAAATTAAATACAGTATGTTTTGCTCAAAAATATTTAGCCATTACTTTACAAATACTGTGGTTTCTTTCAAATTTACTTTTTGTACGATTGTTTTAAACGTGTAAAACTGTGCAGCATTTCCTCACCAAATCATCTGACAAATAATCACATATCAGTAACAGGATAATATAGCATTAGATTTCACGTTTCTTTGCAGCTAATTCATTACAAAGACAAAAAATAGTGTGATCAAACGTGCAGGTATACAAAAACTAATGTATTACCTCATCCGTGAACATGATTTGTGAATTATACAAATTATACCATAAATCTCTGGATGGTGAAAACGACATCTCCCGTCGTTCCACTCTCTCCTTCATAGTGTCATCAAGCTTCGTCTTTGTAATTGTTTTGAAAATGCGACCTCTGGCGGTGAAAAATGACATATTGTAACTTTAAAGAGAATACAATTTCATTACTGTTTCTTAAGTAGACTTAAGTTTTTAAAAGTTGTAATATGTTTATTTGAAATCATTGTGTTGTAATAATATTTTCTCATGTTTTAAAGAACTACATGCACTATGATTAACGTGAACTTATTATTACCACATGACTGATTACATGATTGTTATTGGTCAGTCGTGGCATTCATCGGTCAAATATTTCGGAATAATGAGTGTAGCCAAAGGCATCGCTGCATCAGTGACTCTATTATTATACTATACTATTTGCGCAACATCTGTGATCATGTTCAGTCTCTCTTTCAGGTATTTTGCTAAATTTACCAGCTAACTGCATTATCCCTACTGTCACAAGAAGATGAAGACGAAGACGAAGGTGGACGGGATCCAATACGATGTGACTTTAATAATATAACAAACACAGGAACAAACAGAAGGTTTAACAGTGAGTGTGTAAAACATGGGAAACACACACAACATACAAACATCGACCGACAGAAACAGAGTGAACAGAGAGGAACTAAAGACATGGTGGTGAGTGACGAACTAAATGATGAACAGATGTGATGTGAAAATCAAACAAAGCAACACGTGATGAATGAAAACAAACTGAAAGTCCATGAAAACAAAACTAAAGGTGAATGAGTCCAGATGACTGTGGCACCTACATTATCCCATAGGAATTGGTTGTCTAATCTAAACGTACATATCAGTGACTTTGATTTTAGCATCTGCAGAATTTAGCCAAACCGTTCCCATTAGAGCTGCATCTCTGCCCACAGAGGTTATAATAGAGGATATGGCGTCCACTCCACATATAATTGGCCCCAACACACATTGCCAGAACATCGGGCATCATCTCGCCCGCGCTGCAGATAAACAGATGGAGTGATGAATGATCAGTCACACACGCTATGGATTTCTCTGGCAGCACAATTTGTGAAGGTAATGAATGTGTCAGTGCAGTCAGGTCAGTGTATGGTGTTCTCAATCTCTGCCGCCAGGGTCACCGCCGGTGGTCTGACCAGCTGCTAGCCGGAGGGGGAAGTGATGCGTCGCTGCTTCCTGTGACAGTGGCAACTGCTCTTCTGGTGAGTGAGACGCCACACTGAAGCTCCAGGCTGGTCTCGTCTCTCACACACACGCGTGTCCCTCCTGCGGGGCCCCTCCCGGCCCCTGAGTCCTCAGATGATGAAGGTCTGACACCAACTCCCTCTTCCTTTCCCAGGGGGATGTAGGAAGATAAAAGGTGCTGTTTTTCTTGCTGCTTTTATGCATTTATCTTGAAGGAAGTGTACACCTGTGTGGTCATAATACAAAACTGAATGCTAAGGAATGCTGAACTATCACTAAGGAAATAATAGCATAAATAATGAGAACAAGGCATCAAGCTAAACCTGTGCATGCTGTTTTTTTTTTGTTTTTTTTTATACAGCAGAATTCCAGAATTATATTTCCCATTCTAAAATACCATTTCTTAAGATTTCCAACAACTACAACTTTGAAATGAATCACAATATTATGTCATTTCATGAAATCTACGATTCCCATTTCCATTTTGAAAATCACTTCATTTACTTTTATACATTACATAGTTTATGGGTTCATTATTTAAAGAGGACCTATTATGCCTTTTTTCAAAGTCTTGCTATTATTTTTGTGTTCTACTAGAGCAGGTTTTCCTGCTTGAATGTTGATTATTCTCCTCATATTCTCCATTGTTGCGGCTCGTCTCTTCCCAGTCTGTCAGTAACGCTCTGTTTAGTTCCGGTCTCTATGAAGCCCCTCCCCCTGAAAAGCACACTGTGCTCTGATTGGTCGGCTGGAGCAGTGTGTTGTGATTGGTCGAGCGCTTCGAGTGTGTTTGGGAAATGTCCCGCCCCATACCATAACCACCAGTTTAACACACTACTAACTAACTCAACCAGGCCCCGCCCCTTTATTCTGCGTATGAATTATTTAAAGCTGCCGTCGGCAAAATTTTTTTGATCAAATTCAGTGAAATTGACACTATAATCCGACAGAACAACATAAATAAGGTGGTTTTAGAAAAAAACCCAAGCTTCTAACTCCACCTGGAGCGAGTTATTTGTTTTGCAAAAATCCACCGCTCCCGTCTCATCGGGTCCAATCAGCGCAGGGGGGTGTGAGATCTGACTGTCAATCACAGTTCGTGCACACGGCACGCCACAGATCCCCCCTCCCTCGCGCAGACGCGCACATTACAATATCACATGCACACGACATGCCTGAAGTTCGCCTGAAGATTGTACGAAGCGTGATGGCGGAGAGAAAATCTACTAACAAGCCAATTCCTCGGTTATTGCTATCTATGGATAGATTAGCCAGGGCAGCCTACCTCCGAGTCCATGGTGTTGATCGATGCTGAAGAGACGGACGCGTTCACAGAAAATCAGGTACACACGCACTGACGATGGGCGGGTGCTCGTTGGTAGTGGGGAGGGGCATGAGAGTTGTAAACATTCAAAATTTTGGCTAAGTCCACTCAATCTGCCAGACTTGCCGACTGCAGCTTTAAATGAGGAATATTGTGACGTGTTCCGGAAGAAACTCAAGACTACAATGGAGGCGTTTCAGGGAGTTCAAAAACACTGACACTGATATAGAGAAGAACTCCTGCTGGAGAGACTTTGGAACTTTGCAGAGCTTTTTCATGCTCAAATAGCAACATTACAAACATGTAAAAAAGCATAATAGGTCCTCTTTAAAAAACAGATCTGCACATTGATTCTACGCAACTTTATTAGATTTTCTTTTTTTTTTTAACGATAATAACTTGAAACGATAATGATAAAAATCTTGAAATGCATATTACATTCGCATTAACAATAATTTTACTCTTAGGATTAACTTTTATGTTTGGAACCTCATCGGTAAACTGCATCTGATGAGAAAGGAACTGCATATTTCTTATTTTTTGACTAACCATTTTGTTTCTACAGGTCCTGAAAAGTAAAGATGTTTATATAGCATTCATAGCATTTGGGGTCGGTAAGATGTTTTTGAAACGCGTCTCTTCTGCTCACCAAGGATGCATTTATTTGATCAAAAGTACAGTAAAAATTGTGAAATATTATTCCCATTTAAAATAGCCGTTTTCTATGTGAATGTGTGTTAGAACTTAATTTATTTCTGTGTTCAAAGCTGAAATTTCAGCATCATAACTCAGTGTCACATGATCCTTCAGAAATCATTCTAATATGCTGATATGCTGCTCAATTATTATTGCTGTTCAATTATTAATAACGGCTCTGATAATTATTTATTCTGGAAAATGTTCTTGCAGAATTTAGAAAAATAGAAATAGAAACCTTAATGCAGCTTTGGTGAGCAAAAGAAGCTTCTTTAAAAAAACAAAAAAACCTTTAAAAACATTTAATCCCAAGCTTTTGCATGATAGTGGAACACACAGAACAATCAATGCAGTTAGACAACTTATCTTCAGTAGGAATGATCTGGTCTAATTGTCCTGTCTTTACAGATTTTATGCCTTTTGTATAGTATCCACTCAGTTTCACCATGTTAGAGTGGCTGAAGCCTATAAAGTGGACATTATAAGTACCATTACTACTTTTTTTACGCAGGAGGCCGTGTTTCACTGATGCACTAATAGGTCACTGGAGTGTCATTTGATGAAAAGAAGTTTGATCGAGAGAGGATGGTTGCTATGGAAATGGGCCAGAAAACACAGGTAAGGGTTGCTGTTGATTGCCTGAACTCAAGAGGGCCTCATGACAGGAAAGACCACTATACAATCACCAACAGCACACACCTCACTTAGAGAGTGACAGGGGGAGAGAGGAACAATCCTTTTCAAAGCAGGCAAGCCTAGTGCAGAGAGTTTTATGCTTAAAATTCTCAAACTTGCAGCCAGAAGTCCCAT
This sequence comes from Vimba vimba, assembly GCA_022828995.1. Classification (NCBI taxonomy): domain Eukaryota; kingdom Metazoa; phylum Chordata; class Actinopteri; order Cypriniformes; family Leuciscidae; genus Vimba; species Vimba vimba. The sequence goes on from CM040830.1 coordinate 2,735,135, forward strand.
AAATAGCCTCATGTATCGCTTGCAATGAAGCAAGAGGACGGTGGCTGACAACGACGCAGATCTATTGTTCTTCACCGAGAGGAGAATGATGCAAGTTCCAATATATGAAGCACAAAAAAGATAATTTCCAATGAAAAACGCTTAACTAGCACAGGCCAGATAAATCGCTTCTTCTGGGGAAGAAAATCTAAAGAGCAGATGGCGTATTCGCTGCATTAAGAGTGAGTGACGTAGCGTTGAGGAGGCGCCCGCGGCATCAGCCAGTGAAGTGCCGTGATTCTATACGGGTTCAGACAATCAGCACCGTTTCCCATTGCGTCATCGCAACAAAGCGCTGAGTGAACCTATGAAAGAGAACACATAGATGTTGTACATGGATGTTAATACTTTTATTCAGCAAGGATGCATGAAATGAATCAAAAGTGACAGTAAATACATGTATAATGTTACAAAAGATTTGTTTCCAATCAATGTTGTTCATTGAACTTTCCATTCATCAAAAAAATCATGAAAAAAGCACAAAAATATTAAGAAGCAAAAACAGTTTTCAACATTGATAGTAATAACCACCATTATTATTAATTTAGCACCAAATCAACATTTTTAGAAAGAATTCTGAAGACTTTCTGAAGACTGGAGTAATGATGCTGAAAATCCAGCTTTGCCATCAAAGAAATAAATGAGATTTTAAATATATTAAAGGTGCATTGCGCAAGTCTCTGAGTTTTTGCAGAACTATGCCCCCTTCTGGCGACACGCGAAACTGCAACCAGAGTTGTGCACGCGGTTACGTGGAGTTTGCGTTGGGGTTTGGGATGAACTAGAAGCCGGTCTCTTTGAATCCATCTTCTACTTTTGCAAAAGTCGCTTGAGTTGTCTTCGCTGATGCGGATAATGGCGGCGAATACACAAACCTGCCAGACATAGCCAGGTGAGCGTGAACGCGCATGACGTCACGCCCAGTCGATTCCGACCCGAATCCCTCTTATTTATTTTACTGTACAGGATTATAGAGGCAATCGCAGTGATCATAGAAGGGCTCATTCAGCCCATCAGGCAATTGTTTAAGCATGTATGGGTTAGAAAAACAGGTATTTTTAACATGAAATGTTGCGCAATGCACCTTTAAAAATAATATATTAAAATAGAAAACTATTTGTTCTTTTCACAAAATTATGGGTTCATCCTTATTTAACATTCATATTATATTATATTATACTTGCTTTTCAATCCGGAAGAACGGAATTGCTCTGAAAAACGCAAAAAATAACCACTTATTGGTGACATTTATGAGTGCTTTTAGTGTTTTCAGTGATCTGCAGCCTGTACATATGTGTTTTGGGGTTGCATGACCCTTTAAGGTGATGTAATTACACGTTACTACAAGAACTTACTATAGTAACAGTAAATTATGCATAATTACAAGTAACTAACCCTGAACGGTAACTCTATTGTAAATACATTTAGTTAGTTAATATTACTCAGTACTTATTTGAGTTAATACAATGGGTAACACTTTACAATAACAGGGCATGAATAATTGTACTAATACCTGAATTAATAGTTACTTCAACATGAACTCATGATTAGTGAAGATATGAACTAATCATGAACCAATGAAGAGCGATCCTTAACTATGGACAGGAGTCATAATGGTTCATGCATGAATAACAGCAGCCTTAAACATGTTAGTATATGTTTGATAGTTACTGCATTATTTATGTTTAGGGGTAAACAACCAGGCTCCGTAAGAATAAATAAGTCATCTAAATTTGAATTAAACATATGATTTAATACTGCCATAATTTAAACTGTAATATCATAATCTTCCATCTGCAGATTTGTGACAAATAACTGCACATGATTATTTAGCCATTAATTACACAGATCCATCTAACCAAACGTGGAAAATAGACTAATAACTACCACTAATAAATTGAATTTGATCTAAACCGTTTTCTGATTTTTATAGTTTATTTAGGCCTATATTTTGTAATAGCTACTTTTCATCCTGGAACTACAGTATGTAGGGTTTGTTTCTGGTGGGATACTCATAGTGGCGCACTCTGTGCTCGCTCAGCACATTAGTTGTGTTGCTATGGTAATGCTGGCATTTTAATCTCATAAATCAAGCGTAATGTCAGTTCTGGCAGGTCACGTAAGTCAAGCTCGCATCAGCTGACTCTCAGCTGATCCACGTCTACCTATAGGAATATGACGTATTCTGTACGTATTCCTATTCCATACATTGTACATATATAAGCTCCTTCAGTATTATCAGCAGCTATCGCGTTTCTCAGGAGCGAATTAAATGGAGAAATTCGGCAGGCAAACCACATCATCTCACAAGGAATCCTGCAATCGGGAAGAACGAGAGGAATTTGTTCCCCACAAGGATTTCACCTCAGATTCATTCAAGTTTGTGAACTTGAACACGAGATTCGCCGCATCGATCATAAGTTGCCTGATTTGGAAGTGACCTCAGTCTGCATCGCTGCATTATTGACACAGACTCGATGTGATTCACTCTCCATTTATCTCTGAAAGTCTTAACAAAGCTAAGCTAAGTTTCTTTTTAATGCTCATTGCTAAAAGCTATCAGGGTATGGGCAACATGCTTGTTGCTAATGCTATCCGTGTGGCTTGGGCTTATGTAACTTAGTCGTTTTCATAAAAATGCTCTTGCTAGGCTTATGTGATCATATTGGCTATGTGCATTACTATCTGTTGTCATTGGCAGCTGATTGTGTTGCACATTCTGTGCGTTTAGCACTATGCAGCACATATTCAAGCAGCTTGCAGTGATAGGAATTAACAATTCATGGTGTAATCACTATTCAGTTGAGTCACTTCAGCGTTATCGGACACGCTTGGTCTATCTAGTTCTTGGAAACACGGCGTTCTTAAAGCTATAGTGTATACAGTGCTTGCATTTTAATGTATTGTTTTTTAAAGGAGACATATCATGCTTTTAAATCGTTCCTTTTTACATATAAATCATACATTTGTAGTCTATATAAAGCGGAACTGCAATGCTTGGGTCTGAATTCCTCATTATTATAGCTCCACAGGCCCCTTTTCTACCCCTTTTCTGATGTGCGTCTGAGAGCAACTCGTTTTGGTGCGGTCTCTTTAAATACAATTGAGACACTTCATACTCCGCCCCCTCTCCAGGTTACTGCGGTTCAACTCCACCCTGTTAGGCCATTTTTGTAGTTTGATAGCAGAGATACGATTATCTAGTGGGACAGAACATTTTTTTTCACACGTTATTAACAAAATGTCAACAATGGAAGACTTGTCCAGCCAGCCTTACATGTTCGAGCCAGAGTCGGAGCCGGAGCGAGATGAAAATGAAAACGACGAACCTGCAGAACAACGTCTTCATATGGATGTATCGCAATGGTGTGTTACTGTATTTACACATGAAACTTTGGTCTTCCGACCTTTTACCACTGTGTAGATTTATTTTGATTAATATGTGCGAGGGAGTGAGAGCAAGACAGCGCCTAGTTTGGAGACGGTGAAGTCTTGTTTACACTTTCGCCTGGCTCCGAAGAGAGAGAGAGAGAGCGTGCGCGCAACCGGGTCTCTCTCTGCTCGTTCTTTCAGTTAAACATGCGCCCTGTCACAAGCGCAGCAGTTCATCTACAGTAGACGGTGTAATGAAGCGTGTGGGTTACTACATCCAACAACCGAACATTTTAACTTACCCTCTCGTAACTTCTGCATCCTTTAGCTTGGACTACAAAATTGGAGCGAGAAATAAATATGGCAGATTGCTAGAAGTGTTGGGCCGGAAGTCAATGTCCTTATTTGGCAGTTCCGCTGCAAATACTGTGACGTAATAGTTCAAAAAACGTCATAGATAACAGAAAAATCCGAAAAGGTTGAAAAATATGACCAAAACAGAATATAAAGATATCAACGAAGCACCTGAAGAGAATAATTTCAACTTTTCTGTACTTCTAAACACTCCAAATATACAACTAAATGCATTTAAGGGCTAAAAAGTGGATTTAGCATGATATGTCCCCTTTAAGGGCTTGCATTTTTATAGGTTGAAATTAAACATCATATTTAAACTGTGTATATTTAAAAAAAAAAAAATATTGTTATTGAAACACTGCTTGTTCTAAAGGCTATCTAGTGGCTATTGAAAACTGCTTGCTTTAAAAGCTGTTAGTTGTTATTGGAAACATGGTTGTTTTACTTTTAAGGTTATTTAGCCCAGTCGTTATTTGGAACATGGCTGTGTTTTAGGCTTATACCTGGTGTCATTGTCACATGCTGTGCTAAGCTTATCAGGCATCAGCAATATGCTGTCATTTCAGCAACATTGCTATCAGTACTGTATGGTGGTTGCTAGTGCAGTGTTATCGAATATATACTTGTTACTTCGTCTTCCAGTATTTTCCGCATATTGTCCTCAGCAACATGCTGTAGTAATCAAGCGTTGTTTTATTCTTATCTGGTTGCAATGGAAAAATGCTCATTCTTTATTCTATCCAATTATTGCAACATGCTGTGTTAAAGTTACCACACGCTTGTGGCTAAAGCTATCTAGATATCGGTAACATACTTGTGCAAAATACACAGTACATTCACCGCAGAGGTCTGGTATTCAACACAACAACATCATAGCTTGATGGTCCTGTGAAGGAGTGTGGAATCATGGGAGTCGTCATCTTCACCTCCACAGCCGATGGAATCCGTAGGACGGGAGCAGAAATCATGTTAATGAATGAGGAAGCACACTGTATTTCATTGCTTAGCTGCGCACTGCATCTGACTCAGAGCTACAGGGTGTATGCTTCTCCGACCAGACTACACTAGTTTTAATACTAGTCCTATGGTTATACAAACATGCTTGCTGTATCAGTTTGTTGCCGCTAGTCAGAGCTATTGCTGTAGGGTGTTTGCTTCCCCTGCCAAACTACAATAGTTTTAGCAATAGTTCCGCGATTATACAACATGCTTGTTGTATCAGATTTTGCTGCCGCTAGGGGTGTAAGCTTCTCCTAATAGATCCCATGCAATTGTTAAATTGGCTACAACAACACGCTTGTTGCAATGTGTCCTTGCTTGCTCGAGCTTGGGGTGATGCTTCCCCCATGAGATTGGATTTATAGTGCTCAACATATGCTGCTAACATCAGAATGTAACCATTCTATCAGCCTCAGTCATGGTGGGGGTAGTGTGTAAAAAAAAAAATATATATATATTTTCTTGGTTTTTACATAAGTAACTACAACCAAGTATAACAAGGTATGACGTCATTGACAAGTGACAGTGTATGCAGTGCATGTCAACAAATAACTTGTGTAGTGATTGGAATTTATGCAAATCTACATATTTGTGCCTAAATATATCCAAGCATCAGCATCATGCTTGTTGCGTTAAACCATCCAGCTGTAATAATGACGTGTTGCTAATTCTGTGTGAACTGGAAGTTTCCATCAACATTACTTCAGTATTGTGACATATTTCCAATGAAAAAGATTATTGAAAAGGAATCTCCATTAGGGATGCACCGATACGGTATCGGGCCCGATAATGAGCTCATGTACTCGTACTCGTAAAAATGCTCCGATACCAACAACCGATACCAGGCAGCGTTTGTACACTTGTGTCCAGACAAAGAAACACTGAGCACAGAGAGTATAATTGGGATAAACAAAGAAGGCTGACTATGAAGTAAATGTATCAATATTGATTGAAATATAGGAACACCTATAGCTGTGGTGCGCAAGCTGATAAGAGAAAAATGTGCAGTGGATTGAGCGCGCAGCGGCATTGGTTAAACGCATCCCTTTTTCACAGACGTCAGTGGAAAGTTTGTTGTTCATTCGGATGTCAATGGCAAAGAAAGTAAAACGAGGCATGTAGCTTATTATTAATGTTAACTGACGAGAGAGAGAGAGAGAGAGAGAGAGAGAGAGAGAGAGAGAGAGAGCGCACTTCTGTTGAATGCTCTTGATTGCTGATCGTTCACTCAGCACGTGTTATTTGGATTAAAACTAAATTGTATATGTAAGTAAAACATGAACTGTTACCTGATTTATGTATAACAAGTGGTTCCCTACATTATTACTTGCAGGATGTTTGCAGGCCAAGAAGTATCACATACAAGAAGTTCCAACACAAACATCCAAAGCGCACACCCCGAAAACCAACGTATCAGACAGCGCGCGAATACTGAACTGAATAACTGAAACCAATTACAAATGCAGTGAAAATACAGGTATTGGTTATGGTATCGGTATAGGCGATTACCAAAAATGACAGTATCGGTATCGGACTCGTTCTGGAAAAAGTGGTATCGGTGCATCCCTAATCTCCATCTCTCAGTCGTCACTCAAAGAAACTGGATACAAAATACAACAAAACTATTTCTAAGGAATAGAATATTTAAAAGTGGCGGTAAATACACTCTTCCTTGGATTAATGGTGATGTTCGAAGACTAATGAAGGAGACAGACCATGCCCTGCGGACATTTATTAAGACTAAGTTACTGACTGACAGATACATCTTTACTTCTCTAAGAAACAGGGTAACAAAGGACAATCGGGTCGCTAAAGCAAACTTCTTTGTTAGTCTGATAGGCGAAGCTAAGGGAAATCTGGGACAAATTGAAAAGTTAACTGGGAAATGGCATAATAATATAATAAAGCAGCTGGAGATTAAAGACAATGGCTCCCTGATTAAAGGGGCAACATAAACTGCAACTTTCCTTAAAGGTCCCGTTGCATGCGATTCCATGTTTCAAAGTTTAGTTAGTGTGTAATGTTGTTGTTAGAGTATAAATAATATCTGTAAAATTATAACGCTCAAAGTTCAATGCCAAGCGAGATATTTTATTTAACAGAAGTTGACTACAAAAAACGGCTGGATTGGACTACACCCCTCTACTTCCTTCATTAGTGACATCACCAGAACCGTGTTTAGACTAACCTCCGCCCACAGGAACACAGGCGTATTGATGGCAAAATGTCAACAGACGGTTGATGTTTATCTATAATCGGATACCGCAAAAGTTTAATTCGAAGTTGTTAGTTTGCTCTGTCCATTTCACCACGGACTGTTTTTCTAACCTGGGATAATATCAAGCAGGCTTCTCTCAGCGTTTCATACTGACGAAGGGCGCAATTTCAACTATATTCCAGCAAGCGGTAAGTAGTGATTTAATATGGAAGTAGCGATCAACTTAACATCGTTTCTCTTAGTAGGATGAAAATAATCTTACTTAAACTGTGATTAATATAGAGAAAGCGATCAAAGAACAATCCCTTTCCAATCGCCCAAGCTGTCAATCAATCACACAGCGCGAGTTTATCTGGACACTTGCCAGAACTCGTTATGAAATCAATGACGCTGTTACACTGCACAACGAAGCTCTTACTGTATTTATATGCCTCATGTTTGCATTGGTGAAATCATTAGTGAGTGCAGAAACTGCGTTGCAATGATAAGATCTTTTTTCACGCGATCAACAGGCTGTCATCTGCTCAATGCTCACTGCAATTTTTTATGTGATTGAAATAGATGTAAATACTTAAAAAAAACTTCTCACGATTTGTTAATCCCGATAGCTGTAATAGTAAAAACGTATAATAGCTGTAATAGTAAAAGTTTTCCAGATAGTTCCACATGTAATGCCAGATATTTCATATGCAAGCATGTCAGCCAATCACAGCAGAGGGCGTTTACACTGAAGTCTCACAGCAGACACGCCCCTTCAAACAGAGTGTTCAAACCAGGGAATGAAATCAGGCTAGGAAAAATGCCTTTATTTCTAAATTATAACAATTTTTGATCTAAAAAACATACTAACATTATAAGGGCACCCCTGGAAACATGATAAAATAATAAAAATAATCCATGGAATGGGACCTTTAATTCATATTTTGTGAACTCTGTTAAGATGATAGTAGGCCTACCCATTAATCAAACTGAAACTTCTGACCCATCACCGATAGACATCTCTCAGTCAGCCTTGTCTCTAATGGAGGTCTAAAGTTAATACATTTCTGAACTCACTTAAAAACTCTAGATCAAAGGATATATTTGTACTTATACTTATTTACTGGACCAATAACAAAGATAATTAACACCTCTATTAAAGAAGGGAAGTTTCCGAAGGACTGGAAGTCAGTCATCATTGTTCCAGTTCATAAATCAGGAGACCCGACTGAGGCGAGTAATTATAGGCCTATTAGCATTTATCCTGTCATCTCTAAAATTGCTGAGAAATGTGTTGCTGAACAGCTGACCACTCATCTCAATAGCAGCCCATACACACTGCACCCAATGCAATTTGGTTTTTGAGCTAACCATTCTACTGAGCAGCAAATTGCTTCTTAGAAAACATTGAGCTAAGGGTGGGTTGTGAGACCTCACCATTTCTGAGCAATGAAATGGGTGTGCCTCAGGGATCCATCCTGGGACCACTGCTGTTCAGCTTATATATAAATATTTACCTTCATTATGAACAGGGTGTTAGGTTCAGATGTATGCAGACAATACCGTAATTTATTGTCCATGCAAGAAGCACTTAAACTCAATGAAACAATGATAAATGTTAACAAATGGCTTAATGATTCACACTTGTTTCTTAATGTCAAGAAGACTGTTTGTATGTTCTTCACAAAGACACACTCTGCAACTGACTGTGATCCCAAAGTCTATGTGTCTGGAGAGATCATCCAAGTAGTCTCTTACAGTATGTTAAATATCTGGGTATTATCCTTGATTCCACGTTATCCTTTAAAAAAACAAGTGAAGAAAGTATTTCAAATAACAAAATACAATTTGGCTAATTTTAGGTACATAAGAAACGTCTCGGTTACGGATGTAACCCTCGTTCCCTGAGTGGGAACGGAGACGTTACGTCGGATGACGACGATTGGGGTTTCGCCTAGAAGCCTATCACCTTCGAGTATATAAAACGAGCCAATGGCAATGAAATGCCATGGGTCTGCGGAATTTGCATAGCGTATCTCCGCCCACCGCAGGGGGTATATAAGGAAGTACGCTGCAATATTGCAGATATGTCTTCGCTGAGGAGTCGAGACTGGCCCCAGGTGTTTTTCAGCGATACAGCGGAAGTGGCAGGAAGACGTAACGTCTCCGTTCCCACTCAGGGAACGAGGGTTACATCCGTAACCGAGACGTTCCCTTTCGTGGTCACTCCGAGTTACGTCGGATGACGACGATTGGGGTTCCAGTCTAATCACGCCACCTCGGCTGTCTTCCAGTGCCCTGCGTAAGTCTGAGCTCCCTGTTGTGAGACTAGCACGAACGAAGGAGTCCTACTTAACACAGGGATACCAAGGTACACTGGGAAGCATATCTCCAGAGAGAAATATGCAATTATGCCCAGCCATTGATGGGGGGGACTTAGAATACACATATGACCCAGAGGGCTGCATATGGAAGATCACTGGGGTGTCCAGCCGCAGGTGGAATTTTAAACCCCAGGGGTGGCAAGGGTGGCTTGCCAAGGGAAAGACACACGCTCACAAGGAGACTTACAGCGGAATACACATGTGGGGGTCGCACAGAGGGGGAACCATGCACATGGAGGCACCTAGTCAAGCGCAAAAGCTGTGTTATGGAATTTGGCATAACTCAGGCGATGACGTAACCAGTGCTGGAGGAACTCAGAGCTTATCAGACTCACCTGAGAGAAATATCGCACGTATCCCGTCCGTGGAGAGGAATGGCGAGCAAGCGAAGACACCTGAGCAGAATCTAGCACCGGCTGGTTGAAGCGAGTACATGAGAAGAAACTGGCTCTACTCGGAGATTATAGAATCTCGCGAATGTGTTGGGTGTCGCCCAGCCTGCAGCTCTACAAATGTCTGTTAGCGAGGCGCCATGCGCTAGAGCCCAAGAGGAAGCCACACTACGCGTGGAGTGGGCTTTCACACCAAGGGGGCACGGACGACCTTGCTGCTGGTATGCCAAAGCAATGGTATCCACTATCCAGTGAGATAACCTTTGCTTTGAGAGAGCCTTTCCCTTCAGCTTCCCACCATGACAGACAAAGAGCTGGTCTGAGGTCCTGAAACACCGCGTTCTGTCTACGTAAGCACGGAGGGCGCGTACTGGACAGAGCAGTGCCAAGGCTGGGTCTGCCTCCTCCAAGGGCAGCGCTTGCAGGTTCACTACCTGGTCTCGAAAGGGTGTGGTAGGAACCTTGGGCACATATCCAAGCCGGGGTCTCAGGATCACGTGAGAGTCAGCCGGCCCGAATTCCAGGCACGCTTCGTCAACCGAAAATGCCTGCAGGTCCCCTACCCTCTTGATGGAGGCCAGTGCAACCAGGAGCGCTGTCTTCATTGACAGGAACTTAAGCTCCACTGATTGCAAAGGCTCAAACGGAGCACTCTGCAGGGCAGTTAGAACCACTGAGAGGTCCCAAGAGGGAACGAGGGGAGGACGAGGAGGATTTAGTCTCCTCGCTCCCCTCAGGAACCTGACGATCAGGTCGTGCTTCCCCAAAGACTTACCATCGACTGCTTCGTGATGTGCGGCAATGGCGGCAACATACACTTTCAGGGTGGAGGGAGACAGCCTTCGCTCCAACCCATCTTGCAGGAAGGAAAGCACGACACTGATCGGGCATTTCGTGGGTTCTTGATGTTTAGAAGAACACCAGTTGACGAAGAGGTTCCACTTCAACGCATAGGCATGTCTCGTGGACGATGCTCTAGCGGAAGTGATGGTAGCCACCACCGCAGGTGGTAGGGTACTCAAACCTGCCTCGTCCCGTCCAGGAGCCACACGTGGAGGTTCCAAAGATCGGGACGAGGGTGCCATAAGGTGCCCCGTCCCTGAGAAAGGAGGTCCTTCCTCAGAGGAATTGGCCAGGGAGGTGCTGTCGCGAGGAGTACTAGTTCGGAGAACCAGGTCCGGTTGGGCCAATACGGGGCAACCAAAATGACCTGCTCCTCGTCCTCCCTGATCTTGCGCAAGGTCTGCGCAAGGAGGCTCACTGGGGGAAACGCATACTTGCGTAGGCCCCGCGGCCAGCTGTGCGCCAGTGCATCCGTGCCGAGCGTGCCCTCGGTCAGGGAATAAAACAGGTCGCAATGGGACGAGTCGTGGGAGGCAAACAGGTCTACCTGTGCGTCGCCGAACTGATCCCAAATCAGCTGGACCGACTGGGGATGGAGTCGCCATTCTCCAGCGAGAGGCCGAACTCGAGACAGCTCGTCGGCCGCCTGGTTCAGGTGTCCCGGGATATAAATGGCTCGAAGCGACCTCAGATGCTTCTGACTCCATATGAGGAGGTGGCGAGCGAGTTGCGACATACGGCGGGAGCGTAGACCACCTTGATGGTTGATGTACGCTACTGTTGCGGTATTGTCTGATCGGACTAGTACGTGCTGACCCCTGAGCAACGCCCGGAAGCGGTGCAGGGCGAGACGTACAGCCAGCAACTCGAGGCAATTGACATGCCAAAGGCGCTGGGGTCCTGTCCAGGAGCCCGCGGCAGCATGACCATTGCACATGGCGCCCCAGCCCGTGTTGGAGGCATCTGTTGATACAACAACATGCCGGGAAACTCGTTCTAAGGGCACTCCGGCCCGTAGAAAATTGAGGTTCGCCCACGGGGTGAAGGTCTGACGGCAGGCTGGAGTCACTGGGACTTGGAGCGTGCCGTGTTGCCATGCCCACCTCGGGACTCGATCGCGAAGCCAAAGCTGAAGCGGTCTCATATGAAGCAATCCCAGCGGCGTTACTGCGGCTGCGGATGCCATATGCCCCAGGAGCCTCTGAAAAAGTTTCAGTGGAACCGCACTCTTGCCCTCGAACTGACGAAGACAAGTCAGCAGTGACTGCGCGCGCTCGCTCGTAAGCTGCGCGCACATGGCGACCGAGTCGATCTCCATACCGAGAAAAGAGATCCTCTGCATGGGGCAGAGTTTGCTCTTCTCCCAGTTGACCCGAAGGCCCAGACGAACTAGGTGCCGGAGCACTAGGTCCCTGTGTTCGCAAACCTGGTCTCGAGAGTGAGCTAGGATCAGCCAGTCGTCGAGATAGTTCAGGATGCGAACCCCGTGTTCCCGGAGGGGAACAAGGGCTGCCTCGACGACCTTCGTAAAGACGCGAGGAGACAGGGCTAGCCCGAAAGGGAGAACCGCGTACTGGTATGCCCGCCCCTCGAAAGCAAACCGTAGAAACGGTCTGTGTCGAGGTAAAATGGAGACATGGAAGTAGGCGTCCTTCAGGTCGATAGCTGCAAACCAATCCTGCGGCCGCACACACTGGAGGATGTGTTTGGCCGTTAGCATCTTGAACGGCAGCCTGTGAAGGGAGCGGTTCAAGACGCGCAGGTCGAGGATTGGCCGTAACCCACCGGACTTCTTGGGTACAATGAAGTAAGGGCTGTAGAAGCCGGACTTCATCTCGGCTGGAGGGACAATCTCGATCGCACCCTTCGCCAGTAGGGTGTCGACCTCCGCTCTCATGACAGGGGCATTGCCACCGACCATAGTGAAGCGGACTCCCCTGAAGCGGGGAGGAGATCGCGCGAACTGAATCGCGTAGCCGAGCCTGATGGTTCTCGCGACCCAGCGGGACAGTCTGGGAAGCTCTAGCCAGGCTTCCAGAAAGTGCACCAGCGGGGTCATACGAACCACAGACGTACCGTCGGTGGGGCAGCGAGGCGGAATGACCGGCACCGGCGAGGGTGGCATAGCGGCCCTGTGCGGGGGCACGGTCATTAACCGCGTCCTGCCAGAGGAGGCCAGGGGAGGGCGCGCGTCCCACGGGGGCGTGCTCTGGCAGGGGTCTGGCGACAGAGGGGGATGAGAGGAGCGTGGCCCGTGGGCGGCGCGTGCTGTCATCCCACACCTCTGGAACAGAGGAGGGCGGCAGTGGCGGGACCCGAGGGTGGCGCGCACTGCGGCCCTCGGGCTCTGTGGGCTCAGGATTGGGGAATTCGATTCTGTCTTTAACCACATTAGGGTGCTGCTCGTCGTTGGACGAGCAGCGGGGAGTGGAGAACAAAAGATTCTCCCCCGGCCCTCCACCGGGGGAAGGAGTGGCCCTGCTACCAGCTCCTGAACAGAAGGAAATGCCAATCCTGAGCGGCCCGTCTCAGGAGCGCCGCTTAGCCTGGCGTTTAGCGGGCTGCGGGGCTGGAGAGGGCTGTGGCGCCTTCCTACGGCTTCCTCCACGACGCGGCCCAGATGAAGGCTGCTGCTGGGGCCGTGCGGGAGGGGCGGGAGCCGCGGGAGGGCGCCCTCGGCGGCGAGCAGGCTGAGGATTCTGTACCGACGGCTGAGCAGCAGAGCGTCGAGGCAGAATGTGCTTAATCGCCTCAGTCTGCTTCTGGGCGGTCGAGAACTGTTGGGCAAAATCCTCGACCGCACCGCCGAAAAGGCCGGCCTGGGATATGGGAGCGTCGAGCAGACGAGTCCGCTCGGGCTCACGCATATCAGCCAGGTTCAGCCATAGATGTCGCTCCTGGACCACAGCTGTGGACATCACCAGACCCAGGGAGCGCGCGGTCACCTTCGTCGCCCGGAGAGCGAGGTCGGTGGCGGCGCGCAGCTCATCGAAGAGCCCTGGGTCTGTCCTACCCTCGTGCATGTCACGAAGCATCTTGGCCTGATAGACCTGTAAGATGGCCATGGCATGCAAAGAGGCAGCTGCCTGTCCCGCCGCTCTGTAAGATTTCGCGACCATAGTGGACGAAAATCTACAGGCTTTGGACGGGTGCTTAGGATCACCACGTGATGAAGCGCTTGCCGGACACAGCTGCATCGCGACAGAACGTTCAACCGTGGGAATCCCAGTGTACCCACAAGCATCAGCCTTATCGAGGGGAGGAAAGGCGGAGAAAGCCGACGAACGATCACGGGAAGACATGGGAGCCTTCCAGGACCGCGTGACTTCCTCATGCACTTCCGGGAAGAATGGTATTGGGGTTGGGCGGCGACGAGGGTCAGCGGCCGCTCCCAAAAACCAATCATCCAGCCGCGAGCGCACTGGATCGGGTGGCGGGGACCACTCGAGCCCAATGGCCGCGGCTGCCCGGGAAAGCATGGCAGTCAGCTCGGGATCAGACTCGGGCAATGCTGGCGCGCCCGAGGGCGGCAACACAGCCGAATCCTCACTTCCCGAGGACTCACGCCCACCTTGTGATGCAGCGATCGACATCGTATCTTCCTCTGGAGCGCCAAACGAAACACGCGGGGCCTCCGAAGAGGGACCAGCGGTCTCAGTTTGGACACTCGCGGGTCCTGATGCTGAAGAGGGGTGTGTGGACCGTGGACGTGTCGGCGGTATGTCCCACACAGTTACCCTCAGGTCACCCTGGCCACCAGCCGAAGTACAGCCTCCAGGGGAGACCGTAGATCGGGGTGTGGATGAGGGGACTCTCGCTCTGACGAGCTCATTGAGTCTCGACCGCAGCATGGAGATGGTCATGTTCCCGCAGTGAGAACATGAGTCATCCACAAACGCTGCTTTAGCGTGATCAACACCCAAACACGCTAAGCAGAGATTGTGCCCATCAGAGAAAAATATGTCGCGACCGCAACCAGAAGTGCACGGGCGAGGCATCTTTAAAAAGACGTGCCGCGTGCAATGCTCTTTTTGTGAGAGGAAAAACTCTGCGGATGCTGAAGCGAACAGGGAGAAACACACTATCTGTCAGATCACTGAACAGATCAGCAGGGTAGTGAGCACTCGCTGAAACCGCCGTCACACCAACACCGGAGAGTTCGCTCGTCTCGAAGGGATGAGAAGACTAACTCAGAATGGCTTGCAGGAGTGGAGAAGTTCTCGGCTCCGAAGCGAAAAACATATCTGCAATATTGCAGCGTACTTCCTTATATACCCCCTGCGGTGGGCGGAGATACGCTATGCAAATTCCGCAGACCCATGGCATTTCATTGCCATTGGCTCGTTTTATATACTCGAAGGTGATAGGCTTCTAGGCGAAACCCCAATCGTCGTCATCCGACGTAACTCGGAGTGACCACGAAAGGGAACTACAACTACAGCAGCAAAATTATTTTTAATTTCAATGATTATCCCTCATTTAACACACTGTATGACAAGTTTGTCTCTAACTAAAGGTACAACTTTGAAGCCCATTCTCTCCTTGTATAAGCAGGCCTTCAAAGTGTTAGACAGAAAATCCAATGCTTACCACCACTGTGATATTTTGGGCAAATATGATATCCTTAGCTGGAAAAATCTGACAAAATACAAAATTACCCAGCTGGCTAACACTGGCACATTTACAGAACTGTTGATTAATGTGTGTTGTCCTTATAAAGAAAGAAAGAAAGAAAGAAAGAAAGAAAGAAAGAAAGAAAGGAACTGGACTGTGGATATACAACTGCAAGCAGCTGATTCATTTTGATATCTCAATTTTCACTTCTTTATTTCAGGTGGTATGTCATTAATTGCAACCTGCATATTTACTGCTAAGCATTTGGGGTATTGACAACATGCTTGTTGCTATGGCTTATGTGGGTATTGGCAACATACTCGCTTATGTCATCCAGGTAAGGGCAACATACTTGTTGCTTATAAATCCAGAATTGCACTGTCAGTTTGGGTTTGGGGTTATTGCTGCTCTCCCGACCATGCTAGGCTTCATGGATGCGCAGGGAGTTCTTGCCCAGAACAGAACCATACCGCCAATCCAAACTGTATGCTATCTGTCAATCGTATTTGATGATAGTGGTCCTGACTGAAATGTTGACTGCTTTGGTAAACCAAATTAATAATTCAATGTATGTTGTATTTGGGAGTTTTCAGGAGGTTATGTACAGTAATCAACTGAATTTGTTTGTTGTTTAAATGTATATGCTTCGATTAGCTTATGCCCTATTTTACATGTAAACATGCCTGTGTGTCTTTACAGGTATGTTTGGCCTTTCTTTAAAGTCCATATACGTTTAATTGTATAAATAAAAATAAAAGAACTACACATAATTGTTATATATATATATATATATATATATATATATATATATATATATATATATTTATTTTTTTATTTTTTTATTTTTTTTGTACCATGGGTGTAAAGGAATAAGGATGGCACTCTTATTTTATGTTTATTCATATTTTAGTAAATGATTTGTAAGTGCATCATTGTGTCATGACTTTACTTGAGGAGGCAAATCATAATTAATTATTAACTCACCATAAGCTAACATCAACTAATGGCTTGTTAATGCATCATTATGTCATGACTTTACTTGAGGGGGCACATCATTACTAACTCTTGATTAACAAACAATACACTAACATAAAGTAATGGCTTGTTAATGCCTGACTGTGTCATGGCTTTACTTGAGGGGGCACATAATAATAATAATAATAATAATAATAATAATTTGTTACATTTTATATAGTGCTTTTTCTGAGACCTTAAAGCGCTTTACATGGAAGGGGGGAATCTCCTCAACCACCACCAGTGTGCAGCATCACCTGGATGATGCGACGGCAGCCATATTGCGCCAGAACGCCCACCACACACCAGCTTACTGGTGGAGAGGAGACAGTGATGAAGCCAATCAGTGTATGAGGATGATTAGGAGGCCATGATAGACAGAGGCCAATGGGCAAATTTGGCCAGGATGCCGGGGTTACACACCTATTCTTTTTTGAAGGACATCCTGGGATTTTTAATGACCACAAAGGGTCAGGACCTCAGTTTAACGTCTCATCTGAAGGACGGTGCTCTTTTGGCAGTATAGTGTCCCCGTCACTATACTGGGGCGTTAGGACCCACACAGACCACAGGGTGAGCGCCCCCTACTGGCCTCACTAACACCTCTTCCAGCAGCAACCTGGTTTTCCCAGGAGTCTCCCATCCAGGTACTGACCAGACTCAGCCCTGCTTAGCTTCAGTGGGCGACCAGTCTTGGGCTACAGGGTGATATGGCTGCTGAATCATAATTAATTCACTGTTAACTACTTACCAATTTCAGCTCATGATTTATCATAAACTTACTATCAGATACACATGTACTACAACTAGTATTCAGCCCAGTGATGTTGTGTGGCTTTTCAAAAAGTCCGAGAAGGAAGGTCGGCCTGTATCATCATGGCTTGTGTCTGGATGGAGAGTGAACTACTGATCCCACTACTACTACTGATCCCCCTGACCTTAGTTCATGTTTCCTGTTTGGCTATTTTTTGGGGAACCAATTCCTCGGGAACTGTTGTGAGTCACAGTAGGTTTAGTTTGATGGGAAAGAGAATATCACAAAACAGATTAGGACCTTTTAAGATAAATTATTAGAGTACTTAGTATTTTCTATGTTTTAAGGAGGATCAGTGAAATTAATGACAAACTAATCCTGTGCCTTTCGGTAATGTTTATGATGAAGCTGCTGATGTCAATAGTTTAAATAAATTGTTAAAATGTATTTCAAAACATTTCTTATTTATTCTTATGGAGCCTGACTGATTTAGTTTATTCCTAAACATTAATTAATGCATTAACTATCAAACATGTACTAACATGTTTAAGGCTGCTGTTATTCATGCATGAACCATTATGACTCGCTCTTCATTGGTTCATGATTAGTTCATACCTTCACTAATCATGAGTTCATGTTGAAGTTATTATTAATTCAGGTATTAGTACATGATTATTCGTTATATGTCACCTTAAAATAAAGTGTTATATATATATATATATTTTATTATTATTATATTATATTATGCTATTTTAAGATATTCAATATAACAATAAGTTATATTGTTTAAGTTATCTGTAAAAACAAAACAAATAAAACAATTATAAAAAAATAAAAAAAGAGTTTGGCCCATTTGTAAGTTCTCAATTAGCATCTCAGTGAGTCAAAAACGACTTTAATTTAAACTAAATAAACAAATAATAATAATAATAATAATAATAATAATAATAATAATAATGAATAAAATCCCAGATCCCAAACTACCTTATGGCATTCTGCACGTAACTGGCAAAGCCTTTAAAGCAGCAAAGGTTACGACCCTTACATGCCTCCTCTTGTCTCACTATTGATTTAATTACACAGCCGATATCAGGCTTACTTTAATGAACCATTGCAGCAGAACTGAACCAAACTCTCTCTTAAAACCCTAAGAAACGGAGAGCTAAAATAATTCTGAGACTTCTCTGCTCTGACAGATTCCTGATCAGCAAGGAAAGCGATCCCATCGTCTCCACATGAGATGTCTCCAAATGCTCCAATCAAAGAAGAAGCAAACCCTTGTGCTCTCTAAAAATAGTCTGTCTTTATCCTGCTCTGATTTGTGATACGGATGTGTGAGCGTTCCCGCAGCCACGCGGCGTGCGCTGGCTGAATGTCTGCCAGAGACTTCAGAGAGGTCTGTGTCAGGGAGAGAAATCATTGACGGAGGCGGCATCCGAGAAGTTGTGGTTCGTGAAGGGGTGTTTACCACGCTGAAAAAGATACAGCTTTGGAAATGGAAATTGCCTGCCTAACCACCTGTGCAACGTTAGCTTGATGAATGTAGTGAATAATGTTTCAGCTCGCACGACAGGGAAGCCTCCGGCACGCGGGGTGTCAAGCAGTCTGCCAGAGCGTCTTCGGCTCAATTTAAAGTCAGGAGGCGGAGCTTGACGCCCACTGACCTGTCACTCTCAGCTCTGCCATTACAGTGCAACCATCATTATCTGCAGGGTTTAATATGGCAATCATGCATCAAACTGACAGACAAATTATTTTATCAACACAAATGAAAACATGCACGTGCATACACACTTATACCGGCAAAAAGATTGCACAAGATTTTCTTACAATTAAATACTGTATTCATAATTTTACTGTGAACCAGGTCATTTTGTGTTAGAACAGGCGATCCAGGCGACACAGCTATTTGGAAATTTCTGGTAAAGTCAGCTGGTAAAAATACCATCATATGAACACACATACAGCGACACATTTAGCCCAATACACGGCATTGTTTTGGATGTTCGATAAATTCTGTCGCGAAATATACACCATAAAAGCCTTTTGTATCTTTAGGTTTGGTGTTAAAAATTACAGTCTTGCACATTGAGAAAATGGCTGGCTTCCACGTTTAAAAATAAGTTGGATATACTAGTGATCTTAACATGGATCATTTTGTTCCAGTCAGTAGTAACTGATCACATGTAATCTGGATTACGTAACCCAGATTCCAAAAGTTAAGCACTTTTTACATACATAATCATACTACAGTTACTTTTTTTATTGATTACATAACTACACATTGTTCACAGGATTGCAGTAAATTATTGATGATTTATTGATTATCCTTTCCTAATTATTTTTTGTCTTTTAAATTTTGCCTTTTAAAAATGCCTTTCTGAAAAAAAAATCAAAAATCAAAAATCCAATAACTTGAATTACACACAAAATCCAATAACCTGAAAGGCCACACAACATATGACCAGTGGATAAATAGAAAACGTTTCACTTTTAAGGAGTGTTTTCTCAACACTGCATATCTAATCAACTCCTGACAGACACATTTTAATTACCATTTGAATGATCTTTTAGTCATTTATCCTGTCTTTGGAAGCCTTTTGGCATTCAAACACATCAAAAAGCACAAATTTCATCATTTATAGTAACATCCGCATGTTCACGGTTCTCTGGTGTCGGTTAATTGTCACATGACATGCAGGTAAAATATATATATATATTTAAGAAATGTTATTTATTTTGATTGTTTTTAATTTAAAATTAAACTTTTTTTTTTTTTTTTTTCTAGTCTAATGATTTAATTATCAGCTTTTCATGAACTTACGGACCCTCTTCAGTTCCTTCACAAATCCCAGTTTGGAAAACCCAGACGTAATGAAATGTAATGAAACTTTATTTTAGAGTGTCCTTGTTACAAATGTTACATGTACTTACCATACTAATAACAGTAAATTATGCATAATTACATGCAACTAACCCTAAACCAAACCCTAATCCTACCCTAACCCTATAGTAAGTACATGTAGTTGCTTAATATTACTCAGTACTTAAATATATAATTACACTCTAACAATGACACTTAAAAGTGTAACCTAAAAATGGTACAAGATAATCCTATTCAAATAAATATGATAAATATGTTCAAGGTTAAATTTAATCTAAAATAATCAAAAAGTAGTTTGAATATATTACCTAAAATGTGTAATAGATTACGTTTACTAACCAATGGACTACAATTTATAAGTAATACCTGTGTACATAACTAAATTGATTACATTTAGAAAATTACATAATGCTGCTATCTACATTATCAATAGGGTTACCCATGAAGGGAAAACTGTAAATGCATAATGTATAGGGAATGTATTTTGGTAATGGCATATTTGTTTGTTTTGATATTGGCCTTGAAAAAGCTCTGCTAATTTCAAAGCACAAAGTCTCTCCAGCGGGAGATATTCTCTTTATCAGTGTCAGTGTTTCTGAACTCCCTGAAACGCCTCCATTGTAGTCTTGAGTTTCTTCCGGAAACACGTCACAATATTCCTAATTTAAATAATTAATGCGCAGAATAAAGGGGCGGGGCCTGATTGAGTTAATTAGTAGTGTGTTAAACTGGCGGTTATGGTAAGGGAAACATTCAAGCAGGAAAACCTGTTCTAGTAGAGCCTATAAACAACATCAAGACTTAATAAAAGGGCGTTATATGGTCTTTTTAAGTTCAAGAATTACTACAACCAATGCCTAGTGATCATAATGATGGTAAACAGATATAAAAAACCTGAACATAGCAGTATAGTAAAATAATTGTGCACATTTATTTGTCCACTCAAGACTATAAAGGATTTTGTTTTCTCTGAAAGCAACCAGATAAATGTGGTGCATGTGTCACATTTAGGAAATGAGATTTGCTTCTGAAAGCCATACGTCGCTCTAAACGGCCCTAATGCTGCTGTGTTTCTACACTGAGGCCAACTGATTCAATTAGGGGGCAGCAGAGATACATGCCAAGTTACACATTCAGTGATGAATATGTGCTTTCAGTGCATATGAATATTCATTTCAGCCTGCTGGGTATGCATTCACTCAGATATAAGCGCAAAGGCAATAAATGCCATTAAGAGGAGCCTCTGTTGTTTGGCTGTATGTACAAGAGTGAAAGTAGCTGCAGGATACAGACTCCAGTCATTTATCATACTTTGCCAATGTAAATCAAGCTTTTGGGGCAGTGTCCAGTGGCGTTCCCACAGGAGGATGAATGCCAGTGAGTGGAAACCTGAATTCAGCAAACGTAACACACTCACAGACAACATGAAACAACACTCCAACCCAGGCTCATGAAAAAATACGTGCCTGTAATGCCATTTTTTTGGCAAAAGAAAAAAAGAAAGAAGTGAAACGGCTAGTGAGTGGCGTTAACTCTGTAAGGCCCACTGTTGTAATATTACAACATCAAGTTTACCTCTACTAAAATAAACCTGTAGATGTTTCGTTTTTTTCTGAGGTCTAAGTTTTTTTAATTCGTTTTATATTATCAGTTTATTTTGATAAACATGACACAATATAACATCGCGACTACGTGAAAAGAGATTATACGGTTAGCATTAGTAGAACTGAAGGAGTGAGAATAAACACGAAACACACGTGATCGTTGTCATGCGGTGGATTCGGCCAATCGTGGAACAGTTGTGTCGTCATCAGAGCTCGTGCCGCCGCTCTGGAGAAACTGCGTTCTTGATGGCATACGTCATAGTCAGGTGGCATCGGCGCTGTCTCAGGTCGGACACAATTTCTAACCTGCATGCACTGCTTCAAGTCAGCCGTCGATCGGTATGAAGTCGAACAAGCCTAATACGTTCCCGTGGCTATGCTAAACCCTCCCCTAACTGTGTATTCACACCGCTGGCGACGAGAGCATCAAAATTCGCTCTGGCTGCCCTGCCAATAAAGTTGTAGAAAGACTCGTGAACCCTCTGGTGTAGATCGAATGCTTGGTCAAGTAAGCTTTATTTAAAGAGCCGCAAAGCAAATCGTTGATCGTATTTGTGCTGACTGACCACAAGTAGGGTATAAGTTAACCTCATGAAATCTTTGAAAAGAACGTAACAATTATAGTTAAATGTTTGATAACGAAATAAACCATGACACCTTTCATTGATTTCTTTACGCACTTTGGGTTCAGTCTTTCCCAAGTTTGACGCCAAACATAATGTTTTCCATTTGACCCATATAAATTAAACTTGCTCTCATCACTAAAGTAAACTTTGTACCAGTTTTCCTCTGTCCACACAACATGCTCCTCAGCAAAGGTTAGCCTAGCCTTTTGATTCTTTCCACTTATGAGAGGCTTGGTGGGCTTTTCAGTCTGAATTGTCTTAAACGGCGAGACACTGTATGCCGAGACGGACCCCTAACCTGTTCAGCGCTGAACTGGCGAGCAATTCCAGCAGCTGAAGCAATTTCCCATCGAGAGGGCCTTCATGTGGACGACCTGCTGTCACAGGGTTTCGGTCAGTTTGTATATAACTGCTAGGAACTTTCTAAGGTGCTCCAATGAGTTGTTTTTCTTTGTGGTTGCCAACTTGCCCAAGTCACACATACACACACGTCAAGTCTCAACATTTAAAATCAAGTTCTACCACACTAGTTGTCAAAAAAAAAAAGACTTCGGTACCAAGCTAATGTATAAACTAATATATCCGCTGATAGACGCCACTTTTAAACCATCGTTCCAACGAACATTCGCAAACAGCATCAAAAGTTGTGTGTTTGGAGCGAGAGCTCTCGACCTGTGGTTAGAAGCAGAGTTTCTAGTTTGCTTGTGGGCTTAATAAATCCTTATCTTGAGCAAATAAGCAAGCTGACATTCAGCACGATCTATACATTTTATTTAGAATACATACAAATGTCATTTACATCTTTTAGTTTGTCAAGAGAATTAAAGCGTCGTTTCTGAAGAGTGCGCATGTGTGAAGGAGCTCTACTGTATAAGAACGAGCCTATGATTCAATCTGGAAATAAAGTGAGAAAAATGAGAAATAGTCCTCAGATGCCATGTCTGTAATTTATAGCAAAACATCTAGTATCAATTTGATCGCAAACAGTTTGTAACATCACAACCTTGTGTCTGCAGTAACTTTCAGCATGTTTTCTATAACAACATCTGACATGTTTATGTTTTACGCACCATGAGGAAATCTCATAAATCATTTGAAATCTAATTAGAGAAGTCAGACTGAAATGGATTTCCAAAAATGTGATATGAATAAGATTTCAAACCACATATAAATGTAGCTCAAAACAGATTAATAAAAATGGCATTTTATGGGATTTTTTTTGCCGTTCACACTTGCTAAATCTGATCGGATTCCAGTCGGTTATGCACAAAAATCATATTTAAACTGACCGTCTGAGCTTGGCTGTAGTGACTGTGAAGTGTGTGCTCTTATCCTGGTGGAGATTGGAGTGCTGATGAGGAACAGGTGCGGGTGATGGCTGAATGAGTGCAGGTGAGGGACAAAGGGGATGCTGGGAAATGTAGTTTCTGAAGAGATGACTGAACTGGTGAAGATGGGTAGATGGAGAGCAGAGATATTGATTAAATAAAAAAAGGATAAATACATAAATACATAAATTTGAGTAATTTAACATATTTAATTATTGCAGGTTTGCACAATATTCTGATTTTGCGTTTCACTGTTTTTATTCATGCACAACACTGAATCTGTTTTTGTGCAAGTGAGATGAGTAAATGCTCAGATTTATTCTAGAACTACAGTAACCATCATGTTCAAACACAACTTCAGTTACTTATTTGAAAAAGTTACTTTACAAGATACTTTAAAAGTAATCTGATTACATAACTCACATTACTTGTAATGTTTTAAACAAAATAATAAATGAAAGTGAAAGTTATCTAAACCTCTCATCGTCGGTCGCACATATCCGCCATGTTTTGTAGTTTTTTAACACTTTTTTACTTGTGTTTGTAGTTCTGAATGGAATCCTCCTCCAAAGAGCAATGGGTTAAGGGCAATATTAGCCTTTATAGTGTGCAGGGATCCACACTAAATAGTAGATCATCTGGGGACTTTTGACAAATGCTTTTCAACATACTATGCTTTGGGACACACTTATTCTAATCTCACATACTATTTAGGATGGATAGTATGGACATTGGGATCCAGGGATAACCTTATGTCTATTTTTGCAATTGCTAAGTAAAATTAGTTTGCAAATTTAAAAGTAGGAAAAAATGTCATGACGGAAAATTAACATACATAATTTTGTTTCTAGCCCTTACGGTTCAAAAGTTATTAGCACAAACATAAGTCAAACTTTGGACAGCAGTTGGTGCTAGAGGGATTGATTTAGAGACTTCAAATTTGCAATGGTGAAAGATCAGATTGTCCTCTATCAGTGTGCCAAATTTCATAACTTTCCTGCAAGCGGTTCTATGGGTTGCCATAGATTTCCAGAGCAGAAGAAGAAGAAGAAGAAGAAGAAGAAGAAGAAGAAGAAGAAGAAGAAGAAGAAGAAATGGAAGAATAATAAGAACACCAAAAATTACAGTAGGTGCCTACTTTCATGTTTGACCCCTAATGAGGTTGATGGAAGTGAAGTGGGAGAGAGAGATAGAGAGAGAGAGAGAGAGAGAGAGAGAGAGAGAGAGAGAGAGAGAGAGAGAGAGAGAGAGAGAGAGAGAGAGAGAGAGGTATGCGATCGGAAAGGATATGGCAATGTAGAATAAGTATCCAGTAGATTTGATTGTTGGGCTCTGAAGGATTAATTAGCTTGTGATGGACATTAATTTTCAGGCTGGCAGCATTTTAACTACAAATAAAGGAAGGTAAGCACCAGGGGCCTTTTGAGTAATATGCTTTCCCAGTGGTGTGCTTTAGGAGTCAGTCGGCAGGGACGGGTCAACCTGCAAATCAACCTGTTTGACCCGCAATTTATACCAGAGGAGATCGGCAGCAATAAAAGCTAGCAAAGTCACATTTCTCAGACGCTCGCTCTTTATTAGTCAGCCTTTATTGCTGGGGAGAGCCGGCTTGGTTAAGGAGGTTTTCTGTTTCTCAACGTGAAGCAGTCTCCTGTGGGGATCAGTAAACGTGCCACCCTCCTCTGTCTGTTAAAAGAGGCGGATGTAAAGAGCGTGGAGCTCACATCTCCAGGCACAGGGACTACAATGAGAGAGAGACCAACTTAAAAGTGCTGATATACTTCAGTAACCTCTAACTAGCTCTGGTCTGTCAGTCAAACACACATACAGTAATTACAGACAGATGCTGAGGAGCCAGACAGGCCTGCTTTATAATTAATCAATAGCTGATGTGCTTCTGAATTCGGTCTGTTCTTTATGGGGTTTAAATTAGTATATGTTCATTGTATGAAATGCAAGAGAATGGGCAAACCCTTGTGGGAATGAAGTGTTTGAATGTGCACTTGCAGTGTATATGTAAGCAATAAGGTACGAGAGGCTGTGCTGTATCGTGAATAAGTAACGGCTGAAGGGTGTTGTTAGGCAGACACGAAGCGGAGTCAGCCGTGACTTATTCACGATACAGCACTTGTCTCGAGTACCTTATTGCTTTTAAAAAACGGTTACCACACAATACAACTATTAAAGCCGAAAAACATGTATCTATGCAACTTTTATGAAGTAAAATCACTAAAAGCCTTCCTTCCGCTGGAAAAAATAGTCCCTGACCGTAAACAGCAACAAAAGTTACATACATTATTTCGCCAATAGATGGCGGCAAAGACTGTCTTTATGAGTGAGTCAGTCAGTAGAGAAGACTTTTACATTGAAAGGAATCAAACTTGTGCACACGGAGAAGGAAGACGGAACTGACAGATGACTATGCGCACGGAAAAAACCCATAACTGTTAAAAGGACAAGATATCGCAGCAGACATTCAAACAGATTTTTTTATTATTATGAACAGTGTTGGGCAAGTTACTTCGAAACTGTAATGCATTATTTATTACTTGTTACTGTCATTTCAAAGTAATTCGTTACATTACAATATTACTGTATTTAAAATGTAAGGCATTACACTACTATTGCATTACTTTTAAGTTACTCTCACCAAAATAACTGCAAATATGGATTTGGCAATCTAAATGTAGCGTATGATGCTCAATTAGCTCATTACACATCCAGTAGAAGGTGATGTGGTATCCGACTGAGCTTGGACCCATAAGAAATTTTACCATGATGTACTATAGTACATACCATGGTATACCATAGTAGTACCATGGTAGTACCATGGTACCTTAAATCTAACCATGGTACATACTATATAGTACTTCAGATATTATCATGGTACCATGGTACATTGCATGGTACTGTAGATGTTACTATGGTACATAGTATGGTACCTCAGATTTACCATAGTACCTCAGATATAACCATGGTAAATACTTTATAGTACTTCAGATATTATCATGGTACCATGATAATATCTGAAGTACTATACTGTACAGTATGTTACTATGGTACATAGTATGGTACCTCAGATTTACCATGGTACATGCCCTAGTACCTCAGATATAACCATGGTACATTCTGCCGTACATACAGTATTACCATGGTACATACTACCTCAGATATAACCATGGTACCTCAAATATTACCATGGTAGCCTACTTTGCATGGACGCATGGTACAGACATCTTTTTACTTTAAGCCCGGGGTAAACTTTAGGCTTAAACTTTAGCAAAAATAAAAATAACTAATGAATAATAACAAAGCCAAATATTTTTATTTTATTTTAATTATTATTGTGAGTGACTGCAGTAGTGTGGGCATAGGCCATTTGGTCTATGAACGAGTCATAGATCTCCAAAATCAGTTTTAAATGTATAATTTAATATTAATGAGATTTTTATTTAAGTAATGTTCTAATTCTAGATGTTTGTAAATGCTGCATGATTTTGACGTGGTTTAATCAATGGCCGTGCGCGTGAACTTTGAACATTCATGTCGCTTTCAAACACTGGAGCGGCCGTGGCGCAGAGTTGCCATGGAAACGGCGCTGGACCACTGCGACTGGTAAGCAGGAAACTCCCTCTCTCGCTGTTGAGAATGTACTATCCGCTGCAGGCTCACTCATCTCGGCTCTGTCTGATTAACGTACAGGAAGTGAAACATTTTGCGCGGACGTTTCTCCTCTGCTGATCTCGCGGTGATTTTGGCGAATTTGTATGAAGAAAAAAAAAACTAACACTTTATTCCAGGTTAACTCAGAATGCTTGTAACGCGCGTTACTGACATTTGTACCGAGTAAAATATTACTTTTTTCCCCCCTGTAATGCCTTACATTACCGCGTTACAGCAAAAAGCAATGCATTACAGTAATTAATTACTTTTGTAACGCGTTACTCCCAACACTGATTATGAATAGGACTGACCTGAAGGAAAATGCTATATCTACTGTAAATGCAGGTACACTCGCTTACTCGATCTCTCACAATACTCTACTATAGCTTCAATGAACAATATCAATGAGGTCAAACATGTGTTTAAGTTACTAAGAGTGGTTGCTGGGGTGTTGTGTAGTGATACATAGAACCGTTGGGTGAAGCGGTCATAGCCGTGTTTTATCGTGAATAAAGCACTATTGATCAATCAGAATCAAGGATTGGAACTAACCGTTTTATAAGTATATAAACTCTTCTTGCAGATGGCATAATATTAATGAAACAAAAAGGCCACTTCAGTGTAACTGAAGAGAGTGATTTTATAAAAAAAATCAAAAGTGCACTTTGTAATATAAAAAAGTATCATAATTGTAAAATCAAATTAAGATACTTCAAAGCACATTTTAAACTGTAATATTTTAATAATCTTTTAGCATGCTTTAAAGAAGTACACTTATTTTACTGTTGACTAATAAACTAAAGCACTAGATTATGATTTTAAACTGCAGTGCTATTTTATATGACCTTTAATGTCTTTTTTAAATGTACTAAATTGCAACTTCATCAGTACATTTGTATAATTACAACTACATTTGACATACAAGGTTCAGTAGAAATGCATTACGGTCTATTTTAGTTTGCCATAAATACTCATCAGTACATTCAGCAGTAACTTTAACAAGACAATAGAAGTTATTATGATTTTACTGTATTAAATGTACTTAAGTGGTCAAAAAAGCACTGTAAATTTCAACTAACTGCATTAAATAAATATAAATTTCAACTATAACACATAACTGTAAATAACATGATATTAAGCGTCTGAAAACCTTACATTCAGTTCATTCTTACGTTCAGTT
This sequence comes from Vimba vimba, assembly GCA_022828995.1. Lineage (NCBI taxonomy): Eukaryota > Metazoa > Chordata > Actinopteri > Cypriniformes > Leuciscidae > Vimba > Vimba vimba. The sequence continues at coordinate 2,763,385 of CM040830.1, forward strand.
CTTGTTCAGGTTATCCGTAAGCAAACAGAAGCAATTTTTTTCACAAGGGAGAAACTCTTTTATTGCATCATATTTGTCACTCCCAAATCTTTTCAGTGAGTCTGTGGCCATTGTGTTGCATCATGATTTTGTAATTGGGCCACAATTAAAAGCTAGAGAGACAGTGCACTTTATACATGCATATGCTGATAAAATGTTAGAATAGAATATAGATAAAATATACACTGATAAAAATAGCTTGAATACTGTAAGCGCTGGATAAGAAAAGCCATCATTGGTTTTGCTCTGTATGCTGGATTTAATTGCTCTTCCAGCTGGGAATGCGTCAGATCACGACTGTTCAATATCAATGATTGCCCATGTTGAAATCATGCAGAAATCCATGCGTCCATTTTCCACCTGTCCTGAGCACTGACGAGTCTGCAATACACACTCTCAGCTCCTCGTTCTATTGCGTCATATCTCTAGAATTGTGTTGCATAAAAGCTAAACATTCATGAAATCATAACAATGCAAAATTGAAAAACAAGCAATCCATATAAAACATTTAATACAAATAAAAAAAGATGTTTGCATGCATGTCACGTGACCATCAACCAACATCAAAGAACTGTGTACATGAAGATATGTATTAAATATTAACTTACACTCTCAGGGGGGTGCAACAATCTTTAGAGAATCCCTGGACTAGACCATTGGCCCTATATGTTTTTTCAAAGAGAAATAAAACCACGGGATCGATAGGGTTGAATCTATTCAAAGGGCTCGTCCTGCAGGTCAAACGACTGCTCTTTATTTGTTCCGAAGGTCTTGATGGGATCCCACAAATCAAACAATCCACTTGATTGTATCCTTACAGGGAATTGATTTCCAACTCGGACGTCACAGCCCTCGGCTGATTAAACCTTAACGTCCTCCCTCCTCTCAGAAGGATGGAAACTACAGTCAAATCAGTCTCGGGAATGAAGCACATCTTGCATTCGACTGGCTTTCTACTCATCTAAACAGATGGAACAGAATTCTGAACCTGAAATATAACCTTTTGCTTGTTGCTGAAGTGATGTAGCATGACATGACAGAATGTCAAATATATCTGAGCATGACTGTAAAATGTTGCTGAGTAATTGGAAATGCTCTCAGATTTTTTTTTTTTATTATTATTATTATATTTTTTTTAAATAATAATCAGTTGTGCAGTCTGAACATGAAGTGTTATGATTTGAGCTAACAGGGCGTTCTCAGATCTTTGGCACATTCTGGAAAGGTTCTCTCAGGGTTATGAACAAACGCTCCTCCAACATTAACAGAACGTTCGTTCTAAGTTATCTGGTCTTAAACTCTTTTACCACCAGCATTTCTGATGATTTTCACAAGTTTCATGGCTATTTTTCAGAATATTTTGTTTTATGAATATCTGAACATGCAACATCAAAAGAAAGAACAGAGCCTCTACTTTTAAACAAACAAACAAACAAACAAACAAACAAACAAACAAACAAAAACTGTTTCATTCGAGCTCCATGCATTATTTTTTATCAACACTTGAATGTGGGTAAGTTTCATAAAAAAGGAACATTTTGAACAAAAAGCTGAGAAAATCGCTCAGAAACTACAAAATGCATAGGCAATGCTTTTATCGCTTATTTCAGCATCTTCTTCACCTGTGTTTTGATGTGGAGATTCTGTACTCTTTCAAAAGATGTGTAATAGCGCCCCCTACCGTATAACAGTGAAAACACAGAAATCAGGAAAAATCCATCAATGGCAGGGAAAGAGTTAACAATGTTCTCAACACTTTTTTTTTTTGGAATGTTTTAGTTGGAAGTTCATCTAATGTTTTTGTAAATGTTACTACTAGTTTCAAGAATGATACAATTGAATGTTCCTTTAATTATTATTATTTTTATATTTTTTGTTTTGTTTTTTGTTGTTGAAATTTTTAACATTCAAAGAACATTCTGAAATGAAGATTTAATTTAATGAGAACAATAGCAAAAGTTATCTTTTTTGTCTCAGTTTTACTAGATATTTTAATATTAAATAAAGCACATTTTCCACATAAATATTACACAGCAAAAACTTTTCAACGCTGATAATAATGAGCATCAAATCATCAGAATGATTTCTGAATGATTTCTGAAGGATCATGTGACACTGAAGACTGGAGTAATGATGCTGAAAGTTCAGCTTTGATCACAAGAATAAATTACATTTAAACATATATAGAAAAAAGCTATAAAAATATTTCACAATGTTGCTGTTTTTATGTATTTGATGATTTCATGTAGGCTTAATGAGCAGAAGAAACTACTTTCAAAAGCATTAAAACAGTCTTAATTACTCCAAACTTTTGACCTGTAGTGTATGAGAAAATATGCATGCAATATGAATATAAAGCTCATATCATTTGATACGACATGAAACTGATGAGAAATGTTTGAATTAACATTGACATATCTGACTTTTAATTGCATGCTTTGTGACCTTGTCAATATTGAACTTCATTTGAGATGTTATTTAGATCTCCATCTCCAGAGACCTTTTTCGTAGGCGAGAATTCAGAAGTCACAATTTGCTCTCAATTTAATCACACTGTTGTCTAGAAGGAACAATTGATTCGCTAATGAGATCTCTTTTGTGATTTTTCTTGCCAACTATTCTGTCTAGTAATTAATCTACATTCCAATTACAAAAAATGAACATCAACAAAAATGTTCACACTTTATGTGTCCAGTTCCATTGGCAAAGACTCAAAATTATCTGTTTTCCATTCATGCATCAAAAACTATAGATCAAACCGCAGTAGATGTGAGAGAAAACAAGGCTTTTGATCCGCTCTCCAGGATTGCTGGTGGGTTTCTCCTGCCGAGGTTCAGGCGGATTTGGGAAGTCAGTAGAGTCTAACTAATCAGGGGCTGCTTGGGGGAGCACTGAGACAGACATGTGGAGGGGAAATGTGACACCTGGAAATTACACAATGTAATGGAATCAGCCAAGTGGTAAATGTAGCTTTTAAACGGGTTTTGTGTTCTCCATTAACTGCACAGACAATGATTGGTTCTGACAGTGCAGAAAGTGCTGGTCAGCATGTTCGCTAACTCCTATCGCTCGCCACAACTTCTCCAAGTTAGTGGGCGGCTGAGGCCCGGAGACAGTTCACCTGGAGTAATGTGAGGAGAACAAGGCATCGGGGACGCCTAACCCAAAATTTGCCCCATTACAGTCAAATCCTCATTTTTTTATTCACTTTCCTTTTAATTTATAGTTTTTAGTTAGGTTTATAGGAACAGTGAATTAGGAACATTTTGAAAGCATACAATTAACCTCATATTACTTTACAATTATATGCTGTTATTTAGGGCTGGGTAAAAAAATATTGATTTCTCGATTTTAATTGATTCTCATTTTTAAGAACCGATATCGATTCTTAAATCCCAAGAATCGATTAGTCATCCTGTTTTCAGATGATGAATGAATGTAACGTAGCGTGCATCCTATCCAATAAATCACAATAATCTTTGTGCTTTGTTACTATTGATATGAAACAAAGTCTCAGATTTCAAATTACGTCCATTTTCTTACGAAATTCAAAACCATAATTACCGTTTTGGCGTGAGATCGCTCTGGCTCAGCTCTAGAGAAGCAGAAGCACATGATCTTCTCTTCCGCATTAACACCAGTTACAGCGAGGAATAAACATGAATGAGCATCTGAAAGTGTGTTAAAAGATAGAGTACAACTTATCGAAATCAGTATCATGTCACATGGAATCGCTCAATCATTTACCTCAGAAAAACCATATCCAGTGACCATAAACTCGTTATATTACTTTACAATTATATGCTGTTATAATTGTTTTTTTCCTCTGTGGGACACAAAATAACAATGTTTGCGCAGCTCTTTCCCAGGCAACAATTCAAAATGGCCGTCGCTTTCAAGCCTCTAATTTTTTTTGGTATCTTGGCGTTTGGTGTAACTTGATGTCAGGACTGAACCTGAATGCAAGCGAGACAGATTTTAGCTAACGAGATTTAAGCGTTTCGGTAGAGAAGTGGATTATCAGTTCCTTTAATTTATAGTTTTTAGTTGTTAAGTTTATAGGAATAGAGAAATATGAATATTTTGAAATTATATAACTAACATCATATCATTTTACAATTATATTGTCTTGATTGCTGTCTTGTGTTCCCCTTGTCTTGTGTGCACTTTGGTTATTTCCTGTTCTGTGCCATGTTTTGTAGTCCTTTGTAGTTTTTCTTGTTAATTAGTCATTGAGTTCATTTGTCCCAGCTGTGTCTCGTTTCCCTGATCTGTTCTCTGTGTATTTAAGCCCTGTGTTTTAGTCTGTTCCTGGTCTGTTGTTGTCGTGTTATGTTTGGTTGTTCTGTTCCCGAGTCCTGTTCCCGAGTCTGAGTCTTTATTTGTCTAGTTTTGAGTTTGTTTAAATAAAAGCTGCTGGAAGTAGATCATGCATCCTTCCCTGCTTCAACCTGCATTTGTGACATAAATGCTGTTATTAGCATGCACAAATGCTACAATTTTCTATACGTCATAATCATTTGTTAACAAACGTATTCATTACTTCAATTTTTAGCTAACTGTGTGATTTTGTATATGTAGATTTCTGAAATGCATAACTAAGACAGTTACCTCTCATAACAGATCTTTCTAACTTGTAGCATTATACAATTTGTGCTATAAAAATAAATGTGAATTGAATTATTGTTCTTTTATGTGGGTCACAAAATAAAAATGTTCCTGCAGCTCTTTCCGATGCAACAGTTCAAAATGGCCATCGCTTTCAAGCTCCGAATTTGGTATGTTGTCGTTTGGTATGTAACTTGATAGTCATATTGCCATTTCTGAATCTGAATGCAAGCAATATAATGAGATTTAAGTGTTTCGGTAGAGAAGTGGATTATCAGTCAATAACTTTAATTTTAGACTGGGTCTCACAGAAACTACTGTACTACTGCTGCCATTATCTGTGAATTGGTATTTAATGGTAAAGAGCCTTTAAAATAAGAACAAGCCAGGCTCATTGTGAAAATGTGCCTGTGGTGACATTTCTACAAAATGATATACTTGTACGTTTCACGGCGCTTTCACAGAGAAATGCCCAGTGAGTGGCGCTAAAAGCATGGCTAGTTTCCTCTTTAACAGTTGAATATGGTAATATTTTATTATGCTGGCTGTTGTACGCTGGTCATGCTGGTTTATAAATTAAATGTTCGGTGTGGCACTAAAAGGTTAATTGCGTTCAAACATAACGTAGCTCCTACACTAAACCAAACAGACAGAGAGAACAAAAGCAAGATACAAACTCATTTGCTGAAGCAACCATGTATTTGAGCTTCTTCTAGAAGTCTTTGAGCTCTTTTATTGGGATTGGTGTTTCACTGGACTCGTACTCGAGCGCTTCACATCACGAGTGCGCTGCTGTATCAGGTGAGCGACTGAGCAAGTTTACTACATCAGAAACATGGAGCTGGTCATGTGATGCAAACATCACAATGTATTAGTTTACAAATCATGCACTGTGGTAAAAGTGTTTTGAGGTCATATTAGGCCTATTGCAAAGGAACAATACTATGTCAAAAAAGTAATAAATTGATAATATGCCCCGTCATCATAATTTGTGTAACAATTAATACCTTGCTCGTGTTTTTCTGCCACTAGTGTTCTTTTCAGCTGGAAATTGCAGTGAATTGTATTGATAGGAAGGTTTTTGGAGTTTTCAAAAATATAGGTAGTCACGTTTTTCCAATGTTTGTGATTTCTAAAATGTTTGTGGGTTTTAGAATGAATTATGGCATAATTTTGGGGTGAATTACAATATTAAAGTTTAAATGGGCACAGAATATGCATGTAAAGTTGACTGAACTTCTAAAATGGCAGTGGCCTCTGGTTAACTGTGGCACTGCATAAGAGACCCAATACACGGCCTTTATACCCGACACCTCTGATATGCTATGAATATACACTGCATGTTGATTTCATTTTCTTGGCATTGTGAAAACATGTGCTGCAGGAGGGAACCCTGGTTACTGGAGCCAAATCTGTGACAAGGGTGAAGTGAGCTAAGGCCTTTCTAAGAGGCATGCACCGCACCATCTCCATTGCAAATGAGCGAGGAAGCTAGTTGCAGCGGTTTATGCATTTCAAATGAATAAATGACAAAAGCGTCCATTCTGCCAGTCGTTAAATGCACGCGTCCAACTTTTCTGCTTCTACTAAATTAGTTTCCCACATCAATAATCAGAGATGTTTCTTTTTAAAAAAACTCATAATTTAAAGCATTGTGTGTGTGTGTGATCCTCAACTGCATTAGCTCAATAATCCAAAGCATGAGAAGTTAAATTAGCCCAAGGGATGCTAATGTTAAAATTGTCATGATGGCAATTAACTGCATTGCCTGAGGTACATTTGTAACTCGCTATTAACATAATGGACTAAAACTTTCATGGCATTGCAAAGCCCTACAAATCAGCATCAAGTCTCAAAGCACTATCTAACTGAGCATGAAATCCAGACTGACAGTCGACGAGCACCTTTGCTTTTTTTAGCATCTAGGTCATCTCTTTAGCATTGGCTCTCTGCTTCGCTCTGTGTGGCTGCCCAGTCATCTCAAGGGCAAGATCAAATACGTTCTTCGAGCGCTATTGAACCCTAAATGCATTGTCACATGGACATTTAATGACGCTTCAGTACATAGTTACACTCTCTTGAGAGGAAACATTACTCTTGCAACTTCTATCCTGATACCACTGGATTCTTCAGCCTGGAACTTGATTATGTGGCAAAATTTTAGCAAAACGCAAAATGTGTTGCGTCACGCACGTTTCGCGACAGTTTCAAAGTGAAATGTGAGTGGCGCTTTAGTTTTTTTCTGGAAAAGATGAACGTGAATATGGCAACGTTTTATTACATTGGAGTTTGTATGTTTCACTGCAGTTCTGAATTGAAATGTCCGGTGAGCGTCGCTAAAAGCTCAATGCTCCATTTTAAAATAATGTACACCTACACTAAACCCTAAACCTACCCGATAGTCAGGGTTTGAAATTAACTTTTTCACTCACCGGTTCAGAACTTGTACTAGCCAAAGAAAAAAAACAAATAAACCAGATTAACTAGCTTATGTATATATGTATTTCATAAATTCATTTCATATTCAAACAAAATCCTGTCATCCAGCATCTCCTCCCTTCCTCTTTCATCCTCATCATTTTCACCAAAAATGTATTTTAGGTGGACAGATCAATACAGTACAATAACATAAAAAAAAAAAAATTGGATGTTGGAAAATAACAATGTCTTTTCTGTTAACCGAATGCTTTTTAATCTTCGCTATTGCTTCAATGCAAATGAACAAGCGCGTTGTGTAGTGACGTGTGTGTTCAAGTAAGCCAGATATAAGAGAATATATCTGGATGAATCATGACTTCAGTACTTGCACTAAAACTGTGCAGAAATGGCTTACACAAACTTCCCCAGCAAAGTGAGTTAACATAAGTAACACACCAAATTGGGTACCTTGGCGGGAGTTAATCTCCAACCCTGCCGATAGAGTTAACGAAAGCAAATGTGACAAACACATAATCATAACCACAATATTTTAGCTTGTTTTTGAGCTCTTTTATTGTGACTTGTCTTTCACAGGATTCTCATCACAAATATAATTATGTACCAGCTGAGCTATCGAGCAAGCTTTGTATGTCAGTAAAACCGAACATGTGGAGCTGGTTAATGATGCAAACTTAAAAATATATTTGTTTACAAATCATACACTATGGTAAAAAGTGTTTTGAGGTCATAACATAATTGTGCAAGGAGCCGTGTGAAAACAAATCTTTATTAATCCATAATCTGCCCCTGTAATCATAATTGTGTGTGAAAACGATTAAAAGTGCTTCTAGTGTTCATTTCTGTTGGAAACTGCAGTGATATGTACGTAGTGGTACGTATTTTGTGTATTCACAGGTACTTTTTTTCCAAGAGCTTGTGTTGCAGCGATTGATTCAAAGCATTTTGAATTCTTCCAAACCTGTTTGATTTTCGTTTTACTGTTGAACAAAAAGAAGCTTCTGGACACTTAAAGCACGGTTTCCCTTATGAGATTGCCTTGAACATATTTGGTGTTGATATACTGTACATCAAGTTACCCTTAAGCAACTTTTCCACTATCTCAGACGTTTGCATGTTACTTGCAATGTTTCCGGGATAACATGTCGTATCTCTGTTTCTCACACAATATTTAAAATAAGTCTGCAATGGAAAAATGGTCCTGGTGCGAAGTTGACCTGAAGTGATAGGGTTTCTTTTAAAAACTATTTACTTTACGCGTTTACACTTGTCTTTTCAATGTGTATGTGGACAACATCCGGAAACAGGTCGCATTTTAATGAAAGGAAACCATAGTGGTTTTTGATGGATAATCAATGTACATTTTTATTTAACAATTATAAAATAACTATTTCAGACATAATTACACATGACCGACCATTTGACAGAAATGGTGTTGAAGAATAATGTTTATTGGTAAAATATATGAAATTTTCACTTTTCACTCAAAGTTTTGATAAAAATAAGTCGCATCTGATTTGGCAGTAGCATTTGGTCACAATTGTGAGTTAATATAACGCAATTCTGAGAAAAGGTGTCAAAATTGCGAGATAAAAAGTGACTATTATCTCTTAAATTGTTTTATTCTGTGGCAGAAACAAGCTTCCATAAACTCGTATCAGTCTCATTTGTTTGTTTGCTTGCCATCTGCTAATGTGACCATTACCGCTTATGTTCCAGGGTGGGGTTTAGGGCTGGACCTTCATTTTTTCATTCAAGAGTTTTGATATGAAATCTCTACCTTGGGTAATTGGGTTTGAAACGGCTCCATTTGAAGATATGGTTGTGCAGTATTTAGTTGTCATGGCACAGCGCCGGCTTAAATCTGAAGGTTTGATTCTCACCCATCCATCAAACTTAAAAGGGTGATTTCATTTAAATCATTACATTTTGACTTTCAGGCCTATTGTGCACATTATTAAGGACTGCTAAATAGGAAGTGCTTGGCAGGTTATCAAAATACACCAAGAACGGATTCTCCAAATGTGCAACAGATGGAATCAGGGCGGTGATGAACAAGAACAGTCTGTCCATCAATGAATGTGTGTTCAACGGTGAAATGCTTTTGTTAAATTACTGTGTGAAATATGTGGAAGTTACAGTATATACAAATGTATTTATTTTTAACTCCTCCGAGATGGTCAATCTTGTGTTTTTAAAAGCAACAAAATCTGGGACACCTGCATTAATTATTAATCAGGCCTTTATTTTCTCCTTCATGTGATTTGATTATATTCTTTTTGAAGTGTCTAAGCCGGATGAGGTTGAATTATTAATAGCTGACAGCATAATGCCTAATCACAGACAACGATATTTGGACATTTCTGTAGATTGCTTGACTTCCAAAATCATCCGTGAACCACTAAAATGCTGTTATGATATTGCGGATCAGGGAGGGCCAGAGAAATTCAACCAAAAAAAGAGAAAAGAATCAGAAAGACAGAAATATCAGATTAACCTTTTGTTCTGTTTGCACTTTCTTTGAATGGCTGTGTAACTACCACTGGCTGCCAGCTGAGACTGTTTACTTCAGCAAGAAGCCTTTAACCTGAGAAATGACAGTTTCCATACTCTATTGTCATTCATCTGTAAGCTGAAGCGGGTCCAGTGGCCGCAGTCGTGCCCGTCGTGCCCGTGAGAAGGGCATCAGAGTCCCAGCTGTTAGAAGGGCACTGACCCCGATGCCATCCGACGCGCTGTCGATGTCCGCCTGCCATTTCAGAGGACAACAGCACAAGAAAAAGAGCTCATTAACATATTTTCATATTTTACAAGGTTTTGTACAGCTCCCACTGCAAACAAACACATTGTAGATTTTGAGGTGATATAATCCATGAAACTAATAATAATAAAACAAAGCTAAATATTATAATCCATTGGCAAATTGACTTCCCCAAATGTAATTTAATTAATTAACAGTAATTTAGTTTCTGAAAACCAATCATAGAATTTGCCCTATGTATAAGTTTGCCATGTTACGAACATCAAATCTTTGAAAGATATTCAAAGATATTGTAAAGTTACCTTTAAATTTTGAGTTCATTGAAATGAATAGTTTTAGTTAATACAATGTAGGAGATCAAAATATCTGAACCACATTAAGTTGATTTGACAAAAGAAAGAAAGCTGTGATAAATCATGAAAATATTTTTCTACAGTGAGATATGCAGGAGAAAACATGTATACATAATGTCTGAAATATTTATTTCATTCTGCACCATTTTGTTCCCACACTGATCTGTTGTTGTAATTTAATCGTTGATCTGATCAACCCTGCTCTAGCAGAGACACAAACACAAGCAGTGACTGATCGCTTCACATGTCCGTCACACTAATCTTCCTGTGTAAGTGGGCGGTTCTTGGCCAGATAAATTACAATGTGGACCAGAGCTTATTTCATTTAGTCTGTGGTCTAAGGCGCACAGTTCTACAACCAATCACCTCTCTTGCTCTGTAATTCAGACTATTAATACAATCTTTATTAGTACTGTAGCCAACCAACAGGAATACAATGCTTGACTCACCAATAAAGTTTACTTGAAAATAATGTGACCTCAAAATAATCGGTATAATTTACATAACAAAAAAACAGTTATTTTGCAGCAGGGTCATAACCACCATAGACACTGAGGAACACAAGTCACCTCCAATAATTAGAAAATATAGACCCCTTTTCAGTTATTAAACATGGTGAGGTTTCTATGTGGGCGGAGCTTAGGTGGAGGCAGAACGATCCCTTCACTAACCGCTTCACTAACGCTAGTTAGCAAGTTTTGTTTGCCTGTTTTTTAACAATGACTTGAGAAAATCCAACTGTATCTTAATGTGTAACGTCACTCACTGTCCAGCACCGTGATTGTTATTTGCAAAAGTTAACTGTAACGGATGGAACCAGACTGGCCGACCCGTACACGCTCACTCAGTGGAGGATCTGACAGGATTAACGTTACCTCGTGGCCTGACATCTACACCTGATAGAGAACCCGAGCAGAAAGAGAAACTGAGGGCATATAAATCTTTACGTCTATATGTTGAATGGTCACGTACAAGACTTGTGTGGTACGGCCCAAAGTTCTGCCTAGCCAGTGCCAAGGCCAGAAGGCGACCATGCAAAGAGTGGCATTACAGTGCAATTTTAATGATGTGAATATTTTCTAGAAAATAAAAATTCCAGATACAGCAAATATTTTTTTTAACTTTATGTATATGATTTTTCTTTCTTATCAAGGTTCTTCAAAAAGTCTAGTCACAATCAATCCACAACAATGTATACAATCATAGATGATTCACAAATAATCACAATAGTTTTGAAAACATTATGTGATAAAATTTCAAATTGGAGCCTGTACTCCGTCGATTCTGGCACCCAACTACACAACAAGATGACATTTTAAGCTCCTAATGTATCCGAATCTGTGCTGGTTTGTATTGGCTGCCTCCAGTTTTCCCTTTGTTTTGCCTCCAGCTAATGCCGTGACGTAACTGTGACGTCGACGCAAAAAGAGTCTGTTCAATCATTTACATGCATTTCATTCAGTAAGTGCAGACAGCAATATATTCTATTTGCACTAAGTGCAAGTAGCAAGAGATTGAATTTAGCCAACACTCAATGAAAATAGCAATAGATTCTATTTACACTGTAGTTAAATAGTAGTTAGATGCTATTACTTATAAACAGTGGCAGATATTTGTATTCACATTAAACGGTATGCAATAATAATACAGCGTAAATGGTTATGTTTATTAAAATTATTAAATTGATGCTGCCTTTTGGGACAATACAGCCCCCCCTAACCCTAACCCTAACCCATAAACACTTCATTATTAAACACACATTAAACACTTTATTTCCACTTTTCGAATATTTTCTTCATTTTTATTGAAAATAAATGCCCTTCCGATCTGGTATGTGATGGGAAAAGAGAGTAGGTTCTGTCACATGCCAACCCCTACACTATTGCTACTGTTGACAATCCAGCGCCTTCCGTAATTTTGTCTGGCCCAATCAGACGTCAGTGGGCGGAGTTAGTGTAAATCGCCTCTGCCCATAAAATATATTTTATGATTTCAAAAGCTTTCCAAAAAGATATATCTTTGATCCTCCTGATCAGTCAACAGAGCAACATCTGCTCATCCAATGGCACGAGTTATGGGTGGGGCGATCTGGTTCTCCGACCAATAAAAAATGGGGTGAGTGAAAGCAGTTATTGTTGTAATTCCATTTAGTGTCACTAGAGGCACAGAAATGACACATTTCACATTTAAAGAAACTTGCAAATGAACTATAAATATGATCCGCCACATGCCTGTATCTCATTCGCCTTTGAGAAACATAATTATCCTTTCTTCAAAAGGATTCCACTCTGCGGTTTTGAGAACGGCCTTTCTTTCTCTTCCATATAGCCCAGTTTATTTCAGTGTCTGCATTCCTCTTTCATTTCAGTACGGCTGAGAAAAGAACAGGTGTGCGAGTGTGCGCCCCGTCTCTCCTCAGAACTGGTGACGGTCTATGTATCATCCTCTCAGATGACTATGTGACTGGAAATTCTATTAAAGCAAACATTTAACCAGATTCAATCTTTAATGAGACCGTCTCTAATTTTATCACATTTCCTTTCTAAAGCATCGCTCCGACTCTCGCCCACGCTTGCCGAAGAGCGTCTCAGCGCCGGCCTCCCTTATCAGCAGAGACAGATGGGATTGTTGATAGTTGACAGACATGCTGATAGTTGATCTCATTTTATTTTTATTTTTTTTATCCAAAATCACTGAGAATGCACTGAGAATCTAAATCTTCAAAGTGACTCAAAGGCCAGTTACACAAGCAGGCATTTTAAACATGTTTACACCGTTGAGTTTTTGGCTGCACTAAAGGCACGAGCCAATTACAAATGTAGCTTAATGTCTTCAATTAATAGTAATATTTGTGCATTTGCACATTGTCATTTTTTATTTCAGCTACATTGAGAAGACAGACCTTTAAAGCCAGGTAGGTGTGTTATATAATGCATAAAGTGGTGTGGGAGGATTTCATCTATTGTTTTAAGAGAGCTCAAATAGTGCTCATTATTTCTCACAGATTATGAGTGCTTGTGGTGTTAACACTGAATTGCACTGCTTTTGCTTAGAGTTTGACTGTAAAAATGGTAAAATCACTGTTCATAATATTGATATGATGTACAATACTTACCTTTTCTGAAGAGTTTAAGTGATGCAAACAGTTCCTAAGGAGTTCCTATGCAGTTACTAGGGTGTTCTGGACAACTACTGCATGGTTGCGAATGGGTTCGGAGTGGTTTCAAGTGCATTGCTGTGACTGTTTTGGGAGGTTTCTAGCAGGCCCAAGTCAAAAGGGTCCACTCCAAAGTCTCAACGATATTCTGGCCTCTAAATATAATCAAGATCCCTTCTTCAATGCAAGTTTGTATTCCATGTTTTATCATCCATAAAGCAAAGACCGTTCCTCTGATTGTTTAAAAGAAGTGCACCAATCCTCAACAAGCTACCATTCAAATCTGTAGCACAAATGGTGCGGGACGAATTACACACCAAAGATTAATACTCAGGATCTGAGTATGAGCAATCGCAATGGTGATGCATACTTTAGCAAACATCAGTAAATAAGCTGTTATGTTGATGACTTGAGGCAATGTGTTCTCACTGGGTCAGATGTCATTCAGTAAATGTTTTTTATTCAGACCAACAGCAGTACACTAATTACAGGAACAGAAGTTTCTTTGGAGAGATTTGTGGTTAAATACCCTCTTCAAGGTCAAAATCGTTATAAGTCAGGAAGAGTGTTTCAATAACTCTCATGGGCTCCAGCCTCGATCTTTTGACCCACACATTAACATATCAGATTCTTAATCATCAGGCTGCCCTTATCTCACTCGCCCCATCAAATGCTGAGACCTGCCTTCAACGGCAATCTATGAAAAGGCAATGCAAGCCTTGAAAATGTGGCAATGTGGTGTAGTGGTTAAGGCTCAGGTTTTGTAAATGACAAATGTTGAGACAATTCTCTAATCCAACAGTTGTGATGACAGAAAGGCACTTACAATGGATGAACACGGATCAGGCAAGCAACTCAAAAATTCACACTGTTTCAAAAGTAGCCACAATGGTCACTTGTGTTAATTACAAATGTAATTGTCCACAATAAAGAAAAGGAATTTTCCTTCTTAGAAATATAGTTTAAAGTTGCAACCGATCTTTTCTTTGTGTAACAGTTTATTGAAAAGGAAATCAAATGAAGGACACAATCTGTCCATCTGTTGACAGATCGGCTGAATGTGACCTTACATTCGACTGAAAAAAAGGACCAGGATTAAAGTGAAATAAATGATTGGAGATTTCCGACATACATAACCTGAGAGAAGTCTGTCATTTCACCGGTAGATCGAGTTATGACATTTTGATGATTAATTATTAGATACAAAGCCTAAAAAATGATACCTGCACAGATGAATTGTTCACAAAAACATGCATTTAGAAAATAGATATGGTGAACTTTCATTTCATGACAACTTTAAAGCACAAGTTCCTTGAAATGTGCGCTTTGTATTCACATTGGTTTCATATAATTATGATTAAAAATGTCATTAATCAAGTTCTTCCTTACATCTTAATTGTATGTGAGTGCATTAATCGGTAACACATTATAATAACTGCAAGCTATTAATCATTAGTTAAGCATTAGTAAACAGTTCATTCACTGTTAATTAATATACATTATTTAGCAGTTTATAAATAGAACTATAAATGTTTTATTCTTGATTTATAAGCATATCTATAATGTTTAATAATTGTATTTTCATACTTTATTAATTACACTTCATACAACTTAGACTTTCTAAGTGATCTTATGAACCACTGACAACTCCTAAATAACTGAATTGTAAATGCAATACTTAATTTAGAAATGATAAATTGATCATTAATAAAGTATGAAAATACAATTATTAAACACATTATAGATATGCTTATAAGTTAAGAATAAAAAAATGAATAGCTGTATTTATAAACTGCTTATTAATGTATATTAATGCTTTATAACTGATGAATTAACTGTTTACTAATGCTTAACTAATGATTAATAGCGTGCAGTTATTATAAAGTGTTACCCCACCTCATATAGGACAACATTATTAACAAGCTTTGCATTTTTGCTTTCAAACCCTGTGGTTGAAATTATTTCCTATGGCAATCAACATTGTGCCACAAACACTGTTTATAGAGCTTACCTTTTACTGAACATTACTTACTCCATATAGTCTATGTAATAACTGTACTGTGAATGAAAGCATCTGACTATACTTACTGTAATCACTTTAATATAAAATGTGTTTGTCATTTGAGTGTTATGTAATGTAACATTCTGTACTTACCTTAGGTCGAAACCCATCCATCATGCATAAGTGTTAATGGAAATGCTCTGGCTATTATTCCACAAACTGTCTGGCTACAAATATTAAATGATGAGACATTCTGTAATTGTGAGACGTTCTGCACAGTGACCAGTGCAAACGCCTGTGGGATGCCTCACTAATGTCAGTTGTCATGTTTGTCTGGTATGGCATATTCTGTGTGTGCATTAATCAAGTGCATCCTGCATAAATCATTTATGATGTAATGGGACTGTTGTGTTGGCTGATGTCTTTCCTGTCCCCTCCTCCCCCTCCTCCTCCTCCTCCTCAAAATAACAACAGCGTGGTCACAAGAGGCACCTTCAGCCCAATCGGTGTGCATCTGCCTGCCACATTTTAGCTAAAACATGATGAAGTATTAATGATATTTTCCTCATAGACTGCCATCAGCCAGGTCTGCAGTTGACATCTGTCTGACAGAACTTGAGGAGGCCATAGCCAAATCTCCACAGCCTTGAAGAATCACTTTTCCTTAGGGGACACACTCTGGCTAGATCCAGTGATTCTCCCTCCTTTCTATCTCCTCATGTTCCTTCGTATGTCAAGCCGAGCAAAGGACTTGGGGCTATTTTGGAACTGATTACTTTAATTGGCAATAAACTGCAATTATTTTGTGCAGCTGGAAAATGAATGACACTCACGAACAAGAAAATGAAAGAAAATCGAACCTTTTGCCAATCTTCCCCAAAAACAAGTTTTAATGAAAATGCAATCAGAAATCTTTAAGACTCCATGAAAATGCTTGATAAGTACATTTTCTTTCTTTTGTTGATGTGTTTCATATTGGAACAGTAAGTTACTGTAGTGCTTGTCCCTTTTCTTAAAAATCTACTTGCTAATCTGCGGTAAGTGGCATTAGGGGACAGGACATTCTAGACAGTATTTGTTTGGATTAATATTTGTATATGCTTGTAAGTGCAAGATGCGACATACATCTTGAGACATTTTTAAGTAGAGATTTTTTTTTTTTTTTTTGGCTGATCTTTACGGTGGCCGAGAAGGGCCACAAGACAAACAAACGCCACAACAACTACACATGCAGAAAACACCTCCAAATTCAGAAAACACATTCAAACGCCACAACAACTACATATTCAGAAAACAACTTCGTCGATTTCACATCACGTACGCTGCAAATATTCACAGCACGAGCAATTAGGGAAACGAACTGCAAACTGCAAAGACACAACGGAAATGTTTCCAGGGGGGCCATAATCAGTGACGGCTACAAGAGGTAAGTGTTTCTCTTTTATTATGACAGACTTGTCGATGTGCTCTGATACCGAAGTGGTTTTGTGTGTTTTCAGCATATTAAGTTATTGTCCCCATAACGTATTAGTCCACGCAGATAATTGTTAAACGTTCTGCCAACGTTGTTAGCTGGAAACTAGCTGACTAGCTCGCTTCTGGTCACTAAATAGATGAATTACCGGCGTTTGTACATTGTTGTCCTGATATCTGAATTATTTATTTATTATTTATTTTTCAGATTGAAATGTTCTGTCCGTTTTGTGCTGCAAACCACTCCGGTATCAGAGCACATCGACAAGTCTGTCATAATAAAAGAGAAACACCAGAGAATGTCTAATAAGGCCGTAGACGGGCTCTGGAAACACTTACCTTTGTAGCCGTCACTGATTATGCCCCCCCTGGAAACATTTCCGTTGTGTCTTTGCAGTTTGCAGTTCGTTTCCCTTTTTGCTCGTGCTGTGAATATTTACAGCATACGTGATGTGAAATCGACAAAGTTGTTTTCTGAATATGTAGATGTTGTGGTGGCGTTTGTATGTGTTTTCTGAATTTGGAGGTGTTTTCTGAATATGTAGTTGTTGTGGCGTTTGTTTGTGTTGTGACCCTTCTCGGCCACCGTAGATCTTAGTTCCGGACTTGCACACAAACTTATGATTGCATTGCAATCATTTCCCAAAATGTTATTTGTATGGAAATATTACAATCTCTGCAAACAGGATGTTAACACAGGCCAGAGACAGAGACATGCTGAAGATGGATGCAAAGAGGAGAGCACAGAAAATGCTGTATCGGACACAGCAAGCTCACTTTTTTGCGATGCTCAAAATATTGGAAATCATATTGAATTGGTTTATATGTATCTCTGACGGGAACTGACTGTCATCAGAAAAGTTTCAGTAGTATTTCCTTGTCCTTTTACCTCTGTATAATGCCTGTTAAAGTAGTGTTTATAATGCAGCGCAGCAGTAACCAAGGGAATATTGCTGTTCCATAAGCACCACCTACTGTTAGAGTGTGAATTTGCATTGTCATTCAGTCTGTCTGCTGTTTTTGTTTTGTGCAGGTATGTTTTATGTAGCATAATTTCACAAAGCCGAAGTCAGACCATTTTGTTTTTGCTTTAAATCCTGAAATTATACAGTCCATTGTTCCATTGTTTTCTATGTAAATGTGCTAGACAGATTTGTTTGACCACAGCAATCGCATCTCACGTCTTTTGCAGAGCCTTGTGTTCGAAACTAACACAAATGTTCGCCTTGAAGATTTGGTCCGATTTTCACATTTCTTCAAGACCAAATTGTAAAAAAAAAAACAGACATGCTGAATGAAAATGCAACCAACCAATGCAATGTGCTCAAACATAACACAATAAGACAGAAGAGCACATTGCAAACACACTTTTGTCCATAATGCTCTCCAACAGAAAAGAAAACATGTAGACTGACCGAAATGTACAGAGCATGGATATCAGGATCCTGACACTGAAACTGAACCAAGACTGGACCGAAGTGTCAGGATCTAGACATCATGCCCTAAATACACAAACAATATACATAAACACAAGTCCAGGCAAACAAACCTGTGTGGTCATATAAAACAAGACTAACAGGGGTACCAGGATCCCCTCAACACTGATCCAGGAAAACTAAAACAAAGGTGACAGAACCCTGACACTCAAAGGGTCTCCACCTGGCGTCCCAACACAAACATAATCGACAACTACAAACAGGCACAACAGCAAGACAGACCGGAGGGAGGGAGGCACATCAAGGGAGGGGAATCAGAAGGACGGACTAAAGGGGGGGAAGCGAGGGGAATCGGAAGGAAGGACCAATAGGGGATAGGGAGGGGAACCGGAAGAACGGACTTTAGGGGGGGAAGCAAGGGGAATCGGAAGGAAGGACCAATAGGGGATAGGGAGGGGAACCGGAAGAACGGACTTTAGGGGGGGAAGCAAGGGTAATCGGAAGGAAGGACCAATAGGGGATAGGGAGGGGAACCGGAAGAACGGACTTTAGGGGGGGAAGCAAGGGGAATCGGAAGGAAGGACCAATAGGGGATAGGGAGGGGAACCGGAAGGACGGACTTTAGGGGGGGAAGCAAGGGGAATCGGAAGGAAGGACCAATAGGGGATAGGGAGGGGAACCAGAAGGACGGACTTTAGGGGGGGAAGCAAGGGGAATCAGAAGGAAGGACCAATAGGGGATAGGGAGGGGAACCGGAAGAACGGACATTAGGGTGGGAAGCAAGGGGAATCGGAAGGAAGGACCAATAGGGGATAGGGAGGGGAACCGGAAGGACAGACTAAAGGGGGGGGGGGGGGAGCGAGGGGAATCGGAAGGACGGACGAAAGGGGAAGGGACGGGAACCGGAAGGAAGAACCAAGGGGGGGAAGGGAGGGGAACCAGAAGAACGGACTAAAGGGGGGGAAGCAAGGGGAATCAGAAGGACAGAAACAAGGGGAATCGGAAGGACGGAAGCGAAGGGAATCGGAAGGACGGACCAAGGGGGGAAGCGAGGGGAATCGGAAGGACGGACCAGCAGAACTAGAACCCCAGCAGATAACCAGGCCGAGACAAGAGGGACAGACCAGGGTGGCTCTGCCAATCGGAAACCCCAGCAGAGAACCAGGGTAGGACCAGAGGCGAGGAGAAGGGAAGGCCAGGCAGAGCAGGCAAGTGCTGGAGGATTCGGGGGAGATCCTTGTCAGAAGGACGGCAAGGCAAGGGAGCCAGAATCACGCTCCCTATTCTCCCTGTGTTCTCTATTCTGTGCCAGTTCATTGTGGTGGTTCACCCTGTTTGGTCTGCCTGTTTCTGCCAGTTTGATGCTCCTGTTTTCATCTGTGTTCCCCTTCAGCCTTGCCTATCTGCTCCACTCTTTTAA
The DNA here is from genome assembly GCA_022828995.1 of Vimba vimba. NCBI lineage: Eukaryota > Metazoa > Chordata > Actinopteri > Cypriniformes > Leuciscidae > Vimba > Vimba vimba. The sequence goes on from CM040830.1 coordinate 2,783,070, forward strand.
CTAATTAAGAGCCGTAAGTTACTTTGTGCCTGATACCCCACCTCATTACTTACCTTCACCTGACAGTAGTGTTTTAATGATGCAAAGAGGGAAAATTAGACAATGCAATACACTCATTATCCAGCTTCACCAGCAGACACAATGGGAGAATTAGTGCCTGTACGGCCAAAGAAGCAGAAAAGGTTTGAAGCCAGAAAACAGAAATGCTGACAAAGACAAAAAGGAGCGTAAACATTGGTATGGCATACACAATGTAGAAAGATTCAATTTTTCGAAGGAATAGTGACACCCAAGTAGCTTCTTTTTTGTTTGGATAAGGGATAAGGGAATTAATTGTTGTGTAGACAGCTCTCCTAAACTCACTAGTATCAATGTAATTTACATAAAACTCAGAGATGATCATGTTGAACCACATCAATAAATGGCAGCGTCTAACACCATCATATCGGTTTTTAAAGTACACAAAGAAAAGCGATGTTCCATTAAATAGTGCTTTACGGCCGTGTATGTCATATCCCTTGCCGTTCTTGTGTGGATATTATGCAAAAGTTACACTGTCATGTCAGTTGAAACATGAGAGTTAAAAAGGATACACTTTGCACAGACAAGGTTAATAAGCAAAGCTATCACACCAGTCTCATCTCAATATTCATTTATGCTTTAAGATTTAATAAATACAAATTCATAAAATGCATCAGATTCTTTACATGTTTTTTTAATCTATGATCCATATTATAAGGACTCAAATCAACTTATGAGTTTATGAAATTTCAAAAAAACTATTTCTATGGTTTCAAATAATTAAATTTGTTGCTTTAAGTATCACATAATGAATAGCATCAGTTTTCCTGTATCTCAGATAAATAAAAGGCTATAGAAAAAGGAGCTGAATGACTGACTGAATGACTGGCTGAATGGGTATCGGGTGAATGTCTGCTGGCGGTTACACCAGACAGGAGTAATGAAATTGTACAAGGACAGATTTAGTCATTCATAGACTTCTATGCATTATGCATTCATATTTTACTCTTCATGTGATGACATTGCTCTCTATAACATATCTGCTCTGTGTCTGTAATAAAATACAGATAAAACTATTTTGGTTTTGTTTACCTATGTTAACACATTCTAATTAGGCATCATTTTATTAAATTTACACATATGTGCATGTTATAAAAATGTATATACACAATGTCAGAATTTTCATGTAATCTGCTAGTTTATTGCTTGGAAATTTTCAGGCACTTTTGTCAGACGGTTGTTTGTTAACAAAATACTGGATAAAGTACTTGTGTATATAAATGAATATGCTTTTTCCATTTTCTTCATGAGAAAGTACCTAAAGTACACATGAAACAAGATAAACATATACTAGCAATATCAAATAATTAAAATCTAAAAAGGGGGGTCTCTGAAACCCAAACCTCAATGTATATGTATAGTTGCATTATAATTGGTTTGACTCTTTCAAAGGCCAGTTTCTAGTGACATTTTTTAAATGCAAGATGTGATTTTAGATCCAAACCTCCATGGATGATTATGCTTTTCTTTACATTGTGTTTTTTTATGTCAACAAATTCAAAATGGCTTATGATTTTTTTTATTTATTTTTTTATTATTAATATCTACCATATTTTTAACTGCAGTGGACAATGTATATTGTTTAGAAATGGAAATGGTTTTATTCTTGGTTTGTAAGCAAGAATAAACATATTTCCCTTTGTGATTTAATCATTAATACATCAAAGGGTTAAAAGAGCTGTAACGTATATCCTTATTTCTATTAAAGTCCAACTGAAAACTCAGTCAAGCTTTCTAGGACAAACTCTAGCTGACAAGTCTGGAAGGTGATCCAGTCTAACCCTGGATAATGACCAGGCATGTCCAGAATGGACAGCGTGAGATGTGTGAGAGCAGATAGACAGGGCAGGGAGACACAGGACAGTGAAGTGTGGCAGATGAAACTTGTATTCCATCATCTGCAGCTGACAGAAGCCCAGGAACACAGACGACAGACTCTCTCTCATTTACCTTCTTTTGGTGTGTGAGAGTGTAATATTGTGTTAGAGTGTGTGTGTAAGTCTGTGCACAGTAGAGATTTGCTGGCACTGAGACCTTGGACAGAGGAGTAATTGATTTAGAGAATGTTAAAATCAATTGGCAGACAGCTGGGGTCTGGGAGATTAGAAGTGAAGTATAGGTGGAGTGGAGAGCAGCAGACGGCCCCAGAGCAAACAGTAATCTCAGCATTATAGACCAGGGGGAGATGTACCTGTTTTCTCTTATTTCACTTTCACTCTCTCTCTCTCTTACTCTTGTTTTTCTGTCGGGACAGTCCGTAGTCTCTTCCACCAATCTTGCCTCCGTCTCAGCACCTCTCAGCAGCTTTATTCCCCAGAGGGAGATGGCAAAATAAAATTTGTTGAGAGTGCAAAATGGCCAATTGAGTATCACGTGTCTCAGGGCAAGTATAGTGTAATTTCAAAATATACCAATCCTTATGCTGCAATCCATTCATCTCTGAAAGTTGGAATTTTCAACGTCCTACTTGGAAAGCCCAACATCGGCTCATTGGAATAACAATTCCACGGACTCTCTGGACATAGAGAGCTTAGGAGGCCAAGTTGAAGCTCACCAATGACCCTTGTAATTACCTCCAAAGCCTACAGAGGTATAGCCGTCAGTAAACAGAGGGAGATCACTAGGATGAATTTCAGGCCACTCGACTGTTTTAGAAACATGATCCATAGATTCAGATCCGCGAGGCAGGAAGGGATTAGGGATACTATATTGTATTGGGCCAGAACGCAAGATGCACGAGACATCAAGGGCATCGTTGGGGTACTTAAAATGCTGAAGTAATGTCAACTTTTGCTAACCAGGCTCCATAACAAGCTTTTTTTTATTAGATAGATGGTTTGGTCTATGTCATCGTGGCACATGAGGAATTCTTCTAGCGGGATGAGGGTATTTATGCTTGGATGAGTGCTGTTGTCGGGAGCAGAGTGGTCGACGATCATTCGTTTTTTTCCCTGATCATTTTCTTGTGGCTATACCGATACGGTGAATGTGATTTCACCAAGTACAACATGTTCCTGGATCAATGTCTTTATTGATCCTGGAACTACATTCCAATCAACCAATCAGATTTCAGGGACAAATTTACAGTTTATGTAAAGTTTAGGCTTACAACCAGGGTTAGGTGCTTCTACATCAGTGTCATTTCCCTCTGATTTTAGGGATAACTTATGGGTAGGGATAGGATTATGACTACATTTTTGAACAGAAATGTTGTTCCAGGATCAACAAAATATTTACTTTACTTTGGCAAAATCACGGTGGCCACTCCGATACAGCTTATAGGGAACAATTCAAAAGGAGTCAAAGGGACTGATCATGAATCCGTACTCCAGCTCTTTAGATATCAAGTTGTCGACTGTTTTGGGTTTGGCTTTTGCAGACTGTAGGTTTTTGCAAATAAGGCTAGTAGTAGGTAAGCTTTCCATACCTGGATTAAAACCTTCCTTGGAACCTGAAAGTAGATATTGTGTAGAATTGCTCATTCGTGCCCTAAAGAGGAGACAAAGATAGGAGATGACAGATCATTTTTAAATTCTTTACTGGAGTTTTCTGAGGAGGGATAGACAGGGCACACGGAGTGAGCATGAGCTCCAACACAGAAATTACATATATGTCATCCCTGTAATCGCACTTGGACTGTGTTACGTAATATGTAGAATTGATGAGTTGGGTAAGGCCTGGATTAGTGTCTGGATATCTGGGAAAGGCGGGATTGAAAAGGGGACATGAGGAAGGCTCATGTGTGACGGAATTACACAATACACAAGACACACTTCAGCAGCCCAGGAAAACACTGTAAAGCTCCAGCTCAAGAGCACCCCAATAAGGACATTGATTCCACTGGGCGATTCGGTCTGCACATTTGGCTGAAAATAGCCTGTAATAGGTGAAAAAATGACTACTTTCGTAGGAGTGTGACAGTTCAGCTATGCTAGATAAAGTGTTTATCTAGCATAAAATTATTTCTGGCCAGGGAAATGGACTGTTTGCGGAAGCAACCTCACACTTGGATCTGCTCCGATAGCAGAGGAGGAATGAATGGAAGAGGGAGGAGGCCACTTGCAAAGGCAGCCTTACGTTTTGGTCTCTACCATGACTAGATGGATCCGATTGAGTCTGGAAGACAGAAGGAAGAAGTTAAATACAAAGAAGAAGAGGGCAGATGAAGCATGAGCATCTCACCTAAGGGAGGGGGAAAGGTTAAAGTGACTGTCGGGGTGGCTGCGTAACTGTCAGTCATAATTCGGGTTTGGGCAAGCCGAATGCTGAAAGAACTGACAACGGGAAGAAATAGGAAGCTGTTTTCATACCCTGGTATTAATTAGAAGATTAGATAGGTGTTTAATAAGTTATTTAATAACTTGAAGCTATTGCGTTTGGTAACTTCACTAGAAGTCAGTATATTGTTTGTTTTATATTGAGTTTGTCAGGCTCCGGACTAGTTCTGATTATGGAATTTGTAACATACTAAAGTTACATTAAAATGACTTCTCAACTTTCCAGTCAAAGTTCTTAGGATAATTAAATCTGCTTAGCAAACTTTTGCAGGCACAAGTGTGTAAAACATGGTAAATGATCTTTTCTCGTTTGATAATCATACAACTTCAGCACAAATGCATTGCACAGCATTTTTCACAATTCTATTTTATCCATCACAATTTAGCTAGATGATTTTGTTGACAATGAACACATGCAAAGCAAACAGTAGCATTGACATTTTTCTTTCTTATATCTCATAGTCTGAGTATTGAGCAATGAAATGGCCTCTGGCAAAAGAAATACCACATCTGACAAAAATCATTTTCTTAATCTGTATTTTTATTTTTAGTCCAGAACATCCTTTAAACAACATACATTTACTTGAGATTGAAGCAAACTTGTGTAAAAATAAAATAAAAATCTGTATATATATAAATAAATAATATACAGCATGTCTTGAATGAAGTAGATTTTTCTTACCACTTGGGCAAATGCTTTTTCATTTGACAATAAAGCACAGACTAAATTTCCTTAAATTCTAAGGATTTTAAGAGGATTTGCATTTTCCGTCTCCTTTTCCAGTAAATGTTGCTGTGTACAACAAGGGCCACATAGAGTTTGGGTTTTCAAGTACTGCTCAAGACGAAAGAAGCCACTTAATTTAATGAAATAACCAAGGCTACAGACCAAAGGTTATTTGTTTAATTGTTTTCAGCCCGATAGAACAACTTGAAAATATCCGAACCTTTGTCCCACTGCTGGAATATATCAAGTCTGTTGTCCGATAGATTGAATTAAATCAGCAGAGTAAATCTGTCAGTGTAACGGTGGAGAAACAGGCTTTGGAAGCGGACACAGGCTGAAGATATACAGCAATGAGGAGTAAAGAGTGCAGACTACACCATTCACAACAAATTAGTTACGTCAGTGCAGAAGTTTGAATACTTTCCCTTCAGCTATTTTGAACCAGTCTGAAGGAATATGATAACTGAATGATGATTTACTGCTAATGTGACCGCAATAATTAACATTATGATGATGATTATCCTTCGTACAGAACATAAATACATAATACACATACTGTGGATGGTCAGGATAGCACTGCAGTATTGGCCTTTATGTAAATGTCTGGGAATGTAAATGGGTTTAAGGTAGCTGAATCAGAGTTTGCATTTGAGAAAAGGTTATTGGAGTGGAAAGAATATGTTTGTATAGTCAGTCTTAACTCACACAGGTATTAGAAAATCTTGTTAGGTTGTAGCTTTATGTGGTTGTCAGTTAAAATAAAGAATTATGTCTATTTGTTTAATAAAATATTTCAAGACAAAGCATCTGAAATAGATTTGCAGCATGGAAATCAAACTAAATGGAAAGAAACCTTCAGGAAATGTCCATACTGTGCCGGTGTTTAACTGTATTACTCCATCATCTTCAGCTGTACTTTACTGAATAAATGTTGAATTAAATATTTAAAAACAGGCTTATGAATCTTATGAAAATTCCAATCCTTCCTTCGTGTAAAGTTGAATAGCTTCTCTAAAACAGACATGACTAATAGAATCTGCATTAGTAGATTACAGTACACACAATCTAGACTTTACCATGTCTTAGGTAAAGCATTTACGCATTCACATCTCGCAAGCCAGAGGATACTTGCAAATCCATGCAACGTCTTCAAGAAGTCATAGTGTGTGTTTGCATTGTAATAAAAGCTTTATAAATGGTCCTCAAATTCTACATTTGGTGTACGCTGTATGTTTCCTCTGTTTCTCAGTGATAGCACTAATCTATACTAAACTGCTGCAGTTGAAGAAGGTTTAATACAACAGCTTAGTGGGATATTCTCCACTATAGCATTACTTTCTGGATCAGAGAGGATAAACCTTTCACTTTGTAGGGCTAGGACTAACTCTATGAGACTGCCTCAAGACCGGTCAGGGTTGTTTGTTTGGTCTTTATGTTGCAGGTTAGCGGCGGGATCAGATCATTTTTTGTTTGTCGTGATTATGGTAAATCCAAGGCTTGTGCATCTACTTATATTTTTGCAAAGCTCCAAAAATTCACTGCAGTTTCCCGCTGAGAGGAACACTAGTGGCAGTAAAACACCACCAACTTCTGTTCCCTTTCATACAAATTATGATTACAGAAGCAGATTATCCATTAATAAAGACTTACTTTTATGTGATTCCTTGCACAATACTACTTTATGAGCTCAAAACACTTTTATCATAGTGCATGATTTATGTAAGGGATAATGTAGAGCGAGGCGGTTGTTATAGCGAATACCACCCCGACAGGCTGATCAGGACCCTGACGCGAAGCGGAGCTTGAATCAGCCTGAAGGGGGTGTATTCGCTATAACAACCGCCTCGCTCTACATTATCCCGCTTATTACATGGCTACCTACCAAATAAATCAATAATTTGACACAGAATATTTAAAAAGGAGTTTATTGATTTAAAAACGATTGTATTGCTTCCGCTAAAGAAAATAGTCCGTTCTGTCTCTACGGTTAGAATCCTGCGTCCATAGCAACGCTCAGTTATTCATGGCAACAGTGTGTTATACTTAGCAACGGTGTGTTATCAAGAAATAACAGACCGCATTCTACATTAGAATTCAACCAAGCCATGTAATAAAAACTAATACAATATGGTGTTTGCATCACATAACCAGCTCTATATGTTTGGCTTTTCTAACATAGTAAACGTGCTCAGTAGCTCATCTGATACAGTGCACTTGGGATGTGAAGCGTTCAGGAAGGAGTCTTGTGAAACACGAAACATGATAAAAGAGCTCAAAGACTTGTAGATGCAGCTAAATAACATGGTTGAGTTTTTATCTAGCGTTTGCTTTTGTTAGCTCTTTTGGCTAGGTTTAGGGTAGGTGGGACATTATTTTTAAACCCAATAGAATATTAACATTTAGCGTTTAGATACTATCTGCCTGCAACATTATATCTTCTTCACACAGTGTGTGTTATTAATGTTAAAAATGAGTTGTATTGTCATTCTTCTTGTTCCTGTTTTGTTGTATGTATATTTATGCGGCAGCAGCATATCTTACATGCTCACATCAGTGTGTCTGTATCTATTAGCAGAAGCAAGTCCAGTAAATACTTACTCTGCAGCAGCGATAATAATCAACAGCAGCAAAGCAGCAGATCTAATCCGTCAAGACCAAATACATTAACATTGCCGTATTCATTAACATGCTAAAACTACAGTAGTGGCCAAAAGTGATGTCAGGCTTAGGAAAATTGACATCTTCACCCTTTATTCAATTATTATTAAAAATGCGTAAATGAATTTGTAAGCATATTGCATGGTTGTGCTTGGAGTCAATTGTTTTATTGTTTTGAGCAGGGCATGATGAATGAGATTTGTAATGCTGCAAAACTGAACTAACCATGATATGTTCCCCTATTTTTTTTTTTTAATTCAATGAAGTGGTTCACATTTATATAACCTCTAAAACTTTTATCAGAAGCGCTCCATTTTGCAGAAACATTTGTTCAGATAGAATGATCATGTTAGGATGTCACACAACACGCTATAAATTTGTGCCGCTTGTCTCCTGGATGTGTGAGGATGAGTCACAGCCCGAACGCTTCTGAAGATTTGACACAGCACATCTGAAGCCATGAAGCTGATGCCCCTCGGAAGCTGTTAGCGTCAAAGGGAATTCTTCTACCGTAATCTCTTATTTCCCCCATATTTTATTGCAGCGAGGAGAATACAGTGATGAAAACAGGACAAAAGACATCACTCTTCTGTGCGAGATATCAAAAGGTCAGGCCTGAGGTTTTAACTTGTTATCTAGTGGGAATTATGGGTTTAGATCTTAGTAATAAGAGTTATCACAGGTACGCTGCCTGTGAATGTGTTATTCTGATGAATGTTGGCCTTTAAGATTGAAAAGACTCATTCATCTACACATTGAGCAATCACAAACTGCAAAAAGACAGCACGATTTTTACTAAGGTTACGGGTTCTTTTCCTTTTGCTGTATCTCTCCTTTGCCAATAAAATAATACAGGTAAGACTGGGGCTCACTGTCACAAGGTCTATATCTCAGTAATATCCAATTACACAAAAAAATAGTTTCTCTAATAGAGGTTTTGCTTTTTATTTTCAATTAGAATATATATATATATATATATATATAACATGTAAATAACTATATAAATAAAGGTGACTCGACTAGAAAATTCAGCATTGATATATATATATACTACAATTCAAAAAATGTTTTATGTTTTTGAAAAAAGTCTTTTATGTTCAAAAAGCTGAATTATTTGATAAAAAAAATAGTAAATAAAGTTATATTGTGACATAATTACAAATTAAAATAACTGTTTTCTATTTGTTTTTTAAAAATGTAATTAATTTGTGGGATGCAATGCTGAATTTTCTAGTCAAGTCACCTTTATTTATAGTTATTTATATGTTTCAAAGCCGATTTACAGTAATAAACAGGATAGCAATGATCAGTGATTTTCAATTCAATTCAAAATTCAATTTTCCTACAAATTCACTGTACTCAAGCACAGCCTGAACGCAAACAGAAGAGACTCAAGCAAGTCAACTTCAAGTTGATACTGGCAGCTGAACCGAGAAGTTCGACACAAGATGAAAGCCGAGCGTTGAAGTAGCAGCATCACGGTATGAATATCAATTCGTGCATCAGACGCTCAGGAGGCTTTCAGGTCGAAGTTGAAGAACGACAACATTTAAGTATGTCAGTATCTCCATCAAGTCACTTGGTATCTTCACCGACTTCAAAGTCGCAGACATGCTTTACAATATGGCCCACCTAGCCCAGCCAAATGGCTTGAAGATCAATCCGGACAAGACCATAGTGCTGACAATGGATGGCTCGCCAGAAATTGTGCACTTCAATGGATTCCATATAAAACAAAAGTTTGAAGAGTTTGCATGAGTTTAAAGTCCAATCGGTGAAGATTGCTGAATGAATGGATGGCTCGCCAGCAATTGTGCATTTCGGTGGAAAACAAGTGCGGGAAATTAAGGCCCAATCCCAATTCTCTGTCTTACCCCTTCCCCTTTTTTGCACTCTCACGTGAATGTGCAAAACTAAGGGGAAGGGGTAAGACAGAGAATTGTGATTGGGACTCGCTAGTCCAGTTGCGAAGATTGCTTCAGCTGCTGAAGTCCATTCAAGAATTGGTCAGGATATGTGTGACTGGCTCATATGGTGACAATGGAAAAAGGTAAATATCGATATTAGGACCAAAATATGCCTCTTCTGGACGCTGATCCTCTTGCATGGATCCAGAACTTGGATCTTACTCAAGCCAGAGCTGAACAAACTTGAGGCTGGTGCATATATCCGCACTGAAGAAGACGTGGACCAAACACATTGAGGAAGATCTGAGGAAAATGTAGCTCAACCTCCTCCACCAAGAAGATCACCATCAGAAAGTCAGAATCCTGCGGCTCCCGGCACAGCGCCAGCTCAGGACCAGAGTGAAGTGAGAGATGAATAGGGAGTTCAAAAGAACAGGGTTTATTTGAAATAGTGAAAGAACCAGATATAATGAAGATAATTTTTAAATGAAAGGTTGAACTTGTGTTCTCAGGACAAAGGTATAGTTCATAAATGTCCGGTCTAGCGGAGTTGTTTCCAGTGCAATAACAGTAGGTATACTCTCTACTGTGTTTAGAAACATTATGCAAAGAAACTGATGGTAACACTTTATGTGTAATGCTTTATGAAGGTATTCATAATGTACATTATAATGCATTACATATTTTTTATAAATAATTGTAACCAAAGTTAAAATGCATTATAATATTCACAGATTCCTTGTTAAATCTGAAATTGGTTGTTTGTCATGTATTAATGCACTATCCTTTCTAAAGACGTATTATAAATGTGGCTACAATTATTCATTAAACCGTACAATGCATAATAAGGTGCATTACAAGGCATAATGCATTAAAATACTTTTTATATTGCATTATACATAAAGGCTTTAAGTACAGTGTTACCAAACTAAAAACCTATTTGAGAATTATTCACTGGAGTCAAATGTGTGAAAAACTAGCCCTGGTCACCACTATATTCAGAACAGGCTGATTTTGTATTCATGTTATGCATGTCTGTTTAAATGTACATCAAATAGACTATGCTTTACACAAGTTCTCCAGAAGCAGTCGTACTGTAATTTCCATTCGCTGCATTTTATATATAATTAGATGTCATTGCCATATGCCACAGTCGTCTGAAACACCAGCATATAGCGCAGTGTCATGCTAATCTGCTGGACTGCTTCGGCTGATGCTCACGCCTGTGTGTTTTTACATGTGCATCAGCCCTCCAGATTTGCTGGGACTGTGGTTTTGCATTCCCTCAGCGGGGCGCTGGGAGCACACATGCATGCGGTCCGGGCCGGGCTCGGGGATCCGGGATCGGGGATGTGTGTGCACTGATCCAGAAGATGTCGAGATCACATCACGCAGAGAGCCCTGCTTATAGCTCCCAGCCGCAAGCTAAACGTTTGGCAGATCCGTGCGGTTTATGGTTGTCAGATTGTGTCCCACATGCACAGATATGTAAATCAGACTGACAAATAACTCAAGCCCTGGTTAGAGAGGAGAGGGCATTTGCACTCAGAGTGGAGGCTAATGTAGGGAATGAAGTGAGAATTTATTCAAGTCAAAAAAGGCATCGCTGCTTGACAGGATGGTGCCAAAACCATTCCTCTTTTCTCTGTGAAGAAAATGCGATGCCACGGGGCAATGATGACTTTAATAAAACATTCATGCTGCACTGAAATCCAGCTGCATAAACTGCAAAACTTTAGATAACAAATGGTAAAATTACATAAGAGAACCCTTACTTTGAGCGTATGATTATGCAGGTTTGTTTCACCAGAGATTGATACTGTTGCTGCTGTGAATCTATGGCATTCATTCTTGAGATTTTGGAAACGTTAGCGAGACTGAGCAAAGATTTCCACTTTAAAATGGATCAAGAATCATCACTAAACTGAACTCAACAATACAGTATTTGATGCATTATTTCTGTAACTGACTCAACTCAACTGACCTATTAAGAGTAAATGGAAACCTCTAAATGTAAAACACCTGGACAGATTCAGCCAAATTATTTCCATGATACATAAAGGTTGAGTTCTTCTGTTTTGTACCCATTCTCAGGAATAATGATGAATAAATGTGGCCCATTTTCCATTGATTTCCTCTTCTCATCTATGTGATATAAACTTAATCCAGTTTCTGGATCTTGGTGGTAAACCTTGTTCTGATTTGTCGCTACCATGGTTAAAGTTAGGGTTAAAGGTTGGATTGACAAATAAACATTCACAGAATAAGGGTTACCATCTAGACATGACAGAAACTTTCTCACTTGAAACCTGTTACAACACAGAAGGGCAGACACACGGATAAGGTAAAGAGAGTATTTATTATAATCAACCAGCAGAGAGTTTGGCAGTGCAGATGAAGGTGAGTGGATCTGAATTAGTCCCGATGATGTAGACTTGAATGACTCAGTTTGATTTTCTTGCAGATGGGGAACGGAAGGAGATACCAGACCCGGAGAAGACTCAGGAGGACACAGGAGACGAAGACCCACGAGGAAGACTGGAAGGCTGGGAGAGGAATCGACGGAACAGGTAAGTAGCAGTGGAGTCCTGAAGGTAAGCAAGGAGATAGTGTCTAGATGCAAACGATACCGGACAATGAGTGAGAGTGAGAGCGGGGTTTAAGTGCTGGAGGTGATTGAAGACTTGATGATGAGCAGGTGTGTGTGATCAGTATTCGGGAGAGGAGGTGCGTCGTGATTGAGTGAGGGTGGAGTCTGGCGTGATTGTAACAAAACCACACAGCAGAAACACAGTTTTTTTCTGGGTGTCAGCATATTTTTTATTATTTTTTTTACATTTGTGTTTTCAGTTAATTTAATATAATACATACAATCCAGTTTTTTCTTTTTTTTTTGTGATAAAAAAAAATATTATAAATTTTTTTACAAAGATATTCATCCATCTCTAGGCTGAATATTTTTCAGACTCAAACCACACAAGGATAAACAGTCAGATGATTATGTAAATACTGCTACAAGATATGAGTCACTTTGTATAATGGGTGCTGAGTGCTTGTACCTTTTTTTTTTTGCTTGTCTGTTTTTCAGCCTTGTTTCATTTAACTCTTTTGTTGCTTTCTGTTTCTCTGCATGAAATGCAACAAAGGCAATATATCATTGGTTTCACAGAGTATTGGAACTTCTGTGAATGTGAAATAACAAAAAAACAAACAAACAAAAAAAACAATAACACATCTCACCCATGCATGTTATAACCACAGACATTCATCAAAGTAACTGTAACAGTCAAAGACTCCCATCAAATTTGCCCATCAAATTTGCTGTTAAAACTGTGAAACAGGTATGGTATTACAGGTCCTTCTCAATAAATTAGCATATTGTGATAAAGTTCATTATTTTCCATAATGTAATGATAAAAATTAAACTTTCATATATTTTAGATTCATTGCACACCAACTGAAATATTTCAGGTCTTTTATTGTTTTAATACTGATGATTTTGGCATACAGCTCATGAAAACCCAAAATTCCTATCTCAATAAATTAGCATATCATGAAAAGGTTCTCTAAACGAGCTATTAACCTAATCATCTGAATCAACTAATTAACTCTAAACACCTGCAAAAGATTCCTGAGGCTTTTAAAAACTCCCAGCCTGGTTCATATCTCAAAACCGCAATCATGGGTAAGACTGCTGACCAGAAGGACATCATTGACACCCTCAAGCAAGAGGGTAAGACACAGAAAGAAATTTCTGAACGAATAGGCTGTTCCCAGAGTGCTGTATCAAGGCACCTCAGTGGGAAGTCTGTGGGAAGGAAAAAGTGTGGCAAAAAACGCTGCACAACGAGAAGAGGTGACCGGACCCTGAGGAAGATTGTGGAGAAGGACCGATTCCAGACCTTGGGGGACCTGCGGAAGCAGTGGACTGAGTCTGGAGTAGAAACATCCAGAGCCACCGTGCACAGGCGTGTGCAGGAAATGGGCTACAGGTGCCGCATTCCCCAGGTCAAGCCACTTTTGAACCAGAAACAGCGGCAGAAGCGCCTGACCTGGGCTACAGAGAAGCAGCACTGGACTTTTGGACAAATTTTGCATGTCATTCGGAAATCAAGGTGCCAGAGTCTGGAGGAAGACTGGGGAGAAGGAAATGCCAAAATGCCTGAAGTCCAGTGTCAAGTACCCACAGTCAGTGATGGTCTGTGGTGCCATGTCAGCTGCTGGTGTTGGTCCACTGTGTTTTATCAAGGGCAGGGTCAATGCAGCTAGCTATCAGGAGATTTTGGAGCACTTCATGCTTCCATCTGCTGAAAAGCTTTATGGAGATGAAGATTTCATTCTTCAGCACGACCTGGCACCTGCTCACAGTGCCAAAACCACTGGTAAATGGTTTACTGACCATGGTATTACTGTGCTCAATTGGCCTGCCAACTCTCCTGACCTGAACCCCATAGAGAATCTGTGGGATATTGTGAAGAGAAAGTTGAGAGACGCAAGACCCAACACTCTGGATGAGCTTAAGGCCGCTATCGAAGCATCCTGGGCCTCCATAACACCTCAGCAGTGCCACAGGCTGATTGCCTCCATGCCACGCCGCATTGAAGCAGTCATTTCTGCAAAAGGATTCCCGACCAAGTATTGAGTGCATAACTGAACATAATTATTTGAAGGTTGACTTTTTTTGTATTAAAAACACTTTTCTTTTATTGGTCGGATGAAATATGCTAATTTATTGAGATAGGAATTTTGGGTTTTCATGAGCTGTATGCCAAAATCATCAGTATTAAAACAATAAAAGACCTGAAATATTTCAGTTGGTGTGCAATGAATCTAAAATATATGAAAGTTTAATTTTTATCATTACATTATGGAAAATAATGAACTTTATCACAATATGCTAATTTATTGAGAAGGACCTGTATTTACCCTAGTAACAAACCAGGACATGTTCCTGGATCATCAACATTCATATTTCTTCATTTATGTCAGGAGTGCAAAATAATCAATCTGTAATGTTTGATATTTTGAATAGAATATCAACACAAATATGAATTCTCTTAACGTCTGCTCCGCTTTATTTGTGTTCACATTGATGCATTAGACAGCGTCCACTAGGGCTTTTAGTCCAAAGGTGCGCATATTTTTGGAGACAAAAATGATTTATTCTCACGTTTGCTAAATGTTTCGTCATACAGAATACCATTTCTATGCATTTGTCACTGAATTATGTGATCTGAAGAGCTGAAAGAGCGTTTAGAGCGAGCTCTGTCTCTCCTGTAGTTATAATGAACAATCTGTTCACTGCGTCTGTCAAATCAACGAAAGACTCAGAAGGAAAAGTATTTATGTTCCCTGCAAATCATCTTTGGCTGCATTATAATGATTTATTACTTTAGAATACGATCAAGATTGCATCGGTGGATTTGTTCTGGGAATTTGGCTGTTAAAATATAACATTTAAAGCCACTTAAATGAACGAAATAGCTCGAATAAAGATCAAACAAGAGTCACTAAAATGATCTAAACTTAACATTAGTCAAAACACTGCTTCATGACACCTTTACAAATCTTTTGTTCCGAATCAATGGTTCGGCGCGTGTATCAAACTCACGTGATTTCAGTAAACGAGGCTTCATTACGTCATAACTGTTACGAAACATTTCAAAACACTTGGAAATTTCAATGGTTCACCACTCTCTGTCAACCCATGAATCATGAGTCACTGAGAACCAATGAACAAGTGTCTGTGGGTAAGAACTGATTTCTGATCAGTTTTATACATTTGTAGACGTTTTAATTTGACATTAGTATAATTAAAATTAAAAATGCTAGTTAATAGTCATTGGCCTGTTTAGCTGAGCCATTCATAGAACAAAACAAACCCTGACAGGTGATAAAAGACATAGACACTTGATAATCGCATTAGAATTATTAGATAATTGCATTTTAAAGAATTTACTTTCATTAAAAAAAAAAAAAAAAAAAAAATTGCTATAGATTTGTAAATGGTGTTTTTATGCATGTTTGGCCCAGTGTTTTGTTGCATTTACACTGTTCTGGCCACTAGGGGTCACCGCGGAGAGTGTTCCGCCCACCACTACTTACATCACTACTTGAAAACTAAACTTGACCATAACTTGACATAAACACACAGCAGTTACAGGAAAAATACAAGACTAGATGCAATGGAAAAATGAGGCCTATTTATACAACAAGACTAATGTTATGAGCAGCAACCTTTTCATTTCGGGTATGTCATTTATGCCCCACCTGCCAAAATGGGGGGTGTGGGGTTAAGGGTTAAATTTTCAACTTACTCTAATATCTAACGATACACAAACATTTTAAAGTAGTTCAAATATTGACCTATATCTTACCAAGATTTGATTTTATAGATGCTTTATTATATACATAAATGGATCAAGGTGATCAAAATTAGACCGTTGTGAACACTGTTCAAGGACTTCGAAGTATGCAGCCTCTGAATTGGGACTCAGTTATAGTTAATATCTGCAATAGCGACATCAAAATACAACACATTTGGGGGTAGCTTTTGTAAACAGAAAGTAAACCACCGAAACACATCTGAAAACTATTCACTTTCATCCGAGGCTTGGTGTTGTCATTTCATAGCAGGGTTTTCAGTGCGGCTGACTTAGCAGAATCAGAATTGAGCTTAGCTCATAATATCAGATCAACTACAGTATTGATGCACTGACAGAATCTCAAATGTAATTTAGTTTGAACAACTTTACAGATGCACAAAATCATAAACAATATTGGGGATGGTTCTTTTTTTGAAAAAAATGCATTACACTATTGCGTTACTCCCTAAAAAGGTAACTTTTTTTATGTAAAGTAAGTCATTAAATTACTTTTGGGTTACCTTCTCACCTGGGCTGGCCTTACTTTGGGTTCTGGGTTTGCTTTTAATTATAAAAACAAAAGTTCTATTTTTGGTAAATGCGAAGGCCCTTTCACACTAAATGTAGAAGTGAATAAGCCTCAGGCTGAAGGAAGTGTAAATTCACTCCTGTACAGTAGAGGGCGCCGCTCAAACAAACCTTTCATCAGTGCCTGGATCGCAGGAGAAGAAATTTCAACACTTTTACTTCAGCAATAGAAACAAAGAAAATGAAACACAAATGTGATGCTTATCTAAAGTCATTTTTGCTTATTGGTATGGTTGAATTGGATCATTGAAGGTCAGCAGCAAAAGACATTGCTCAATAAAGTGAGATTAAATACATACAGGGCCTGAAATTAACACCCGGCCACATGCCAAATGCGGGTGAATTCTGCAATTGGCGGGTAACACTGTCAATCTACCTGCCACATTGGCAGGTAGCCAATGAGAATCGACCCTTCACGGGGAGTTTGATTGACGGCGATCTGGCCAATCATAATCCGCCGAATCCGCCTTTTTTTGTCCGACAAAGCAGTCAGGAGAGTTCAACGTTGGATGATTTGAACTTGAAAAAGTAGAGTAGACCTAGGCTACTGACATCTTTCCGCAGTTAAAACTACATTCCTTCTTATGTTCATTCATGTTTATTTGATGCTATAATAAATTAACTAGAAGGAAGAGATGATCAGTTCACAAGCAGCTTTAACTGAGGCACCACAGCGATCTGTCAAGACACATTACAGAGCCACAAAACGGTATTGTCTAAATTTCTTTAAAAATGACCAAATTTTAACGTTGAGACTTTGTTTCAGTAAGGGTAAAATCTGTCTTGTCTGTCAGCGTTTGTGTGTCTCTGCTGCGCGATGTGTTTTTCATTGCGTGAGATCATGGTTTGGCGTGAGTGCGGTGTAGCTTGTCGGACATAGCAACAGTAACTAAAGGGGCCGGGTCTTTGCGTTTTTTTTTTTTTTTTTTGCAACTGTTGTTCTTTGACATTTAAACGAAGTCAGCCATTTCGTTGGATTTTAGCTAAAAATGTGGCGGCACTTTACTGGAGCATCTGTGAAAGCAGCGCAGTTTGAGTGTTTCGGAACGTATATGTGATCGGAGAGAATGATGAGGCCCTTCTCTGACTACGTTTGAATGTGTGAGTCAAGTATTAAACTGTTGGTGAGATGAGATGAGATAATGCAACGCTGACATAGGCTACAGTACAATGACAGTTGCACAGATGTTGGGAGTTGGGACCGGTGAGAAAATGTCCGGTAGCCTACCCTGTAACTTTACCAGTAATAACAATATTAATTTAGTTCTGCTTAAGGGTCCCTGAATGCTGTAACTAACAGCTGCCCAGCGATCAACACAGCCGCGTGTGATTCGTTTACATACGAGCTGCACTAGGTCTATATCTGTATTCTAAGAGTTAATACTTGAATGGATCTTGCTAATAACTTGACAGCACTTAAATGTGTATTCTTACAAGTCAAAGAACAAATGTTTGTGCAATTCCTTTTTTTCACCTTTTATGAGGCAAAAAAATAAAATAAAAAAACTGGCTGGTAAAAAGTCACTGTGGCTGGTGGTCAAAAAAGTTAACTTCAGGCCCTGAATACATATACCACCGATTTCAAAGACAAGCCTTAAACCTAATCCCAGACTAAAATGCATGTTTGAGCTGTTTTAACTGAAAGCAACTTGACATATATTAAAATATATCAGTGCCATAGTTTTGTCTCAAGATGCTCACCAGTGATGGTTTTATTTTGCTAAGGCAAGTGTATCGAAGCTGCTTAAATGCCCCAATTCGCCTTTGGCTAAGCCACACCCTAGAATGTAGATTGACCAATCACAGCGCAGCCAAGAACGAGCTCCCACAGAGGTCCGACACTTTTTCACAGCGCTCCATTGACTTTAACACAGGCGTCTCATATTTTTGGTCTCGGCAGGCTATTACCGTCGTAGTTTTATCAAAAATATGGTTAAATGTTGTGCCTGGGGCATTTGTAACACAGATACGCGTTTCCCAGAGAGGTTGGAGGGGGGTGTCCGTTTTTTCCCCTTCCCAAAACCGAAGTCAAATCCTGACAAGTGTCGTCTTAAACTGTGTGTGTGGACGTCCTCACAGTCAGCTAAACCCCTCAAGGATCAACAAGCACACTTTTGTGTGCTCTAAGGTAAATTTTGCTTTTAACCTTACTGTGAAGTTATACTAGTTAGACAGTTTTATGCTGTTTGTAACTTTGTTATTCAAGATACTTTGTTATTCAAGATACAAACACCTAACGTTAA
Source organism: Vimba vimba (assembly GCA_022828995.1). NCBI lineage: Eukaryota > Metazoa > Chordata > Actinopteri > Cypriniformes > Leuciscidae > Vimba > Vimba vimba. Next base: position 2,801,916 of record CM040830.1, read on the forward strand.
CGTTAGGTGATTGTATCTTGAATAACAAAGTTAGCTAACATCCAGCCGCTAGTCAAAACATACAATCCTGACTTATGTGATAACTAAACTATCGCTAAGCTTGCTTGCTAGCACCTTGATTCTTCATTAATTAGGGTAGAGAACCGAAATCATAACCTAAAACAGCATAAAACTGTCTAACTAGTATAACTCAAGATTATTCAAGAAACACTACGCACCTATAGACTGAACACGTTACACACATGCGCATGATGTCACTGTTTTCACAAATTCAAAAGTCGATAACAGTATTGTTTTCAAACACTTTGAAAACGGTTTTCAAAAGTTTGCGTTTTCAGGCCCCCAAAAAGCCTGTCATGAACGGCCAAAACACAGACATTTAAAAAAAAAAAAAAAGTTTTTAGTGGAAAACAGAGTTGTGTAAACAGTCCTGTAGTCTAGAACTACGATAACCATCAACTTACTCATGATTTGTCTCAACATGGGGACAGGAGAGCTGTCAGTCAATAAATGGGAAAACGCACCCACTTCAGTTACTTATTTGAAAAAGTAACTCAGATATTTTGTTGTGAATTTAAAAATAATGTGTTTCTTTACTAGTTAATTGAAAAAAGTAATGATTACGTAACTCGAGTTACTTGTTATGCCCCCAACACTGTCTATAAATATTGAATTCATGGAATTATTTGGTTGATTCTATAAGCTCAACTGTGCTTAAGGCACGAAACCCATGAGGTTTGAGCAAGCACTGTTGATCTTCCATTTACCATATAGAGGACCACAATTTCTCCTTAAAGGGAACGCCATCCATTAATCTGTGCCACTTGCTAACAAAGGAAATTTGTCCACTGGGCTCCTGACCTGACCAAGGTTGAGTAGCACTGATCTATGCTAACTACCATGCAAGCACAGCACTGAATGCAGATGAGCCACATCACAAACTGCTACTCCCAATCGCATCTGATATGAGATGCAACATCATCAAGAAAATAACATGTGATCTGATTTTTACATCCTAGTCTATGGAGTAGAGTAGGGTTGCACGATTTGGGGAGGGGGAAATCGAATTGCAATTTGTCTGCTAAAAATTGCAATTGCTATTTAAAGAAAATAAAGATTTAAGGAAAAACAATATAATAGTAATTTAAACATGCAAAGAAGCTAGCTAAAGTCAGTGAATAAAATACTGACACAATGATGAAGAAGTAACAATAATATTCATGATCAGATTCACTGAATAATTGAGTAAACCTAATTTCTTAATTTAGCTTAGTAAAGAAACCTCATTGCTTAACGGGCTACTCTCTGCTGTCTCAGACGACGACATCACTTCCTGTCGGCCAGCGTAACTTCTGTTGGGTGCAATTCGTAACCTCACCACTAGATGCCGCTAAAAATTACACAGTGCACCTGTAAGTTTGGGAAGATGGTTGCTGCACGTTGCATTCCTAAATGTATGTTATAAGTGGCCTAAACTCAGCAGATGCAGAGATGGAGCAGAATCTGCTCATGAGTTGCTCACATGTAAGAACGCAGTGCTGTGCTTTACTCTGAAACATGCAGTGCATATATTTAATTAGACAGCAGCCTTCGCGATTTTATAATCGTACTGAGACATATGACGACTTTGATTTTATTTCGATTAATCGTGCAGCCCTAAATAGTTGCATGCCAATTTCACAGTATTATCCATTGACATTGCAATGCTGTCTTGTTCACTGACTACACAATAAAACATTCCTTGTTTCAAATGGGCAACAAGCGACATTAAGGAAGAGACATGTGACGATTTAAACAAGCTCAATGTGTAAATGCAGTTTCTACAACAAGAGAAATAAAAGACTACATTTCTTTTCTTAGAAGTGCATTCTTTCAAAATGCTTCCAACCTGTCTGCAAGCATCAGAATTTCCTGTTTTGGCATTTCATTGTGAGCCAGTGTCTGGCGGGGACACATTGAGAATGGTTGTCTCTGATGATAATAACAATGCTCAGGGGGGTGGCAGTCCTTGTAGCACACGTTATCTTCAGTCTACCATGCACAAGAGTGTTGTTTTTTCACATGCCTGGTAAAGCAGCCTTAGGCAAATGTCAAGACGGCCATTATCAGCCTCGCACATTTATTGTCTAGCATATTAGTAAAGCTACCGCACATTCGCTCGGGTTCCCCGTAATCCTCTGCAGGAGTGTGGACCGGTGGACCGAGCTTTCGTGTTCTAGAGAACCATGTAATGTGGCATTATTATGTATTGTTGTCTAGAATTGAGTTTAGAATACTTGAGGCTTTTTTTTTTTTTTTTTTTTGAAAGAAGTCTAGTATGCTCACCAAGGCTGCTTTTATTTAATCACAAAAAAAAAAAAAAAAAAACGTATTATTGTGAAATATTACAATTAATAATTTCTATTAAAATGTAATTAATTCCTGTTTTCAAAGCTGAATGTTCAGCATCATTACTCCAGTCTTCAGTGTCACATGATCCGTCAGAAATCATTCTAATATGCTGATATGCAGCTTAATTATTAATAACAATATAAAACCCTAAAAAAAACAAAAACAAAAAAAAAAACGTTTTTGCCACTTCATATTTTTGCGGAAACCTTGAGACCGAGCTTTCGAGGGTGTGTGTGGACAGACCGGATGATGGTGGCTGCCAATGGATCTACTCACAGGGAATAAGAAGGATTCGGTTGGCAGAAGCACCAGGCGAAAACCCATCCAACCTTTCAGAGATGGGAGTAAAGGTGCGAAGTAAGCATCTTATCGCAATCCTCAAGCACATTTCCCCTGTCTTGTGTCCGTCATTGTGTGTGGAACTTTTAGTTGACTTTCCAAGCATGCGCTGCATCCAGACGGCTCATACAGTTCTCATTAAAGTTTAACAAGAGAGGAAACACTGGCGAAAATGCATACATTTTCTCAAGTTTCACTCCACAAGAGGTCTGTTCAATAATAAATGTGACCCTGGATCACAAAACCAGTAATAAAGTCGCACGGGTATATTTGTGGCAATAGCCAACAGTACATTGTATGGGTCAAAATTATTGATTTTTCTTTTATGCCAAAAATCATTAGGATATTAAGTAAAGATCATGTTCCATGAAGATATTTTGTAAATTTCCTACCATAAATATATAAAACATTTATTTTTGTGAGTGAATGCAGCACAATCGCCAACATAAATGGACAACTTTAAAGGCAATTTTCTCAATGTTTAGATTTTTTGCACCCTCAGATTCCAGATTTTCATAGTTGTATATCGGGAAAATAGTGTCCTATCCTAACAAACCATACATCAATGGAAAGCCTATTTATTCAGCTTTCAGATGATGTATAAATCTCAGTTTCATAAAATTGACCAATATGACTGGTTTTGTGGTCCAGGGTCACAAATGTGGTTTTCGTGGCATGAGGGAGGAGTCGAGGAGCACTGCGATTAAAGGGTGTGTGTGTTGGGATTGTGTCTCTCACATACAGTATCACACGCCCAGCCAGCATTCCTGAGCGGAAATTATTAAGTTGGCTTGAGAGAGCCAACTTAGTGATATTGTACTTAAACTTATTATTATTAAGTTGGCTTGAGAGAGCCAACTTAGTGATATTGTACTTAAACTTATTATTATTAAGTTGGCTTGAGAGAGCCAACTTAGTGATATTGTACTTAAACTTATTATTATTATTATTATTCTTCTTACTAAAAATTTATCCCCTATCTCCTCCTAGAGCTTTAACTCTACATACTCCAAACTCGGCTCAGACCTTCAGACTATTCTGACTCGAGTTGCTTTATCTTTTCAGACTGATCGGACTTACGGTTTTCCTAAAAATGCCGATCAAAACTCGGAAAAACTCCCATTGACTTGCATTGGGGAGTTCTAAAAAATTCAAATCTAGATTCAAACTGACCAACCGACAAAAATTTAAATCTAAACACCTTGAAGACTTATTCAAACTGCCGTTCTATATACTATATAAGCCATTGAGACTCAATTAAACTAATAAACTCATCTATCTATCTACTTCAAACTATTTTAAACTTTAAACTACTTTAAACTTCAAACTAAATTAAACTTCAAACTAATATAAACTTTAAACTACTTTAAACTTCAAACTTAAGCTTTAACTCATTTAAACTTATAAACTGTAAACTCATTTAAATTTATAAACTGTAAACTAATTTAAACTTATAAACTCAAAACTCATTTAAACTTATAAACTAAACTCAAAAACTTGTACACTTATAAACTCTAAACTCATAAACTCTGAGTGTGTGTGTGTGTGTGTGTGTGTGTGTGTGTGTGTGTGTGTAAACACACACACACACACACACACACTCTAAACTCATTTAAACAAACTCTAAACTCATTTAAACTTATAAACGCAAAACTCAAAAACTCGTAAACTACTTTAAACTTCAAACCACTTTAAACTTCTTAAGTTTAAAGCTCCCAGCTCCCAAGCAACTCCATAGCAACCAAACTTGAGTACCCTAGCAACCGTTTTACAAGACCTATATCTCTGCATCAGAACATCGTATAGAGATGAGGTTTGGCTCTTTTGACTCATGCTAGCAAACAGCACTTCCAACATGCTACACATGCTAGCAGTGAATAGCTACATGCTAATAGCAATTAGTTAAGTGCTAAATCATGCCAAGATCATGCTAAGAACTCTATAAAAACTCCATAGTAACCATCTGTAACAACTACCAACCACCTAGTAACACCATAGCAACCGCCCAGAATACCTTAGTAACCGCCTAGCAACACCATAACAACCACCCAGAACACCCTAGCAACCACCCAGAATACCCTAGCAACTGCCTAGCAACACCATAGCAACAACCCAGAACACCCTAGCAACCACCCAGAATACCTTAGCAACCGCCTAGCAACACCATAGCAACCACCCAGAACACCCTAGCAACCGCCTAGCAACCACCAAGAACACCCTAGCAACCGCCTAGCAACCACCCAGAATACCCTAGCAACTGCCTAGCAACACCATAGCAACCACCCATAACACCCTAGCAACCACCTAGCAACCACCCAGAACACCCTAGCAACCGCCTAGCAACCACCAAGAATACCCTAGCAACCACCTAGCAACACCATAACAACCACCCAAAACACCCTAGCAACCCACTAGAAAACCCCCAACAACTTTTTAACTGTAAACTACTTTAAACTTCAAACTGATTTAAACTTTAAACTAATTTAAACGTTAGACTAATTTAAACTTCAAACTAATTTAAACTTCAAACTAATTTAAACTTCAAACTAATTTAAACTTCAAACTAATTTAAAATTTAAACTACTTTAAACTTGAAACTAATTTAAACTTTAAACTAATTTCAACTTTAGACTAATTTAAACTTTAAACTAATTTAAGCTTCAAACTAATTTAGACTTTAAACTATTTTAAACTTCTAACTAATTTGAACTTTAAACTAATTTAAACTTCAAACTACTTTAAACTCCAAACTGCTTTAAACTTCTTCAAACTTTCTGGTCCAGCTTTCTCAAGCCAACTTAAAGTTTGTCTCGACGAACTTTTTAATCTAGTTATTATTATTATTCTTCTTACTAAAAATTTATCCCCTATCTCCTCCTAGAGCTTTAACTCTACATACTCCAAACTCGGCTCAGACCTTCAGACTATTCTGACTCGAGTTGCTTTATCTTTTCAGACTGATCGGACTTACGGTTTTCCTAAAAATGCCGATCAAAACTCGGAAAAACTCCCATTGACTTGCATTGGGGAGTTCTAAAAAATTCAAATCTAGATTCAAACTGACCAACCGACAAAAATTTAAATCTAAACACCTTGAAGACTTATTCAAACTGCCGTTCTATATACTATATAAGCCATTGAGACTCAATTAAACTAATAAACTCATCTATCTATCTACTTCAAACTATTTTAAACTTTAAACTACTTTAAACTTCAAACTAAATTAAACTTCAAACTAATATAAACTTTAAACTACTTTAAACTTCAAACTTAAGCTTTAACTCATTTAAACTTATAAACTGTAAACTCATTTAAACTTATAAACTGTAAACTAATTTAAACTTATAAACTCAAAACTCATTTAAACTTATAAACTAAACTCAAAAACTTGTACACTTATAAACTCTAAACTCATAAACTCTGAGTGTGTGTGTGTGTGTGTGTGTGTAAACACACACACACACACACACTCTAAACTCATTTAAACAAACTCTAAACTCATTTAAACTTATAAACGCAAAACTCAAAAACTCGTAAACTACTTTAAACTTCAAACCACTTTAAACTTCTTAAGTTTAAAGCTCCCAGCTCCCAAGCAACTCCATAGCAACCAAACTTGAGTACCCTAGCAACCGTTTTACAAGACCTATATCTCTGCATCAGAACATCGTATAGAGATGAGGTTTGGCTCTTTTGACTCATGCTAGCAAACAGCACTTCCAACATGCTACACATGCTAGCAGTGAATAGCTACATGCTAATAGCAATTAGTTAAGTGCTAAATCATGCCAAGATCATGCTAAGAACTCTATAAAAACTCCATAGTAACCATCTGTAACAACTACCAACCACCTAGTAACACCATAGCAACCGCCCAGAATACCTTAGTAACCGCCTAGCAACACCATAACAACCACCCAGAACACCCTAGCAACCACCCAGAATACCCTAGCAACTGCCTAGCAACACCATAGCAACAACCCAAAACACCCTAGCAACCCACTAGAAAACCCCCAACAACTTTTTAACTGTAAACTACTTTAAACTTCAAACTGATTTAAACTTTAAACTAATTTAAACGTTAGACTAATTTAAACTTCAAACTAATTTAAACTTCAAACTAATTTAAACTTCAAACTAATTTAAACTTCAAACTAATTTAAACTTTAAAGTAATTTAAAATTTAAACTAATTTAAACTTTAAACTAATTTAAACTTTAGACTAATTTAAACTTTAAACTAATTTAAGCTTCAAACTAATTTAGACTTTAAACTATTTTAAACTTCTAACTAATTTGAACTTTAAACTAATTTAAACTTCAAACTACTTTAAACTCCAAACTGCTTTAAACTTCTTCAAACTTTCTGGTCCAGCTTTCTCAAGCCAACTTAAAGTTTGTCTCGACGAACTTTTTAATCTAGTTATTATTATTATTCTTCTTACTAAAAATGTATCCCCTATCTCCTCCTAGAGCTTTAACTCTACATACTCCAAACTCGGCTCAGACCTTCAGACTATTCTGACTCGAGTTGCTTTATCTTTTCAGACTGATCGGACTTACGGTTTTCCTAAAAATGCCGATCAAAATTCGGAAAAACTCCCATTGACTTGCATTGGGGAGTTCTAAAAAATTCAAATCTAGATTCAAACTGACCAACCGACAAAAATTTAAATCTAAACACCTTGAAGACTAATTCAAACTGCCGTTCTATATACTATATAAGCCATTGAGACTCAATTAAACTAATAAACTCATCTATCTATCTACTTTAAACTACTTTAAACTTCAAACTAAATTAAACTTCAAACTAATATAAACTTTAAACTACTTTAAACTTCAAACTTAAGCTTTAACTCATTTAAACTTATAAACTGTAAACTCATTTAAACTTATAAACTGTAAACTAATTTAAACTTATAAACTCAAAACTCATTTAAACTTATAAACTAAACTCAAAAACTTGTACACTTATAAACTCTAAACTCATAAACTCTGAGTGTGTGTGTGTGTGTGTGTGTAAACACACACACACACACACACTCTAAACTCATTTAAACAAACTCTAAACTCATTTAAACTTATAAACGCAAAACTCAAAAACTCGTAAACTACTTTAAACTTCAAACCACTTTAAACTTCTTAAGTTTAAAGCTCCCAGCTCCCAAGCAACTCCATAGCAACCAAACTTGAGTACCCTAGCAACCGTTTTACAAGACCTATATCTCTGCATCAGAACATCGTATAGAGATGAGGTTTGGCTCTTTTGACTCATGCTAGCAAACAGCACTTCCAACATGCTACACATGCTAGCAGTGAATAGCTACATGCTAATAGCAATTAGTTAAGTGCTAAATCATGCCAAGATCATGCTAAGAACTCTATAAAAACTCCATAGTAACCATCTGTAACAACTACCAACCACCTAGTAACACCATAGCAACCGCCCAGAATACCTTAGTAACCGCCTAGCAACACCATAACAACCACCCAGAACACCCTAGCAACCACCCAGAATACCCTAGCAACTGCCTAGCAACACCATAGCAACAACCCAAAACACCCTAGCAACCCACTAGAAAACCCCCAACAACTTTTTAACTGTAAACTACTTTAAACTTCAAACTGATTTAAACTTTAAACTAATTTAAACGTTAGACTAATTTAAACTTCAAACTAATTTAAACTTCAAACTAATTTAAACTTTAAAGTAATTTAAAATTTAAACTACTTTAAACTTGAAACTAATTTAAACTTTAAACTAATTTAAACTTTAGACTAATTTAAACTTTAAACTAATTTAAGCTTCAAACTAATTAAGACTTTAAACTATTTTAAACTTCTAACTAATTTGAACTTTAAACTAATTTAAACTTCAAACTACTTTAAACTCCAAACTGCTTTAAACTTCTTCAAACTTTCTGGTCCAGCTTTCTCAAGCCAACTTAAAGTTTGTCTCGACGAACTTTTTAATCTAGTTTATAATTATTCATATACAATATCGACATAACAGCATGTTAAACACAAATATTTTATGCATAAAAAGTTTAACCTCACAAAGTCAGTCCTTCTAAATGAAAGAGCCAGTCGTTTCACTGCAGCAGATGTTCGGACTCTGGCCGTCGAGATCCACTTTCCTGCAGAGATTCACTACAACCCTAATCACACCTGGACACGCTAATCAAGGTCAGGATTACTGGAAAGTTACAGGCAGGTGAGTTTGATCAAGGTTAAAAGTAAAGTCTGCTGGAAAGTGAGAAGCTCTCCCAGCAAGCTATTCTGCGTTTAAAAGACATCTAACACAGCCCAGATGTCTAAAATATGTGTCGTCAGTGAGAATTTAATAGACATCTAAACCATAGCCCAAGAATAGACTAGTTATCAATTAGATAACAAAGAAACAAACTGAAACTATGGGATGTTTGCTGGGCTGTGTTCGAAGCTCTGGTTCTCATAGAAACATGATATCAGAGTGTTAGGGGTAAATATTGTGGCTGTGGATCCACAACCATGATATTTTATTCTGTAGGTCCCTAATGTACGTTAGCATCCAGCACATTGGCTGGACCATTCTTTGCTGTTGTTGAGATTTCAGTATTTTCCCAGTTGGTTTTGCATGACTAAAAAAGCTGTCTGGAGGCATTGCCAATATGGCTTCCTAGTGAACGGACTTTCTTTGAAAGCGACATTGACCGAGGACAGTTGTAATGAGGTACACGGTTGTAACACTGATTTCCCCTTTCATGCAAGTTCGAACAGTCATCATCCATGTGCACATTCACGTTAACATCTTCTCTTTGCACAGAAAAACTGAAGCATGGTCCAAATTCACGCTGAAATACTTGAAGGAGAAAAAAACTCATGTTTTATTGTGAATAGAATGTCATTCATGTCTGATCATGAAAACATATTTTGCATGTAATTATTGATTTGTAATTTTGGGATCTGAAAAAATTAGACCGTTATATTTGGGGTCCCATGTTGACTGCACTGATGGTGGGATGGTGTATATCTGCCATCACTGTGAACATCGAAAAAAAAAACTGAACTGATGTATGGAACACGTTAAAAATACTTGAAAACAATTAGAGGATACATGCACTTTTACAAGTTGATTGTACTGAACTGTGTGTTGGCAGTGCCTGTACACAACCATCATAAAATGATAAAAATCCATCCAGTGTTTTTTTTTTAATCTTCTTATGTTTCCTCCTGTCTCAAATCAAGCTGTTCGATATTGTGATGTCACAATATCGACGCCCCTCCCACGATGGTTGATTGACAGCAGCGTTTCAACACAGACCCGCCCTCGTGAGCGAGCTGTCAATCATAGCATGCGCCAACGCGCGTTCATTGTTGATAGCTGGAGTGCTGAGTAGAACGAGTGCGTCTAACGATTGTGGTGTTCTGTTCTTGGGTGTAATAACGAACACAGCAGTCATATTGATGATGTTTCTAAATCCGTACAGCTGAAGACGCAGTGGCTGAGTTTGTTTTCGAAGGGAATATCCCCCACGATCAACGTCAATGCTGTCATGTTTGCGCGAATCATTTCACCAGACTGCTTTAGAAACGAGGGTCAGTATAAAGCTGGATTTGCTAAGAAGCTGCTCCTCAGAAAAGGATCAGTACCAACTATTCGTGTTCCTGCTGAACCTCCAGAAGAACAAGTGAGTGTAACGTTTTATTGACCTTTATATTAATCTTTAATCTTTGCAAATAGCTTGCACGCTTCACGATGAATGTGGCTATTTTTACACTCAGGGTACATTATGGCATGTTTTCTATGTAAGACGTTTTCAATATAATTCATAATCCCACATTTCTAATGAACGAAGCGTTATTGTGTTACAAACGGTGTACGCACAGAACAGAGGGGCGGGGTGAGCAAAGCTCATTATCATTTAAAGACACATGCACTGAAACAGCGTGCTGAAAACAGAGCTGTTTTGACCAGGTAAAATGAGTGTTTTCTTACAATACTAATGAGAATTTTTAATTAAAGTATATTACAAACTTTTAATTTAGACCCTGTTTTAGAGAAAGGACCACAGGTGCTTAGGAGGCTATAGTTCTCACCCTGGAGCGTCGGTCAGAACGCATGACAGGAGGCAGAGATCAGTTTAAACTTTTTACTGAATTATCTTCGGCAGCACAGACATACATTAGACACTGAAGTAGTTGCCTCTCAGTTTAGATTAACAGGAATGGTATGTTTACATCAGGTATTTGAAGGTATGAATGCAGTGTAGTATATGTAGTGTAGTTTCTCACAAGGACGTACACAGTTATTATGGTTCAACACGAACACTGCACCGTGACTTCTGTAACAGTCTTCCTGAGGAGAGCGCATCTGTTATTCTTCACGCGCATTTCACGTGCGCGATCACTTCCTGCGCATCCTCTAATAGCCACTAGTTGGCGCCTTTGCGCTACCTTTGTAACAGCCGCCCCCACATTTGCAATGTAAATGTGTTCCAATTGACTGTTAATCCTCTTTGGGCAATTCAGGCAGCTGAATTAGCTTTACCACAGGTCTGATGAAGCTCTTGTCATTAACTTTTACCTCAGCGGCTCTCACATGTCCATCGGTGCTTGGTATCACTTTGACCACTCTGCCTACTGACCATAGAGCCCTTGGTAATTGGTTATCAACCATCATTACAACAGACCCCTCAGTAAGGTCCTCGGTAGTCCTTTGCCATTTTTGCCTGAGCTGAAGACCTGGTAAGTAGTAGCGGATGAACTTGGCCCAGAAATGATCCACCAGTATCTGACTTTGTCTCCACCGTCTGCGACTTAGGCGTTCAGAATCTTGATAGACAACTTGCGGCAATGAACTACTGGGCCGCCCCATCAAAAGATGATTTGGTGTTATTGGGTCAACATCTGAGATGTTAGCTGACACATACCCCAACGGTTTGGAATTCAAGATCGCCTCCACTTCAATTAGAACCGTTCTCAGTACTTCCTCAGGAACGCTTTGTGCTCCAATTGTGGTGCTGAGTGCTGCTTTTACAGAGCGAATCTCTCGCTCCCACACTCCTCCAAAGTGTGGAGCTGCTGGAGGATTAAAATGGAAGTCGATCTGATGTTTTGCCAGCAACCCTTGCAGGTTAGGATTCATGATAGTGAAAGCCTCTCTCAACTCTTTCTCTCCCCCTCTGAAATTTGTCCCCTGATCAGAGTAAAGTTCAGCAGGGGTACCACGGCGTGCTGTAAACCTCCGTACTGCCATCAAGAAGGCATCTGTGTCGATAGAGGTAAGTACATCAAGATGCACTGCTCGAGTGGTAAGACACTTGAATATAATGCCCCATCTCTTTTCTGTACGCCTACCAATCTTCACATGGAATGGCCCAAAGCAGTCCATCCCAGTGGAATAGAATGCTGGCTTGAACAAACGCAGTCGTGCGGGAGGCAAATCAGCCATCTTCGGTGAAACAGGTTTGGATCTTAACTTCCGGCACTCCAGACAAGCATATTGATGCTTCCGAACAGCCTCACGCCCTCTCAATATCCAGTACGACCGTCGGAGTTCAGCGAAGACTCGCTCTGGTCCAGGATGGCATAATCTCTGGTCAAAATCCTGGATTAACAGTTTGGTGATGCAGTGGCTCGGATCCAGCACAATAGGATGTTTGAAGTTAGGATCCAAATCCTCTGCTCTTCGGAGGCGTCCACCAACCCGAATGACCTCTTCTGTTGCATCAAACTCAGGAGCCAGAACAAGAAGGCGGCTACTGGAAGGAACTGGTTTATTGGCTTTGAGAAGGTTATAGTCCTCTAGGAAACTGTCGAGCTGGGACTGCTTAAGGAGGAGGGAGGCTGCCTGCTGATAAGTTCTTGCACTAGATGGAGCAGCTTGCTCTGCTTCCTCATGCTGAAGGGTGCTGGCTGTGGCCTCCACTAGTTCACTCCATGTAGCATACTTGCTGGGATCAGGGACATGCCTATCAGAACTTGAGATGTAATGGCAGAACAAGGAACGTCGTAGCTCTGTAGGATCCTCCCCAACTGTCCCTGTTGGAGCTTCTGGCCACTCATCAGGGGTTCGTAAAAGAAAAGATGGACCTTGACACCACCTATTCGGTTGTGCTAGTTCCACCAAGGATTTACCCCTGGTCAGATCATCTGCAGGGTTAAGTGTTGATCTCACGTACCTCCATGCCTGCCGATCTGTGAGCGCTTGGATTTCAGCAATCCTGGTTCCCACAAAGACCTTGAATCGACACGAGTCTGACTGGAGCCATGTCAGGACAGTAGTCGAGTCGGACCACAAGATGGTATTCCTTATAGGTAAGGTGAGCTCACTGGTTATCAGCTTTGCAAGTTGAGCTCCAGTGACTGCTGCACAAAGCTCCAGTCTTGGCATGGATTGTTGTCGTTTCGGCGCAACTCGAGATCTGGCCAGCAGGAATGCCAAGTGAACACCACCTTCAGCATCCTCAGAGCGTAGGTAGGCCACTGATCCATATGCTCTCTCAGATGCGTCACAGAACACATGGACATCTCGTATCACTTCTGGCTGATCCATAGTTGTGGGAACATAGCAGCGAGGTAAGGTGATGCGAGATAATTCAGGCAGTTCTGCTACCCATGTATTCCAGGCTTGAAGCAGCTCCTCAGGCAGTAATGGGTCATCCCATTCTCGTTGTTTATCCCAGAGTCGCTGTACAATCACCTTAGCCCGAGTTGTATATGGCAATATTAGCCCCAAAGGGTCATATTGTCTGGCCAATGTACGGTACACAGTGCGCATTGTGGTTGGGCCGTAATCCTCCAGTCGATGTTTATAGCCGATGATATCTGTAGGGCAGTGCCATCTTAGGCCTAATGTAGACTCTTGAACATCAGAAGAATCTTGGGTGAGCCACATTTCAACGTTATCGGAGCGTGCTTCTTGAGGGAGATGCCTAAGGATGTCAGGGGCGTTGCTGGCCCATTGGCGGATCTCGAAGCCCCCTGATGCCAACAGTACCCGTAATTTATCAAGCAAAGCTTTGGCATCAGCTTTTGATGACAGACTCTGTAAACAGTTGTCTACGTAAAAACACCTGTCTACGGAATTCCTGACATCTTCTCCCTCTGTGCTGTGATCGTGCACATGTTTTTGGAGGGCGAAAGTGGCACAACATGGAGAACATGTGGTACCGAATGGCAGAACCTGCCACTCATAGACCACAGGAGGCACATCACGGCAGAGATTTCTCCACACAAACCGAAGAAGGGGCTTGTCCTCAGGCAGAAGGCACACCTGATGAAACATGGCCTTTATGTCCCCGCTTATCGCAATGGCATGCTCTCGAAAGCGAAGCAAGACCCCCAGGAGTGATGGGCCAAGAGTAGGCCCAGGAAGGAGGGATTCGTTGAGGTTGCAGCCCTGGAATTGGTAAGAACAGTTGAATACTAGGCGGTTCTTCCCATTATGTTGTACCAGATGATGGGGAATGAACCATGATTCCTCACTCTGTGCAACCTCTTCCTCAGATAGCTTACATACAGAGCCTGCCAGTTCAAGCTTGCTCATTTCTGCAATGTATGCTGAGGCTTTGTCATCATCTTTAGCGAGTCGCTTCTCTGTACCTCGGAGGCTTGGCATGACAGCATCTTTGGTTGCATGGAAAGGGGAGGTATTTCTCTTCCGTAGCAGAGGGGTCGCGTAGTGCTGGATCTTATTATGCTCCACACGGATTGTCTTACTTTCCAGAAGTGAAAGTGCCTCTTGATCCTCTCGTGATCGAGTTGCCTGTTTCTCTGACTTGAATGGTAGCGTGTCCACCTGCCACAACTTCTCCACATTCCTCAGAAGTTCAGCTGTTTCAGTGTTTATTGAGGTCAGGTAACAGTTCTGAGATCTAAGATGCTGTGAGAGACCTCTAGCTGGGCCCTGTAGCGTCCACCCTAACCTGGTCCGTATTGCGACCGGTCCTCCTGGTGGTCCATAAAGCACTGGTGCTATTGGAGTGATCAAATGGGACTGGTCAGCTCCAATGAGCAGAAGAGGTTGAACTTTATCAAAGGGTTCAAGTGGCAAGCCTCTGAGGTGCTTGTACCTTTTCTGCAAGACAGCTAGGTGGTAGGAATGATCAGCCAGTCCCAGACTCTGAGCAGTGAAGGCTCCACTAATGTGGTAATTCCGTTTTGGCTGGGAGGCAGGGGAAACACTGAAAGAGACTGATGCTCCTTGAAGTACTTGGGTTTCTTGCCTGATTGTTCTCAAGGCCAATTCCTCAGGAATTCCACTCAGGCCAAGCTTATTTGCTGCCTCGCATAAGAGTATGGTCCTCTCTGAACCGTCGTCGAGTACAGCATATGTCTCAAGAGCTTGTTCATGATACTGCAGACGAACTTTTACCACCTTCAGCAATACACGGTTGCAGTCAGTGGGTCGATTTAGATAAGCAGTGCCACCTGCGGAGCTCAACATGCATATGCCCTCTTTACTTGACTTAGAATTTACTGCATGTAGTATCAGGAGGTGTTTGTTTTGACAAATACTGCAGGGTTTTTTGAGAGTGCAGTCTGCAACAGCATGAGGACGTCCACATTTTATGCACCTCTTGTTCTCAGTAATCCACTTACGGATCTGCTCAGGAGTAAAAGTCTGGAAAGTAGCGCACTGACTTAGGAAATGTTCAGAGCTTTCGCAATATGGACAATATGGTTGCACTTTCCCTCTTTTCTTGCCTGAGGTGAATGCTTTAGGTCCTGGTTCTGGGCCCTTCGACTCTGAGGCAGCTTTGGCACCATGGAGGATAGTGGCTAGTCTGGTGAAGCGTGCTGGCTTTGCCCGGCTTTCATTAGTTCGTTTGTCGGGAGGTTCGGTATAGCCCTGACACCATGCTTCGTACTGGAGCCACTTGGAGAATTCAGGTAATGTATACACTGAATCAGACTGATAATATAGGTGTCTGCGAAAGTCTGCGCACAACTCTGGAGGTAGTTTACCAAGCAGTCTGGCGACGTGTGAACCACACTTTAATTCCACTTCTCCCTCTACGCCAAGGGTTTCCAGCATCCCAACAAGAGCTCTGATCTGCAGTGCGAATCTTTGGAATGCCTCATGATCCCCTCGCTTGATGTCAGGAGCATCCATGACCTGTGCTATTCTTTTAAGTGCTAACTGATGCGGCTGACCAAATCTCTCATTTAGGGCTGTCATTGTGTCAGAATATGGAGTGACAGAGTTCAGGTAAGAGTCAGCGATAAGGGAGGCTTCCTCTAATTTAAGATGGTCTACCAATATTTGATTTTTAAAGAGCTCAGTAGCACCAGCTGGCAGTAGATTCTCCAATGACATCTTCAGCCTGGCGAACTCCGCAGGGTCTCGATGAATCAACATGGGTATTCGTGGTTTGGGGCCTAGATAGACTTTCTCCTGCACTGGCAGCGATGAGGGAAAGATCTCATAAGGCTGGTGTTGTGGCTGATTGCATGGCATTTCTGGGTGTATAAGCCATGGGTCACTCTGCTGCACTGATTGTGGAGCATACACAGTTTGTTGCTGAGGTGGCGGAGGAACATCCAGCCAGGGTGCAGGATGAGGCGTTAAATATGGAGCAGTAGTCGGAGGGCAGGTGAGGGAATGATATGTTGGACTGCCCTGACCCTGAGTATTGTATGGCATGGGGTTTGTCATGATATCCCCTCTCTGAGGCCTAAATGATTGATTATGGAATGCATTTCCCTGGACTGGAGCATGCTGTCCA
This sequence comes from Vimba vimba, assembly GCA_022828995.1. Taxonomy (NCBI): domain Eukaryota; kingdom Metazoa; phylum Chordata; class Actinopteri; order Cypriniformes; family Leuciscidae; genus Vimba; species Vimba vimba. Next base: position 2,818,357 of record CM040830.1, read on the forward strand.
AAATAGGGCTGTGCTACTAATCTCTCTGCTGCTAGTTTCACTGGGTTTGAATAACTAACAGAAGTAACGTAAGTGACTGGGAATGCACGCTCTTTCCTAGCTCTGTAAGGGACATCGTCACATACCGGAGGTGGTGGTTCAGGCCATGACTCATCCTCTTGAGGACTGTCCACTGTTGTTTTAGGTCTCTGTGGTGTTAGATGGGTAACTGAATGGGACTCAGCCAAGGACGCCGCTGATACCTGGGACCGGAGTGGTGAGACTTGGGGTGTTGCAGAGAAGGAAGCTGATGAGGATAAGTGAGAAGGGTGTGAAAGTGGCTGCCTTGCTTCAGGAAAAGAGGCTCGGTCATCTCTCAGTGATAGGTGAGTATCTGCACTTGAGGTTTCCTCCAAAGTCCCACGGTATTTGGATAACACATGATGGCGCACTTGATCACGTAAACTTTGTATGAGCTTAGTGTCTTGGCCAATGTGAGCTTGAATGTCTTCTAATTCAGTATAAAAGGCTCCCCACTCATCTCTTTCTACACACCGACCTCCAGGTCTGGCCACCGCTGAACCTGCTTTGTACCTCATTCTGTCAGTTTCATCACTCCCTGCATTGTACTCCTCTTCGAGTCTAAATGTAGTCTGTGCTGCTGTATCTTCTGTATAAGAGGAAGTCAGTTCTCTGTGGCCTATAATATTCACTTGGTAGTCTGACAAATAGGCCGGCGGTCTGACTTGCCGTTTTGGACGCACAGATTCTGGAAGGGCTTCACTCATTTCTTTAGAAGTAGCCATCCTTAACCAAGGTAAGCACTGATATCCGGCTCGAAGGACCAAATGTTTTAGAGAAAGGACCACAGGTGCTTAGGAGGCTATAGTTCTCACCCTGGAGCGTCGGTCAGAACGCATGACAGGAGGCAGAGATCAGTTTAAACTTTTTACTGAATTATCTTCGGCAGCACAGACATACATTAGACACTGAAGTAGTTGCCTCTCAGTTTAGATTAACAGGAATGGTATGTTTACATCAGGTATTTGAAGGTATGAATGCAGTGTAGTATATGTAGTGTAGTTTCTCACAAGGACGTACACAGTTATTATGGTTCAACACGAACACTGCACCGTGACTTCTGTAACAGTCTTCCTGAGGAGAGCGCATCTGTTATTCTTCACGCGCATTTCACGTGCGCGATCACTTCCTGCGCATCCTCTAATAGCCACTAGTTGGCGCCTTTGCGCTACCTTTGTAACAGACCCTAAAGAATCATATTAGCTTGTACAAAAATGACATTATATGACCCCTTTAAATGTCCTGGGCACTCCTTTCCTTTAGATATTAACTGTGGAATATAGGAATTGTATGCCTGTTTCTGACATTTAATTTGCTGGCGGACAGATATAGGCAAAAATGTACCATGTTTATTCTAGTCATTATTTGTGTAGTAGAGCAAACAGCAAAAATGTTACAACTGTATTTGGTCTACACTAATACTGTGCTCAAATTATTTGTGTATACGGTGTCTGTATTGTCATGATTATTGGCCAGACAATAAAAATCACACAGAACAAAATGAAAACATTTAAATGTCACATCATGTAATTGTGTAACTGTGTAACGGTCACCAGCTGGAGTGCCCTTGAGAGCCACCAGAGGGCACTCCACATCAGACTATTGTCATTCCCTCACAAACTACATTCCCCATAACTCACTGTCTGGACTCATCATCACTGATTACATACACCTGTGTCTCATTACCTTGTCATTCTCAGCCTATTTAAACCATGTACATATTCACTCCCTGTGAAGTCTTGTATGTTACACTGCATCTCTGAGCATTCTCCCTGGTTTCATTGTCTCTTGGATTCCCGCCTGTTTCTTGGATTCCCTTTTTGCCTCTTGGATTCCCTTTTTGCCTCTGACTCCTGCCTGTTTATTTGGACTGCCTTCCTGTGCTTCACCCTTTCCCTGTGTTTGATTACGATTTTGGATCACTTAAATAAACTGCATTTGGATCCTCAACCTTTGTGTCTCAGAGCAGTTCGTGACAGAAGATTTTGCCACCTATGGATCCAGCAGTGCAAATCATTTGTTTGCGGCAAGGTAATCTGTCCCTCAAGGACCACATCCAGGACTTCTTAAACATTGCACATTTCTTTGGCCTTCCTGACTATGCTCTCGTTGACTTCTTTTGTTACGGACTCAAGTCAAGTCACCTCCATTTAAATAGCGCTTTTAACAATATGAATTGTTTCAAAGCAGCTTTACAGTGATAATAGAAAATTACAGTAACAGAGATTGTTTTGGCTTTACAGCAGCTCTAGAATAAAGTTATTGTCCAGCTAAAGTCGTTTTGATTGATTCACTTCTGTTGCAAAGATCATGCAGACCTACGCAACCTCTGCGCAAACCTCTGCGCAAACACCGACGTCGCGCATCACTTGTTCAGTCCATAGGTATGCACGGTTATATATATTTGTGCGCAGGCGTGTAGTTCTTTTTACAAATCAATCCTCAACAAACTACTTGTCTGACCTTAAAAAAAATTATAATGCAGAATTATATATCGCGTCCGCGTAGCCACATGGTGACTCTGTACAGATAAAACGACTCAGTGATTATTACCAGACTAGGCTTATCCGTGATGGTCCTCGAGGGTCCCTCATTGAATTTTTGAATTATGCCCTGCTTTTGTGTGGTTCCTCTTTCTCGTTTGGTGAGGCTGAGGAGGACATGTCCCCTACATTTTTTTTTTTTTTTTTTTTGGGTGGGGCACCACACACCAAGATCCTGTGCCCATGTAGCTTGGCCCACTACGGTCACCAGCATCTCCAGCCATAATTGTTGCTGGTCTTGTGGTTCCAGTACGCCGCCACGCCTGTGTCTTCGAACAAGATGACCGCCGCCATGCCTGTGTCTTCGGACAATATGGCTACACCTGTGTTATCCGCCCTGGCTCCCTGAACCGTCGGATCAGCCCTGGTCCCCTGAACCGTCGGTGCCTGCTCCGCCTGGACGCCTGCTTCGCCCTGGACACCTGCTCCGCCTCAATCTCCAGGTCCTCTTCCGCTCCACAGGCCTGGCCTCCATCCTGCCCCCGTGTCTGCCTCCGCTCCACCTACCTCCTGGACAATTTTAGGAGCGTCTGGAAGCTGCTCTTTTAAGGGGGGGATATGTAACGGCCACCAGCTGGAGTGCCCTTGGCACCAGAGGGGCACTCCACTTCAGACAATTGTCATATAGGACAAATTCACATAAATGTAAAAACAAAACAAAAATACTTAATGTCTCTTGTCTCTAGTAAACATAGTAAATCCTAGTATCCTAGTAAACATAGTCTGTTATGGCTTAAAGGGATAGTTCACTTTGAAATTAATTTTTGATATGTTTTAGCTTACCTCAAGGGCATCCAAGATGTAGGTGTCTTTGTTTCCGCAGTAGTTTCAATTTTGATATTTTTAGGTCAAACCGTTCTTGTCTGTCAGTCATATAATGCAGGTCTATGGTCACAGTCTCAAAACACAAGCACAGAGTCCAAATTAAAACAATTCCCCATCGTCCAAATGAAACAATTCCCCATCATAAGTATACATTGATGGCCTAAGACACGAAACGAGCGGTTTGTGTGAGAAAACGAACAGTATTTATATTGTTGTTATCTCTTGAAAACAGCACACGTCCAAATGATCTGACGGCGCGGGCGGGTATAGATATACATAGATTTCGCCTTGGCTACGGTTTCGTCCCAATGAACTGCAGTAGCCAAGGCGACATCTATGTATATATCTATCTATGTATATATGCTTGTGTTTTGAGACTGTGACCATAGACCTGCATCAAATGACTGACAGACAAGAACGGTTTGACCTAAAAATATCAAAATTGAAACTACTGCGGAAACAAAGACACCTACATCTTGGATGCCCTTGAGGTAAGCTAAAACATATCAAAAATTAATTTCAAAGTGAACTATCCCTTTAAGTGAACATAAACAGTCGAGAAAGACCAGTATCGGTATATTGGATCTGTGCATTCAGTCTTAAAGTGACAACAGGCTAATATTCCTGCTGCTATCTGCGTTTTTAATGTTAAAGGAATACGCCGACTTTTCTTTCGAGCATTCTAGGTTAGCGGTGGGTGCGTCAGACAGAGTTACGGCATGCAAAGAGATGAAAAGAGTATGAATGGACTTATCTAACTCTGGGGGATACGGTGAATAAGCTAAAGTCCCAAAAAGTCGGTCTGTTCCTTTAATCAAACAGACGACTAATAAAATATCTCTCACTGCTCTACTGTAAAAAAAACTACTGTTAGAACTACCTGAAAACCACTGTTTGTTTCATTTGTACCTTTGTTCTACTTTATTTGTTGTGATATTGCTTGTAATTTTATTATTTGTGCTTATTTTCCTTACTGTTTACTTGTATTTAATAATGTTTTTAATTAGTTAGGCTCGTAGGTTTAGCTGTGAGAATTGGGAATTTTCACTGGTATCTAAAATGTTGGTGTCATTACTGCCTGTTTTTGCAAAAACAGTTTCATGGCTGGAAAAAAATATTTATACATTTTCCCAAGTCAACAGCCAACAGGTGTGGCGAAACGTTTTAGGCCATGCATGTAATAATGCAGCATGAAGAGGAAATTGAAAGATGTGCATATCTTAAGCTGTTAATTGGATAATAAATCTGAATTCTCACTACATTCATCAGATTCAAAAATACCTTGCATAAATGGATTCCTTTGCAGAATAAACAAACATTTTTGGAGTGCTTTTAGGAAAAAACATTGATTTGAAATGATGCAATACTTGGCACAGGAACCTAATTCATATAAAGCAGTAGCAACACGCATCAGTAAGCGTTTGGCTTCCACCGTATCTTCTGCGGGAGCCATGTTTGTTTCATTAAATCACATAATCTTAAAATGCCATGTCTTTTTGTTTCTATTCCAAATCCATGAACTCCTGCAGTACAGCTCTCTTTCGCCCCAGCCTTTCCTCTTATTGATGGAGGAATGGGCAAATGGCCAATATGTTTACACCAGATAAAGTTTCAGGACGCTGCTTCTTTAGTGCAGAAAAGTTAGCGACATAAGACGATGGCTTTCTTGGCATAACATTAGATGTGACAGAAAGCCAAACATGCCAATTACACACTGGGGGTCCACTGAATTCCCTGACTCGTGGCTTTCTCTGAGAGGACAGAAACTTCTCGCTGCTATGGTAACACTGACATGAATTAGCAATCTTCTCACTGCAGTAATGTTGTTCAGAATACACAAGATTCATGTGTAAATGTGTACTTGCGTCAGGTAGCGGAGTTTAGAGTATGTCAGCAGGTTATTTGAAAAATTGATTCAGATTCAAAAACGGTAAACATAGTTGCTGTGTCAATTCTCCCCTGTTCACAGATTTAACTTATTTGCCCAAGATAACTGATCATGATAACTGTTTGCTCTGTATCCATGGCAACCCACTGTGACTATGATCAGGAGGCCAGTGAAAATGGAACGGCAAACAGATCTGGCACTGTGAAGTTTCAGGAGTGACAACCGGATTTAAATGCTGTAGTGAGTCCACTAAATTATCGTTACATGTGTGAACGGACTCGCTTCAGAAACGGCGATGAATGACACCATGACACCAAAACACTTGTTGTGTTCAGTAATTTTAATTAAAGCACGGTTGACCCAGGCGTTGTGTTTTGTTTATGCAAACACTGCTTCACAGAGTGGCTCTTGCAGTGTTGCCAAGTCCACTTATCATTAGTGTATTTGAGCTTTGTGCTTAACCCTCTGGGGACCAGGGTGTTTTTGGGGCCCTTGGGATGTTTTGACATGCCCTGACATTTGTGCTTTTTTTCAGTTATTTATAAACATGTTAATGGCAAAGGTGTAAATTCACTCTATATAGCACAAACGGGGCTACCATAATATGTAAGTAACATGTATGTACATGTTTGTATTTTTAAGATAATGATGTTTATGCGTGGTTATTGAAAAAAATAAAAATGAAAGTTGCTGAAATAAGACCACAAAACACATACTAAATATGTATCCACAATACTTTTGACTAATGGATGTTGTCGCTTCGAGTTGGCTTCAAAATGATGTGAAAATCATCCTGCCTAAACTTTCTCATAAAACAATACATTGATTTAAACATTGTAAGACAGTTTTTTTGTCAGAAGAGGTTTATGCATGGGAGTGGTAATGGCCTATCAATATTAATGAGATTCAGACCAGGGGTGTGACATAGACACCCCCCCCCCCCCCAATGGCTAATGGGTCATCAAGTGAGGCAGCCTGAAGAAAGAATGAGAGGACATTCAAAGGTTTTGTTTTTCAATCTGTTTTATTGTAATTCCTCTGTGTGGAGGAACTAAATGTTCTAAATTCTAAATGTTTGCTCTAAGCAAATTAAATGTGAGCAAAATAAAAAAATAATCAGTCGGCTATAAACGAAGCAATTGTGAGCGATAAATAAACAAAAGGAATCTACCGATAAAACTGTAAAGGCAACTCTTGTGTACACTGAATAAAAAATAAGATAAACTCTAGACAATGTTCAAATCAAAAACAGGATGTGCTATGTGATATATATATATGAATCCAAGTATGAATCAGAATCAGAATAGATTTTATTGCCATTGTCAATGAAAGGTTTCACAGACTAGGAATTTTCTTCGGTCGTGCAACATGAAACAAACTTTTGCTAATGATAAATAATAAGCAATAAACTATGGAAATAGGCATAGGCATAATTTGCGGGTGGGATGGATGGGACATGTTCCCACCACTTTTTAAAACATCTCGCGACACGAATGTACCAATTCTACAAATAAATAAAACATCTCCAGTTAACTGGCAGAGCATTCATTTCGTTCGTATTTTAAATAAGATACTAGCGCTGAAATGTATTTTTTTTTTTAAATCAAGTGATCAAAGTGCTCGTTGCCGCTGCGATCAGTGGCACAGAAGGGGGCGCACACGGTAATGCAACGCTGTTTGCTAACAGGAAATAGAGCAGAACGGCCCGACCCAAAACAAGAGTTCAGGCACGCAAGATCTTGCTAGTAGACTATACGCTGAATTTTGTTTTTTTTTTTTTCTTGAAGAAGCGTAAGATTGAACTTTCTGCATCCGCCATTTGTACTACTGTCAGTTCAAAACCCAGCATTGGGGATTTGTTGCTTTTTGTTGTTGTACCAAGCTCATATCGAACTGTGACCCCAAAACCGAGGTACGTCGAACCGTGACTTCTGTGCACATTTACACCCCTTGTTTTGCGGGTCGTAATATTTCGGTCTTATTTTCATCACAAAACATTTTTATTTATTTAAGTTTTTATGGGCTTCAAGTGTTGCCAAGTTTGGGCTATTTTCACACTGTTGCTGCGAGTTGTTTTTTAGCTCACATGTTGAAGCGACCCCCGCGGAACGAGACTGGGCGCGTTTAAACTGCAACTGGGCTGGTTTTGTTACGCAAATCTGGCAACTCTGGCTTGTGCTCGCAAGATCTGGCAACACAAGTCAGGCTCGTAGCACTTTCCCTGTGATTTCTTGCACCACAGTTGATGCTAAAATGTGTATTTTAACGTTCATCAGATATGTTGGGTAAATTCTGGTTGGTTGGGACACAAAAAGCTTCCCAATCAACCTTAATTAACCCTATCGTTTCTGTCGTCTCTCATGTCTCTTGTCGTACGGCATTAAACTGGTTGTTCAGATTTTTTTCTGTACACACTGCATAGAATTTTTGTAAATGTGGTTGTCACTATTTTTCAGGAGTTAATTTGATTGTAGAATGCGGTTATCACTCCTGTAAATCACCGAACTGTGTGTGTGTGTGTGTGTGTGTGAACACAACAGGATTAAGCACTTACTGTAAAGGTGAATTTAGCTGCAGTGTGTAAGGTTATCATGTGATGGAAGACCCACAGCATTCACTCTCAAAACCCCAGTGTGATTATACCGTGTGTAAAGGGTTTGTGGATGAAAAGAAGACAGCTTGAAAAAAAATGATAAAGCTATAATTTGCTTTTTCACTAGAACTGAGATATTTTGGCAACAACACAGTTTTACTTGCTTGACAAAGAATGTGGATCTTTTAAAGTTTTTACACTGAAAGCATCAGGCAAATTTTAAAAGCATAATATGAATATTACTCCTGGGTTAATGTTAAAGTGATGAAGAAATCTAAATTGAACCTATTTACTTTCATACACATTCCTGGTCTGTCTTTGCAATCTTTCATCAAAATAACGTGATCCACCTTTGAAACGAGTTTTCTGTTCAGCGGTGCTGTGAGATGGACATGATGGATACACACTGATGCCAAATCCCCATTTTTCTGTACTCTCTTCCCAAATTACACTAACTTTCTTATATTTCTCGGCGTCATGCTGATGCTTTAGTCTTTACAATGGCAACCAATGTAGATATACTGGATTTAGACAACACTGCCTGAAATAATGGATCTAATCACTTCCAAAAAAATCTAAACAAATATAATTTTTGAGCAGCATAATCATTTATAATATTGGTAACACTTTACAGTAAGGTTCATTAGTTAACTACCTTAGATAACGTGAACTAAGAATGAACAATACTTCTACAGCATTTATTAATCTTAGTTAATATTAATTTCAACATTTACTAATACATTATTAAAATCAAAGGTTGTATTTGTTAACATTATGTAATGCACTGTGAACTAACATGAACACACAATGAACAGCTGTATTTTTATTAACTAACATTAACTAATATTAATAAATACTGTAACAAATGTATTGCTCATTGTTAGTTCATGTTAGTTAATACATTAACTAATGTTAACTAATGAACCTTATTGTAAATTGTTACCATAATAATATTTGCAGTTTCCAACGTGCAATATTCAGTTTACCTCAAAAATACCTCGTATTGTGAAAGTAAGGGTGTGTTTCTCAGTCATAACTATTTTTTTTATTGGAATATACAAAGGTACAGCAATATTAATAAATGTATACGTTCCTTTTTTTTACACAATACTTTTTAATCCAGCCAAATCTGCCAAGTGTGAACAGACCCTAAGAGGCTGTCGATGTGAAACTTCATTTCATGTAATGTCGTGTAATACCAAATGTGCTATCTTTAGAAAGACAACCAGTAAGTGCCAGAGAGCTCTAATGATTTCATTTCACACTAATAGTTTTTGCCATAACTCCTAGTGTCAATGATGATGAATGCTGTTTTTGTTTACCCCAGTATTGCTTAGTAAATCAAGGGAGGGCTACAAACATCTGCATAGTTGTGTGAAACGATAGGCCCGCGAGTCCAGGTTGAAACGGAGGGTTCCAAATGCCACATTGAGCCACATGCTAATTAGTGCCGGAGAGAGTTAGAGAGATTTCCTAATGACACTCCCCCGGGGGATTCAACCACCAAACTCACAAAATTTCAGAGTGCGCTTCTGTCGGCTCTGACAGCGAGAGCAATGGGAACAGCTTTTACTGGGGGAAACAAAGACTTCGCTGAGCTCCTGTGGGAGGCTTCATTTGAATCCTCTGTCTCTCGCTGTAGCTGTAGCGTCAGTTCCTTCGAAGCACTTACACGAAACAGCTGCATAATTGTGCCTCAAGCTTCAGTGCGTGGAGAACTGACACAGAACATAGAAGGGATTGGAAAAACTTCACTTGATTTCAGCAAAGTTTGAGTATACTCCCAATACTGCTGAGAGGGACTCAGTTTTGCTCACTTCAGAAGCAGATGCGCCACAAAAACGAATGGAAACTTGTGCATCCATTCGAGTGAGATTGTTCTCAGTGCAGTATTACTTTTAGTATTTCTTTACATCCACATCTTAGGGATCAGGGTTTACTGGTTAGCATGAGCTGCTGGTCGATGCTGTATCTACATCATTAAATAACCAAAAAGCATGGCTGAATTCAGAACATAATATTAAAATATTACCATTTCAACATTATAAACATATGCTTAAAGTCATAAGAGACGAATGCCCATGTGCTGTTGCAAATTCAGCCGGCACTTCTCCATTGATTATTAATCAAAAGTAACTGTGTTCTGACGCAATGTTTTGTGCAGTAAAGGCCAAAGTATACTTTGTTTTTTTTATAGATACTGTAGTATACGTGTGTTTGTGTGTGTGTGTGTGTGTGTGTGACACAAATTTGTCATCAGTACTGTACTCGTGCAGCTCGCACATACAGCTTGATATTTTCTGCAATAACTAGTGTGGCAAAACTGCTCTGGCCCATTGTTTCATAATCAAAGAAAAATAAATAAATAAATATTGAGGAGACGAAAAAAAACAGCAACAAACCACTGGAGACGGCAACAACTATAGGGATGTCAGGATACATCTTTTAAACACATCTCACAGTACATTACCAGCTGAAGTATCAATATTGAGTTAGTTCATAATTCAAATCTACAAAATGAACCAATTTTTCATAAATACATAGATGTCAATGAGAACAGACCCAATTTCCCTCTGAATACTTCATTAATGAGAATGAATTACTGGCTATTGTTACCAATCAAATTAAATCAGTGTTAACAAAATCTAATTTCGCACTGTAAAAGTGCCACAGAATCTGAAGTTACATTTAGATGGATTTACATTGACAGTTTAATGCTGCTCAGAGGTGGGATCAATGCCATTACTATTGCATAAATAATGTTACAAGATTAATGTTTTAAATCTAAAACTCTGGATATTTAAATATGAGATATTGGGGAAAATGTATTCAGATATTCAGGATTTAGCATTAAGCTTTGTATTAGTAGCAAACCTGTAGTATTTTCGAATTACCGTGCTTTCCACCCTCGTATCCCCCTGAGACGAGAGATTTATGTATTTTTTTATCTGTAAAAAATCCTCCGATGACGCTAAAATCGTCATTTTGCGTCATCGGAGGATTTTTTGGCCAGAGGCTAAAGACTACAGCCAGTAGGAGGAGCTGTCCCGCATTTTCTCAACCCGCCCATAGAGGGAGGGATCTCACTCACAGAATGTACACATAGTTCAGCCGTCTTTCTTTGGAAGCTAAGCTAGCAGGCTCTTGTTCTGTGGAGAAAGCTGAGTAGTAGGGGTTACCATCCTCTTTTTCCCGGACATGTCCGGCCGTCGAGATCGTCCAAAATGTCCGGGATTCGGCTTTTGCTTTCTGCAGTCGCCATTCATTGTTTACATGCACACCTTTTGTTTCAATCGAACTGAATTCATTCCGATTGGTGAATCTGAATGTAGTGTTTACATGAGGGTTGATGTGCGTTTTAACATTGCTAAGAAGATTCCCGCTCCTCCATGAGAGATATGAGACCGGTGCGTCTCACAGGTGTCGGTCATCAGTAATGACGCCACTGGCCGCACGCCGTTCTCCCGCGCCCCTCAGCCTCGTCCTGCTCACCACAGTAAACATGATGAATGGCGACTGTGGAACGCAAAAGCCGAATCCCGGACATTTTGGGTGATCTCGAAATCCCGGGCAGACTCGTCACGGAGACTCACTAGTAGCCTAGTCTTGTTGTTTAACTGCGCTCTCTTACCGGTAGGCGTGGCTTGGGAGTGGCCTCCTAGGGCAGCGAAGCAAGTGCATTCTGGGAGTTGTTGTCTTTCATCCACATAAGCCAAAAATACATTTTCTGGCTTTTCTCAGTCTAGAAAGCTCCAAATTCAAAAGTAATTTCACATTTCTTCTACATAAATGACCCATTTTAAATACACATTCATCTTTCCAGAGGTGAAGTATCCCTTTAAGTTGCAGCAAGTTTTAATGATTGAATAATTTATTCAACCGATTTGTTCAAAACTGCTGAATCGTTCAGGAACTAAGAAAGTGATTGTTTTTATGAATGGCTCAGTGATTCATTGTTCAAAAACGCTGAGTCATTCAGAAACTAAACACCTGCTGTGTGTTGCTCAGAGAAGCGCAATCGTTCTGCTTTGTTTAGAACTATTTTCATTGGCAAAATGATCAGTGATCAGAGCCAGAATCAAATATATTGTATTGACAAAGCTGAAACCTTCTTCAAAAATCTTTGTTTGTGTTTGCAGAACAAAAAGAAAATCAATTAAGTTTGCAATTTAAAAAAAAAAAAAATATTTATTTTTCATTTTTTTGGAGAACCATTCTATGTAAGGTATTTTGATTTTTGACTATATTTATATTTTTACTTGACTAAAGGGCACATTAATTGAGGTCACTGTGCTCTCGGTAGCATACATTTATTAAAACAGTTTTCAAGGCTGTCCAGTGACCATCATCATCATCATCCTCATATTGTTGATAATGGGGTGTTAAACACTTGGCTAGTTTCTCAAATTGTGTGTCCAAGTTTGTACAAATGACTTTAAAACTCGCTATGTCTGAAGCACCCTAAATATGAAGTCTTCCCCACTCTCCTGGATTGTAACTGCTCAGCCCTGCAGTCAAGATTGTGTTACAAATATTGGCAGAGCTGGCGAACGACATTTCTGACAGCTCTGAGAGGGTTGCTTAAGCATCAGGTCCTCGGGCTCAAGACTGTGTAGCTGTGTTTAAAACAGACTGATAAAAGAAACCCTCCGGCTACAGAACTGTTCGCACTGAACACAAGCAGACCTCCAAACCATCACCCCCTCTTCTCCATCTCCAACACAGAACAACTGTGGCCTAGTGTTGTGAAGAAGTGCAGTGCTATCACCAGTGTGTCCTTGATCAAGCGTTATAACCTCAGGATACACAGGGCTAATTGTTGCATTGGATAAAGTGTGCTGTTAATGAGTACTAACGTTTAAGTTTATATTCCTGGAGGATTAAAGTACAATTACCTAAAGCGATTAGCAAAGGAAGTCTGGTAGCCTAAAGTAACACAAACAGATCGTAGCTACTCAGAGAGATGGTTTTATTGAGGTTGAGTGAAAAACCTAAGACTGGTTCACAAAAGTAGTTTATTGTTTTATTTTTTACATAATTGTAAATATTTAATGAACGATTTGATTGACAGCAGTGGTTCTTGAGGCAAAGTTGTTCAGTAGCTGTTAACACTTTATTGTACAGTGTAACCTTATGTTACATGTACTTACTTTAGTAACAGTAAATTATAATTGCATGCAATTAACTCTAAACCAAACCCTACAGTATTCATAATAAATATTACTCTGAATTTAAATGTATAATTACACTGTAACAACACGCCTTCAAATAAAGTGTCACCAACTATTACTTACAAAAACAGTGGCTTACCACACAAATTCACTCGCTATTCACCTTATTTATTTATTTATTTTTTTTTTAATTGAATGTCTGGCTTTTGTTTTTAGCCACTTCCAGTTATTTTAACTGTACAAAATCAGTGTTATACTACTTGAAATTGCAAACTGGAATTTGTTATGTTATTTTATTATCGTTATCATAAATGCAGCATTAGGTTTGTAGCACAACTAGTTTTACGGTTTGCATTTTTTTTTATTCTTCAGTTATTTACGTAATTCAGAAGTCTTGCACATTCACAGAAAATAACTTACGTGTGTATTGCAAAATAAGATAGATAATAATTGATAGACTGGTGAGGTGTAAGTAATGTGATTAGTTGAACTTTATTTGTCTCATAATCAATGGGTTGGCAGCAAAATATTTGTCCTACAAGCAATACCATGTCAGATTGTGAAAGATGAGGATTACTTTCCAGGAAAACAATACATATTAAAGATAATCTAAACATTTCTGGTGAGTCTGCTGGTATAGAAACTGCTTTTGTTCCAACATTGTCAAATGCAGAGGCGAGTGGACCAGGTTCAGCCATCACAGTTTAAAGAGACTCCTGTACTGTATCTCAGAATGCAAATGTAGATCACGTACTGTTCCTCTTTAGTGATTGCCCATGTTCAGGCTCGTCTGTGCGTTGATTGAAGGAACACGAGCACAAATGGCCTTTTCCTCTTGCTCCGTGATTTGTGAGATCTCTGGCGGTGATAATTTCACTTTTTTGCTGTGGTCAATGCAGAGTACGAGCAGAACGCACCGTTTTACTTCTGCCACGTCTGAGGAGATCACAAGCTATAAAACATCAAGAACAGGCTTCAGTTATATATGTTAGAGAACTTGAAAACATAAACTGCCACAAATAAATCATTGCCGCCTTAATCACTGTATTAGTTATGGAATTTTTACATCTGAAAGTGCCAAATATGGTTTAGGGTACATGACAAAGATCTACTAAAAAGTATATTTTTGACTGAAATCGACAAAATTTGATGAAGTTGAGTAGTTTGCCTCACTGGATATTACTGTTGGTTGTTTAACATCTTGTGTTTCGCAGGATCTGTGGTGGTTACGGCCCTGGATAAAATGACTAAACAGGTTTTCCTGCTGTGGCCCTGAGGATCACACCACATAAGGATTGAAGAAGAAAACAAAACTGACAACACAACAACATTAACAGCATTTAATAGAAATGAAACATTTGGGAAACTTCATTTGCAGTCGCTCAAGTGTTCCCGGCTTCTAGCACACGGTTTATGCTTTGGCAACACATATCGTTGCATAGCAATAAAGCACTTTTTAATTGAACTGAAACTCAATTGTTTTTTGTTTTTTTGCAAGGTAGGAAATTGTTTATTATTACCTATGAAGAAATCTGGCAGTAGTGTTAGCAGAGGTATGCCTATAGAGCTAATGCTGGATAATAGGCTTGTTTTTCAGGCAAATTTATTGGGACAACAAATGTGCTTATTGTTAGTGCTAACGGAATTAACAAAGTGGATATGTTTTTTGTTTTGTTCAGTCAACTGAAGGTGTGATTAAGAAGAAAATGATCTGTTGCGACAGTGACTAGAAGTCATTCATTTTCAAAGAAAGAGTGTGATTCGTGGTGACATGAGGGCAGCGACTGTGCATCTTAAAGGAATAGTTCATCTAAGAATAGAATTTCTGTCATCTTTCAATCACTCTTATGTAGCAAATCATATCAAGAAAAAAAAAAAAAATCTGTTTTTTTCCCCCCATGCAGTTACAGTGATGGGCCATAAAAGCAATGCAAAAGCTCCATAAAAGTAGTCCATATGACCTGTGCCCTGTCAGCTCTTCTGAAGCCATGTGGTATCTTTATGTGATGAACTTGCCAAAATGTCTGCTATTCCCTGATAATGTTTTATCCTCACTACTGTGACCGAATCGAGTTGAACTGAGCTTGTCTAGAATGTGTTTCCAAAAATCATCAGTTGTAACTATGATCACGTTTCATTCTTATCTTGAACGGTTTGGTGTTTCCCGAGAACATAATTCCAATGAACAACATCACAAGTTCTGTGGTTAGAAGCATAGTTTTTTGTTAGCATGACACATGGATAATGCTTTTTGGGGAAATTAGCAAGCTAACATGCAGTGCCTTCTGTTTTTGATCATTCTGATATGTTTGATATGTTTTATTCCATATGTTATCTACACCTTTACTTCTACATAAATGCATTGTTTTTGAAGACTGCGCATGTGTTTGAGTGCCTCGGGGAACGAAACGGGGACCCTGCCACTTTCCCTGAATGCCTTTTGTCTTGAGCATCTTTTTTTGCATGTTTCTGTTGTCCATGTAAATGAGCTATAGTAATCTGACATTCATTCAATCTCAAATTGACTAATTCGAAGTTATTACTCCACCACATGTGTGATGTTATTACTGTCAGTTTCGTTGCTGAACAAACATTGTTCGAATGATGGATATGTGCAACAATGTTTCGGTTTCGGGAAACAGCCGTGACTGTAGCATTAGTTCATTTATTGTACGATGCATGTGGCGTATTGTTGAACTATGTTGGTAATTATGGAACTTGCGCAAATAGTTGGCAGTTGATGCTTTTGGGAAACGCTGGATCAACTTTACCCGTGTGTAAAGTTGTGACTGAATGATTCGCTCATGAATCAGCTGACCAATCACAACACTGAGCTTCTCGAAAAAGCTGGCTTTAAAGAGACAGGAACGGAAATGGAGAGTTTCGGGCAGAGGGTGAAAAGAAATGCTGTAGCAAAGTACAGTAAATGAGAAGAAGAATGTTTTTTGAACTTGAAATATTCTAGCAGACCCCCAAAAATAGAATTATAAAACATGGGCAGTTTAGAAGCCTGACAGACAGTCCTAACCCTCATTCACTTTCATAACATATAACTCATGATTGTATTATTATTGTATTCCTTCAGGTCACGTGTCCTCTTTACAGGAGGGAAAGTGTTCACTGATGTCATTTTGTTTGATTTACAATCACAATGTCCATTTACTGGCTCAATGTTTGAGTCAGTATTCATATAACCCAGCAGTCCAGGCTTTGTCATCTTGTGGCCTGTAACATTTCTGTTCCTAATGCTGTTGCACTGTATTGTTGCAATACGGCAGGTAATGGATGTCTGTCCTCTCTCTTGTTGCAGTGCTGATGGTGCAGGTTGTTGAGTTGTTTCTTCACATTGGGAGTCATTGGGATTTGCTCAACTGTGCTGTTGTTGTACACAAACACATTCTCAATGAGGCTAACAGTGAATTTAAGATGAAAGAGTGTAACTTGAGCTCTGTTCGGACAGTAATGTGGACGTCTGAAACAGACATTTGCATTACACCTCAGTGATAAAATGCCAAATGCTTGGAATAATAAGAACATATTTAAATTAATAATAGGAAAATAATGTTCCATTTAATATTTAATTATTTAAATGTCCTGTTTAAAAATAAGATATGCGCACTATAGTTAAAATAATTTTATCTTAAAATGATGGATGTCATTTTAAAACTGTGAAAATTAGAGGAAATAAGTCAAAACCGCCTCTTTACATGAGTTAAACACAAAGCTGCATGGTTTATTTTTAATGTATATAATTGCTGCCATTATAACAGCCTATTTCAAATGTGCACGTGCTTTTCTTCTCTTTATCATTTGAGCGGTGATGAAATATTGTTCTTCTAAATACTTTCCAGCATTTCAGTAATACAGTAATAGCCTATGCTAGATCTTTAAATTAGTTGAGAAGCGCAACAGTTGCAATAGATGCTCAAAAGTGGTCAAAAATGATTTAAACAGTGAATTTTGAAGTGATCTCTTCTTGTAAACTCAGAGATGTGGATTCAGACGGCCATTAAAATACCACACGATTGTGGTGTTCATCTAAAAACAGTAGGTAATTCGGCCGGGGATTTTTGCGCGGGTGGTGGGAGAAAAAACACTGACATTCTGGATTCGGACGGCAATTACATCACAGACTAGACTCTGTAAATGAAGAAAATACCTTACGACCACATGAGAAACCATTACCATCCGCATAGGGCTTATTCATTGTCTTTTACAGCTGTGGATACTATAATTAAACAGGTATCACAATGAAACTATTGAGCTGGATGTCAGCGAAGGAGAGCCACTGATAGAAGTTTGGCAATGATCTGCCAAGGCTAGAAAACAACTTTAAAGATCCATTTTGAAAGCGCGGGACAGTTTGTTGAGAGGAATGGCTGGTTGTAGTTGCTGCAGTTGCCAGTTATTCCCTATAATTTAGGTTTAAAAACCTAAAAACTAAATTCTTGTCATACTGTGTGATGATTGCTTTGGACTCGGTGTCTGTGATGTTGTTGTCTAAGACACATGAAGTCAGCGCAGTGAGATTCTTCTCAAGATCAGTAGCGCTTCTGTCACACACAGATGTCTTCTCTCTCGTATTGGCAACACTTCAGTCATATCAGCTGTGACTCAAGTGTTTTTACCTGACACACAACGCTAAAAGACTTTCTGTAGCAGCAGATGTCATTGGCATGTCTGCAGTCACAGCGGAAAACAGGAGCGAAAGTACATCCCTTGTATTTTGTCTTCTAGCTGTAATTTATTTACGAGGCTGAGGCGGATATCTTGTTTATTGAATCATATCCATCCATCTATTTATCCATCCTCCTCTCCAAAAACCTGAATTATTAATACAATTTCCAGATTCCAGTGCTATTACTGAAATACACTATGCGAGTTTAATCACATTGGGGCTTTGGCTAATCACAATAACATGTAATTTGCAAACACATGGACTTAAATCTATTAGATCTGGTATTACTTTAATCTGTTAGTTCAGGTTGCACTATAATCAGTTTGGTAATTCATTTAATCTATTAGTTCTAGTACTAATTTAAATCTGGATTATAGGCTCATCATCTGCGGTATTAAAGAAAAGCCTAGTATACACGCACTACGATAAACCAGAAGCCTTTGCAGTAATTGGGTAAATTTGGATAATTTTATTCTTTGTTATATCAGTGGTTGTCAAACCATAAATGGGTCACAGATCTGTTCTGATTAGCAGACTGGAAACAGTTACTATACAAGCATGCATCAATAGCAGAATAAATCTGAATAGCTTATAAAAGATAGGAAATACTTAATTCCTATATCTTTAGATGTTGACATCAAAAGTCCAATCAAACTCTACTGTATTTTGTTGCAATTACATCTGTCATGTATTGAGCCAAATTAGACAGATAACTAAAGCTACATAAAATATACATTAATTTGCAGCAAGGCATGCATTGCAGTCACTTGATCCTGAAAGCATGAAACCATAAAAAGCAAAAAAAAAAAAAAAAAAAAGAATTTTTTTTTCCCCCAAAAGAAAGCAACATAATCAATGTGAATCATCTAAAAGTGTGTATGCTTCACAGGAGCAGGAATTAATTGCACAGTTGCAGGTTCATTGTTCAATGGGTACAAAGTTGCTCACCACATTATGGTGAACGATCTCGACGCTGTGTTGGTTCATCACTCAATCTCCAGTTACCAACAGTGGCTCATTGGAAAAATGTGCATTCTTACCAAACTCCAAAAACATACCTAAAGAATCCACTGCTGTTTCCATCAATAAACACCAACAACTTTTATTCCTTTTCACATTATTGATTAATAGCCACTTATTTCCGTGTGATTCTTGCATAATACTATGTTATGACCTCAATACACTTTTAACCATAGCGGATGATGTAAAGTAATACATTTTGACATTTGTATCACACAGTCAGCTATATTCTATATGTTTGGCTTTTCTAACCAAGTAAACTTGCTCAGCAACTCATCTGATACAGCACTGCACTTGAGACTTTGGGCCCTATTTTAACGATATGAAACACAAGTATCAAACGCGAAACACAAGTAACTTTGTGGGCGGGTCTTGGGCGCTGTTGCTATTATACCGGCGGGATAAATGACTCTTGCGCCCGACGCAAATATAAAATGTGTTGGTCTGAAGTAGCTTCATCACTCATAGGTGTGGTTTGGGCGTAACGTGAAGTAAACCAATCAGAGCGTCATCTCACATTCCCTTTAAGAGCAGGCGCGCTTGTTCCATGGCGGATTGCTATTATAACAGCGGATTCGCCAGGAGCGGTTCACAGCAGAGGAGACCGACGTTCTCGTCAGGGCCGTAAAACACAGAGAAGAGACATTGGGGATGGAGAAACACACCCAAATTAGCTTTGGTTAAACAGGCGTATAATAATTTGGGTAAATGTGTAAGCTAGATGTATGCCTATTTTTTTCACATCTTCATTGACACCACAATAATTTCCCTCATGTGGAATATTTTTCCTTGTAATTATGTATGGATTGCAAAAATGAAAACTGCTGTGTCTGTGTAGATGAGAGAAGCAAAGTGTGTGTGTGTTGTGCACACGCTACATTATGGCCAAGCATGCGCCCTTAAAATAGCATCTGAATAACGCGCCGCTGACTTTAGACGAGGTTTTTCCTGGTCAGTGGCGGAATTGTTTTCTGGAACTGCAAAATAGCACCAGGGAACGTTTGCGCTGGAACACGCCGCCTCTCTTCGCTGAACCGCACCCGGGAGCGCAAGTTCATTCCCTAATTTACCGACGTGCGTCTCCCGAGGGAAAAGTCCGCTGTGCGCGGGTGCAAAATAGGAATGACACATGCATCGGTGTACAAAGTTAATGGCGCTGGGTGCAAGATAGGGCCCATGGAGCGTCCCGTGAAACACGGGTAAAAATAAAACAGCTCAACGGCCTCTTTTACACCCTCAGTGAAATGTGACCCAATTCCGATGTTTTGCTCATGTGACACAGATCGATGTGTTCTATGACTGTGTAAACAGGAAAAAAATGCAAGCATTCAGATATTTCGATATCAGTTTCAGGGCTCATTCATATGTGGAAATAAATCAGATATAAATCAGATAGGTGCCAATGCGACTGTCATCTAAACAGGCAGATCGGATTTTCTGAGGCATTATCTACATTTCCACGGTTTAATGACGAGAGAAACCCCGATGCGCGTCTGCGAAGGGACGAAACGTTGTGTCGTCGTAGGAGAGGAATGTGGGCAAACGTTGACACAACATATTAAAGGTTGGCTTGTTCATCCTAAAATAATCAAGCATATTTCGTGTTCATCCATCTGTGCAAGAGAAGTTAACCCTTAAAGCATACGCGATGTTTCAGATAGTATGGCATTGGATATGGGTCAAAATTGAAAGAACGTGTGAACGGACGGTGAGAAAAATCAGATATAGGCAACAAATCAGAACTGGGCATCAAGACCTGCAGTGTAAACAAGACTTCTCTCAGTTGGCTGATTTAGTGTTGGTGCTACATTAATTTCAAACATGATAGAAAATGTACGCACTTTTAACAAACATTTCACTTTTAAAGTGTTGCGGAATGTAATAATGTCAGTTTTGCAGAAATTGGCACAATGCCAATTACATATTTGTATGACAGTCTTTATTCCATTCTGACAATCATAAGCATCATACAATAGCACGAAAGTCCCTGAAACAACAGCAGTAGCGGCGAACATGAATCTCCACATCATCAACAGCCCGTCCGCTTTGATGTGAATTTTTCATGCTCTTGTATCATTAATGATTTGCATGGCCTGACAAATATGCAGGTATAAATCAAGCCAGAGAGATTACATCCTAAACTATTTAAGAGCCGTTCTGAGCTCGCTAAGCTCCCGTGGAATAGATGTAATGTAATTAATTTGCCTTGTTTGTATTGGGTTAGGGTCATTCAGGTTAATTGAGTCTTACTTCAAAACACTGGCAGAGAGCCACACGTTCTGCCTGTACAGTATATCGTCTTTAATAATAAAATAGACAGCAGCAGGTTATGTCAGCCAATGACAGGCAAACAGAGTAAAACAAAAACAAAGTCAGTCTCACTGAAGCGCCTGACAGATATTAGGAGATGATGTGGATAATCAGATTCCTGCTGTCAGATGGAGGATCTGCCAAACTTCTGACAATTGAACAAATGTTGCAGATTATCTGAATTAGCAAAATTTGTCTTAAATAACTCATAAGCCCTATTCGTACGGTAAGTGTTTCTCATGGGGTCGTGAGGTATTTTCATCATTTACAGGGGCTAGTCGGTGATTTTATTGCCGTCTGAATCCAGAAAGTCAGTGTTTTTCTCCAACCACCCACGTAAAAATCCCAAAATCGTCTGAATTACCTACTGGTTTAAGATGAACACCAAGATCGTGTGGTATTTTAATTGCCGTCCGAATCCACATCTCTGAGTTTACAAGAAGAGATCACTTCAAAATTCACTGTTTAAATCCTTTTTGACCACTGCCGAGATGACACAGATGCTTGTTTTTTACAGACATACATTTGTTTCAAACTGCAAGTTGTTACAGTTGTTTTATATATTGAGATTTTATACAATTCATAGTTTATAAATGTGTAATCATGATAAAAAGTGTAATCACAATAAACCTCATTATCAATAGGCCTACACTATTCTTTTGGATTGCAGGGTTCTAATCTAAGGGATTTGGTGTGCTTTTAATTATAGAAAATTGTGATGCATGTATGTAATTAGTACTTTTATTGGGAATATTGAACATCATGAGAAATAATTGCACAGATGGAGCAGGTTATGACAGAGCTGAATATACAACGCAGAGGCTCTTACACACAACTGTTATCTCTTAATCCACTGTATGAATGGATTTGATCATGTATTAGTCTAATACCTAATTAACCACCGTAACTCTGTTGCATATCCAAGTATGGTTTATCCATGAGATCTTACACACTTAGGGCCCTATTTTAACGATCTAAGCGCATGGTCTAAAGCGCAGGGCGTAAATTCTCTTAGGCCGTGTCCGAATCCACTTTTGCTAGTTTAACGACGAGAAAAATGGTCGGTGCTCCCGGCGCATGGTCTAAAAGGGTTGTCCCTATTCTCTTAATGAGTAATGGGTGTGTTTTGGGATTTACGTGCGTTAAACCAATCAGAGTCTCATCTCCCATTCCCTTTAAATGCCAGTTGCGCTCGCACCATGGCGGATTCGCTATTTACATGACGGAATTTGATAGTGAAAAGACCGAACGCGCCCCCAGAGCGCAAACAGAACTGCTCGTGCGCGAGGTTAAAGTGCGTAAGCAGAACATCTACGGGACAAGCCGGATTCCACCATATCTTTATGTATACAATAATATTTTACATTGTAATCCTTTTATTTTAAATACTTGGCATGTTTGTGTGCTGCTGTGCATCCCTGTGTGTGTAATAAGCAGAGTGTCCACGCGTTGTGGACCCGCCTATAGGCACACATTACTAACGCGCTCTTTAAATAACAAAAAACATATTGTGACATTGACTTCAGACCAGGTTTCAGTTAGTCATTGGCGCAGTCTATTTCAGTTGCCTCAAAATAGCAATGTGCCAACAATGCGCCAGAACACACTTCGCTTTCAGACAAATGGGCGCAAATGCATTTGCTATTTAAACAACGCGGCGCAGGACGTGAAAATGAAAACTGCGTCGGGCTGAAACTAGCAAAAAACACTTGTCGTTTTTCATCGGCGTGATTGAAAGTGGTTAGAAACTGTAGACAAAGGACTGTTTTTCCATTTACGCTTATTTCTGACAAACAGTTGTAGGTATTAAAGGGTTCATAACCTCATTTTAACCACAGTGCTTTTAGACTTCCTTTGTGAATTATTGTGTTGCCATTTTGAATGCAGTCAGCTCTATTTTTATGACTGTAAAGCCTGAGAGGTTTTGCATCTCATGCTGTTGAACATCAGTAAGTAAACAGACTTGAAGGTGCATTGCTTCTTGATTAAATATCAAATTACAATCAAAACAAATCACCATTTTTTGACTGTATTGCATTAATATGCATTAAATACTCTCTAGATCATCTCTTCAGAAGCATTTCCAGTCTGTTTGGTATTTGAATTTACCATGAACCCACACTGAAACCCATTTTACTTCTATAATGTGAGAAAACAAACAAACAAACAAACAAACAACAACAACAACAACAAAAAACAGGAAGTTTCATATCTTGCTTTGCTTTCTCCTGTAGAAGACAAAAATATATTTAGAAGAACACTTTTTTTTTTTTTATGAAAGAGTTAACAATTCACAGTAACACGTTACATTAAGAGTTTATAAAGGTGTTCATCAATGACTAATGTCTCATTTACAAATGCATGATAAATAATTGATAAACAGTTATAAAAGGGTGACTAACATAAAACCTGCCAAACAGTGAGTCATTTTAAACTCACATGTTATAAATGCTATAATAAATATATCTAACAGGGATATGATCAGAAACCAAAACTAAACAGAGCAGGGAAACAGGAACTAACGGAAACAGAACAGAATAATTTATTGTTTCTCTAAACTGTTTAATATCAGTTTACCACTTTTGATGAGAAGTGCATCAACAAAACAATTTCATCAGAAAAAAATACTATTTTCTTTGTGTGCATTAATAATTAATAAATAAATGATTTGCATGTATCCACTTCACATTAAGGTTTACTTTCACAGGTTATTAACATTTATAAGTCATGTATAAATGTTTCACCCTAAATTAAATCAATGACTGATTGCACCGTTACAGAACATTAACATCAGTATTAATTAACACATTGAACTAACTGTCCCATGTTGCAATAGTAAATCCAAAAGGAGAAATGCACGATGCAGAATGAACTATAAATACATTATTTAGTAATCCAGGAAGAACGATACAAAACACAACGGACACAAGTTCAACACGAGGCAATGAACAGAGTTGAACCCAAGGCTTTATGCACTTTGAACTAACCTGAAGGAACAACATCATATTACTAACATTAACAAATATGGTAACACTTTTTTTTTTGATGGTCCACTTCAGACATTCTACTATCTATAAGTAACTTTGCAACATGTCAACTAACTCACATTTGAGTATTAGTAGACTGTTAGGGTTTGTGTTAGTGTTAGAATAAGTTAGACATGTATCAAAGTTATTTATATTCAGTAGAATGTCTGTTGGGGAGCATCAGAATAAAGTGTGTGCAGATATTAAAGGGGTGCTATTATGCTTTTTCACTTTTTCAACTTTACTTAGTGTGTAATGTTGCTGTTTGAACATGAAAAAGATCTGCAAGGTTACAAAGCACAAAGTTCACCCCAAAGGGAAATATTTTATTTAAAGTCCCCCTGTGGTGAAAATCCAGCTTTGAATGTTGTTTATGTGTCTATGTGGTGTTTTTGATCTGCTTTAAGACAAACCATGTGTAAATTCATAAGTCGACACCATTGCTGAGTATTTCCTCCTTAAAACTGCAGTGAACCAAAGACAGTCTCTAAAACACGCTTTGAAATCGCTGGTGTTTCTGACGTCACAAACTACCTTGTAACCAATCAGATCAACGTGTGATCGTCAACCAGTGGATCTCTGAGCTGAGTGAGTGAGTGGAGGCGGGGCTCATTTGCATATTCATAGAACCGCACATACAAAATGAGGCAAGGGTGTTGAGTTACAGTCAAGATATTTTAAGGCATGAAGATTTTTTTTCAAGGAAAAAACATTTAAATATGTCATTTTGGTGATCAAAGATGAGATTTAAGGGATACAATTATTGACTACAGGGGGACTTTAACAGAATCCACTTTACAAGAACTACAACGAACGACTCATTTGGACTATTACACAACTGTTAAATTAGATAAAATATAAATATTTAGGTGCTTTTATTCCATTTTATTCTTTTTACCCCTAGAAACATGGAAATAACCTCGCCGTGAGTATATCGGGGCCTTAAAGAGTTTAGGATTTCTGCTTCTAGTCAGGTTTCACAGCCACATGATGGAGTATAATCCCAGACTAATGTCCAAACACTGAGGAATCCATAGAAGTGTTGCTGGTGTCTCCCATCATCCGGTGTCCGTCGAGTCAACGCCGTGGGCTCCTTCCTCTCACAGGGCTATTGATTTATTCTCTAGTACAACTGCACTTGTTCACATTACATCAGCCTCATTGATACGGTTTCATCCACCCAGTCACTGATAAACAGAGGCCAGTCTCTTAACAATCTTTCAGTCCTCTCATTGAATTCCTGAAGCCAGGATGAATCTGAGCTCTCTTGATGTCGACTGGGAAGGGCCAGCGCTGAGGCTAACACTAAGATCAATGTGGAAATTAGGACGATTCCTCATGTGCTGGCTTGCAGACATCAGTCTGCCTTGAGCGCTGCGATACGAGGCCACAGTCCACGTCTAATCTGTCAGCATTGGGTAAAGTGGCGACACTGCTCTCGTAAACCATAGGTGAGTAAATAGACACTTAATCATCTGTGTGTGTCTGCTAACGCTGCAAGGACATTAGAGCAACAGGAGAGAACTGCCACTCAGGGACAGTAGTGTAGTGCACTAAAGCAGACGCTGAACTGCTGAAAGGAGAAACTCTGAAACCAGACACAAATGTGTGTGTTTCTGGCAAAATACAAATAGATGACCTCGTTCAAAGCACGGACAGGTCCATGTCCAGGTTCAGGTGAGTGAATCACACAGATACATGTCCAGTTCATATTTTACTCCAGAATCAAAACAAACAAGCCAAACCTATTTACTAAAAAAAAAAAATTCATAAGGTTTTACACATATAATCTTTTTTTTACGCATAATATTTACAGTGTAAAAAAAAGGCAGCAGCTGTGATTGGCAGATCTTTTTAAGTTTTACATTTTTAAATTTACAGTAAAATAAAACAAAAAACAAACATACATTTCATTAACATACCAAAATACTTAAACTGCACATTAATGCAAGATTTAAAAACACAAGATGTATCAAAACCCTAATGTACATAACGAAGAAGAAATTAATCAATTAACATGTTTTTACCGTAGGAATTTTATAGTCTGTTGTTCTAATATTAGTCTAATTATTTTTTACACTAGCTCCCGAATTCTCATCATTGTACATGAGACAAGGTTAGATGTTGTGGGAAGAAGGAGGCGGGAACCGGCGAACATTCAAAGACTTTAATAAACGTAAAATAAACAAATACAAAATGAAAGTAAAGACAGCAGCCCCTCACGGACTGTCATATATAGTAAGTCCAGGCCTGGCCTCTCTCGTCCTTCACTGTCGTCGCTCCTCGATGAGAGATACGAGACCGGTGCATCGCACAGGAGCCGCTTTTTATTCATTCTCCCACGGCCCTCTCCCACAAAATATAATATATATATACAACCTTAGTCATCAATTCTTATTTTTTATGGAATATTTTATTCTAAATGATTTATTGGTGCACATGATTATTGTTTTAAATGTATGTTCCTGGTAATCTTGAATCAGAATCAGTTCCTCTTGCAGCATGTCTTAAGGGCGGAGCTATAACCTGTCAATCACATGAGATCAGACAAAAAATTGTTGGTGCTTTTTCTACTTTGTTTTTCAGATATTATTTCAAGTAAACTTCTGTTAGAGTCGACTGAAAGTACTTTCTATTATTTAAAAGACGGGGGAAACACAAAAAGCTCAGTGCAATAAAGCAATTATTCTTTCAAAAGCAGGACAGGGAATGACACTCTATTCACAGCCACATTAAACATACGAGACTGGCTCATTTTAGTCTTTTCTTGTAGAGAGGCGTTCTATTCTGACATTATCTTCAGTTGGGTGGAGAAGTCTTTTATATTTTCTAAAGGAGCAAATGAAAATCAATGAGAAAAATGTTTCACTAGACTCTTTTTGTATGCTCAATACGAGTTCCACTGTTTCTCCAAACAATTATGAACAAACTCACAAGTTTGCAGCCGTATCTCCCGCTAGCCGATGACAGGGCAGGAGTTCATGCAGAAACTTCAGGACACCTATCAAGAATTGATCGCTTCTCTGTTCGGCTGCAATCGCTCGAGAACGAAAAGACGCCTGCTGATCAATCCGGTCAACTAAGTGGAACTTGTCAGTGTCTCAGAGAGTTGAGAGCTGTCTGAACTTTTAGCTTGAACGCACTGTGATTATCATCAACCGCACAGACCGGAAACACACACACACACACACACCACACACATGCATTATGGCAGGAGTTTAGCTATTTCTCTGACAGTCTTTTAAACAATCATTTAAAATGTGTGGAATTGCTTTGCTATGTCAAATAGTGTTGAAGTTCATAGTATTAATCAAAAATAAAATGTCAGCACGATTATGTAAGAAGGCATTTAATACTATTCCACCAGATTAATGCAAATATACTTCAAAAGTCTGGTAAGATTTTGTTTTAGTTTTTTGAAGATGTTTTTGAAAGTCTTTTCTGCTCACCAAGACTGAATTTATGTGATAAATAAAATAAAATAAATTATTATTAAATAAATAAGTTAAATACAGTAAAAACAGTGAAATATGATTACAATGTAAAATGTTGTAAAGTGTAATTTATTCCTGTGATCTAATCTGAATTTCCAGTGTCACATGATCCTTCAGAAATCATTATTATATGCTGATTTCCTCTTATTATCAGTGTTGAGAACAGTTGTGCTGCTTCATATTTTTGTGGAAACTGTGCTAAACTATTTTTTTAGGAATATTTAATGAATAGAAAGGTCAAAAGAACAATTGCCAATTTCTTTATTTGACATAGAATTCTATTAAACAATAAAACAGTTTACTGTATTTTTTTTATTATCAATTTAATGCATTCTTGCATTGAATTGCAGTATATACAAATGAAATAGATCAAATCAAGTGACATTTCTTTGTCGTCTTGAAATAAAAGAGGTCAGTGTTTTATGTAAACATGCTATCCAACTTATTTTTCACATTACTGTTGAGTAATCAGTCTGTTATGCTGCTTGATTTTGCAAACTGTTACTTATCATATTTTATTACATATATTAATGGATTATTGTAACCATAAACACACTGGTTTGTAGTGCAAATTATTTTACCATTTATACAGCATAAATAAGCATGAAGATAGACATCAGTATTATTTAATTTTCAGCACATAATGTTCCAGCATCTCACATCCGGACTGTAACCCCTCCCAGTCCACCAGATACTGATGTCCACCTCACATCAAGTCGTCGTCGTCCCGTGTAGACAGGCAACCCTTCGATAAGTCTAGGAGCAGCAGAGCAGAGGTCTGGGGCAGAAGGGGGGAGCGAATAACGGCTTAATCTCGGAGACATGAAACAATGGGGAAATCTCATTAAACTGAGGGGGTAATTCGAGTCGAACCATCACCGGGTTAAGCACCTTGGTTATGACATACGGTCAAATTTGGGTCCCAGTTTACATGCGGGAAGTTTGAGAGGAACTCCTGTGCTGACAACCAAACCTTCTGACCACACACGTAAAGTAGGGGCTTAGAACGGTGATGGTCCGCCTTGTTCCTCTCGCCAGTCCGAGAAAGGGCTTCTCTGGCGAGCCCCCGTGTACGAAGGCACCTCGGAAAAAGCGGATGGAACAACAGTGCCAGGGAAATAACCGAGACACAATAACCAAAACCTTGACACAAACTGGGGACCCCTGTCAGGGACACGTCCACTGGGAGGCCATTAATGCGAAAGACGTGATCTAAAAAGATAGCCACTGTATCCCTCGCTGTAGGCAATTTGGGGAGGGGGATGAAATGACCCGGCTTTGAGAACCTGTCCACCACAGTGAGGACCACGGTATTGCCACTAGATGGGGGTAGGCCTGTGACAAACTCCATGGCTATGTGTGACCAGGGATTGACAGTAGCCGTAGTAGCCCTGCTGAGGGTCGATTCAAGCCCTTACCCACCGCGCATACCAGACAGGCCGATACGAACTCTCGAGCGTCCCGCGCCACCGTTGGCCACCAGAACCGCTGCTTGATTAACAAACACGTTTGAGCCGCTCCCGGGTGGCAAGCTAGGCTGTATGAGTGGCCCCACTGAAGAACGGCACAAACTCAGCACAAACAGCAGACCCTCTGGGCACCCCACGGGAACAGGGATGCCGTGTAACGCCTCATGGAGCTTGGACTCCACTCCCCAGGTTACCGTGGGGAGAAGTGGGTCTAGCCTCTGCCTCAAAAACCCTTGGGAGCGCATCGGGTTTACTGTTCTTACTACCCGGGCGATACGAGATGTCAAAAGTTGAACCGGCTGAAGAACAGTGCCCAGCGAGCCTCCCGAGAATTTAGCCTTTTAGCGTAACAAATATGTTCTAAGTTCTTATGGTCGGTCCAAACTAAAAATGCAACCCACCCGTGCCCTCCAACCAGTGACGCCACTCCTCCAGGGCCAACTTAACAGCCAGTAACTCCTTATTCCCAATGTTGTACCTCCGTTCCGAAGGGGTGAGACGATGAGAAAAAAAAGGGTGGTTGGGTGTACTCTGTTGTCCGAATGTGATTTCTGGGACAATATTACTCCCACTCCTAACTCCGATGCATCCACCTCCACAATGAATTGGGTTGGGGGTTTTGAGCAATGGCTCAACGCAACTCAGGTTCATCCGCTAAGTCCATCGTGGTCAGTGGATTCTGTCAGGCTACGGATAAATGGAGGACTCAATTGACCGTTCGCAAAGACCCGCCCCCTATAGTCACTGTTGCTATGTCCGACAAGCCACGCCGCTCTCACGCCACACCATGTTCTCACGCAGTGAAAAATACATTGCGGAGCAGAGAGGACAGACCAGGTTACTTTTGATATAAAACAAAGTCTCAACTTTCAAATTTTGTCATTTTTTAAAGAAATTTGAACAATAAAAAACGTTTTGTGGCTCTTTAATGTGTTGTGACAGCTCGCTGTAGCTGCTCGTGAACGATCATCTCTTCCTTCTAGTTCATTTATAGCATCAAATAAACATGAAAGAACATAAGAAGGAGTGTTGTTTTAACCGCAGAAAGACGTCAGTACACTCCGTTTTTCAAGTTCAAATCCTCCAACGTTAATCTACTAACTTTGTCGGACAAAAATGGCGGATTCGGCAGATGGCGGATAATGATGGGTCAGATCGCCTGTCAATCAAACTCCTTGCGAAGGGTCAATTGCAGTGAACAAATGTGATCAAGTTTATTCAAAAACTTTCGGAACAACATGAACAGTCAATGTGACAACGTGAAATTGAAGAGACTTTGTATGGTATTTCCCGTGTTCTCCGCACACACAAACTGAGGAGACCACCAGGGAGGAAACGAAAGCAGGACGACCAACTGATAACGAGCCCAAGTCCAGCAAGTGAAATAGCCTTGCTACAAACTCCTCGTCTTTGTGTCCTGAGCACAATATTACAAGCAGGTAAGTGACAGAAACAAAACACTTAATGGTAGCACAGAACATTAAACATCCACGCGGCATGAATAGTTATCAACTGACAACAAGAGGTAGACCCAGCTGGGAATATATAGGGTAAAGGGAAAGAGTGACGGGTGTGGGAGATCAACGCAAATTGCTCAAATCAATGGCTGCTAAAAATGACAGGACCATAACAAAACCACAGAGGTGAACCGGTGACACACCCTGACCGTGACAGTAATAATCAAGTAGGATATCCCAAACCCCAAAATAAGTTAATATTATTCCAGTTGTTATGTAATTACACAAGAATAACATATAGACAATGTTCAACAAACTACACTGGACACGACAATAAAAAGGCAGCCTGGAGCGTTGTAAAGAGGGACGTTACTGTTACGATCTGCTGTGAGACTCGAAGGTAAAGATCCAAACGCAGCTTTATTTAGGGGTAATCCAAAGAACAAGCAATAGGTCATACACTGGAAGGCAGTCCAAACAAACAAACAAACAAAACAAACAAACAAAACAGGCAGGGACCAGAGGCAAGAGAGTAATCCAGGGACCAGAGGCAAGAGAGTAATCCAGGGACCAGAGGCAAGAGAGTAATCCAGGGACCAGAGGCAAGAGAGTAATCCAGGGAACAGGGCAAGATATCCAAAAACCAAGAGACACAAAACCAGGGAAAAACGCTTAGAAGTGCAGTGCAACAACATACAAAATTTCGCAGTGAGTGAAGGGGTGAACCAGGCTTATATGGGGTGTTTGATCATGAGGTGCAGGTGTGTAATGCAGTGCAGGTGTATGGAGTAATCAGTCCAGGTAGATGCAGGATGGGAAATGTAGTCTGAGAGTGAATATGATAGTTTGGTGTGGAGTGCCCTCTGGTGGCTTTCAAAGGCACTCCAGCTGGTGACCGTTACAGTTACGTTACATAGAAATCTTAAAGGCACAGCACCAGAAAACAACAAGCTATTGACTTTTAAGGGCTAGATAGAGAGCATTTAATAAATTATCACATTATTTTTAGGGCTGTCAAAAGATTAATCACGATTAATCCATCCAAAATAAAAGTTTGTGTTTACATAATATATGTGTGTGTACTGTGTATAATAATTTTGTATATATCAATACACACACATGCTTGTATTTATATTTAAGAAAAATGTGTAATTTATATATAAAAAAATTATATTTATATATAATATAAATTAGATATAAATATATACAGTATATGTAAGCAAATATTTCTTAAATATATACATGCATGTGTGTGTATTTATATATACAAAATTATTATACACAGTACACACACATATATTATGTAAACACAAACTTTTATTATGGATGGATTAATCGCGATTAATCTTTTGACAGCCCTAATTATTTTATTTTATTTTATTATTATTTTTTTGCCAGAAAAACAAACTGATTTTGTGATATGACCCTTTTGAAACCAGCTCAGTAATATAGTGTGTAAGGGAAATGTTTTAAAAGCTCTCTGTCACTGATAAATGCCAGAAGTTCTTGTTAAAGGACGTTATTACAACTAGGGCCAAAATAATGCACCATAGACTATTAAATGTGTATAAGCGCTATAAATGATCATTTCTTCTCCATCATTGTTTCACTGTAGTCACAAATATGACAGAACATTATTATCTGCTCTCTCATGCAAGAAAGAAATCACATCCATCGAGGAGAGCTAAATGATGATAATGGCACATTTCTCCTCTTGTGATGTCTGGCGTCAGCCTGCCAAAATCACTGATCAGAATCATTGATCAGCTCCATTTATCGCTCAGGCTAATGGACGGTCCGAGACAGAGGGACCAGGCTCCTTCGCACAACATTTTGTTTGCTAAAGCAGTGTACGTTCTGTATTTCTGAAAGTGGCAGTCAATGAATCTCGATAATGTGCGAGCATTGGGTGCATAACTCACATTGATAGCCCTTATATTGTGCCAGGCAGTTATAAATCTGGAGACATGAATATGCATTGACAGTCAACTCCAGTGCAGTGGCAGCAGATAGTTTCAGTGATACAAGCAGTTTGACGGCAACAACCACGCTTGAGGTCATTCAAGATATCTACAAAGTTAAAAGCACTAATTATGGTAAATGGACTTTTAATTTCCCATTCAAATCAGATGTGCCTTACAGCAGTGTATTGCTCATTCATCATGTTTGTCTAAATTGCTGTGCCAAATTCATGCGTTCACATCTTCAAATTTGGTCGAGTAGCACTTCCTAAGTTGTTTTGTCCCATTCGTTTGAGATCACTGAAGAATCTGTCATCTATCTGTCCTTATGTCAATGCAGACTTGAAAGACTTTTTCCAGTGGAACACAAAGGTAATGTCGAAGCTGCTCTTTTCCATATCACTGTAAAAAAGGTAGCACTTTCTTGCGATAGTCCACTTTACTAACTATAAGTAACTTTGCAACAACATGTCAACTAGCGTTAAGGTTGGAATAAGTTGACATGTAGTTACAAAGTTACTTATAGTAGAATGTCTAAAATGAACAATGGAAATAAAGTGTTATCAAAAAAAGAAAACCGACTAGTTTGCATCTTATATGTAAGGATTATACGCAGGATTCTAACCGTAGAGACGGAACAGACTATTTTCTTTAGCGGAAGCAATACAGTCGTTTTTAAATCAATAAACTTGTGTCAAATTATTGATTTATTTGGCAGGTAACCATGTAATAAGTGGGATAATGTAGAGCGAGGCGGTTGAAGGGGTTGTATTTGCTATAACAACCGCCTCGCTCTACATTATCCCGCTTATTACATGGTTACCTGCCAAATAAATCAATAATTTGACACAAGTTTATTGATTTAAAAACGACTGTATTGCTTCCGCTAAAGAAAATAGTCTGTTCCGTCTCTACGGTTAGAATCCTGCGTCCATAGCAACGCTCTGTTTTTCATGGCAACGGATTCTACATTAGAATTCAACCAAGACATGTAATAAATATAACTAATTAGGGCCAGATTTACTAACAGCTTGCAACAGCGCAAACCCTCTTTTAGCGTTAAAAAAACGAATGTCAGGATTTACTAAAGACACGCAGTGAAAAATCAGCGCTGAAAAGGAGTGGACGGGGTTATTTATGCGGCTGATATTACTGCATGTGCATTTGAAGGAGTTTCCCTTTCAGACGCAGCATTTATGGGAGGAGAGTATTTAAATGAATCACGCAAGGTGATTTACTAAGCTTTGCTCTAGTTAATTTACTGGTATTTCCACCATTATTAACCGGCCAAAAAAGCACGTATTAAACCAGACGCTATATTGCGCTGCTCTTGGTAGATTGTGTTGGTCATTATGGAAATGATCCGGCTGTGTCTGTTATCTTTAATTTGCATGTTGTCAGTAGATCACGCGCAGAACTTTCCACTCCCATCGGTGCTTTTATGGGATTGCGCTCCCACGCTAATTTGCCGTTTAGTAAATCTGGCCCATAATGGCCTATTAGGCCATAAGACAGTAATGCAACTGTTGCCTCTTTTAAAAAGGTTTCTCATCAAATTCTTCCAAGGTCAAATCATGCAAGCTATGTTACTGTATATGCATTCTTGTTAAAGGTCACCAGTCGCCCCATGTGTGTCATTCTCTTCTTTGTAGTGAAATTTTTGTGAAAACAAATGAGACAAAGTTGATACTTGACATGGAATCTCTTGAGCTGTGAAAGAGCAACCCTCGAGCAGTAACACGTTCCTCTGGGATTGTGTGTAGGGACACACTCTGTTGTTATGATCAGTGTGGTTTCTCACAACAGATGGCCACATCAGTGCACTCTGCACTATAAAACACTGAACACGTACTATTAGAAATGCTTCACGTCAGTAATTAACTGCTCATGTCACAGATGGGAACAAACACACTTATTCAGTTTTACTACTCACAGGTATTGTAGGTATTCAGCCCTGAAACCATCATGATTCACCTGTGGCGAGCGGCTGACGGCATCACATAAAACATGAGGAATGGAAAGACAGATAAGCACAATGAGCAGTTATGTGGGCCTAATGTACTCACTGACACAGATCAAGTGGCGCAAATAAAGAGCGTAAGTGCCGTTCTCTGTCAACAGCTTCTTCCCTTGTAGCCGTGCTATCGTTCTCCATCATTTTAATGGTTTGCCGTATTTCTTCATTCCACTGGGCAGTCACCTAGAATTAATCTTTGTCTCCGAGAACAAGCTGATTAGCTTAAGGATGCAGATGCCTGTGTAAAACCATTGTTTCAAAGCTCGTAGGTTACGTTCACACAGCCTGTGATTGGGAGTGACAACCGTATTTGACTTTTAAATCACCCTGTTCAAAAGCTCACAGTGGCTTTACTGTGTGTATGAATAAGAAAAGTCAATCTCCTTCTCTATTCTCCATATTAACCATGTATGCATAGTGACAGAGAGTGAAGTTAATATCAAAAATACTGATCATAACACAAGAAATCTTACCACAATTAATGCAATGTTTTTTTTTAACTCTTTCCCCGCCAGCGTTTTTGAAAAAAATTGCCATCCAGCACCAGCATTTTTGATCATTTTCACAAGTGTCATCGCCCCCAGAATATTTTGTTGTATAAATATCCAAACATGCAGTACGTCAAAAGAAAGAACAGTCTCTGCTTAAAAAACTAAACAAAAAACAACAACCCTGTTTTATTCTAGCCTCATGTATTGTTTTTATCAGCACTTGCATGTGGGGAAGTTTAATAAAAAAGCAACATTTTGATAAAAAGAAATCTGAGAAAATCACGTTTTTGTCAAAGACTGCGTCTGGATCAGACTCAGAACGATGATCAAAACACAGATGGAGTAGATCGAGTTCATCAACACCCAAAGCTCGTCTTGGATCAACATCTCATTCACTAACGTTAGGCAGTTTTGATTTATATGCTGTTTAATGTTGATGATCGCGTTATTTTACATGTGCATCTGCTTACATACGGCATCGCTTGTTTCTGCTTCTTCTTCTCCTGTGTTTTGATCAGGAGATTCTGTACTCTTTCAGAAGATGTGTAATAGCGCCCCCTACCGTATAACAGTGAAAACAATGAAAGCCGGAAAATGGCGAGGAAAGAGTTAATGAACATGAGCAGGGCAGGGACAGTGTGTTGACCAGAACTATAGTTTATGCAACCCAAACCGGTTCTGTTTTATTGTTAAACGACCAAAACTCAGGTCTAAGTACTATTGATATATTGTACACATCATTAAATAAAAAGCACTCTTATGCCTGAAAGTAATAGATATATATATATATATATATATATATATATATATATATATATATATATATATATATATATATATATATATATATATATATAATTTAAGAAAATTAATTAATGAATTTAGCCATAATTAGTAGACAGTCTAATCACAAACAGTTTCATACAAAACAATTTGATCATGTATTAAGCTGTCAGTTAACTGCTCACAGTGTGTTTGTGTGTTTTCCCAGCCCGTTCTCACCCCAAAACGTCATATACTGACGGGTCTTGACCATACGTCAACATACGACGAAAAGGGTACCCCTATAACGTCAATATGAGACGAAGACATAAGCGCACCAGCAGCGCCTCCAAACCATAATCGTTTTGTATTCTGTTTATAATACTGTATATAGACGGTGGGTTTCCCAGAAGTCCTTGCGTGACCTGCCATGTGAGGGCTTTTAGTTTATTTCTGTTCACGTTATTTTTACATTAATTTGCTTTGGGTTGCAATATCATTTAGCTCTTGCTTATTGTGTTTCGTTTTAGTCATGTGCATTCGTCACTCTAATAGTACTTTATGTTGATGCAGCTTAATCGTGTCCTATTATAATTACATATTTTGTTCACCGTTAAGCAATTTAAAAGTCATTTAGATAGACTGGGTGACATCGAGCTAAGTCACAATATTAAATCGAATGTTTTTAGTTAAGGCATATATGAAAGATACTAATAGATATTAAACAGGTGTTTCAGTGCATCTTAAAGATGGATCATTGGTGTAATAAAAACGCACTAGCCTCAGGAGACACACGACCGATGCTATCACTGCTGAACTCTTCACGCAAAGTGTGAACACCACAGGCAATTATGAAGACCATCATTTAATCAAGTCTTTATGAAACTCTACCAAAATGACGTTGACACAGCAAATAGTGTTAAAAGAGGTGTTTTTCAAATGCCAAGACTTCTTGCGCTCAGTGGTGTCGAGGTGAAGACACTCGAGAGGAAACTCAAGCATGGATCAGTGCAGTAAATGAGTATTATCATCTGCCCTGCTCACACTGTCAAGAAAACCCTCCAGAGCCACTCTTTACATCACAACGCTCATGGTACAGTGTAATTAACACTAATGAACAACAAGCACTTAAAGCATAATTGTTTATGGTAGACTCACTGAGAGCACTGTGACTGTGAAATGAATAGGGTTTGGGTATTATTCATTTCTTAATTATATAATCGGATCAAATGTTTTGGAATGAGACAAACCAATAATATCACAAAACTCATCAAATCCATAGCTAATAAGCCTGAAGGTTTCTGCTCTTGTTTTCCTCCAAAAAAAAAAAAAAAGTCACTTCCTGGAGGATGATGTCATTAACTTGCTTTTGTCAGTTAAAGGGATACTATCCAGCTATTTTTCAACATGGAAGTAAAGTGTTTTCTGTAAAGACTTCCGATTTATTAGCCGCTATAGGGAAATGACGAGAAGAATATATCAAAGTGCAGTAAACTGAAAAACTGTTTGTGCTACAAATCAGCGTGTTTGTAATTAAGACACACTGTAAAACCCAACAAGTTAACTCAACTCAAACCGATTGAGGAAACTGATTGCGGCAAACCATTTAAGTTTAAAAATAAATACATATGAGTATTGTGAACTTATATATATTGAGTCATATATATAATATCAATATATATAAGTTCACAGTACTCATAAGTTCACAATACTCATATGTATTTATTTTTAAACTTAAATGGTTTGCCGCAATCAGTTTCCTCAATCGGTTTGAGTTGAGTTAACTTGTTGGGTTTTACAGTGCACTATTAAAATAATATGTTAAGAAATACCAGTTTGCAATAACAAGCTACAGATAACTGGAAGCGAATGACACCGGAAGCCAGGCACATTAAAATGGCCGCGCTTGCCTGAAAGTAAGGTGGAGTTCAGTCAAGCAGACTGAGGAGAGGGAAACATTAAAACTATATCCACAAACAATGTTTGAATCATTTCTATTAGGAAAAGTAAAGTAAACAAACAAGTAAGTAAGATATGTATTTATTTATTCATTTTAGGAACAGGAAAAATAAAGAAGCACTTGAAATAAATTGCCAAGTTGTTCATTTTAGATATATGGTAAAAATGGCTGAAACTAAATTAGCGAAATTACTTCAAATTCAACCCATGTTCACTTCATTGTGATATTATGATGAAATACAATTAATAATATTTCCAACTTTTTCAAAGGTTATGCATTTTTTTTATTTATCTAACAGAAATAGCTAAAAAAAAAAAAAAAAAAAAAAAAAGTTTGTATTTAGATGTCAATGATGCCAGTGCTCCACATTATCCAGCATGATGGGAGAATCTCCCGATAGCATCTTGCGCTTCAGTGAAGCAGCTGCGAAATCTGACGAGTCAACATGGACAATATCACAAATATGCTTCCATTTGAATAGTGCCCTAGAACTAGTGCTGAATCTGAATGATTTCACCTCACATTTACATCATGTAGCCTATCTGCACATTTTGTTTAACATTTTAGAAATCCTAAAACTTTGCATCCAAGTCTAAATAAAAAAGCGTATGTTTTCAATGTGACCCTGCACTGCCTGACCCAACTGTGAAGGCCAGATATCTGACAGGTCGATGTCTTTCTACGCAGTTCTGCCAGCACGCAATACGCGAACAGCGCGACGCGGCCGGTGTAACGCGCAGCGTTAGCGTTAGTCCCCATCCACACTGACGCGGGACTCCAGCCCGGTTGTTGCGGCATCAGCGGTAGGAGGAGATACAGGGATACAGGGATTCAGAGGGATACAGGGACTCCTGCAGGCAGATTTCAGCAGCTCAGACTCGCAGGTGGATCCCGAGCTCCGTCTGAGACCCGAGCGCGCGCGCACTCACGCACTCAAATGAATGAATAAAATCATTAATACAGCGAGCTCGTGTTCAATCCAACTACAATGAGAGCAAATCTGTCGCAGTCAGTCCAATCCTCATATGACTCCCAGCCATTTAACATTTGATGAGCAGTTTTTTTGGAGAGCTCCTTGGATTGATCCCAGTGTTTTCCAGTCATGAAGAACAGGAGGGAATATGTGGAATACTGGAGCGCGATTATAGTGGGTCTCTTCTGGATTCACAGCTCTTTCGGGATGCCCCATGTCATACGGATAGGTAAGAGAATGCGTAACGGACACGGACTCTTTATCTGACTGATCGCATGTTTTTATGAGTGTTTAAAGTGATTGGTTGGGTCGATCTGCTGTTAGTTTGCCTTTCGTATTCAATAAAGTGAAATAAATGTCTTGCACGGACTGTTTAAGCGCTAGAAATGTAGATGCGCGTGCCGTGCGTCTTCGGAACAGATGGTGCTGCATTGATTTCGTGATTTCACGGACATTTGGAGAGAAACAATGTTAACTGTTGAAAATATAGCACGTGGAATTAGTGGCATTTGGCGAGAACAGTGGCATTGCGGTATTTCTTGTAAATTCACAAGTTCACAGTCTTAACAGGTGAGCTGGGAAACATTGCGCTGAAGTTTGCCTGGAAACCTCAGCTTTACGCACCGTGTCGCCAGACTGAAGGTCCTCGCTAATACAGTGAAAAATAGTGCACTCATGCAGCCTGACAACGAGAGATTTTTCTCCGTCTGAGAAGCTGAAATATGTGTGGCGCGTGGAGACAGGAGCCCAATAAAGATCGATACAGGTTTGTCTGAAGGCAGATCACTTTTGACAAGTGGTTCGATGCAATGCAGAAAAATGGCTCTAAATGTCATTATGAGACATTAACATGTCCAAGCACAGCCTCCAACTTCCCCAGCACATAAAGAGAGAGTGGCACATTCATGCAGTTCAAACAGAACATTTATACACACAGAATGACTTTAGTTTGTTCTATGTAGTTGTATTTTACATTTAATTCCATTATAGTTTGGCACTACATGTAAATGAACTACATTTAGTGTTTGTTTTTCCCCTCTTCTGAAGGAATCACTGCGATGTGGATTTTAATTCTTTTTAATAAGACCCCGTTATTTGGGAACAAATTAGAGGAATGTGTTTCCTTGGCATGTTCTGGTTCTTTCTCTCTGGATGTGATTGATGACTCTGGCTGTGACTTCAATGACATTGTGCTGGAGATTTGTGATTTTTGACAGCTCAGATCTCTC
This sequence comes from Vimba vimba, assembly GCA_022828995.1. Taxonomy (NCBI): domain Eukaryota; kingdom Metazoa; phylum Chordata; class Actinopteri; order Cypriniformes; family Leuciscidae; genus Vimba; species Vimba vimba. The sequence continues at coordinate 2,858,284 of CM040830.1, forward strand.
TCTCTCTTTTTTTTTTTTTTTTTTTTTTCTTCATGGCAGTGTAAACGGAAATGTTTCCTCAACAGCTGCTTTAATATTGAAATGAAAAATAATGTGGCAGGTGTATGAACTGAGTCAAATCTGCTTTGAGAAATGCACTAATATCCTCAATAGACAGATAAAGCACTGATCAGTGAAGAACCCCTGTAAATATGATCATCAGTATGCATGACTTCGTGGGAGTGCATATATGTGCATTATTCTCCCACTGTGCACAATTTGTGCAGCAAAATAAACTACCCAGCAAGCAAAAGCCGTCATTTCACCGTCTCGGTTAACTACAGACCCGATATAGTCCGGCTATGAGTAACACACTTCTAGCCAAAATAACCTTGAATTTGGTCACATGTCGTTTTTGCCAGAATAACTTGTGAGATGATGATATTCCATCATGTAAGCAAAGTCAACAGTGATTACAAGGTGTTTGGTTTCATTTCTTCACTCATTTCATTTCTTTGTGATCTAATTGATGACTAGTCTATTCTTTGGATGTGATTTAGACGTCTATTAAATTTTCTCTGACAGCCCAAATTCTGCCTTGTTTTAGCCTAGACGTCAGGGCTGTGTTTGGACGCTGTTAGACGTCTTTTAAACAGAATAGCTTGCTGGGTAAATGTGTGTGTGTAAAGGCATTGGTCCACCCTGGGTCCAGCAGAGGGCTTTCTGTGAGTTTGCTCCGTCGTCAGCATGGAAATGAATTGGAGAGGCTCGTGTCCGAAGAGAGCAGGCAGGGAGGCAGATCCGTGTGCCAGTTTAAGTGTTACACCATCAACACGGGCTGTGTAATGGTGGGCATCCACAGCAGACATGCCTCCATTGATTTCACTGTTTTTACAACGCATTTCTCCGAGGCCAGATGGTCGATCAAACTCACTCCGCAAGACTGTAAATGTCGAGGGGAAGAGCGTTTCCGCTGTGCCTGTGTGTTATTAGCTGTGTGTGTTGCCCTCCTGCTATGAAACTCGAACGGGATCCGCTTTGGAAAAGCACAATGCAGTGTATCGTTACAGTATTACAACGTCTGTTTGTGGTGGAGCCGTAGGATTTAGTGAACTCTAAGTATTTAGATTTGAGAGCGATTTAGCGATCGGCATGGTTTGTTTGGCATGGCAAAAACTTGATCCTGTTGAGATATACTGAGAAGCCAGGAGTAAAACATGTATGGTGTAGAATAATTGCAAACGGGTGAATGTAGCATCTAATATACTGTACATTGACACATATGTGCTTTAAGGTCTGAAATGACCTCAGTAAGGCCACATGTTATCCTTCATTATGTCACATGACAGTCGTCCAATCACTGCAGATCCAAAAGCAGCCTTTGAGGTCAAACTCAATGGGTTTTCAATACCCAGCTTGACTTTTTAGTGTAGTTTGGATTCAGTGCTGTCACTCAATCCTTTCAGTATCGTTCAGGGCAGCTGCAGCCTATCAGAATCCACTCCAGTTCTGGCAGCGAACGCTCTGGATCGCATCCAAATGTCACTGCAGAGTACTGCATATGTCTTGAAAAATAATGATGAACTCTCAAGAGATTTGGGCTTTTTTTTAATCCTAATTTTAAAGAATTTGGCTTGTACACTGTGACCTTCAGAAAGGGCCAATTTAAATTTGATTTTTCGAACATTTTGGTATAAGTTTACACGCATCGCCTTTATAAATGTAGAGTCTTCTGGGTATTTGCTTGTGCATTTAAGCTGTCTCATCTGTTGTTCAAGAATACGATTAATGGAATAAATGTAATGCCTTTGAATGAGAGAATCAGCGCCAAAGAAAGATTTATTGAAAAATCAATGGCGTTATCTACCTAAGAGTTACAGTGCTTCATTATGACCAGTTAATCAATCTCACACACAGTTATGTGTCACTTTTATTTTTGCCTTTTTCCTCTCTCTCTCTCTCTCTCTCTCTCTCTCTCTCTCTCTCTCTCTCTCTCTCTCTCTCTATATATATATATATGAAAAATAAATAAATACTAAAAGCCATTATTGGCTGTTTTGCAAATGGCTGTTTCATACTAGAGACCCTTGCACTAATTTAAAACAAATGTGCTGCAAATCCACATCATGTGTTCAGAGTTCAGTGTATATGACGCACACACACACACACACACACATACACATAATGATGCTTCATATAACAGTATCTCTGCACTTTTCTATTTTTTTTTTTTAAATGCTCTTCACATTAAAAGCACATGATAGTTTGCGAGGCTTGTGTCCCCTAAACGTGTTTCACGTGCGGTGATCGAATTCCCGCATGACAAAAGAGCAGGAGGAGGAGATAAATTTCTAAAGAAGCTGACAACAAGAATTGTGTCATCGGTATAAGATGGCCATCAGCTGCAGAGTGAAAATGAATTTTTTAAGTTTTGTGCAAATTTAATCTATAAGCTGTCGTGGGCGAGCTAAAACTCTCCCTGTAGAGAGCAGAGGTCGATGTGCGCGCGCGTGAATCGCGGATTCGCGGGACGACGCACGGAGGGGTTCGAGTCTGGTGCACGAGCACTGTAGCGCCAGTGTCTCACACACATGCACAACGAACTGCATGTGGTTTGTACACACGCACACAGCTGTGTGGTTTCACCGAAGCTGTTGTATATTTACGGAGTCAGCACACTTATGGCCTGCCGATTAGCTTCAGTGCCGGTAATGAGAGCGACCAGATGTCGCGTTTGTTCGCATGAAACCCTGAATCAAATGCTCCGTACTCTCTTCTCTCAAATCAGTGTCACTCTGTTATTCTGAAGCTGAGATCTACTTAAAGACCGACTAGACACACACACACGTTTTCGCATAAATTCAATATGTAGCAACACAAAAGATTTGAAACGAAAGGGAACCAAATGGTGCATATAGTGACACTGACACACATCATGTTGATTATGTTAATGCAGCAGAAAATCTCCATTACACGAGATTGAAACTTAATCTGAAATTGTTTGCATTATGTAGAGCATAATTGCAAGGGTTTGAGGGTATGAAAGGACTTTGACACACCCATGCATGGATGAAAAGCATGGATTGACCCTTACAAGCTTTCCTATCACACTTTTATTTAAAGTTAAAAAATCGAATAAATGTCAACCTCTGAAATGACTTTCCTTTTTGACTGTCACTTAGTCTGTGCAGGCTTTTGGTTATCAGAAATTGGCAAATAGCTATTATTTTATGCTAATGCTATAGGTAATGCTGTCTTTTTAAAATCATAGCAATAAGGTCAAGTGAAGTGTGTAATTTGTGCATCGTAATTGCATTCAACAGGTTTTACTACTTTCAGACAGATTTCTGCAGTTGACAAATATGCAGTCTCAACCCTAACTCACGCCATTTGTTGAGCCAATGCTACTGTCAGCTTGCGAATCGAATATGGCTTCCCCTGCATATTAAGCTGGAGAAGAGAAAGAATTTCAACATTAAAAAAATTCATCAGTTTTAAAGTCGCAATGAAATGGAAGTAGCGACAGATCTTTTCTTCTATATTGAGACAGAGTATTGAAAAACATGTAGGGTGGGGACTTCATGCATTGCTGATTGGATTTTCCATTCAGGATCTTCCATTTCCTCACTATTGAGGAATCATGGAGCAAAAGAAAACACAAACTTTCGAGAAATGCACACAATGGCAGGGGAGTGATACAGTTCATTTTATATAAGTATATTTTTAAGTAAACTTTATGTAGAAAGCATACTAATATCAACGTACTTGTAGTATACTTGTAAGTGTACAATTTCAGTACTACATGCGACTAAATTGGCCCACTTTTTAGTGTATAAAAATATACTTTACTTTAAGTGTAACAGTAGTAAACTTTGAGTGCACAACTAGTTAGTGTTTTGTTTGTACTGCAACAAGTGAAATTATAGGTACTGATAATCTATTATATAGTTAAATACTTGTAGCACATTGTTTAGTTTATGAAAGTACTCTTTGAAGTATACTCTCAGTAAACTAGTAGTTTTATACTGCAATCACACTTGTAAGTTTTCTTTAAGTGAACTACACACAAATCACATACTCAGAATTAAGAACATATCTGTCGTCTTTACAAAACAACATTTTCTCAATCAAAAGAGTGAACACAACTACAAGTCAAGTATACTTAGAATACTTATATTTTTTAATTATATCTTAATCAAAAGACTAAGTGTAGGCCAATTATACTTAGACATTTCTGTCAGTGTAAGTCAAGTATACTTAAGTGTATTTCTGAGAAGTACATTCCTGTTTTTAGTTTAAAAGGAGTGAGCGGGGCATAAACTAACGTGGGCTAGTTGTAACACACTTGTTTTAAATAATTACACACATGCTAGCATGACGAAACTTAGTGTATTTACTTGCCATATCAACAATATAGAGAAGAAATTGTGCCAAAATTCAGAAATCTTTAAAATATATCACTGAATATTTATTTAACCATAGCAAAAGTAAATTTCTTATGATCATTTTTCATGTCTGTTTTTTGTTCATTTAAAATGTTATTACTTTATTTATTAATATTATTTTAATCTCTGGTTTGTTATTTAACAGTTGAGATCATTCTTTAATGCTGATCTAACCAGTAGAAGACACTAGCGGGGTTTAAATCCCAGTTGCACAGGTGGGGCATGTTGTCACACTGCGTTACAATGAGCCCCTATTAGAACTATGATATTCTATTCTATACTTTTATGAATTTTATTGAAAAACTATGAGAAAAAGGTGAATAAAGACTGAGAGCCAATCTTCAGAAATTATTAATTATTATTATGTTTTGAACTATGCTCTATAGCTGTGTTTTGCCGTGCTTGTTGTCAAACTCAATTTTTTTTTTTATTATTAAAAAATGCCATTATTTTATTTTAAAGTTAATAATTGTATTCTATTGACAAAACATTTTAGTTGGTCTTGTATACTACTTTGATTAGATCAGATAACATTTTAATCTGCCATATGGTCATGTTACAATGTACTATGGGGCATGTTGTCACATTTCACTTCCATTCTTTGGGGGTAAATCAAGAAAAAATATGCACTGTATTAATAAAACAAAACCACATAATTGTACTAGACATGTGTGAAATTAATGCGGTAAAACATGAACACTCTGAACCTTAAGTAGGTTTACACAAACTGAGAAAGTCTAAAAGCGTGAGGTTGTGCCCCGCTCTCCCCTTATAGTAATAGCACGCTTGAACACACCTCTTTTCTGAAGGGTTGAGCTACACATGCAAACTTGCCTCCTTCTTTCTGTAGTTGCATATCAAGGTGATAGCAGTAAATAGAGATAACATTACGACAGTGGCACGAGAGTGAACTAATTCACTGACACACGAGGTCTTCCCTTTCACCAAGAGTGTTCTCCCAACAGATGGTGTTTTCATATCACACCGCAAAGTGTGTGCTAGGTCTTTCAGCAACATATGCTCTTTATAATAAATAATAAGCTGACTAATCTCACTCCGATTCACCCGTTCCTCTCCTCGGAGGATAATACGCCAGCTCTCTGATCTCATCAACTCAAACGGTGGGCCGCTGTCCCTGGATGTGTGTGACCTTCCGGCTCGGAAAAATACATAGCTTGTCAATGTAGTTGTTTTCTCCGTCTCGCTCCTTCAATTTCACTCTTGCTCTGCGTTACTCTTATTTTAGTTGTGGGAGGTGCAACACCAGCAGACAGAATCAAATGTCACGTCCACCCATTTGTCTTTATTACGAGCGCCTGTCCAACGCATCCGATTCCCACTCGCTCCCATCAACCGGCCCCTGCTGGGAAAGTCAAACAGAATTAAACCGTCCAAACGGGAAAACCCGGTCTCGGGTCGCAGCGGCTCGCAGGATAAACAGCGGCGACCGTTTCTCAGAGGTGCGAGCGACCAGAAGCGCTAACACTGAACCTCTGCTGTGAGAACGCTGGAGCCAGACGGAGCTTGGGAGACTCTTATTTAGTTTGTTAATTAGCTCAAACCTTTTGATCCCAATTTAAAAACCTGCCACGTTGCTGCGCTCGCCTCTTTTGTGCATTGCCCCGAGCAAAATAGAACGGAGCCCATTTTTCCCCCTTTGCTTTTCAAATAGTGTGGCATTCAAGTCCTCCCCCTTCACACACTCCCCCGTCACACACTCCCTCCGTTTGATGCGAGCTGCCTTTTCTGTCTGCCGACAGCCTGCAGAAACACACGTACGGATCACGTTTCCTTCAGCTTCACTGAGCATTGGTGACATTACGGTATATTGATTTAAATGTACATGTGAGGAGGTGAAAGTGAAAATGCACAAAAGACATTCCTATTATCTCAATTAGTTCGACTAGGCAGTGCGATTAAATTGAGAGCAAGTGCAGACTTAACCTTCAGAAATGTCTCCAATTTATTCGACGTGTGAAATATTTGATACACTAAAAAATTGTTTGCCTAACTTAATAAAACTATGACATTTCCCACCAGGTTGGAATGATAATTCACAAAAGAGATTCCTTTTATTTCTTCTTTATTATTCCTTTATTATTATGGTTCTAATGAGATTATATTGAGACCAAATGGAGATTTTTTCTTGAATTGCTAAAGTCTAAGTGTGCAAATATTTTGATATGTGAAATATTAGATAGTCTAACTTAATAAAATTATAACACACACATTTGAATAGAGTGAGTTGAGCTGCTCAACTTATTAATTCAGTTAGTTCACTTCAATTTCACATGAGTTATTATGTGATTTTCACTCAGAAATAATATACTTTTGCTGATGCAATTATAATTAAATGCAATAGTAAAAAAAAACACATCTATTGTCCCTTTTACTACAATGTATGGGCGGGAAAAGCAAGAAGAGACTGTTCTGCACTGAAATTAGCTCAGTTATTTCTTGTCGAGTTATGCCGTATCATTGTGTAGTCACCATAATGAAGCACAACTCAAAAAAACATAAACATAAACAGAACAATAAATACTAACAAGTGAACTTCCTCTTGCAGCATATCTTCTCTTCTCTGATGATGAGGGCGGGGCAACCTGTCACTCACATGAGATCAGCCAATAGCAAACCACCACCATCCAACCAGCCAATCAACTCCCCACGGACAAAATCAAGCCACACCTACATTTGTTCTTGTTCCAGAAGCGCTTCACTCGGATATAAGTCACTATAGGGGAAAAAAGACGAGCGCAACTTCCCTTTCATGACAACTGTGATTTCAACATTCACTCCCCTGATCTAATCACACTAATCTAATCAGAAATCCACTGTCCAGTTAATGCCAACAAAAATGAAATGTGCAGTAACAAACATTAAAGGGTTCAGATAACTTGCAAAATTTAAGTGGATTAAACATAATGAAATTAAGTGACAACATGGTTTAGCTTATTTTTAATTAAGTAAATTTAACAAACAGCAAAAATACTACTGTCTCGTCTTCCAGCTAAATATACAGACAGATTTAAGTAAGCCCTTTGTAGGCTGATTACCCTAGAAACCACCGAAGCATTTCTCTGTTTGTATGATTTTGACCCAGTGGTGTCAGTTTGGGGCGCATCTGTTTGTTTGTGCAACTGTGTCAGACAGTTCAGGAAGTCATTTGTTTTTGCAGTTTCATTTGGTGAAGCAGAAAGTACACAATTCACTTTTATCCTAGATCCGGGCTATTCAATTGGCGGCCCGCCAATCATCTCCATCCGGCCCGACGGCACCAACCTCCCTCCTCCTCTTTTCCTGGCGGTGCGGCAGATTTAGTTTGATACTTGCTCCGATTGACCTGAGAAACGTTTTACGTGCGAATATTTCAGCAGTTATATGTGTCCCGAATTTATGTTGACTGAACCAGCAATACCAATCATTCGTGAATGAATCATTCTTTTGGTTCGATTCTTTCTAAACTCGCTTGCATAACTGTGCGTTCACACCGCCGCCGGCGAGAGCGTCAAAGTGGCTGGTCAGTAACGGTCTAAAACTATTCGAATTCATTCGGACCGCTCCGTCGCTGAATCATCTGAAGCGGTTTCCCAGTCAGTACAGTAACAACAAATAGTTGCGTTTACTCCCGGTCCCGGACACTATTATTAAACAGCGTTGCGACAGCCATGGGAAGCGTTTCATTTCGACAGAAACCTCTCTGTTACAAACCACAAATCACTCGATGATTTAGTATTAAATCGAACGAAACAGCCTCAACATTCCCAACAATACTGATGAGGAAAGCAGGAGAAACATTGTGGCATGAACGAAATTAGAAGACTTTAAATCCCCTAATCACCCTTACAAACATTTACCATGAATGTACTGTAGTAATTTACTATGGGTTGGGCAGAAATGTGCAATATTTATATTGAATACTATGTAGTAATAAATAAATATAGTAAATATATATATTTACTATAATATTATACAGTATAATAGTAAATATAGTGATTTATATTGCATTAGATTTATTAGGTGGGTAGAGAAATATAACTTATGTTTGTTATGAAATTATGTCAGTTTCTTTGTAAAGGTGTGTATAGTTTTTAACTTGTGTTTAGGCATTTTTTATACAGTGGGAGTGAGTAGCCTGTGGTTATCAAGTCTCACTTTCATTTAAGCATAACAATTATAAATAAAATAATTATTATTTCTCACCAACAGCTACTAGTTTGTATAATTCATTTATTTGTTCCAAGGAAAATAGTTGTACACAGCTGTAAATTATCAAGTTTTTATTTATTATGGTTTTATATATCTGCATACTGTTGGGTACCACATTTTAAAGTAAATACCATACTTTTTTAGGGTTACTTTAGCTTATTTATTGAAACTGTAATGTTTCAATAAATAAGCTAAACCCCCAAACCAATCCACCGGCCCACCTCAACTTTTCAATTTGATAATCCGGCCCTCGAATTAAGCTAATTGAATAGCCCTGTCCTAGATGGTCTTAAGAAACATCACTACATCTTCAGAAAATATTGTACATCATTGTAAAACTGTACTCAGATGTGCCAATTTTGCAATCAAATATGACATTTTATATGACTAATTTATCTGAGTTATTCTATCCACATTTTTTATCTCTGTCTCTCACCTTTTGTGAACTTTTCAATCTTTTATGTCAGATCTGGAGAAGCATTTGAGACAACCTTGAGGTATGAAAGAGCTGAGGCATAAAACGTTCCTCTTGGACATGCTCTTATACGGTGACCGGGAGGGGACATGTTCGGTTCACTTAGTTTTGTCGTGGCCACAACATATAAACTCGTGGGAACGTGATATTAAGCCGTGGGAACGTCATAATATCTCGTGGGCACGAGATCGTATGTTGAGGGAACGACATCGGAATCTTCACACGCGACACGGGCTCCTCCTTTTACCCCGGTCATAATTTACTTTGTTAATTTTAGTTTCTCATAATTCGTTTTGGTTTATTGCCTAAAACGGGACTTTATTCGTGACCCAAGTATTTCGTTCAAGCCAGCAAATATCCGACGAAAAAGCTCATTCAACTTACGAATGCGCTTCAGGTGTCTTTCACTTATAACATACTTATGTCTTAATGCCAGAGACTGCAATATATCTTTATATGACATTCCTAATTCAAAGTAAAATGTTATTTCATCAGTCATCTCCATCTCCGACTGCTGTATATGTACAGTATTGACCGGTGTGGTACCCTCAACATAACTCATGGCCACGATAAATAGGTGTCGTTCTCTCAAAATATGAAGTCGTGGCCACGAGAAAAATATATCATTCCCTCAACTTATGATCTCGAGGCCACGACTCTACATCGCAATGATCTTGTGGCCACGACTTAATATGACATTCTCACAAATTAATATCTTGTGGCAGCAACAAAACTAAGTGAACCGAACATGTCCCCTCCCGGTCACCGTACTCTAAGGCCGGAAATAAAAGATTGGCTCAAGGAACACAATCTCATAATAAGAAAAACAACTCGGGCAAAATGGCCACTAATGAGGTTCATGGAAGGAATGCTAACAGATATCCGGCAGTCATTCTGAAGTACCTGGAACTTAACTCGACTTGCTTTCCTAATAGGCTCCTGTTGCAACCGCTAGCCCGTGATCTAGAGGCAAGACATGAGTTATTGTGATCATCAGTTCATTGGCACTCAAAGAGGTCTGCGGAGGTCAACCACAGCTTAGCTGAATGAGAACTGCCTTTGAATTTCTATTGAGTAACAGTTCTTTTTTCCCACGACTCCTTTGTCCTTCTGAGAATCTACAAGTGCTGTAGAAAGTTTCTGGTTTGGGAAGCATGCACTTAACTATTGTGTGTTTCAGCATTCCTGCAATAAAAGGCCTTTGCATCAGATTTGTTCCGTTCCCCTGAAGATAATTATTTGAAAAGATCAGCTTAGAAAGACGGACTGCAACTTTCATAAATGAAGTGCAGTTAGATAATTGTTGGTTTGCTTGAACAACCATTAATAAAAAGGCCATTTTTAAAGAGCAACAAAGCTTTTTTATGGATTTATCCAGTTTTTCTCTATATACTTTTCTATGCATTTGTGTAGCAGGGGAGATTGGAGTGGGAGCGGAGAGTGTTGACCTCAAGATATAGTGGTGGTGGAGGTCAAGAGACCCACGAGTCCCAGAGCATCTCAAATGGATGCTCCAAAGAAACAGCACTTTGCAAGTGAAAAGAGGGTGAGATGTTATATAAGCAATATACATTTTCCAGGAAAAGAAGTCAAAGTCTTGTAATGGTCATTGATGAGTACATCCAACAGTGTTGGACATGTTTGGTAAAAAACAATAAGAACTTTGCTTGGAGTCTCACTTTCTGGCCTGAGATTGTTCATTTTGCGACTTAGGCAGTTTTTATGTTCTTGCCTGTAGGAAATAAATAATGAACTGCAGATTAAAAGATCACCAGCACTGTAGAGATCCAATAAAAACAAGTCCCTGCATGGAAATAGACTGTGTTGAACAATAAGTTTGAATACAGAATGATGGTGAAAGAATAATTAGCTGATTTAATTACCACACTGTTCATTGATCGACATCAGATGTGAACTTGAGGTCGTGAAATTTGCATGAATACACAGAGTTGGAAATCAATGGGTATTATTTAGCTTTAAAGAGTAAGATAAATAAATATTCATTCTACTTTAGTCCCGAAAAAAAATAATTTCACAATGAAACAAGTGGCGGTAATTTGCCATGCATTGTTGTGGTTGCACTGGTTTATTCATCATGATAAATGGTTTGTCAAAACACTCTGCAGTTGAGTTTTGTAAGTAACATTTAAGACTGCTGATGCACCTCATGAAAACTGTATACTGAAATTATTTATTGCTTTGAGAGATACACATTTAATCTTGGCATGTCTATAGAATATGCACTAGCTTGTAAGGCACGAACACAAAGCTATTACTGAACCGTAAGCCAACAGCTAGTACGGGAAATGTCAGGGGTAGTGTAGAGTCATTCAGGCAGGAGATGAGAGCAGCAAGGTGAACTCTGATCTGAGGAGCTAAAAGATTACCAATAAACACAAGAAAACAAGGGCTTTTGCTGCCGCCCTTGACAATAATGCAACGTCTGGACTTTGAAAGGTACCGCATAAAGATTGGACCACTATAAAGCTCAGAAACGGCAATGTTTTTTGAATGCGTAAATCGATTTGCTTTTAAATGTCATGGACAGTCAAGGCAGGAAACCACACACAAGCAAACTCAGATGTTGTTATAACTATGACATTTTTCATATTCAGATTCATCTTTGTTGTATCAGGCATTTATTTAGCTGATGGTTGTGAGGTTATGTGCCTCGAGTTATCAAAAAGTTACCCAGTGTATATGTCTGCATTTGTGCACTTGTCCATAGTGGTAAAAGTCATCATCCACACATGAACACGTTAAAGTTTCAGTGATAAATCATCGGTTATGTTTGACATTAGTTCACTCCAGGTTGTGGGTCTTAAAAAGGATGAATGAAACCCTGTGATTGAACAACATGAAACGAAGCAGTGATTGAAAAGAAAGAGGCACGTCTAGGCCAGGGGACAATCAGTGGGTCTTTGTGCAGTTTTCCCAGCCGGTAATGACATCTGGAACGCCTCGTGCATAGAAATAGGCATTAGTGCTCGGGCAGAATCCGGTGTGGCTGCAACTCTACAAAGATGACAGAATCCACACAGCGAGCGTCTGCGGGATGGGGCCTATTAGAGACCGAGATCTGTTAGAGCTGCTGACAGACTTGAAAAGAAAGACTTGAGAAGATATTACCTCCAATTATGGGGCTTCCTGACCAGTGTGATCAAGTGTAACTGGGAAGGCTGAGCCCTTTCAAACTCTCGACACGTCAACTTGTTTTTCAGAGGTCTCACGATGATATAGAATGGCTTTCTTTCCTCATTCCTTCATCCCTCGAACTCCACATCCTTGTCCTCAGCCCTCTCATCTCTTTTCCTTAAAGATCAGCGATGCAGGGCTGAGCGTTTCAAAGTCCTGAGAACAAAAAACACCCCACGTTCTCTGAAACGTAAAGTGTTTTTGTGGGGGACTCAACTGCGAAGTAGACCTCATCCTGTCAAATTGCAAATTTAATCCTATCCAGCATGTGCAAATGGTTGTAATCCCCACTGGGACACAATGGTCTGTTCACTACTCCTCCAACCCCTGCCTCATCTGGCTGGATTATAATGTTTCTATTTGAGTAATGATTGCCAATTACACATCTTTATATAATGGCCCTATTGCCATTTGGGTCTGCGCTCAAGTGCATGTTTAAGGATTTTATAAGCAGATGGAACATGAAAATGATTATCATCCCCTCAATCAACTAACCAACCAATAAATCAATTAATAAGTGAACCACATAGCCAACCAGTCAGTCAATCTGTAGTCTGTGACATCAGTGGTCCAATTAATCAACCAGTCAACCAACTGTCAATCAATTAGTCAAATAACCAACTCAGTAACCACCCAAACTACATTACCAACCAGTCAGTCAATCCCAGTAATTCTCGTCTGTGATATTAGTGATTTCAATCAACCAATTAGTGAGTCAATCAATTGCCCAATCATTCAACAAGCCAATCAGTCAGTCAACTAACCAACCCTGCTTCCCAATGTCCATACTATCCATCCTAAATAGTATGTAAGATTAGAATAAGTGTGTCCCAAAGCATTTTATGTTGAAAAGAGTATGTCAAAAATCCCTGGAAGGTCTACTATTTCCGGTAGATTTTGCAATAACAATGTGGACTTTTATGAAGATCTGTTTGGCAATTAACTTTTAAATGCATAATTATGCATTACTATGAGGAGAGTCCACATGATAGACCAGCAACTGCAGATCAACGTGCTTCTGCATTTCTCTCCAATACAGTTGGAAATTAAATGAAATGAAATGTGGAGGATTTTAACTGTGACAAGATGATTGACAGGCGTGTTTACTGTGACAGGATGCGACAGAGAGCAACCGTTAAAGACGCTATTGTATGACGTGCTAGTTTGTCCCAAAGTTTGTCTACTCTTTTGCTAAACACTCAAAAGTATGTACTTTTAGAGCGTAGTATAAGTAGGCGAATTAGGACACAGCACAACTCACCAACCACAACCAACTCCTGTATCAACAAGCCAATCAGTCAGACAGACAACTAACCAACTCATCAACCACCCAAACTACATTGCCAGCCAGTCAGTCAATCCCAATAACTCTGGTCTGTGACATTATTTCAATCAACCAGTCAGTAAATCAATCGGCCGATCATCCAACAAGCCAATCAGTCAGTCAACTAACCAACCCCGCGTCTCAATGTCCATACTATCCATCCTAAATAGTATGTGAGATTAGAATAAGTGTGTTCCAAAGCATTTTATGTTGAAAAGAGTATGTCAAAAATCAACCACCCAAACTCCTGAACCAACCAGTCAAACTGCCAATCAATCAATCAACCAATCAATCAACCAATCAATCAATCAATCAATCAATCAATCAATCAATCAATCAATCAATCAATCAATCAATCAATCAATCACCTGACCATCCAACAAGCCAATCAGTCAGTCAACTAACCAAGTCATCAACCACCCAAACTACTGTACCAACCAGTCAGTCAGTCAGTCAGTCAGTCAGTCAATCTCCCTAACATCCATCAAGCCAATCAGTCAGTCAACTAACCAACTCACCAGTCAGTCAATCTTAGCATCTCTGATCTGTGACATCAGTTCCTGACACTGTCAGGCTCAAAGTACCTTTTCTGTGATTTTCCAGTAATCTGAGTGGCTTGATTTGTCTCAGCTAGAGGGGATAAGCACTGATTGCCTTCCCCAGGTCTTGATGGCAAGTCGGAGTGCTCTCCCCTCAAAAGGAACGCGCTCCTCTGGGGACTGATTGGCTTCTTGGCCCTCACAGTGCTGGCTGACATGTTAGCTGTGTAATGCCGGTACACCTGACAAAGCCCTCATGATTGGAAGACTTTCTCTGTCCTGCCGAGCCTGAAGTATATCAGTTATCTTGTGTGAATTTGCCCCAGTTCGCAAATGTTGCGTCCGTGGTGGATTATCAAAAGGTGATGGATGTTTCACCCGGTGGACTCCTGACAATATTTGGGATGATGAAGAGATGAGTTGGTAACGAAATAACAGGACAGAAATGTTCCCTGCACACAGTGTTCAGACCATCAACAATACAGCTTTTATTGCATTGCATATTTTTATAGCAAATCGAGCAAAGTTTTTTTGTCAAACAAAGGAGTGAATTCACTGAACAGATGAATCATTTTTGCACACTGCATTTCATTGCAAAACCTACCAGTAATCCAGTTTAACCAGGTGCTAAATGCACTGAAAAAGCACTGCACCAATATGTAAACAAAGTAATTCTCATTGTTTTCAGCGCAAACGTGCCTAATTTCTATGCAAATTAGTCTTATTATATATTGTGCCTTATTCACAAATCTCTAGTTTTCTGTCATAAATACAATTTGCCATAAGCACCGCACAAGCAATAAACTGATTTTCATTGAACAGAGACGTTTGTGTACAATTTCTATTGATCATGGCAGCACTCATTCATTAAATGATGTAGAAGAGCATTTTAGGCTTATATCCAGATGCAGATGAATGCACTTGCAGCATTTTAAAGAGCCGATTCAGGTGCTTGGATGACAGTGGCGGAGGAAAACTGTAGCGCAAAGTCTCGTTTGAATTTCAATAGCGTGACACTTTGGCCCTGTTTACGCCTGGTATTAAGATGCGTTTTGGTCAATCGGATCACAAGTGGACGACGCTAAATAGGTGTAAAACGGTCTAAAATGGTCCACTTTCGACCACTTCCAGAGGTATTTGTAAATGCATTAGACAGGATTGCTCTCATAGTGTAAACGCTCATGTGGTCGAATGTGTTCGAACAGTCACAAAAGACCGTCTACTGACCTGATGAGTAAACATTATGAGAAGAACGCTAGCCAGACGTGATTTAAACTGTCGCCTCAAGACCCAAGTTTGGTTTGATCTTAATCAAGTGATAAAGTGTGAGTCGTTTGGCCCGCTGGAATTCCCTGTTATGTGAGAGAAGAATGACTGATGACACTTACCGAAACCAGATTGCAGTTACTGACACTGTGGAAATATGGTGTTTTGGCAGATTATTTATTTATTTATTATTTACTGTATTGCAAATGATAATGCTATTTCTTAAATTCCCTTAAATTAACTTTCAACTTTTCAACTTTCTCATTCAAGGTTGTTTTTATTGTTTTTGCACATTTAGAATATATATTTTTTTTCCATTACAAATTTCATACATGTGACTACTATGATCTTAGTAATGTAATTCAATAATATCTAGTATCATTCATTTCTGTTGAGGGAAACACAACAATGTAATATCTTGAATGATCGAACATTTTTTACATTTTGAATGTATTTTGGTATATTGTATTATTTAGAACATTTATATTTCCACTTATTTCCACATATTTCTATTTATTTGACATATTTAGCAAGTTTATTCATGGATTTCAAAATTGAGACTGTTTACAGATCGCATGCTGAAATTAGAGTGATTGCCTAATATATGCTTGCAGAAAATGAACTAATAAACTACTAATACCAGATTGCAACGACCACATTGCATTGATGTGCATTTCATAATACACAGATTCTGAGGGCATCACTATTTGATGTGCATAATTCCAGCGTATTCCAGTGAATAAGCGACGCTATCCTTTGTGCATTTAGAACGAGCACGAGTTACTTTTTACTCAATGGCACATTAACTTTGAATGAATGTGTACTGTACTTTGTTATAGGGTCAGTTGATGAAATCTCAGTGTTCTGCTCTGACATCAGCCAGACATGCGTTAATGTCAGGGCAGAGCATTGTGGGAATGTACGGCCAGAATAGATAAGTGCTAGTTGCTATCTGGCTGTCAGGTTTTGAGCAATGAATGACATGGAAACCAGCTTTTCTCAACTATCACAAAATGGAGGCGCTCTAATGACTTTTTTAGCAAGGCAATTTTAATAGAACATCTCTAATAGCATTCACAATAATTTCATTTGGAGACATGATTGAAAGTAAGAGAATCTGGAAATGAAAGGAGGAAAAAGCCATTTTCTCTTTTGTTAATTTATATGAAGGACTCGATGTTCTTTTCTTTAGTGTATTATTCTCGTGGGACAGAGCAAGTTTCTTTTCATTGTGATGTGTACTTCTGCATTGAATCTTAGGCAATCCATCAGAGCGTTCAAGACATTTATCAGACAAATAGAGGAACAACATGTGCAAAAAAGTGACTGCAAGGATAATACGAAATACAGGACAGCACATCGGTAACAAACCTTGAAGACAAACTATTGACTATAATGATGGCAAATACCTGCTGGACTTATGGTTTACAGAAGAGACTGTTTGCAGTTCAAGATGAACTTAGATTGACCTTTCCTTTCCAATCCACTATAAATGGATGTAACTGGTGATAGAGTCAGTGTTACTACACCAATGTGACATATATGGAATAAAAAAAATAAAAAATACTATTTATCTCGCATCATTCTGACTGTTTTCCCCCTCAGAATTGTGATATAAGCATGCAGTTGCAACTTATAAAGTCTGATTTGCAAAATATAAAGAAATAGAGTCAGAATTATTAGATATAAACTCACAATTGTGAATTATAAAGTCGCATTTTATACACAATTATACACTCAGTTATAAAGTTGTGAGATAAAAAGTCGCAATTACCTTTTATTACACTTTCTAAGTGATCTTATGAACCACTGACAACTTATTATAGATATGTGTATATAGATATGCTTAGCACATTATAGATATGCTTATAAATAAAAACTAAAAACAATACAATAAAAGTAAAAATTACAAAAATAAAGCATTTATAGTTGTATTTATAAACTGCTTAATAATGTCTATTAATGCTTTAGAAATGATGAATTAACTGTTATTATAAAGTGTTACCAACATTTTAACATTTTGTTTTTAAACATGAAACATTTTATTATGTTTATTAATCAATTTTCCTTGTGAGGACCAGCAGAAAGTTCTCATAAAGCAGGGAATCTCAAGATTTACTATCCTTGTGGGGACATTTGGGTCCTAGCTAAACACACACACACACACACACACACACACACACACACACACACACACACACACACACACACACACACACACACACACACACACACACACACACACACACACACACACACACACACACACACACACACACACAATCCACCAAACCTTCTGATTAAAACAATATTAACCACACTCGTTGGCCTTAACATTCATTTAAATAGTTTAGGGTTCAGTTTTAGACTTCAAAACACAATTTGCAGCAGAGGGAACTTCATATCAAAGTTGAAGATAAATATCCTGCCGAGTTACACGAGTTACAGGGCGTGTTTCAAGCATCCCATATTCTCCTTCATTTATGATGATCGTTTCTGGTCAGATTTAACATGTGTTGTGTTGTATATTGCCACGATGCACCGCAACTCTTTTTGGTAGGTGTTCTTTATCCGTTTAGCTTTTGAATGGAAGCATAAGCTTCTTGTTTTGTAGGATAATCTCTAAATCTTGTAAAAGTGCATAATTTATCTATTTATTTAAAGTTGCTGCCTTCCCCTTGATGTGTGCAATTGCATTTCAGCGGCTGCCATCTATTATCTAATCTTTCTCTAAATGAAGTGGCGACTGTAGCCACAGGCAAGTTCATGTTCGGTTAAAATGGAGTCCTACTTTTTTTCTCCGTCCCCAAACTCTCTGCATTTACTCCGCAGCCCTTCGGGTAAAAGCTAGAATTGTGTCTAGCTGGATCTGTGCCCTAATGTTTTTGTCAGCTGCATCTCTTCACACATTCTCTCTTTCCATTCAAGAGGAAGAGATGAGCTCTCTTTTCTCCTGCAGCCTTCCTCTACAATTATCTAGTTCCTACATTGTTCATGCATTTGCATGCAAGTCGTTTTTTTTCTGGTTTTCCTGTCTTGCCCTGTGAAAATTTCCTTTCTATTGTCCCCTCAGAGAAGATTACAATGTGACAATACCGAATTTGTATAATTAAACGTGCTAGTGCGGAGGACTACGTGTCTGTGTTGATGATAGACCTGAGTCGCTGCGAGAGAGGAGAGGGCGAGGAAAATAAATCCTGATTGCTCTCTAAACTGCATTAACATAAGAAGTGGAAGTCAGTTGCAGAAGAACAGTTTGCAGTGGCGTTGCATGTTTGCTCAGTGAAGACCGGGTGACGGCCTTTAAAACGGATGGAGATTCGTGAAGGGCATGTTGAGCAGAAGAAACAGATGAGCGAGATTTGTCTGATGTGTTCAACGATGGTGAACGTGAGATTTGTTTTGCATTCTCAACAAAAAAGACCCCTGGAAATGTCAAGAAATTCTTGACTAAAGACAAACCAGGTTAGCCCTTTGCACTCGGTTGGATTGGAGACATTGCTGATGAGAAATGCGTTTGGACAGTTGACCTGCGTGGACTTGTCTTTTCTCAGACTAGTAGAAAGAAAACATCCAAAATACACATTTGAGTGTTTATTTTATTGCATTTGTTGCTCTTGAAAGGCCGTTTTCTCAAAAAGAGTCAGAAATGTCCTCTTCAGTAGCAGCGCGTCCTGAAATGTTATGGCTCTGCAAATGAGTCTAATTAAATATTCAATCATTCGCCCAAATTTCCAGAACAGAAATCTGAACATTGGATCAAGAATTCTTGTTTAATTTTGTTGACATTCGAGGTCAAGGTTTTTCCAGAGGGGATTTTGGATTTCTCTCTTTCTCATTCCATCAATCAAAAATGACTGTCAACAGCCAGAAAAAATAAAAATAAAAATAAAAAATCACCATATTTTAAGTAGGGCCTAATAAAGTGTTACATTATTGATTGTTCATTACCCACCCCTAAACCGACCCATTTGAGTGAAACACACAATATAACAGGCAGATACAACTACAGTCACAATTTATTCAAAACGTACAGTTTGATCTGTGTGAATGGATCGATCACCGTCTCCATCTGCTGTAGATCCTGTGCACACGCTCAAAACCCGCTGGACGAAGAAGCCTTGCGTCAGCTTTGATTGTGAAGTGCATTGGCTCTCGTGTGTCTCGTGACCGACTGCGTCATGCTAAAGAGTCCGGCATGTCTTCATCTGAATGAGAATGAGATATGACTGCAAAAAATAAAAAAATAAAAAAAATAACTTTTTGATCTGTATTTACAGCAGAGTTATAGTATATGTTGTGATGCCCGACCAGCGGGAAGAGGAAGAACGTATATAGAAAGCAGTAATTCAATATGCTCAGATTCATTGGCAGCATTAAGAACATTCGGTTTGGCCAATCAAGCTGCAGATATGATCTTATTCTTGAAATAATGCAGTGCATATACAGAATTAATAATCAGGGCATTGCAATTTCATTGATTAGGGTTCCAGCGCATGTTGGAGTAGAAAGAAATGAGACGGCAGATAAGTATGCTAAAAACTCATTGAACATGAAAAATTTAAAAAAAATAATAATAATTGGGGTCCTGACCAAGCATCCATATGTGACGAGCTGGGAGTAAGAACGAATGCCTTCATGTACTGTGATCAACTGGGGAAAGAGTAATGACATCTGTTAGTTACATTTTATTTTTACCCCTTTTCACATGTATTGTCTTGCATTAAACAGATAGCGCTGACTGTAAATTAAGCCTTGTTTAAAGTTGTTAGAAATAATATTTTATACAAGCAATAAGCCATTTAAAATAGGTTTTATCCATTCTCCATGTTAAAGGATAAGTTCGGTATTTTACACTTAAAGCCCTGTTTACAGATCGTTTCTGATGAAATAGAACGGTTAAGATTGAAATTTGGACAGATGCTGCTGGACCGAGAATTTTCGGTTTCTGTGGTAGCACCCCCCCCCCCCCCACCCACCTACCTTCACAATGGCTGCATAGGTGCACTGGAACAATCCTTCCTAAAACACATTCAACTTTCGTTTACAAAGACGTGAAACTCACCGAGTGGTCAGGGGTGTTCACTGATATGCTCACACAAAAATCGCTGCAAAAGATGCTTTCCAACAGGTTTTATCGTAGTTTATGTGCAACTCCATTGACTTGTATTGGATGTGCTGTGAGGTACAGTATTACTCCGCCGCCGGAAACTGGGCTGGAGTGTCTATTATTCAAGCTCTCAGCGGAAGAATGTACGGGTGTGAGACGTTTGGAAAAATAGATCCAGTTTTACAACGAATGGTAAAACACCTGTTGGAAAGCATCTTTTGCAGCGATTTTTGTGTGAGCATATCAGTGAACACCCCTGACCACTCGGTGAGTTTCACGTCTTTGTAAACGAAAGTTTAATGCGTTTTATGAAGGATTGTTCCAGTGCCTGTAGGCTGCCATTCTGTAGGTGGGGGGAAAACGAAAGAAACCGATACTCGGTTACTCACGTAACCTCGGTTCTCTCTAGAGAGGGAACGAGTATTGCGTAAGCTTGCTTACGCTGCGGGAAAGTCTTCTTTTCTCGAGATACTGAAGCCAAAATTATCCTTAATTTCATTTTTTGTCAACGCAGTGCAGCTGCGGGCAGCTGAGCTAGAGCGGCATACTGCGCGCTCATTGGCTGCCGCGCGGCAACTGCTTAAGCCTACCAGTGAGCCTGGCGTGACGTCACGCCCAATGAGGGCGCGCGCGCCCTCGCGCGTCACAGCCCGCCAGAATGGGCGGCGTCAGAGCGTATATAAGGAAGGCTCGTAGGCTATATTCTCTGTTTTCTGTCGAATGAAGCGACACGAGCTACAGGCTTCAAGCACGGCAGGGAACGCAATACTCGTTCCCTCTCTAGAGAGAACCGAGGTTACGTGAGTAACCGAGTATCGTTCTCTTACGAGAGGTTCTCTCGTATTGCGTAAGCTTGCTTACGCTGCGGGAACCCCTTGTCCACGCCGTGCGAGCCTAACAATCACATATGACTCTATGAAGAGCATAGAGGTGAAAAACAGGTGGCCAGCGGTGCGGGCCAACACATGTTCATAAGCACATCTAGGGAACGCAAGAACGGCAAGGCCGGTCTATGTATACTGACCCTGAGCGTGCAGCTCAACAGACAAGCTAGTCAATAGTACAACCTGCGCATATGGGCAGGACATGAACACGACTAGACTGACAGAAGTTTTGCTTCCAGGTTATAAAACCTAACAAAAGTGGAGGGGGACGCCCAGCCCGCCGCCATACAAATGTCATGAATGGAAATCCCGCTGGACCATGCCCACGATGAGGCCATGCCTCTGGTGGAATGAGCCCGTATGCCCAACGGACATTGCAGGTCTTTTGACGCATATGCTGCCGCAATAGCGTCCACTATCCATCTGGATAGCGTCTGTTTCGAGGCGGCGCGACCCTTAGCGCGCCCTCCAAACGAAACGAAAAGCTGCTCTGAGAGCCTGAAGGCTGCAGAGCGCGTGACATAACACCTTAACGCCCTGACCGGGCAAAGGCGGTTGACACCCTCCTCACTGCCGGATGACGGCAGGGCCGATAGGGTAATGACTTGAGCCCTAAAGGGAGTACCTAACACTTTGGGGACATAGCCGTGCTTCGGTTTGAGAATGGCTAACGAGTCGTTAGGTCCAAACTCGAGGCACGACGCGCTGACAGACAGCGCATGCAAATCACCCACTCGTTTGACTGAAGCCAGAGCTAGCAGAAAAACGGTTTTAAGCGTCAAGTATTTCAACTCCACAGAGTCCAAAGGCTCGAACGGATGCACTTTCAGGGACTCTAGGACCAGGGACAGGTCCCAAATAGGGACTGACGGGGGCCGGGGAGGGTTCATCCTCCTGGCCCCGCGCAGAAAACGGGTGATGAGTTCATCAGAGAGAAGATCTCTCCTCACCGGGATCGGCCATGGGGCTGTGTCTGTCAGCCTCATTAGCTCGGGAAACCATGGTTGGTTTTCCCAGCGCGGGGCTATGAGGAGCGCTGCGCAGTTCGTCTCCCTGATCCTCGCTAGCACTTGAGGCAGCATCGAGATCGGGGGGAACGCATACAGCGGAACGCTGGGCCAGGTCTGGGCCAGCGCGTCCTCGTGTTTCGAGAAAAACCTCTGGCACTGAGCGTTCTCGCTCGCGGCGAAGAGGTCGATCTCCGCTTTGCCAAAGCGATGCCAAAGCGCTTGGACCGTCTGGCGGTGTAGAGACCATTCCCCTGGGGGAACGTTGTCCCTGGACAGTCTGTCCGGGCCGTCGTTGAAACGACCGGGTACATGAGCTGCCCTTAGGGAGCGCAGCGGGCCCTGAGCCCAGGATAGGAGGCGCTCTGTGAGAGCGCGCAGGGCTCTGGATCTGATTCCGCCCTGGCGGTTCACGTAAGACACTACTGACATGTTGTCCGAGCGGACTAGCACATGGTGTCCCCGTAGGAGTGGTAGAAAGTGCTTCAGCGCTTTCTCGACCGCCAGCATCTCTAGACAGTTTATGTGAAGGCTTTTCTCCGTATTCGACCACCGGCCGCAAATCGGACTGCCCTCGTGAGTCGCTCCCCAACCCATGTTGGACGCATCTGTCGAGACCACTTTGCGGTGTGCGATGACCCCCATCGACACTCCCCGCTGAAACCATTCGGCCGCCAGCCAGGGCTGCAGGGCTGAGACGCAGCGCTGAGTCACTCTGACTGGTGCACGGCCCGAAATCCATGCTTTGCGGGACACTTCCGACTTTAGCCAGCACTGAAGCGGGCGCATTCGAAGTAAACCCAGCTGCAGGACCGCTGCGGCTGACGCCATATGGCCCAAAAGCCTCTGAAAGGTTTTTAGGGGAAAAACTTTTCCCACCTGAACGGAAGCGGCGAGGTGCCGAACACGGCGCGCGCGCTGTGTTGACAGTCTGGCCGTCATCGCCGCCGAATCCAGATCTATACCCAGGAAAGTGATAGACTGGCTGGGGGTTAGAGAGCTCTTGTCCCAGTTCACGGAAAGACCCAGGCTTTCCAAATGACCGAGAAGCGCTTTCTTGTGAGAAACTAGTTCCTCTGTTGACTGCGCTATAATGAGCCAATCGTCCAGATAGTTCAGAATTCGCATCCCTTTCGATCTCAGGGGTGCGAGGGCCGCGTCCATGCACTTCGTAAAAGTACGGGGTGCCAGGGACAAGCCGAACGGCAGGACGGTGTACTGATATGCCTGACCGTCGAAGGCGAATCTCAAGAATGGCCTGTGACGGGGAATAATCTGAATCTGAAAATACGCGTCTTTCAGATCGAGAGAGATGAACCAGTCCCCCGGGCGAATCTGCGCGAGGATTTGACCGGTCGTGAGCATTTTGAACGGTCGTTTCACGAGCGCTTTGTTCAAATATCTCAGATCTAGTATAGGTCTGAGCGCTCCGCCCTTCTTGGGTACGAGGAAATAGCGGCTGTATAAGCCTGCCTCGGCAGCCAGAGGGTGAACCCGTTCTATCGCACCTTTGTGCAGTAAATTCGCTATCTCTGTGTGAAGCAGATGGGCTGCATCTGCTTTCACTTGTGCCTCGACCCGGGCGCGAAAACGCGGGGGGCGGCGAGCGAATTGAAGCGAATAGCCCTTTATCACTGTGTTTAATACCCATTCCGACATTCCCGGAATAGCTTTCCATGCATTCGCACTCATAGCTAGGGGTCGGATTGCCTCCGGGTCCCGCCCGCCGCACAGCGCGGGACGGGGAGCCTGTGGCGGTATGTGCGCGAGTCGCGCAGTGACAGTGAGGGGAGACGGGGGCTCGCTGATAGCGGCAGCCGGCTGAATGACGCTGTGAGAGAGCGTTTTGAGCGACGGCTCGCGGCGCGGAAGCGGGGCGGGCTCGTGAGTGTGTACATGAGAGCGTGCGTGCTGTATAGCGGGCACAGGACTCTTTATTAACGCACAGCCGGCGGTGGAGTGCTTTCGTCCCCGAATGTGTGAGGCAGAGCGGGCACTGTGTAGGTGTGAGCACTGGGTTGTGGGCACGTGACCTACAGCTAACACTCGAGCGGCCGTAGCGCGCTTTATGTGAGTGCACTCTGTGGGGTACACAGGGGGGATTGTGCTTGTGTGTAGTGATGAACACTGGGGTGTGGGCATGTTTACTACACTCATAGCACTGACGGCGTGAGCCGGATGACCAGATTTTACACTCTTTATTCGATTTATCTGGGTCGCCGTAAAAACGGCGTTTGTGTGCAGGCGAGAGAGTTGAGAAACTGGCTCGTTGGCTGCGGTGGACACTACTGCAGTAGCCTTTATCAAGGGGACTGGCAGAGGGATACAGGTTAGCTTCGACGGCGGTCCGGCCGCGGCGGGACTCAACCGTCTTTTCCTCCTTGCGAGTGCTAGGAGGATTTCGCAGGCTCGGTTTTCAGCGAAACTCTAGGCCGGGGACCCCGCGGGGGTGGCGGCCTGTGTTGGCTGGTGGAGCGGGACCTGTCGGGAGGGGCGCCGCGTGGGGCTGCGTGCAGGAGGCTGAGTTTTAGAGCGGCCTGCAGCGGAGCTCGAGCGGCGGGGCAGGAAGAGGTTCATGGCCTGTGACGCCTTCTGAACTTCCGAGAAGCTGTCCACGAGGCCACTTACCGCGGGGCCGAAGAGGCCGGCGGGTGAGAGCGGGGCGTTGAGAAAGACGGACCGCTCTTGCTCTCCCATGTCGGCTAGCGTTAGCCAGAGGTGGCGCTCAATGACAGTCAGCGAAGCCATAGATCGTCCGATCGCTTGGGCTGCTGTTTTCGTCGTGCGAAGGGAGAGATCCGTCGCACTGCGCAGGTCGGTCAAAGCAGATTTATCAAGTTTTCCCTCGTCGAGCTGGCTGAGGAGGTCGGCTTGGAAAACTTGTAAAACCGCCATTGTGTGCAGGGCTGAGGCGGCTTGCCCAGCGGCGGAGAAAGCGCGGCTGGCAAACGCCGAAGTAGTCCTGCAGGCCTTGGACGGGAGGGCAGTCTTTGAGCGCCATCTCGCGGATGGGGGGCAAAGATGCGCTGCAACCGCTGGTTCGACCGGTGGGATCCGGTCATACCCTTTCTCCTTGGCTCCGTCTACGCGAGAGAGAGTAGATGAGGCCGGAGAACGGAGTCTGGCCGAAACTGGAGCGTCCCAGGATTTGGTAAGCTCCTCGTGAAGCTCCGGCAGAAAAGGCGCTGGCCTGGACACTGGAGCTCGTCGACTGGCGGGCAGGAAGCACCCGTCGAGTCTGTTGGGCGGGGTCGCCGCTGGCGGGGACCATTCGAGGCCCAGGTGTTCGACTGCTGCCGTGAGGAGGCGGAGAAGCTCGGCGTCCACACTGGCGTGAGTCCTGCTGGACGCTCTGGTGGAGGAGGCGGAGCGGACAGAACCGGACCATTCCTCGCTGTCCGACGCCATTAGTGAGCACGTGTCCAGTAGCGCGTCATCATCCGCTTCATCCCCTGAGGCGACGGCATCGAGGGCGTGAGCCGTCGGCTGCGCGTCGGGAAGCGGGGGCGGAGAAGGAGAGAGCGAGGCTCGCGGGAGAGGCTCCGGCGAGGCCTTGGCTCGAGTCTCGGGCTCCGGTGGTCGCTGCGAGCGGCGTTTCTTCTTACGCGGCCCGAGGACAGTTGGAGCAGGTTCCGTGAAGAGGGCGAGTCGAGCCCGCAGGGTCGACATCGGCAGCTCTTCACAGAAAGCGCAGCCGCCCGTGGAAAGCGCGACGGCTGCGTGGTCCCGGCCCAGGCAGAGAGCGCAGTTAAGATGGCGGTCTCCGTCGCTGAGCGCGGAGCGGCATGAGCCGCACGTGGTGCGAGGCATTTGCAACAACGCCTCTGCTCTTTTAGAAAAGTGCTGCGGAAGCAAGAACACACACAAAAGAGCTTGCAAAGGATATTCGCCGGATAGCTGAGCTGGCACGGCAGGCTGAAGGCGGCGAAAATCGTCCGGCTTCCTCAGGCTGACCTAAGCTGGCTCGTTAGCTGGGCCTTAAAGGACAACGGCGACGGCTTCCTCTCCGAGATCAGCGATGCGAGTGCTTCGCTGAAAAGACAGAAATCAGAGAATATAGCCTACGAGCCTTCCTTATATACGCTCTGACGCCGCCCATTCTGGCGGGCTGTGACGCGCGAGGGCGCGCGCGCCCTCATTGGGCGTGACGTCACGCCAGGCTCACTGGTAGGCTTAAGCAGTTGCCGCGCGGCAGCCAATGAGCGCGCAGTATGCCGCTCTAGCTCAGCTGCCCGCAGCTGCACTGCGTTGACAAAAAATGAAATTAAGGATAATTTTGGCTTCAGTATCTCGAGAAAAGAAGACTTTCCCGCAGCGTAAGCAAGCTTACGCAATACGAGAGAACCTCTCGTAAGAGAACTAAAATTCTCGGGACAGCAGCATTTGTCCAAATTTTAATCTTAACCGTTCTATTTCATCAGAAACGATCTGTAAACAGGGCTTTAAGTGTAAAATACCGAACTTGTCCTTTAAAATAAGTGTCATCTGCAGCCCCTTGTGACGTATCAAGGCAGTGCCTAAAAAAAGTAGATTCCCACATAAATCATATAACATTGGACCAAGTATGGAGCTAACCCCTCAGCTGATTTGCTGCGGTTGAACAGTTGTTTCCTGGGAATAATCTCGTTTTGTACTTCAATAGATGATCACAGGTGTTACATCTGATTTAAATGTTCTAAACATGCTTCAGTGTAATTGCACGTGCGCCTCTTTGGAGGTTTTGCCATTTGAATTGCATTACGGTTTTGTGCATAAAACAGTCCTTTCATTCTTTCAACGGTTCTGTAATGACGCTCGATTAGCATTTGTTTGTTTTGTAATTTGGTCTTTGTACCACTATCTTCAATTGTTTGATTATGTTTTATACATCAGATAATAATGAGCACAGTAAAGCCGCTTTTAGTTTGTATCATTTGATTGTAAATTTACCAATGAGCGTTTAGCATGAGTAATGTCCGTGGGCAGGAACACTGTAACAGCGCTGCCTTATGCCATCATAATTGAAGAATAAGTCTCATATGACATGTTTACCCATTAATGGATTTGTCTTGATTAAAAAAAAGAAAAAAAAAGACCATTTTGTGCACTTTGCTACAGTGTTTGTCTGTTGCATTTATTTTCAACTCATGCAGGCAGATTTTTAAAATGAGGATTTAAGGCGAAGCTTGAATATTGTGTTCTGCATTGTCATTTTGACATAAATAATTCATAGTTATAAGAATGAGTGTCCCTAAAATGTCAGTCTGATCTGACCCATCTGTTATCTGACATCATCATAGGTCAGATGAGTGCAGACAATCATATTCCTTTTTATTATTATTTGACGTAGGTTTAGAATAGTTTAGCATTTTTATAATGAAAATGCTGATCAAGCTTGTTTTTTTCTCCATTAGTGTGAGTGAATCTCCAAACAGAAGATATTTTTACATCAATAACATGTCTTTCTCACTGTGCTGTGTGATCATCTGTTTATTTTGAAAATGATCCACCGTTTCTCTATTTTAACCTTCTTGAAGAAGATGAGAACTCGCATTGCCAACCTGACATTTTGAGTCTGTCTTAGGAGTAATAATAGCATTAATACACACATATTCAGTACTATTTTATTTTTACCAGCATAAGCTGTGGTCTCGGTAGTCTTGGGTGATTTTGTTTTTCACAGTTATCAGCCTAAATATGCAGTTGGTTTCCCAAGGTAGCAGGTGTTTAAGAAAAAGTGTGTAGAATCTGCTGTTCTCATTACAATAATGAATTATCTATGCGGGCTGTCGAAATAAATGCCCGAACCCACAGCTTCTCAGGGTTCACACGAGCAGTCGTGACATTAGCTATCAAAGCAATGACGGAATATGATATTTAAAACATTATTGATCGTGTTCTCATTGGATTTCTTTTCACTCTTCGTGGCTGGAGCACAAGCCCGAGGATGTGGAGTTGGCCGACCGTGCTGTTGCAGTATTGAAAACGAATTATTAGATTTAATGGTATGTAGGGGGAGAAAAGCAATGAATAAATAAGAGGTTATACAGTGGTGGAATTCAAATCAGTTGCAGATTCAATTTTAGGACAGAATGGTAATGTGGAGGCCAGAGAGGAGAAGCCAAGAGAGAGAGCTGTGATTTTCCCCAACACCGCTAGCGTCACAGCGTGCTAATTCAAGTTTCATGCTCCGCAAAAGCAGGCCAAACGACCGCTTTTCATGTCCAACCCTCGGCTGCCAGGGATTTCTTCCATTTTTCCCCAAGCCTATCTACTTTAAGGGGTATTACAAAGTCCATATCGTCTTTAAAAAATGACCAGCGTATCCAGGCAGCGGCTGGATGGTCTTTTGGTGTGTCGTTCGAGTGTCTCGAGGCCTCGTTTTACAGGCGGAGCATCTCTGAGGACTCTTCAAAGCGCCTCGGTAACAAGACTGCAAATGTCTGTGGGTAAAAAGGGTAAAAAGGCCCAGCGTAAATGCTCTCCTAATGACTCTCAGCAGGGTTACCCGCGTATCTTTCATAAAGAAAGAGAATAAAGCCCAGAACCATTACGCCGAGTCCGTGCGAAATCTGGGAGCGGTGTTGGGATTCAACAAAGAGAATACCCATTCTGCCAAATGGGGTGTAATGGGATACATTAGCGTGTTATATGCCTTGCGGTGTACCTGGCAGTCAGATGTTGTTGTGCTTTTTTTGTTGTAGAGATTGTCTCTCCAGATGGTAATTAATGTAATTTTGAATGCCCGAGTGCAAACATGGGGGACGAGCGTATGTTGCTGAGCACGGAGAGCTCTCTTGCTTTAAGGATCGATGAAACTGCAGTTAAACTCCTGTAGTGTGTTTGTCTCAAGCTAGCAGTAATATTTCAATTAGCTTGTGAAATTAGATTTATTTTTTTTACACATTAGGATACATATATAAATTTTACAACAAAAATGAACCATCACTGAACTGACTTAAGCTGGACTATGACACTATTTTCTTCTAGATCTGCTTCTTCTAACCCAAACTGTGTTGCATTATTTTCCTGTTATCACTGTAAAGATGCTTTGAAAAAATCTGTAATGTAAAAAGTGCTTTATATAAAAAAAGTAACTTAACTTTACTTGATATGTCCGTCCATTTTTTGACCTTTGGGGCCAGATTGCAACAGCACAAACCCTCTTTTGGCGTTAAAAACAGGATTTACTAAAGACACGCAGTGAAACATTAGCGCTGAAAAGGAATGGATTATTTATGCGGCTGACATTATTGCATATGCATTTGTAGGAGTTTCCCTTTCAGACGCAACATTTATGGGAGGAGAGTATTTAAATGAATCACGCAAGGTGATTTACTAAGGTTTGCGCTAGTCAATTTACTGGTGTTTGGCGCCATTATTAACCGCTCAAAAAAGCACGTCTTAAACCTGACACTAATTTGCGCTGCTCGTGGTAGATTCGTTTTGAGGAGACGACTACTTTCCTGCCCTGAGAGCTCATGTAATGGATGTTTCTCAATCGGAAAAGCTGGATCTCGGCTGCCATGTCATCAAGCTCTGGTCCTTGGAAGGCAGTCTTCATTTTGCGCCATTTTTCCGTGTCTTGAAAGATGCATAAAGCATATCCTTTGTGTCCTCCAATCACCCACAATCCTTTCCACATATTCATATTCACAAAAAAAAAAAAATGGCTGAAAATTTGTTGGCACTGAGCTCATGCATTTTCATGATGAAATGCAAGAAAAACATTAATCCGGATATAAATGCATGTTGTCAGTTAATGACATAATGCTAAACTACCCGTGATGTGCTTTAAAACACTGGGAGACTACACATGATTTACATTCACTTTGTTGCATTAGTACAAAGTCACCTAATACAAAAAGTATTTTTTATAAACAGTAGGTTTCAGTTATTTGCATTAGTTACATTTTTAAAATCATGTTACGCATTATGTAATTGCCGCACGCTTCACTCCTGTTTACATGTGGTTCATTCAGTCAGCAGCTTTTACTTCATTTCTCCAAGATACTGCTGTAACGAACACAACATCTGTCGGACTATTTCAATGTTTTGATCCCTGTTATTTTGCTTTATGCGATGATTGATTCATTGCAGGTTCCCTCTTACGTCATTAATGCACATGCACACACTTCATACACAGTGCTGATTGTTGACATGTTAAAATATATAGT
This sequence comes from Vimba vimba, assembly GCA_022828995.1. Taxonomy (NCBI): domain Eukaryota; kingdom Metazoa; phylum Chordata; class Actinopteri; order Cypriniformes; family Leuciscidae; genus Vimba; species Vimba vimba. Next base: position 2,888,873 of record CM040830.1, read on the forward strand.
TTATTTAAATGGGATGATGAAATATGAAATTGATGAAGATGAAATATATAGAATATGCTGCAGGTTATCTTGCTTATTGTGAACAAGAGCATGATCAATTTAAGTCCATGTCATATTATATTACCAAGAAACTATACTTCTAACCACAGGTTAGTTCCAACCACACAATTTTTTGATGCAATTTGTCAATGTTCGCTGGAACTATGTTTTTGGGAAATGCCAAATCACTGAATTAATGTTAGTGATGACTGAACTTGCGATCATAGTTTTTGCTTTTGGGAAACCAGCCCGACACAGCAACACTGACTCAACCAATGGCGTGAGTTTGGCCATATGTTTGTCTGACTAATGGCAGACTCTAGTTGATAAGACGATTATAACCGAGCTCAATGCGAAGCGAGTCTGAGCGCTAGCAGACAGAGCAGGTTCAGTTTTTTCCCTCTCGGACTGATCAGGCCACAGGCTCAGAGGAAGAAAGCTTCTCTTCGACTGGACATGGTGTCGTAAGCTGGAACCGACCGGACCACTACCTGGCAATGACACCTTCGAGACTCCACAGGACAAATAGATCATTGTTCCCCTGGCAAGCAGAAGATGGCATTTGCTAATCAGAAAGTCATCTGTCTGTGGGATGAGCATCAATTAAGGCACTTACACAGCTAATGATCAGAGGAAAAAAAACCTAATGGGTCTGTTTAAGGGTGGGATCTCACCTCTATCTGTCCAGCTCAGTGTGTGCACACTTATGGAGAATGCTAATTTCATTTTGGTGTAAAGTCCTCGCAATCGACCAAGGTCGTCACCACCTGTTACCTTAATCAACCTCAAGGTGTCAAACAATTAAGCCTTAATAAATCCAGATGATAGTTAGTTCGGAGTGGGAGCACTGAGGCAGTGTGTGTGGAAGTAAACATGAAACATCCTCCTGAAAGCAATTCAATGTTTAATTCAGTCTAAAAATTATGCTGTCATAATTTACTCAATCCTGCGTCGTTCCGAACCCATCTGACGTTTTTCATTTAACGGGTTGTCGAGCTCCAAAAGATGATAGAATGTACCATAAAGGTATTAAAAATGGAGTCTGTACAACTTGTGATATACTTTATATATTATACATATACAAATATACATTTTTAATCACTGTATAATCACCAAAGTTCTCTACCAAAGGGTGAATAATTCAAGGTCAAATTTCAAGGTCAAGTGAAAATAATAATTAAAATACATTATCTTAAGCCAATTCATTGTTCATTGACTACTATTAGCATCCCATTCATGGCTTTATCTCCCCAAAAAGTGTAAACACTGAGTCTTCCAGACACCATTATGTGTGTGTTGGACATGTGTGTGTTGAATGTGCAGGAGCTGAAAACTGAGACATGAGTCGGACACTTTCTGCTTCCCGTAGTGACGCTCGCGCTGTGTTTGCATACTTTATGAAGTGAATAAATGCAGTATTTGTCAAATACACAGACTTTTCAGAGACATTTTTCATTCAATACTTTATGTACTGCTAAATACAGCTAGATGCCACTGGTGTCGCAGGAATCTTATACTTCACCTTTAAAGTGAATATTTGGCTCGAAATAATAAAGTAGTGGCGCTTGTTTTTATCCATTGTGAATGACATTTTCTATGCATTTGGCAGACACGTTGTCTTACACTTTGTCTTACACTGCATTCAAGATATTCATTTGAATCAAACCACAACCTTGCTGTTGCTAATGCCACAATATACTGAATGAGCTGCAGGAACACTGTATATCATTTGATTGGATAGTGGATGATATTATTGGTTAATATTATTTTTCTCCATCCGCATGACCTTGGTTACACACCGCATTTTCCAGAAAATATTAAAAACGTTTTTTAATAATCTGAAACGTTCTGCAACACGTCGTAAAACGTGTGGCAAAGTGCACACATTAGGATTTGTGCTGAATGAGAGATGTGCATGAGTCCAGGTTTATCTGTATAGCGCGTTTCCCACATGCCTGTGGTTTCAGTTCACTTTCAATACATTTCTTTAGGCTTGGTGATTATAATAAATGGGTAACACTTTACAATAAGGTTCATAGTTAACATTAGGTAACTACATTAGTTAACGTGAACTAATTATGAACTGCACTTTCAACATTTATTAATACTTTATTCAAATCTTGTTAACATTAGTTAATGCACTGTGAACTAACATGAACAATTTTATATTTTATATTTTACATTCCTGTTCTGTTCTAAACACTCTTGCATTTAAAGGATTTAATGTGGAGTGAGGGGAACTAAAATACAGTTTAGTTAGAAGTGAAATATCATTTCTTTTACTCTACGGGGTGAAATGTGACTTTTCTTCATAAGACCCAAACAGAGTCAGTGTTTATTTTCTACACTGACTTTGAAGTTGCATTGAAGAGGCGGGTGGGAATCCTGTCGGACGCTGGACGGTCACTCCATGTAGACACTGACCTAGACTGACATTATCACACGCTGTCTCTGGCTGTTCGATCGGCTAAGAGTGACCCTGCTGACAGCCGACCTTATTCAACACCTGCTCTTCCTCAAATCAGAAAATCAGTACAGCTCTCAATTACTCAGAGGACATTACATTTTACAAAGTGGTTAAGTAAAACCCACGTTCAAAACAAAAAGCAGGCCCTGTGTTTCTGCGAGCCTCGCGCTCACTCAGCCATCAGGCGCATCTCTCTCGATGTGACATGACACACAGATGTGAGGCTGGGACTCGCTGAAGGCTAGATGGAGGGCGTAGCGTGACATTAGGGGTTTCCTCTTTAGGAACATGTCGCTGTGCTTCGGGACAGGCCTGCCAAAGGGGGCGACGGACCCACAGCTAGGGGTTAATTGCACCACTGGGGAAAAATGCCTTGTTTGATTCGGTGCACAGTTGATCGGGTGGCTGGTGACAGGGAAAGAGAGCGATGTCTGGAGGAGAAGAAGGCCACTGAGAGCAGGAGCTGAAAATAAGTCGAGCTGACAGGGAATACTCCTCCTTTTGGAGGCAATTTCACATTTGTATCCACTTTGACTTACTAAGCTGTTATTAAAGAGAGAAAAGGGGGCAGCTGTTCTTACGTGAAGCATCGGGGGTTTGAGGACCATTCCTGTTTGATCGCGTGATTATCGGCTAGAGACTAAAACAATCGCTGCGCTGTTTGCTTAATTGATAGAGAAGAAGCACTGGAAAGAACTGAGGGAAGAGATACAAGACTTGCAAGGAAACAGCAGTGGGTATTTGTTCATGCACATCCATTGTGTGCGTGCCCAACTTAAATCTCTTATTTCGTAAACATTAAGCATGAGCTGATTAGATGAAACACACAGATATGTTTTCGATTTCTTTTGTGGACTAGATACATCATACCACAGTGGGAAGTCACAAGACTCAAAACAAGAAGAAACTATTTCATTGTCACGTTATTCGTTTCAACAACATGATTTTAGAGTTGAAGGCGACCCTAATCTTGGGCCTGAACTGTTGCTAATGCAGATTTGACAGAAATACCGTTCATGGCTCATTCTGTAGGAATCATTTGAGAAACTGAAACTGAAACAGTAGGCATGACTGACTAAATCAATAAATTCCACTAGAAACAAACTTTGTTGTATTATTTTATTTTAATTTAATACTGTGAAGCTGCTTTGATACAATCTGTATTGTGAAAAGCGCTATACAAATATACTTGATTTGATTTGATTTGATTTGACTAAATCAAAAAATTGAAATTTTTAACTAGAAAAGACTCCAAAAATGTACCTCTATATGAAATTCACTGTGATTTCCAGCTGAACTGAACACTAGAGTTAGTAACACATTTTGAATGCAGGGGCAGATTATCGATACATAAAGACTTCATTTTGCATGGTTCCTTGCACAATACCATTTTATGACACTTTCACCATAATGCAAGATTTTTTAAACACCAATCATGATAAAAGAGCTCAAAGACTTGTAGAAGCATCTAAATTACATGGTTGCTTCAGTAAATGCATTTTTATCTCACATTTGCTTTTCCTAACACTATTTTTTTCAAATGTGATCATTAACCTTTTAACACCACTGATCAGTAGATACCTAGAACATAATGTACCATCGCCAGTTTATGATGTGGTGCTAAATGCTTTTAGCACCACACACTGGATAAGTATTGCGGAAATGCACAAAAAGCAACATAATGTAATTTTGATGTCTGCATATGGCTCTGGTCTTTCTTCAATGGACATCTTTTGGATTTTTTCACCCATTTTACTGTCCGCCAGGTGAAAATTGTAAATCCAATTGCTTTGAAAAGTAATAGCACACCTCTCCTCAACAAGCCTCGCAATTCATGATACCTTTCATGTCTTCGGCACAAGTACGGTTATGCGGCAAAGGACTTGAACAATAATAATAGTGATTTAGCAAGCAAACATGATTAATAAATCAGTTCGAATATAAAGTCTGTGATCCTGATTACAGTCGTTCGTCTGCATCACTTTGAATCCTGAAAGAGTGGTTGTGCTCTGCTACTGTTGGATGTTTATTAGGTCTGACATGCACTGACCACATGAACCCAAACCCACAGTGCCTGTGATGAGCGTGAGTTTCTGTCATGCTCGCTCTCCCCTCGGCAGTAATTAATTTCCACATTTAACTGGGAGGCAAAACGCTGGTGTCCTGGGACGTGGCGCATGCCACCAACCCACACCCTGGATTCCGGGGATTAGGATAATTAGCCCCCGGAAGATTGCGTAGACAGATGGAGGAGACCCATCCCTCCCTCTCTCCCTCTCTCGCTTTGTCTGTCTTTCTTTCAGCTAAATGAGGGGTGTTTCCACAGCACGCGTCTCCTGTGCTCGTGTGGTTCTGCGGGAGGCCTGCGAGTTCAGAGGGGGTTTGTTCATACAGGATGAAAAGATTCACAAGAGTATTGATTGAAATGATATAGTGGAGCTGTTTGCTTGGGAGGTTCATATATGGATCTTTGCAGGCCTTTCATCTTCAGCGTGCGTGTGTGTGTGTGTGTGTGTGTGTGTGTGTGTGTGTGTGTGTGTGTGTGTGTGTGTGTGTGTGTGTGGGTGTGTGTGTGTGTGTGTGTGTGTGTGTGTGTGTGTGTGTGTGTGTGTGTGTGTGTGTGTGTGTGTGTGTGTGTGTTGCATGTTGACTGAAATGCCAGTGCTATCACAGACAGCTATACAAAAAAACTCAAAATAATAAGATTACAATAAAGAATAATTATGATAAAACAAAAATAAAGAAAGTTTGTTCTTTCAATTATTATTCATCTGTTCAGTAATTGTAAATTATAATAAATTGTATGTATATATATATATATATATATATATATATATATATATATATATATATATATATATATATATATATACAGTACAGGTCAAAAGTTTGGAAACATTACGTTATTTTATATTTTTGAAAGAAGTCTCTAATGCTTATCAAGGCTGCGTTTATTTGATCAAAAATACAGAAAAAACAAACAAACAAAAAAAACAGTAATATTGTGGAATACTATTACAACTTAAAATAATAGTTTTCTATTTGAATATACTTAAGCTGAATTTTCAGCATCATTACTCCAGTCTTCAGTGTCACATGTGACATCCAGTCTATCACATGATCCTTTAGAAATCATTCTAATATTCTGATTTATTATGAGTGTTGGAAACAGTTCTACTGCCTAATATATTTGATGAATAAAAGGTTAAAAATAACTGCATTTATAAAAAAAAATATATATATATAATAATATAAATCTTCTTTACTATCACTTTTTATCAATTTAACACATCCTTGCTGAATAAAAGTATTGATTTATTTCAAAAAAATAAAGAAAAAAATAAATAAATACTGACCCCAAATTACTGACCAGTAGTGTATATTGTTGTTACAAAAGATTTCTATTTTTTTTTTTAAATGCTTCTTTTTTTATTTTAATTTTATTTTTTTTTACTTTTTATTCATCAAAGTATCCTAAAAAAAAATATCACAGGTTATTAAAAAATATTAAGCAGCAGAACTGTTTCCAACTTTGATAATGAATCATCATATTGGAATGATTTCTAAAAGATCATGTGATAGACTGGAGTAATGATCCTGAAAATTCAGCTTTGCATCACAGAAATAAATAATAATTTAAAGTACAATAAATTGAAAACCAATTATTTTAAATTGTAATAATATATCACAATATTACATTTGTTTTCTGTATTTTTGATCAAATAAATGCAGGCTTGATGAGCAGAAGAAACTTCTTTCAAAAACATTAAAAATAGTAATGTTTCCAAACTTTTGACCTGTACTGTGTGTATATATATATATATATATGTATATATATATATATAGTACCAGTCAAAAGTTTGGAAACAGTACTTTAATGTTTTTGAAAGAAGTCTCTTATGCTCATCAAGCCTGCAGTTAAAAAAAAAACAAAAAAAAAAACAAAAAAAACAGTAATATTATGAAATATTATTACAATTTAAAATAATGGTTCTCTTTTTTAATATACTTTAAAATGCAATTAATTTTTGTGATGCAAAGCTGAATTTTCATCAGCAAGTACTCCAGTCTTTGGTGTCTTATGATCCTTCAGAAATCATTCTAATATGCTGATTTATGATCAATGATGGAAACAGTTGTGCTGCTTAATAATTTTTTTATAACCTGAGATACTTTTTTCAGGATTATTTGATGAATAAAAAGTTAAAAAGAACTGTATTTATTTAGAATAGAAATCTTTTGTAACAATATACACTACCGTTCAAAAGTTTGGGAACAATAACTATTTTTTTTTAAGAAATTAGTACTTTAATTCAACAAGGATGCGTTAAATTGCTAAAAGGTGATGGTAACGATTTATATTGTTAGAAATGTTTTTATTTTGAATAAATGCTGTTTTTATGAATAAATGCTGTTAACGTTTTACTCATCAATGAATCCTGAAAAAAGTATTCCAAAGAAATATATTAAACAGCACAACTGTTTCCATCATTGATAATAACTGAGTATCAAATCATCATATTAGAATGATTTCTGAAGGTATAAGACACCAAAGACTGGAGTACTTGCTGATGAAAATTCAGCTTTGCATCACAAAAATAAATTACATTTTAAAGTATATTAAAAAAGAGAACGCCTCGGTTACGACTGTAACCTCGGTTCCCTGAAGAGGGAACGAGCGTTGCGTCGAGTTTGACGCTATGGGAACGCTTTGCGTGATGATGTCTTGAAGCACATGTAAAATCAGCCCAATGGCGTGGCGGAACGTCAGAGGCGGGTGACGTCACGTACCAGGAAACTATAAAGCCGGCTCGAAAACAGAAAACGAAAGCTTCGTAAAGTCTGAAGTAAGCGCAGGCATGAAGGAGATATGGCAAGGTGACGCAACGCTCGTTCCCTCTTCAGGGAACCGAGGTTACAGTCGTAACCGAGGCGTTCCCTTTCAAGGGAACTCGCGTTGCGTCGAGTTTGACGCTATGGGAACGTCTATACCAACGCCACCATAGTTACAAATGTCTGTCCTGTGTGAAATCATAAAGAGCAGCACTAGGATGACAGGACCTGAGACCCTGGTGTGGAGTCCAGGTCCAGAGAGTAAAATCTGACGAAAGTGTGCGGAAAGGACCAGCCCGCCGCAGCACAAACGTCCTGTAAGGAAACTCCTGATATAAGGGCCTTGGAGGCCGCCATACTCCTAGTAGAGTGCGACCGGACAGCCATAGGAGCAGGCTGTCCAGCCGCTACATAAGCAAGCGAAATAGCCTCAACTACCCACTTGCTCATGCTTTGCTTAGACACTGGAGACCCCTTTTTAGGGGACCCAAAGCACACAAATAATTGATCACTTTTACGCCACAGCTCTGTGGAATAAGCGTCTAACGCCCAGAATGGGCAAAGCAAATAAAGTCTCCTGGTCCGAATTCTGAAAGGGAGGAGGACAGAAGGCCTGCAGTACAAAAAGTCTGGCCACGTTAGTAGGGACCTAGGGATATAATAGGCTCAAAGGGGGCCAGGGAAAGGCCTTGCAGCGCAAAGGACAAATCCCACGGAGGCACCCTAGAGCGAACTGCAGGCCTCAGCCTCCAGGTGCCACGAAGGAAATGAGATACCAGAGGGTCTTTCCCAACAGACATTCCACCCAAAGGAATGTGGTAAGCACTTAAGGCCGCCACATAAACCTTTAAAGTGGACGGGGTCAGACCTGCAGTGAACCGATCCAGCAGGAACTCCAGCACTGTACCAACTGGGCAGTCAACTGGGTCCAACCGACAGTCACTACACCAAGAAGTGAAAAATCTCCACTTCAGGGCATAAAGATTCCTCGTGGAGGGAGCTCTGGACTGTAGAATGGTCTCAACAACCTCAGTTGAGAGACCTGAGTCTATGAGCTGGGCCCCCTCAGAGGCCGAGCCCACAGGTTCCACAGTTCTGGTCGAGGGTGAAATATCGAGCCCTCTGCCTGGGACAGAAGGTCCCTCCTGATGGGTAGCTCCAGAGGAGGCCCGTCGAGGAGAGACACAAGATCGGGAAACAATACTCTGCCCGGCCAGCGCAGGGCTAAGAAGTAGATGGACCCGGTCCCTGCGAACTCTTTCCAGAACTCCCGGGAGCAGAGCAACTGGGGGAAAAGCGTACAGACGTAGCCTCGGCCACGTCTGTACCATAGCATCCAGTCCCAGAGGAGCTGGATGTGTGAGGGAGAACCAAAGTGGACAGTGAGACGTCTCTCGAGACACAAACACACGGCCAAACTCCCTCCATATGAACTCCACCACCTCGGGGTGGAGCTTCCATTCCCCGGGCCTCAGCCCCTGTCTCAACAGAGTGTCTGCTCCTATATTCTGGACCCAGAGGAAGTAAGCTGCCCTGAGAGACAGCAGCTTCCCCTGGGACCACAAGAGGATATGGCGTGCCAGATTGCATAATGGGCACGAGCGCAAACCCCCTCGGCGATAGATTTAGACCAAACTAAATATGATACCCTTTTCCTACGGTCTCTGCAGGACCCAACGAGAAACATTCGGCAGTAGCTTCCACGCTGCCAAAGATTCTACTAGAGGTACCAGTCTCTCGAGACTGACTTCTGGGTTTTGTTGTTGAGTAGTCGGTTCGTCGCCCTGTAACGGCGCACCGGCAGGGAACGACTGAACGGACTGCTCTAACACCCTCCTCAGAGGGGGCGGGCATCCCGAGGCCACTACGTTTCCGGGTGGTCCTTGAGATATGTGCTCGCCGGAGACCGCTGCGCCCTGAAGCACCGGAGGTGGCAGGGTTAGCAGAACGGTCCCCTGAGGGCACCGAAGAGAGACGGGCACCATAAAAGAGGTGTTAACCGCTCTACTTCGTGATATGCCATAAATGATTGAGATGAGCGACCCACTAGAATCGCTCCCCAGCCCGTGAGGGAAGCATCCGTCGTTAGCAGTTTGCGACGACAAAGAGCTCCCAGCACTGGGGCTTGGGACAGGAACCAAGGTTTCTTCCACATAACCAAGGCACGTAGGCATCGCCGCGTGACCTTGATTGTGCGAAATGAGTTGCCCCTCGGGGAAAACCCCCTGGTCCTGAGCCACCACTGCAGGGGCCTCATGTGTAGCAGTCCAAAAGGTATCCCGTTGGAAGCTGCTGCCATGAGACCCAACAGTCTCTGAAACTGTTTGACAGTGAGTAGCTGGCCTAGCTTTACACTCTTCACAGCTGCAAGGATAGATTCTAAACGTGGCGGTGACAGGCGCGCCTGCATCAACACTGAATCCAAAACCACGCCTAAGAAAGTGGTCCTCTGGAGTGGAGAAAGCACACTCTTCTTGGCGTTCAGCCGTAACCCCAACTCTTTCATATGGGTGAGAACAACATCTCGATGTTGAACCGCCAACTGATGCGACTACCTTGGAGGCGCAGAGGCGCCAGAGCTGCATCCCGCATTTGGTGAAAGTGTGAGGTGATAAAGCCAGGCCGATCGATATTGGTATGCTTTGCCCCCGAAAGCAAACCTCAGGAACTTCCAGTGACATGGACGGATGGAAATATGCATCCTTGAGATCTATGGTGACAAACCAGTCCTCGGACCTGATTTGTGGCACGATTTGTCTCAAAGTCCACATTTTGAACTTGAGCTGCATGACTGACTCACTCAGAACTCAAAGATCTAAAATGGGACGCAATCCCCCGTCCTTTTTTGGAACTATGAAATACCGACTGAAAACCCGGTTCCCTGTTGGAGGGAGGTACATATTCTATGGCCCCCTTCTCTAACAGAGTGTTTACTTCTTGTTCCATAACCAGAACCTGCTCGGGGTCCACCACGGTGGGTAGGACCCCCATAAACCGAGGTGGGCGAGAACCAAACTGTATTTGGAACCCTTTCCCTACGGTCTGCAGGACCCAACGAGAAACATTTGGCAGTAGCTTCCACGCTGCCAAAGATTCTATTAGAGGTATCAGTCTCTCGAGACTGACTTCTGGATTTTGTTGTTGTTGAGTAGTCGGTTCGTCGCCCTGTAACGGCGCACCGGCAGGGAACGACTGAACAGACTGCTCTAACACCCTCCTCAGAGGGGGCGGGCATCCCGAGGCCACTACGTTTCCGGGTGGTCCTTGAGATATGTGCTCGCCGGAGACCGCTGCGCCCTGAAGCACCGGAGGTGGCAGGGTTGGCAGAACGGTCCCCTGAGGGCACCGAAGAGAGACGGGCACCGTAAAAAGAGGTGTTAACCGCTCTACTTCGGGGGGGGGGGGGGGGGACTACCCTCATGGTCCTGAGCCCTCGGGCGCCAGGATCTTTTTCCCACAGCCTTCTTGGCGGTAATAACGGTCCTCAGATCCGCTCTACCCTTCGAAGGCTGGGGTTGAGAACGTCCTCCCTGTCCCCGAGATCTTTGCGGGGGAGCACGGGAGGAAACGCTCTGCTTTTTAGATGCCCTATGGGAGCTCGAGGTCTGAGGCTGTTCCCGCACAGCAGCCTCATGATGTGAGCGACGGGGGAGCAATTTTTGGAATGCTGCAGCGTGTTTAGAAGCCTCTTGGATTTTCTCAACTGCAGTATAAACAGCGTAGCCAAATAACACAGACGTAGAAAGGAGAGAATCATAAAAAATATATATATTTTTTTTTCATTTATTATTATTTTTTTTTCTCTGTGTTTAATGATGCTCAAATTGAGCTCACACACCACATCTGGGCCAATACCCCCGCCCTCACTGAGATCTCCCAATAATGCCACCTGATAAGCCTGCAGCAAAGACATCGAGTGTAAAAATGCTGCAGCCTAACCAGACGCGGAATAAGCCCTGCCCCCCAGAGAAGATGCAACTCTGAGGGGCTTATTAGGCAATACCGAAATTTTTAGGGAAGATGCCGTCGCTGGAGAGAGATAGCTCGCAAGCGTCTCTTCCACCTTTGGCATCTCCCCATAACCATTTTCTTTATAACCAGAAATAGAAGAATAATTCGAAGTTTGTGAATTAAAAACTCTATATAAAACTGGCTTATCCCATGATCTCGACACCTCAGTGTGGAGATCGGGGGAAAACGGCAGATTTCGGCGTTGTGATTGTGCACGTGAGGGCAGAAAGCGTTCGTCAAATCATATATTTAGTTATTTATTTTGAACGAACGTCCCAACACTCAATAGTCTATCGACTGCTCTTGTCACTACATCCAGCAATTCTTCAAATGCATGAGACTGAGGTGGGGCATCCTCAGACTCAGCCTCAACACTAACAACATCCAGATCCTCAGAACTGAATAATTGCAGTGTTTGTGCCATCATCAGGGCAGAAGAAACCGCCGCGCGTGCTTCCGATCCCTGATGAGTGACATCGGGTCTATCAGATAAGGGCTGAGATAGGGCAGAGCCCGTCTCAGACCCCGCTGATAGATCCATTTGCGAACCCCAGGACTGAGATCGCCGCTGTGCCTCGGCAGCAGCGGGACTCGAGCCCTGGGGGACGCGAGCTTCCCGGAAGAAACTCAGCCGGGATCGGAGCGAGTGCACACAGTCAGCACCCTCGAGTGTTGACTGGGCATGCTCCTCTCCCAAACAAACAATGCACAGAGCGTGAGTGTCTCTACCCGTAATAAAACGCGGGCAGGGATGCACAAACATTCTGAACTGTTCGCTGGACATAATTGCTTTAGTGACAAGACAACAATAAATAGACAAAGACAGATTTCACATAGAGCGCTACTGAAGACACAGAAGCTTTCGTTTTCTGTTTTCGAGCCGGCTTTATAGTTTCCACGCCATTGGGCTGATTTTACATGTGCTTCAAGACATCATCACGCAAAGCGTTCCCATAGCGTCAAACTCGACGCAACGCGAGTTCCCTTGAAAGGGAACCATTATTTTAAATTGTAATAATATTTCATAATATTACTGTTTTTTTAGTTTTTTGTTTTTTTAACTGCAGGCTTGATGAGCATAAGAGACTTCTTGCAAAAGCATTAAAAATAGTACTGTTTCCAAACTTTTGACTGGTACTGTATATATATAAACATAGATATAAATTAAGTATACATGCATACACACACACAGATATATATTTCACTTCCATGGCCACGATTTTATAAAATCAAGCACCTAGGCATGCAAACTGGACTCTAGAGCAGTGGAGACGTGTTCTCTGGAGTGACGAATCACGCTTCTCTGTCTGGGGTGGAGGGGGGTTATTGTGTGGGGTTGTTTGGTGGACGGGGGATTATGGTGTGGGGTTGTTTGGTGGAGGGGGATTAGGGTGTGGGGTTGTTTGGTGGAGGGGCATTGCGGTGTGGGGTTGTTTGGTGGAGGGGGGATTATGGTGTGGGGTTGTTTGGTGGAGGGGCATTGCGGTGTGGGGTTGTTTGGTGGAGGGGGTTATGGTGTGGGGTTGTTTGGTGGAGGGGGATTATGGTGTGGGGTTGTTTGGTGGAGGGGGATTATGGTGTGTTTGGTAGAGGGGGGATTACAGTGTGGGGTTATTTGGTGGAGGGGGGTTATGGTGTGGGGTTGTTTGGTGGAGGGGGATTATGGTGTGGGGTTGTTTGGTGGAGGGGGGATTATGGTGTGGGGTTGTTTGGTGGAGGGGGGATTACAGTGTGGGGTTGTTTGGTGGAGGGGGATTATGGTGTGGGGTTGTTTGGTGGAGGGGGATTAGGGTGTGGGGTTGTTTGGTGGAGGGGGATTAGGGTGTGGGGTTGTTTGGTGGAGGGGTATTGCGGTGTGGGGTTGTTTGGTGGAGGGGGATTATGGTGTGGGGTTGTTTGGTGGAGGGGCATTGCGGTGTGGGGTTGTTTGGTGGAGGGGGTTATGGTGTGGGGTTGTTTGGTGGAGGGGGATTATGGTGTGGGGTTGTTTGGTGGAGGGGGATTATGGTGTGTTTGGTGGAGGGGGGATTACAGTGTGGGGTTATTTGGTGGAGGGGGGTTATGGTGTGGGGTTGTTTGGTGGAGGGGGGATTATGGTGTGGGGTTGTTTGGTGGAGGGGGGATTACAGTGTGGGGTTGTTTGGTGGAGGGGGTTATGTTGTGGGGTTGTTTGGTGGAGGGGGGATTATGGTGTGGGGTTTTTTGGTGGAGGGGGGTTATGGTGTGGGGTTATTTGGTGGAGGGGGGATTATGGTGTGGGGTTATTTGGTGGAGGGGGGTTATGGTGTGGGGTTGTTTGGTGGAGGGGGGATTATGGTGTGGGGTTATTTGGTGGAGGGGGGTTATGTTGTGGGGTTGTTTGGTGGAGGGGGGATTATGGTGTGGGGTTTTTTGGTGGAGGGGGGTTATGGTGTGGGGTTATTTGGTGGAGGGGGGATTATGGTGTGGGGTTATTTGGTGGAGGGGGGTTATGTTGTGGGGTTGTTTGGTGGAGGGGGGATTATGGTGTGGGGTTGTTTGGTGGAGGGGGGTTATGGTGTGGGGTTATTTGGTGGAGGGGGATTACGGTGTGGGGTTGTTTGGTGGAGGGGGGATTACGGTGTGGGGTTGTTTGGTGGAGGGGGGGTTATGGTGTGGGGTTGTTTGGTGGAGGGGGGGTTATGGTGTGGGGTTGTTTGATGGAGGGGGGGTTATGGTGTGGGGTTGTTTGGTGGAGGGGGGGTTATGGTGTGGGGTTGTTTGGTGGAGGGGGGATTACGGTGTGGGGTTGTTTGGTGGAGGGGGGATTACGGTGTGGGGTTGTTTGGTGGAGGGGGGGTTACGGTGTGGGGTTGTTTCGTGGAGGGGGGGTTATGGTGTGGGGTTGTTTGGTGGAGGGGGGTTACGGTGTGGGGTTGTTTGGTGGAGGGGGGATTACGGTGTGGGGTTGTTTGGTGGAGGGGGGGTTATGGTGTGGGGTTGTTTGGTGGAGGGGGGGTTATGGTGTGGGGTTGTTTGGTGGAGGGGGGTTATGGTGTGGGGTTGTTTGGTGGAGGGGGAATTATGGTGTGGGGTTGTTTTTCTGGGGTTGGGCTTGGCCTGTTAGTTCCAGTGAAAGGAACTCTTAATGCTTCAGCATACCAAGACATTCTGGACAATTTCATGCTCCTAACTTTGTGGGAACAGTTTGGGGATGCTCCTGTTCCAGCATGACTGCGCACCAGTGCACAAAGCAGGTCCATTAACACATGGATGAGGAGTTTGGTGTGGAGGAACTGGACTGTCCTGCACAGAGTCCTGAGCTCAACCCAATAGAACACTTTTGGGATGAATTAGAGCAGAGACTGCGAGCTCGTCCAACATCAGTGCCTGACCTCACAAATGCGCTTCTAGAAGAATGGTCAAAAATTCCCATAAACACACTCCTAAACCTTGTGGAAAGCCTTCCCAGAAGAGTTGAAGCTTTTATATCAGCAAAAGGTGGCCAAATCCACATTAAACCCTACAGATTTTAGAATGGGATGTCTTTAAAGTTCATGTGCATATAAAGGCAAATATCCCAAAAATTTGCCAATATAGTGTATATACTTAATTTATATATATATATATATATATATATATATATATATATATATATAAACACCGTGGTTACATTTTTACAAGTACTTACTGTCAAAGGTTTATTATAAAACAAGAACGCATTATAATGAATATTTTTTTATGACGCATTGCACATACCAACTCTATGGAAACTGTTATTATATCTATTAAAATATTTCAGTGCCATTGTTGTGTCCCAAGATGCACACCAGTGATGATTTTTTTTCTTCTTTTTTTCTAAGGCACGTTTATAAAAACTACTTAAATTTCGTAAAAGACCAAATGCCTAATCCTGGCTTAATCTCAGCCCTGAAACCAGGCCTTTATGTTCTGTGTGTTTGAACTGTGAGATGGACATCTTGAGTTGTCTGCCAGCACTTCGGACTCTGTCAGGCTCTTAATGAAAAAAGAGAGCGGACTGGTTTTGAACCGCTGATGGAGAAAACCGATTAACTCAGTCCAAGAGCGGTGACATAGACATGAGCTAACAGAACCACCTCAGGTCAAAGAGGAGAGCAATAAATTCACACTGACCTCCTCACTGCTGAAAACAACCTGAGCTCTATTCCAACGGAGGAAGCGTTTAAGACATCATACACACACACTCCTGATGAGAATCATGAAAGATTCATGCTTTCATGTTGTTTATGTCAAATTCTGACTCTACCATCTGAATGTTCAGGCAGAAATCGAGACCAGGTGACGTTATTCCAACCTTCTATTGTCCAGGTTTGGTGAGCTTGTGTGAATTGTAGCTTGTTTTTTGTTGCACTGGTGTGTTTCTTCTGCTGCTGGAGCTCTTCTAATTCAAAGTTGGACGTGTTGTGTGTTCAGAGATGCCGTTCTGCAGACCTCGGATGTAACAAGAGCTTATTTGAGTTACTGTTGCCTGTCTATAATCTCAAACCAGTCTGGTCATTCTCCTCTGACCTCTGGCATCAACAAAGCATTTTCAGATTTTAGCCCTCTTTTTCTGACCATTCTCTGTAAACCTAGAGATCCCAGTAGATCAGCAGTTCCTGCAATACTCAGACCAATAACCATGACACGTTCAAAGTCGCTTCATCAGATTGTCTTGATCGTCTACATGCCTAAATGCATTGAGTTGCTGCCGTGTGATTGGCTGATTAGATATTCGCGTTTATGAACTGTTGAACAGGTGCACCTAATAAGTGGCTGGTGTGTGTGTGTGTTTGTTTGTTTATGTACCTCTCTCATTCAGCACAAATCCATATGTGTGTGTGTGTGTGTGTGTGTGTGTGTGTGTGTGTGTGTGTGTGTGTGTGTGTGTGTGTGTGTGTGTTTGTTTATGTACCTCTCTCATTCAGCACAAATCCATATGTGTGTGTGTGTGTGTGTGTGTGTGTGTTTGTTTATGTACCTCTCTCATTCAGCACAAATCCATGTGTGTGTGTGTGTGTGTGTGTGTATGTGTGTGTGTGTGTGTGTGTTTGTTTATGTACCTCTCTCATTCAGCACAAATCCAAATGTGTGTGTGTGTGTGTGTTTGTGTGTGTGTGTGTGTGTGTGTTTTTGTTTATATTACATTGTGGGAACCAAATGGCCCCACAAGGATAGTAAAACCTGAGATCACCTCCATTGTGGGGACCAGCCAGCGGTCCCCATGAGGGAAATGGGTTAATAAACATACTAAATGATATTTTTTGGAAAATGTAAAAATGCAGAATGTCTCCTGTGATGGGTAGGTTTAGGGGTAGGGTTAGTGTAAGGGGACAGAATATACAGTTTGTACTGTATAAAAACCATTACGTCTATGGAGAGTCCCCACAAAGATATGTGCGCCTGTTTGTGTGTGTGTGTGTGTGTGTGTGTGTGTGTGTGTGTGTGTGTGTGTGTGTGTGTGTGTGTGTATAAATTCAATACTATTTTTGTGATTGTTCTTTTTGAGTCTTGCCAGTATAAATTACTATCCACTTTTCTGCTTTTGTAATTCATGGGTCAAAGAAGATAATTAACAATTCAGTCCAACGACTTACTAATTTGTGGCCTTGTTTTAATTAGTTCCCTCATTTTAGTTACATTATGACCATGTCGTACTAATTCATTCCCTCGTTTTAATTTAAAATAAATTAAGTTAGGAGGACAGATTTGTGGTTACGATATCTTGTTTTTTTTTTGGCTCCATATACAAGAGTAAATGACTGATTTGTTTTTGGGTGAAGTGACCCGAAATAAACAGCCTTCTATTAGATTTTACTACATCTTTGAACACTGAAAAACTAGAAAAGAAATAATGCCTGCTCTGTTTTTACTAGAACTGCATGAGACGAGAACATTGGGCTTTTCAGATTTGGGTTTTGGTGTTTTTCTCAAAATGGAGGAGAGTCTGACAGCAGAAAACAGAGTTAACACTGGAGTCTTTAACGCAGTCGAGTGACAGATCGCACGAGAAGGAGAAATACGATTGTGTGTGTGACGTGTGAAACCACTGACAGCAAATCAGCAGGAATATGAAAAGAAAGCATGTTCATGTTGCAAAATGACAATTTTAATGCGCTTAGACATTCCATTCTGCATAAATCCGACTTTAACATTATCATTTTCTGTGCTATAATGATGATTTATTGGATTGAAGTTCATTCAGAAGGAAAACTGAACAAACTTACTATATACAGTCAAACCAAAAATTATTCAGACACCAGATATCATTTTTGATATTTTTTTACTAGGACACTATAGTTCATTTTTGTAAGTGAGGATCGCAAAATAAAGTAAACTGTGACACATTATACACAGTATTCATACAGTGACTACCAGTAAAATGTATCAAAATATGGGAGCAAAAATGATTCAGACTCTTTGACCTGACCATGTTTTGCTGAAGTGTGTTTTCTTTAATTGCTAATGCTCTTTTTACACACAGACTGAACACAATGAAGCATTGCTTGGTAACTGGTTGAGCTAAACTGGTATTATCTAATTGTGAAGTTAAATTTAACAGCTAACATTATTCAATATATTATTCTGACATTATTCATATATTCAACATAATTCATGTGTGAGACAGTCTAACAGAAGGATGGACAAAACCAGTGAAATATCAACTGAGTTCTTGTCATATTTTATTACCATTTTCTAAACTACAGTGAATAAACTGT
Source organism: Vimba vimba (assembly GCA_022828995.1). Classification (NCBI taxonomy): domain Eukaryota; kingdom Metazoa; phylum Chordata; class Actinopteri; order Cypriniformes; family Leuciscidae; genus Vimba; species Vimba vimba. The sequence continues at coordinate 2,906,921 of CM040830.1, forward strand.
AATAATGTGAGAAATGTTGAAGGTGTCTGGATAAATGTTGGTTTATGCCTGTTTTCACATATCTACCTTCCTCATTTTCCTGCGGTCAGGACGTTTAAAATGGACTAAAAACCATGGCTTTGACTTCTGCACCCAGAACTTAAGAGATGCATTAAATGCGTTGCATTATCTTCCAACATGCCTTTTTTCACAGTCCTCTTTGTAATTCAGCGCACTGGAGTTTTGAGAATTATTACACGACACACAAACAATAACCGACCAGGTGTGGACGGTGTTTTCATCAGCCGCTGTCACTCGACGTCTCTCAGGAGAAGCCAATAATGGATGATGTCCATCCTTAACACGTCCCTTACAAACCCAGCGCTTGCCACCCGTGGAAGAGACGAGCGTATGTTGTTTTCCGAGCTTCAGGAGCCTGACGCTCAGACAGATGGCCAGCTTCAGTTTGTTTAGTTCCTTCTCAGCAGAAAAGCCTGAGAAACAAATCGAGCGATGAACATGCGTGCGTGTCATTATGTCTTTGCTACTGCAGATTCGCAACGGCAGCGACCATTTCGCTTATGGGATCAAATCGTATGTTTTTGTGTGTTTTAAGACAGTGAAGTTAGATGCTGTCTGCACAATATACAATGAAATGTGCTTCAGCTTTGATAAAAGCATATTCAGAATAAGAATGGCTTATTAATTCTGTATTTTATGAACCAGTTCTCTTCACAACAACATGACCTAGATATTGCTCTGATGAAAACATAAAATAAAAAAAATGAAATGATGCCATGTTTACCAGCTACTCATCTTTTCAAAATAACTGCTGTATTTTTTTATTTTTTATTATTATTATTCTGTTTATCTATTCTTGACTAGTAGCGGCAGACAGCAAACGTGTTTAAATGAGCTTGACATTATTTTGACAAAGTTCATTTTAATCATTAAGTTCTAGAGGTTAAAACCTTGTGATATTAAACCAAACACTTATTTTACAGCTATTGTCACAGTTGTGGATTTTTATTCTATTGATGCTGTAAAAAAAAAAAATCATAAATAAATTGTACTTTAAAAGACTATACAATTCTACATGTTTATTAGGTTCCTGTACTCTGTACGTTAAAAAAACTGTAACAGATCTAATGGGACATTTTATATAGTTTGACAGTCAAATACTGTTAAATTTACATTTTATTTTTAGAAGTGAAAAAAGAAAAAGTCATCCTAACATTTTCTGTGAAACACCATAAATTGACATTTCCAGGATTTTCTGTGTGACAGCTGATATTTGATGGTTTTTCATTGAAATACCTTATTAGTTTCTTGTTTTTTTTAGCTATGTATATATGCATATATGCATATATGCATATATACATATATATATATATATATATATATATATATATATATATATATATATATATATATATATATATATTCCACATACTATTAATGTTGTCTATATTCACTGTTTGAGTCAAAATATCCAGTAAGCATTCTAGTATTCCATTTTGAACATGAAGAGTTTGATATTTTGATTGAACATAACATGTTATTAGTCAATAACCTGAAGTAACACTACCAGCTCCTAGACAAAGTTGTATATTTGCCCTAAAAACAATAGTGATAAATCAGGTTCAAATATCACAGATTAAATCATCATGCTTCCTGCTCAGTGTAACCCTACCGATCAAAAAACTGAGCAAATCTAATCCCAGTGAGTAGCAGAACAGTATTAAAGGTCAGACGACTCGTGACCCTCCTTCATTGCATATTGAGCGGTTGACCACAAAATACAACAATCACTGATGCATGGAGTAAAATCGTAAACCGCAAAGGGCAAAATGAGAGAATTTTCCTGTTTGGGCCAAGAATGTGACATTTGTGTGTGTACGTGCATGTGTGTGTGTGTGTGTGTGTGTGTGTGTGTGTGTGTGTGTGTGTATGTGTGTTTATGTGTGTGTGCGCTTGTATTTGCAATTTTGTATTTGAACCACATTTGTTAATCTATGTTAATGCTTACTTCAACATTTACTTATACAATTTTAAAATCAAATGTGAATGAACAATGAATTGTATTTTCATTAACTAATAATAACAAAGATGAATAAATGCTGTAAAATATATATTGTGCATTGTTAGTTCATGTTAGTTATTTCATTACCTAATGTTAAATTCCCCCTGTGGCAAAGTCCAGCTTTTAATGTAATTTATGTCTATTTGTTTGTTTTTTTAATGTGCTTTAAGACTAACCATGTGTAAGTTCATAAGTCGACTCCATTGCTGAGTATTTCCTCCTTAAAACTGCAGTGAACCAAAGACAGTCTCAAAAACACGCTTTGAAATCGCTGGTGTTTCTGACGTCGCAAACTACCTTGTAACCAATCAGATCAACGTGTGATCGTCAACCAGTGGATCTCTGAGCTGAGTGAGTGAGTGGAGGCGGGGCTCATTTGCATATTCATAGAACCGCACATACTAAATGAGGCGAGGGTGTCAAGTTACAGTCAAGATATTTTAAGGCATGAATACATTTTTTTTCAAGGACAAAACGCTTAAATATGTCATTTTGGTGATCAAAGATGAGTTTTAAGGGATGAAATTACTGACTACAGGGGGACTTTAAGAAATGTTACTCTAAAATCTTATTGCACCTTTTTTTAGGTGTGGACGAAAAACATGTGAAGGGACTTACTTTGAAAATATGCAAGAATATCATGGAAAGGGGCTCTTTTTTATTTTGTGCTAGTAAATAACCACCCAAAACAGCCTAGTAACCACATTACTATGCCCTGGCAACCACCCGCAACACCCTAGAATAGTGACAATGAGGTTTGCAAGAACAAGCACACCACTTTCTTCAGACATTGTCAAAATAATACTTAAATTACCTAACATCCATTCATTTTTGCTGTGACAGTAGAGATTCATATGCATGACTAGATTGAGATATGAATTATTTAACAGTCTCATGTTTATGGTGGACTGCTGGTTGTGAACACTACTGTGAAAACACTTCATAGCATCAACATGAAGCGTGTCAAACATTTGCACCAGAGCACAAGTTGAGCTGCTAATGAATAAGGAAAGGGAAAACATGACAAACCGGTTGAGATGAGCCACCAGATGTGTGTGAAGACTCAAACCCAGATCTGCTCAGCACTACCTATACTATCTCAAACACACACACACACAGCATGTCAAATGATGGGCTTTTCAGGAATATGTGTACGGCAGGAATATGAATATCCCCTGACATCAATTGGAAAAGGGTAATGCAGAATATCAGTGATGACACGTGTGTTTGAGACGAGGTAAAGCACGAATCTAGAGCAGGAACAAAGAGCAGGAGAAAAGCGAGCGACGTGCCACTTCGCTTTCCATTCAGCCGGAAAATTGTAGGCACCCAAATGGCTGATAATTTCAATTGCGAGGCGCACCCTAATCTTCCCTGATTCAAACATAGATTTCTGATTCTTTTGTGCGATTCATTTCAACCCACTTTGTATTTCAACCTGTGCTGGCACAAGCCAACAAAGAGCTCTGATTGTTGAGCATAATAGCAGGCTTTGTGGAGGTGTTTTTCTTGTCTTTTTCTTGTTGAATGCTTCAGTTTATACGGCATCCGTTCGCTGTATATCAGCGGTTTATCAAGGCCGGTCGGTGGAGCATGACAAGCCTGATGCTCATCTCTCGCTGGACTAGATCTTCACATTTCTCATGATCCGAGGAGCATCCTTGAAATTGGCTCTATGGATGTCAAAGCTGCTTCCCTGCTGTACTCCTGTTATTTACCGTGGTGAAATCGTCTGGGTGCACAATTAGGCTTGTCGATGGAAGGAGATACGAGGATAGAAAATATGCGTTGACACTTAAGATGCCGTTTAAAAAAAAAAAAAAATAGTTCTAGTTCTCGTTGGCTGGATGGCGCAACACAATTGAACTGGTCTCTAAATCCACTTTTTTGTGATATCTACACAATTCTTTACTCATCTTATAGTGAACGGATGCCATTTGTTGGATATAACAGAAAATGTTGTATTGAAAACAAATTTCTTCTCTATTGTGACGTATATCTGAGTGAAACGGCTTCTGGAACAAGATCAAATGTGGGCGGGGCTTGATTGTGTCTGTGGGGAGTTGATTGGATGGTTGTGGTTTGCTACTGGCTGATCTCATGAGATTAACAGGTTATAGCCCCGCCCTCGTCATCAGAGAAGAGAAGAGATGCTGCTGATATTCTGATTCAAGATTACCAGGAACATGAGTTTAACACAATAATGATGTGCACCAATAAATCATTTATAATAAACACTGCAATATGCCATACAAAATAAAAATGGTCAATGTTGATTCTGTGTTGACTTTAATTATAATTCTTGTATGAAAGCATTGAGATGTACAAAGCTATGCTATATTTCTAATATAGTCAGTCTGCTGCATGTTGTGCCTAACAACAACTGTTAACCGTGACTATATTTACAATATACCACAGCTTCTCATTCCATTGTGCTCAAGGTAATGTCAGAGCTGAGGCTCAGTGCTCTTAAAAGGAAACTGAACTGAATATGAATGTAGAGCTATTAACCGCTGATGAGAAGCTTTAGAAACAGTTTCTTTTTCTTTTTTTTTTTCTTTTTTCTAAATTGGCTTTTAGTGATTAACGAAAGGAAATAATTTGGGGACAAAGACGAGGAATGGGATGAGAACAGGCTGGACATGTGAGGCAAAGCTCATGCACCATATGAAAAGAACTATGAGTATTATAAAAGTTTATTTAATTTATGAAAATGGCAGTGCATAATAATATTCTGGTCTGACATTCATCTGGCATATAAAAATGTTAGCCAAATAATATAAAAATAATATCTCAGAAGGACAAAAAATATGTGTTGGATTTACCTCATATTGTGACATAGACATAGGAACCAAGTCAATTTTATTTATATAATAATAATAATAATAATAATACTATTGTGTTTATGTAATGCCGTCAGAAATGAATTACTACTGTAACTACAAAATTATACTTTAAAATATATATTTTTTAATTATAATAATGATTTTATTTTACACTACAAATTACAATATTAATATGTCATTTCTGACTGAAGATTACGAGACACGTGAGTTTTAAAGGGCACCTATTATGACCCTTTTCACAAGATGTAGAATAAGTCTCTGATGTCCCCAGAGAATGTATGTGAAGTTTTAGCTCAAAATACCCCACAGATATTTTTTACAGCATGTTTAAATAGTCATTTTTTGGGGCTCAGAAAAAACAAGGGGGTAATTCAGCATCCGGAAAGCGTACCTTCCCCGGGGCCGCCATTGGTTAGCAAGCCATCACCTGCTGTTAGCATTCCATTGACTCCCATTCATTTTGGGGTCACTTTGCCAGCGAATAACTTTACATCTGAGGCGTTTAAAGGACAAGTTCGGTATTTTACACTTAAAGCCCTATTTTCAGATTGTTTCTGATGAAATAGAACGGTTAAGAATGAAATTTGGACAGATGCTGCTGTCCCGAGAATTTTATGTTTTTGTGTTATCACCCCCCCACCTTCACAATGGCTCAATAGGTGCATCTATGAACTATCCTTCCTAAAACACATTCAACTTTAGTTTACAAAGACGTGAAACTCACCGAGTGGTCGGGGGTGTTCACTGATATGCTCACACAAAAATCGCTGCAAAAGATGCTTTCCAACAGGTTTTATCGTAGTTTATGTGCAACTCCATTGACTTGTATTGGATGTGCTGTGAGGTGCGGTATTACTCCGCCGCCGGAAACTGGGCTGGAGTGTCTATTATTCAAGCTCTCAACGGAAGAATATACGGGTGTGAGACGTTTGGAAAAATAGATCCACAGTTTTACAAGGAATGGTAAAACACCTGTTGGAAAGCATCTTTTGCAGCGATTTTTGTGTGAGCATATCAGTGAACACCCCTGACCACTCGGTGAGTTTCACGTCTTTGTAAACGAAAGTTGAATGCGTTTTATTGCATTTGTATTAGTTGTTTGAAGAGTTAAAAAAAAAAAAATCGGTCGGTCTTAACGCAAGTTTACAACCGGCAAGTCGGTCGGACTAAACGGGAAAAAAAAATTATAATTGGGTCGGTACTAAATTGACAGGGTCGGTCGGGTTACGGCAAACAAGAATATTTTTAAGGATGGCCTTAGGAGACATTATTGTCCACAGCTGCTCAAGCGTCGAAACAATATCGGACTGTGCCTAGCTCACTCAGGGCGGGTCTATGCTCAAACTGCAGTGTCAATCAACAGTTGTGGGAGGGGCCTGTGCAAAGTGACATCACATTGCCCCGAATCTGAGAACAGCTCGTTCTGAGACAGTGCTCATGATTTATGGGGATTATAAAAAAAGTAATAAATAAAAAAGAAATTTAAAAAAAGAAAAAAGAAAAAAGAAATAAAAAATTGTATTTCTCGTGCCATTTATACGCCAAAAATAGTTTTTGCGTGCATATGATACGCACTGTAAACCCCTTGGGTAGGATTGGGGTTGTGGAGTGCGTGCGTATTACACGCCATAATGTGCGTATCATATGCACGCAAAAAAAATGTTTGGCGTATAAATGGCACGTGAAATAAAATTCATGCTATAGATACACGCTTTCATGAGATCGGGCTGAAATGAACACAGAGCCACGCTTCAGTCTTTAATAAAGACACAACCAGAAAACACGTTTGAATATTTATCAAATCAATAGATTGAAGTTATTTAACTGAAAAAAGACAAAAAGTCTTGCCTGGCTTGGCAAAACCTGAGATCAATTTTTTTTATATATATATATATTTCTGCATGTCTCCACGGTGTCGGTGGCCTGTGTGTGTGTGTGTGTGTGTTTGTGTGGTTACACACAGAGCAATTTCAGAGGATAAAAACGCAGCAATAGCGTTCCATCAAAAATCCTGCAGCCCGGCGACTTCCAGTGGTAATGAACTTGTCAGCTTGTGCCTGTAGACTTCTGAGCCTGATGTGGTTGTTATTATTCAATTCAGCGTTGTGTTCGCCATCCATTCCCTCAGCCGATTTCTCAAATGCCACACCAGGCCTCTTGTTTTCCAGCAATTCCTGTTTTCTGCTTACTCCCACTAGACCCCAGGTATTTTATTGGCCCTTGTTTAAAACAAATAATGTTTGCTGTTTGCAGCACCGCTGTGAATTACCTCAAATGTTAAAGCTCCAGATAAATGTTACAGGGAACATTATTGTTGCAGGGTTGCTCTTGAAAATGATTTACAATATTGTTTTTTTGTGTTGTTTGTCTTTGAGTTGGTCCTGATATTCTGCAGCGACAGTGCATTCATTCAAAACAAGCATGGCCACATATGAGCAGATGCTTTGTAAAGTGTTTAAACAGTCTGTAACAATTCAATAATAATAAAAATAAAACAAGTTATTTGTGATAATCTTCATCCCTTCTTCCAGAGTTCATCTCTGCTGTGTGAAGATCTCAGGCTGTGATGGTTTCAGGCGCAGATGTTTTCAGTTTTTCAAACGGCGTCTTTCATTAAATTCACCACGGTTACAGTAGCGATTAACTTCATTATTACCCCTTATAGCCTATAAGGAACTAACTAAAATATGCAGAAGAACTACTGAACAGATGTGTTTTGTTTCGTTTCATGCGATAAAATGCTGCTTGTGGGCTGAGCAGAGATTCTTTGACTTTGATCAACAGTTTGTGCTCTGCAATGAGAAAACTGGACTGTATGGCAAAGGATCTGCTGATATAGTTCATAGATTATGAAGTTGACACATTCCCTATAGATCAGATCAGACTCTAATTTGGTTCTGATGTTTAGCGGATGGAACTTTTATTTGATTACTTGATAATAAGGATTATACCATGCAATGGCAGGTTGCCAACATTAAAATTGAATTCAACTAATTTATAGTCACAGGTGTAAAGAAGTAAAATTAAACTGATTTAAAATTCAAATAAATTCATATCCATTTCATCATTTTTTTTATGTCACTGATTGTTTTGTAATATTTGTGATAACGATTATAACGTCTAATATTTTTGTTGCATATACTTCTTTAATCCAAGTTTAAAAATGGGGGATTTTATGGGCAGGTTTGAAATAAAATTCCAAGTTAATGGATTTTTCTCCTCTAAGTGGCCTAATGGTGTTTCTGGTTGTCTTCCAAAATATGTTCACTGAGGCATACAAAATAATTTCTACATTAATGTTGGACTATATATTACACAGAGGGTGAGGGTGTATTAGTATTACTGTGGTATAATGCTCTCAGGTGAGGGTGTATTAGTATTACTGTGGTATAATGCTCTCAGGTGAGGGTGTATTAGTATTACTGTGGTATAATGCTCTCAGGTGAGGGTGTATTAGTATTACTGTGGTATAATGCAGGTGAGGGTGTATTAATATTACTGTGGTATAATGCTCTCAGGTGAGGGTGTATTAGTATTACTGTGGTATAATGAAGGTGAGTGTGTATTAGTATTACTGTGGTATAATGAAGGTGAGGGTGTATTAGTATTACTGTGGTATAATGAAGGTGAGGGTGTATTAGTATTACTGTGGTATAATGCTCTCAGGTGAGGGTGTATTAGTATTACTGTGGTATAATGCTCTCAGGTGAGGGTATATTAGTATTACTGTGGTATAATGCTCTCAGGTGAGTGTGTATTAGTATTACTGTGGTATAATGCTCTCAGGTGAGGGTGTATTAGTATTACTGTGGTATAATGCTCTCAGGTGAGGGTATATTAGTATTACTGTGGTATAATGCTCTCAGGTGAGTGTGTATTAGTATTACTGTGGTATAATGAAGGTGAGTGTGTATTAGTATTACTGTGGTATAATGAAGGTGAGGGTGTATTAGTATTACTGTGGTATAATGAAGGTGAGGGTGTATTAGTATTACTGTGGTATAATGCTCTCGGGTGAAGGTGTATTAGTATTACTGTGGTATAATGCTCTCAGGTGAGGGTGTATTAGTATTACTGTGGTATAATGCTCTCAGGTGAGGGTGTATTAGTATTACTGTGGTATAATGCTCTCGGGTGAAGGTGTATTAGTATTACTGTGGTATAATGCTCTCAGGTGAAGGTGTATTAGTATTACTGTGGTATAATGCTCTCAGGTGAGGGTGTATTAGTATTACTGTGGTATAATGAAGGTGAGGGTGTATTAGTATTACTGTGGTATAATGCAGGTGAGGGTGTATTAGTATTACTGTGGTATAATGCTCTCAGGTGAGGGTGGAGGTACAGACGTCTTCATTTCCCTGTCCTGTGCTGCAGAAGAGTGTTGAGCTCAGATCAGTAATACACTTGTTTAAATTGACCTGAACAGGTAATGAAACGTGTCTCTGATGACTCGCCTCAATTACTCATGTGTGAATCCCAGTGAAAGTTAATATTAAATCATGTCAAGTTATATTAAAATTCATTGTGCATGCCTAAGTTGATCCGCTTTAAAAAGACTTTGTCGAATTTGAAGTAAAGATGCTTGAGAAAAACCGTGAAAGCATATTTGTGTTTGAGATGGTACTTCAACATATGACAGCAGTCTATAGATTGGTGTGGAATAACATGAAATAAATTTAGCATGGGCAAACAAGTTAGTTTGTTGTGATATCGGGTTAACAAAACACTTATTCAAGACATTGACCCATCTACACACGTTACTGTACTGTCACATCCAAACACTGTATGTCAACAGAAAATTATATCAAGTATGATTTAGACTGAAGAATTAGCAGATTTACTCAGTCGTATCACTTGTGTTCTTCTCAACAAAATTTTGTCTCTCTTCTAAATTTTGATTCTTTGCTTTCATTTAATGTGTTCTCTAAAAAGTGCAATCTACTAGATTAAATTATGTAGGGTGATTGTGAACCAATCAAGTACTCAACAATGTTGATGTTACTGGAAATGTAGCTCCAAGCATGTTTTGCATGGGACATAATGTGGAGAGGAAATGTTTTAGAAATGATCTTTTCTGTTTTTAGGCAAGATAAGAAAAGGTGGAGACTTTATAGTGTTCAATGTTAAATTATGCTTTCAATTTCCTTTTCAGTTACACTGGGTTTCCAATGGTGAAGATCAAACTTTTGCTTAGACTGAGGACGATACATGAAGGAAATGATTTTGCTGCTTTATTTAAGGAGCAGACTATAATCTACAATATAATATAGACTATAATACTACAATTCTATTGCTCACCAGTTTGTTAGCTACAGGGTTATCATAATTTGCTAAAACTAATAAAAAAAATCTGTTAATTGAAATAAATCTGGAATAAAATAAAATATAAATATTATAATTGGAAAAGCTTAAACTAAAAACTTAGAAAGGTTGCCTTGGCAATAAACTGAAATAAGTTTAAATTAACGCAATAAAATCAATAACTTGAAATAAATAAAAACTAAAACTAAAATAACAATAAATTAAACCTAAACAGCAATATTTAAAATTAATAATGACAATAATAATAAAATGACAAAAGCAATAACAAAATTGACAAAATACCAAAAATTAAACTAAAAGTAAGAAACCTAAAAATATGAAAATAAAAGCTAATTGAAAATATTAATACAATTTAAATAAAATTAAAACTCGAATAACACTGCTAGTATCTTATTTATGTATGTATGTGTATCTATGTATTCTGTATGAAGGTTTTTGTAAAAAATAAAAATAAAAATTTAGAATTTTTTTTTTTGATAAATATTAGGTTTGAGCCAAACAATAAGTAATAAGTAATTTGAGAAAAAATAATAAAAAGTATATATCCAAAGTATATATCTAAATGATGACTGTACTCTTAAACTCCATGTGCTTCACTGCACTATAGCTCTATTGATTACATATTGTCGAGTTTCAAAAGTGTCATATGTGGAGTTGACCTGTTTCAGTCTGCAATAACATGCTAAAAACATCCAGTTCACCCAGATTCAGAGTCATTTTAACGTGAGGACTCTGTACAAATGTTAGTGGTTGTGCTATTTGTGAGTATCGAGTGAGTGGGCCGGAAGGTGGACCCAAAGTCATCGACTCATTACTGCGTTTGTTCCAGGGCCGGCAAGCCATCAAAGTAAGGCATGCTCGATTTACATTTCAGTAGCTCCTGTCCTAGAAATTAGCCAGGGGTGTCCCAGATGACATGCACTGGAACCACTGTCCATTTGTCTGCATTAAGTTTGCATGGGAATGAGCTCTTTAGTAATAAGTAGGCCAGTTTTTATATTTAGTCCCGTCCTCTTGCACCTTGAAAGCGGAGTAACCTGTTCTCTCACCTGTGTTAATGTCGGCTCAGTCCCTGTGCTGTGTTCAGGAGGATTCACTTCGCTTTGGTAGTTGGAGAATGCTTGACAGGCCATATTACCTGCTGTTTTGAAAGAAAATAGTATGGACATTTTATTTATGCATGGAATGTATGAAGTACACTGTGTGGATTAATGCATCACTTAATGCAATGTATTCAATCTGACCTTCTGTGACAAATGAACCAGAAGTAATATCAACCACAATTGTATTATTGTGTTTAACATCATAGTGCAATGTCAAAAAAAAAAAAAAAAACACATGCATTTATACATATTCACCATGGTATAAACAAAGAAACAATAAACTTAAATAATTAAACAATTTAACTCTTAAATGCATGAATGTTCTGCCAATCATTATTACATATTCAGGTCTTTAGCGACCCGGATCTAGATCTCACACCGATGGATCTCTCACTGCTGCAATAGTATAAAACTCTTCTGATATTTTAATAACAATTACTTAATAACAATTTAATAACAATTGTTTAATAACAATTAAAGAATAAAATAAAGCATATTTCATTAACTTTTGGAACTTGGAAGGGTTTCATTTGATCAGATGCTTTTTACCGTCATCACTGTTATCATCAGAGCTCATTCCCCCAATACATCCAACATTTGGCTTATATTCACTATCTCAAACATATTCTCAAAACTATCGTTTACAACGTCTTCAGAATCAATGTTTTGATCGCTGACAGCTTCTTCACCAGATCCACCATCACTGACAGTCACTGAGCCAAATTTCACATGTTGGTTTCATTTAACTTTGGAAAACCTTTTTACCATTATCAAGAAAATGTAATGACTAAAATTAATAATAATAATAATAATACCAGGACAGTTCAATCACCCTTTTTATTTCCTTGAAAAATATCAACGTCAATTTTAATTAATGTTTAGGGTCCAATTCTCACTAATAACTAACTGCCTCAGTAATTATGGCTTATTAATAGTTAGTAAGGTAGTTGTTAAGTTTAGGTATTGTAGGATTAACATTATTATGTTCATGCAGAATAAGGCATTAATATGTGCTTTATAAGTACTAATAAACAGCCACTATACTAGTAATATGCATGATAATAAGCTACTAGTTCAAAGTGTGAATTGAACCCTAAACTAAACTTTTACCAAAATATTCACAGAAAACGTGGATTAGAAGTTACTGTGAATTAAATTATGAAGTGAATTTATTGATCCAAAAATGTCATGTGATTGCCCGAATAACCAGATATGTTTCTGTGATGATAACTGGACGATAATTAATCACTTAACTAAAACGCATCCTCGTGGAGTCATATCACTTCAGTTTGAAACATTCATGCTTTTTTGCTGCACACTGTTTCTCAATAAACAGCAGACAGTATATGGTGCGGTATTGTGCATCAGCGGTACACTAGTAAATAGCCTTGCTTTATCCACTAGCCATCCATCAGCTGCTGTGTGACGGCACACACGCCGTCTTCTCCAAAGATACAAGCCACAGTTTCTGCGTCTGACAGGCCATTTGTGTTAGTTCAATAATAAAGTCCTTTGTGCCACCGCAATGCTTCTTTCACATATCTGTGCTGACTGTTCATTGATTTTCAATACTGAATCTATTCTTTAAACTCAGTGATGATGGCACGCTTTCTGCAGTAACACACTGTGCATTTAACATTTAATTTATCACTGTGAACATGTGGACTTTTGTGGCGGTGGGCAAAGATTTATAGACATTTTCACCTTCACATTTCACACAACGGTTAAAGTGAAAAGGATTTGTCATTAAGACCCTTACGGTTTCATTAACATTTATGAAGAGCAATGGTTATGGTGGCTATGGGAGTCACGTCTTACACAATAAACGCAAGCGCGTGACTCGCTAATCAAGTGGAATAGGTAAACAATGTCACCCGTCTGCTTGTAAAATAGGAATTGTTATTCACTGGCCAAACTCTGTCTAAATATTAATTGCTTCCCTAAGTGTAAAATCAATGGCAATTACACTAGCTCGAGTATTGGTAGTGCTTAGTGCTTATCTAACCTTGTGATCTCTGATTTGGAGATCCATTTTCATCGCAGGAGTGTTTGACCCTCAGGTAATGTCTAGGCCTTCTGCTGGTGCGGGACTTGGGAATTAAAAGACCTCCTCATGTCGCCGTAATGAAAATGATGCCCCTAAGCGATGGACGGGCCTGTGACAATAAATCCCTACACACACACACACGCGCGCACACACACACACACACACACACACGCGCGCACACACACACACACACTGTTTTCAGTTTTAAACCTTTAAGCCTTTTCTATCCTGTGAAGCTAAACAGTCAAGTCACCTTCATTTATACAGCGCTTTTAACAATATAGATTGTTTCAAAGCAGCTTTACAGTGATAATAGGAAATTAAAGTAACATATTGTTTTGGCTTTACAGCAGCTCTAGAATAAAGTCATTGTCCAGATAAAGTTAGTTTAGATTGATTCACTTCCGCCGCAACAATCATTAGTTATAACAGTGGCTTGTGTCTCGAGTGGTTTTGTCAATACTCGGCTGAATAGAATGACAAACTGTAAGACACTTAAAACGACTTGTAAAAATGATCAGCAGAACACGGCGTCCTCTCACTTTACACCTGTGATTTACGTCTCTGTCCTTATTTTATGGTTAATTAACAGTTAAATTAGCAAATTAATTCATTAGCACTTAAATAAATACAATATACTGACTATTCTCTCATCGTTTACTCACAGTCATGTCAATCCAAGACTATATTTCTTCCATGGAATTCAAAAGGAGATCATTCATGCCGTTCTTTGACACACAACACAATTGTAAACAGTGAGCACTTGCCTTTAAGCTCTATAATGTAAAATTGAGGTTGTTATTCACTAAAGTCTTGCACTGGACCATCAATTATTGTTGCTGATGCCCAGAGATAATAACTATTGTTGTTTGGTGTGATTGAAGTTTGATGCATGAATGTGTTTAATGAGATTGTTTCCACCACGGAATAATAAAAAAAAGGGTAATACTTTATTTTACAGTGTTACACATGTTACATGTAGTTACTGTACTAATAACTGGAACTTATGCATAATTACATGCAACTAACCCCAAACCAAACCCTAACCCTACAGTAAGTACATGTAGTTAATTATCATTACACAGTACTTAAATGCATAATTACACTGTAACACAGAAACCTTAAAATAACATGTAACTTAAAAAGATTTATATCTCACAATTATGACTTTCTCGCAATTGCAAGTTTGTATCTCCCAAGTCAGAATTGTGAGTTATAAACTTGGAATAGTGAGGAAAAAACTCAGAATTGTGAAATAAAAAAGTCACAATTGCTTTTTTCACATTTTTATTATTCCGTGGCAGAAACACGCTTCCATAGTGTCTTGATGAGCCAAATTTGAAAATGATATTTGAGAGTGGAATCAGGAATAAAAATGGAGGACAAATACACTAACCACATTTACAAACAGTGAGAACTGACAAAGGACTGAACAGATAGGGAGTTTACACACTCACACACACACACACACACGAGTCAACGAGGAAACTAAATGAGAAACAGGTGAACACAATCAGTAACTAAGGAATCTGACTAGGGCACAAAGAAGACTAGGGCTGCGTCCGAAATCGCATATTCTCTTGAGTAGGTACTTATTTTGAATAAATATTTACTTCATGGTCACTAAAAAAGTATGTTTTATATAGTACGAGTGTGTGTAGTATGAATGTAATCTGGATATACTACATTCACCATGTTGTCATTGTCATGTGATCTACCAGCCTCAGTTGTGTCGCTTCACTGTCATTCACAAATCCTCTCCCGTGGCCTCATGGGATAGGAAAGTGTCCATCGTTTGCACACTTACAGTAGGTAATCTGGGTACTTTTTGTCTACTGTTTAATGACTACTGTGAATTCGGACATACTTCATTTGTCAAATACTGTTTTTCGGCTACTATATAGTGTGGAAGTAGGCTATGTGATTTCGCATGCAGCCTAAAGCAGGGTTCGCCGAACATGACCACACAATTAGTAAGACAATGACAAACCAGCACTTTCTCCACACACATCGTCTTCATTCTTTTCAAGAGAAGTTAACGCTAGAGATTGTTGAGATCCAAACGTGTCGCGGATTGATGATGTCAATGAGCAAAGTGACATATATCTGGTGCAATAAAGCCACTCCCACAGTATCTCTTACTGCAAATTAAAGCAGTTTATAGTGAAAAACTGCCCATTATTGCTGCAGTAGAATGTCACAAAGTAGCATCACGTTTAAATAGAACGTCAGAACGTCGTAACCGTTGAATCATCAGCTATTGCTTAAAGATCCTATTTACAAACCCAATGATGAAACCCTGAGGTGAACGTTCATACCGTGCGCTGAATCAGATCTAAACCACCTTCAATGTGGATGGTTTTGTCAACTCTAAAACTCAATGCAACAGGCCTCCATACTCATGAACAAAAACACAATGACACAAGACATAACCCTGACAATATGAACTGTTTGGTTTCACTTTATTTTGATGGTCCCTTTAACACATTGGGCCCTATTTTAACGATCTGAAACGCAAGTGTCAAAGCGCAAAGCGCAAGTAACTTTGTGGCGCTGTTGCTATTTTCCCGGCGGGATAAATGACTCTTGCGCCCGACGCAAATCTAAAATGGGTTGGTCTGAAGTAGCTTCATTATTCATAGGTGTGGTTTGGGCGTAACGTGAAATAAACCAATCAGAGCGTCATCTCACATTCCCTTTAAGAGCAGGCGCGCTTGTTCTATAGTGGATTCCTATCATAACGGCGGATTTGCCAGGCGCGCGCCAGGAGCGGTTCACAGCCAAGGAGAGCAACGTTCTCGTCAGGGACGCTGGGGATGGAGAAACCCACCCAAATTAACTTCGGTTAAAAAGGTGTATGATAATTTGGGTAAATGTGTAAGCTAGATGTATGCTTTTATAATAAATTGTCCATATCTATCTATCTATCTATCTATCTATCTATCTATCTATCTATCTATCTATCTATCTATCTATCTATCTATCTATCGTAATAATGTATGATTTGCAAAAATGAAAACTGCTGCTTCTGTGTAGATGAGAGAATCAAAGTGTGCGTTGTGCACACGCTACATTGATTATGGCCAAGCATGCACCCTTAAAATAGCTTATGAATAACATGCGCAACACGCCACTGACTTTAAACTATTTTTTTCCTGGTTAGTGGCGCAATTGTTTTCTAAACCTGCAAAATAGCATGAAGGAACGTTTGCGCCGGAACACGCCTCCTTTTTTGCGCTGAACCGCCCAGGGAGCGCAAGTTCATTCCCTAGTTTAGCGACGTGCTTCTGTGGAGGGAAAAGCGCGCTTTGCGCGGGTGCAAAATAGGAATGATACATGCGTCGGTGTACAAAGTCAATTGTGCTGGGTGCAAGATAGGGCCCATTATGTTGACTATAAGGAACGTTGCACCTACATGTCAACTAACTCTCATTAAAGTGTTAGTAGAGTATTAGTAGACTGGTAGGGTTAGAATAAGTTGACATGTAGTTGTAAAGTTACTTATAGTCAGTAGAATGTTCAGTAGGGACCATCAGAATAAAGTGTTACCAACTTTTTTTTCTGTTTTTTTTTTCTGTTTTTTTTTTTATCTTTCATTCTGGTGATTTTATATTGTGTTTTTGTTCTATTTAGTGCTTGACAGACATGTTTGTTATGTATCATAATTGTGTGAGAGCATCATGAGCACTGTTCAAAAAATCTGCTTAGTGTTCCAAAGTCTGCCAAAGTATGTCTTTAAAAAAATGATAGCAGAGACACAGAACACTGTGTCCTCGCATTTTATACTTGTGATTTATGTTTCTCCTGATTTTAAAACCATTTGTCTTGCAGTAATCAAATTTTGTGGAAAAATATTGCCATTTTTGCCTCATTTTTGGCAGTGATATCCTATTTGTCCCCTGTCACTCCTAGGACAAACTTTATTGTTATAACTTTATATAACACCTTAATTTGTACAAATTTCTCCTTGATGTCATTATAGTTTTTGTAAGATTACATTTTGAAAATCTCCAATTGACTTTTGATAGAATGTTTTCCATACAATATATAATCAACATATGATTTTATCGTAATATGTGCAAAGTCAAGTCAGCTTTATTTATACAGCGCTTTAGACAAAACAGATTGTTTCAAAGCAGCTTTACAGAGATAACAGGGAAATAAAGCATTTCGACTGTTGTTCAGCTGAAGTCAGTTCAGTTGTAAAGATCATCAATTATTAAATGAGTTCATTTCATCTATGAAGCAGAAATGATGTCCTCGTCCAGCGTCTGTGCAGTCAGACCAATAATATTGTTGAACATTAAGTGACGTGTAGCTCCACGTCTGTTTAGTTTCCTTGTGTTTTGGTTCTGTTTTCCCTCTGTTCCTGATCATTATTACTCTTCCTGGTTAATCAGTTCCTGCACCTGTTCTGTTTTACCGTGATTATTGTCCTGTGTATTTAACGGTATCCTCTTTGTTTTACGTGGTTGTGTGTTAGTTCAGTCTACATTTATAATGACCATTGCCCATCTGGATTTTGATGAATTGATCTGGGAAGTCTATGTTTCCTATATAGATCTGCTGTCTCTGTGGTTTCTACAAACAAGCGGATGATATGTACATGTATCTATTTATGTGGTAAGCAGCCGTGTAATACGCAGGTATGGATAATGACCGAGGATATGACACTGAGATGAATGTGAATGGTAATGGAGATCTCTCCCCCGGGATTATAGACCTTCTTGTTGCACATGAATAAACTTTTTCAGCTTTCATAGACATGAATCTGGACTTCCTTCCCTAATGGCATGGTGTGACGCAATAAAGTGTTTCTGCTTTATTGTGAATATAGTAACAGCACATGCATAGCAGATCACAACTTCAGACGCTTATTGGCTTTATAACATGGTTACATTATAATACAAATTTTAGGCACACACATTTTTATTCAAATGTTGGTAACACTTTACAATAAGGTTCATTAGTTAACATTAGTTAACTGCCTTAGTTAACATTTACTAAGAATGAACAATACTTCTACAGCATTTATTAATCATATATCATAATTTCAACATTTACTAATACATTATTAAAATCAAAGGTTGTATTTGTTAACATTAGTTAATGCACTGTGAACTAACATGAACAAACAATGATAATTTGTATTAACTAACATTAATAAAGATGAATAAATACATTGACAAATGTATTGCCCATTGTTAGTTCATGTTAGTTAATACATTAACTAATGTTAACTAATGAAAAGTGTTGTAAAGTGTTACCAAAATGTTATTATAATAAGCACATGTCCTTGCTCTGGAAGATATAGTCCCTGTCCCTTAAACTCAGGTTAATATTGGCTTCTGTTGCACACAGTATACTAGATGAACAAGCATTTATTGTTACTATATTGTATATTTTAGCATGACCAATCAGTGTGAATTCATGATGGGAAATGTATTCCCGGTTACGTGACGAGAGTGTTGAGCTCAGGAACATGGTGATGTACTTAAAGTGTGCGCTAATGAAAAAGTCTGGCTTTCGTCCTGCTGGGCTCTACCTTCCCTTTGTCACCTGATGCATATGGATGCCAATGTCCCGATTGTGCTTGCGGTTCTTTCTCTCTCTCCCTCTGTGTGTGTGTTTTGGGTCCATTATTTTTTTGGCCTGCGCCCTTCATTGTTCTGCAGAGTTTTGGCAGAGGTTAGATGGCACTATGTGACCAGGGCGTCTGGCACCGGAGCGAACCACCTGCATTCAACAATAGTGTTATTCCCCTGATACTGAAGGTGCTGTATAATATCAGAGGTGGATTCGCTTCTGCACTCATATAACAGACCCATATCTGTGCAGACTCACACTTACTCTTTCATGTTTGAAAGTAGTGCTCATTTTTGGGGCTTTTCTTTAATATAGTCTTACTCCTGTGTCAAATAAAAAATACTGTAAAAATACTTTTTAGTTTCTATCTTATTTAGTCAACTAAATCTGGCGTTTTAGTCAATGCAAACTTAGTCACATGCTGCATAATGATTAAACTGATAATAGCGATGATGTTTGCGATTGTTGTCATTTGAGAAATGTATTTTTACATTTCATCAGAATTATTGCACTTCCACCTATAAGCACAAATCAAGACAATGCCAATTCATACACATGGTTTATTTGACCACATGTAGTGTACTGATTTATTACAGGCTATTTATCAAATAAATTAATCTCTGTCTACATTATGAACACACACATTATAAAACAAGAAACTTCTCTCAAAAATTAAAACAGTGAAATTGTATTATATTAATGCTTCAGTGTAAACACTCACTGCTGTGATTGGCTGCTGTTAGACTTCAGTGTTAACGCCCACGGCTGTGATTTGCTGCTGTTAGACTTCAGTATTAACGCCCACGACTATGATTGGCTGCTGTGAAACTTCAATGTAAACGCCCAGTGCTGTGATTGGCTGCTGTGAAACTTCAATGTAAACACCCACTGCTGTGATTGGCTGCTGTGAGACTTGAGTGTAAACACTCACTGATGTGATTGGCTGCTGTGAGACTTCAGTGTAAACGTCCACTGCTGTGATTGGCTGCTGTTAGACTTCAGTGTTAACGCCCACGACTATGATTGGCTGCTGTGAAACTTCAATGTAAACGCCCAGTGCTGTGATTGGCTGCTGTGAGACTTCAATGTAAACACCCACTGCTGTGATTGGCTGCTGTGAGACTTGAGTGTAAACACTCACTGATGTGATTGGCTGCTGTGAGACTTCAGTGTAAACGTCCACTGCTGTGATTAGATGACATCTTTGCATATGAAATAGATAGTATTACATGTGGAACTCTCTCGAAAACTTTAAGCACATTTTTACTATTACAGCTCTCAAGGTTAACTAATTGTTAAACTAATGTAAAGTGTTGATTTTAGTATTTTATTTAGATCTATAGCATTATATTTAGATTGTGGCATGGAAAGTTGCAGTTATGAGCATTGTAGCCGATCACCGACATGTTGAGCGCATGAATGCAGTGATCTCGTCTTTGCAACTCGATTTCTGCTCACTAATGAATGCTTTCATCATAACAAGGTAAACACAATGTAAATAAGAGATTTGTTGATTATAACGGGAGTTTTGGCGAACTTAGTCACTGATAAGCATGCGCTGTTTGACTGACAGCTCCAGCGATTGTAAAGGGAGCGTTCTTTGATCGCTTTCTCTATATAATTTAATCACAGTTTAAATAACAGATTATTTTCATCCTACTAAGAGAAACAATGTGAAGTTGACTCTTTAGTCACTGGTTTGATTTACTGATACATTAACAAAGAACATCTGACTGTACATGAATCATTACATCAGAAATCACTGTTCACAGATCAGGTTGTGGCATTACTGTCGAGTCTATATCGTAAAAGTCTGTTTGCAAATCCTGCGCTGAAATTGCGACCTTTGGAAGGTAATGTTATTTATTTGATTACAGTGATCCTGTATGGCTCTTCTCTCCTCCTCATCTCACTAACACACTAGTGGGCGGGGCCAAAGTTGTGATGATGAAGTAGGTGTAGATCTTCTTCTGTAGAGGCGGTCTTTCACACATTCCACAACGAGTCGTTCGCTGGGCTTGGTTACAATAAAAGTTGTTTTTGGACTAAAAAACTACGTTTTCAGTTCTTATAGTATGATGACCTCTTATGTGTCAAAATCTCAAGGAAAATGTGAGTTCAGTTCATGACCCCTTTAGAGTCTGTTTGAAAAACAGTTGAACATTTCCACTGCTATTGTCTATGAAAAAATAGATCCTTTTCTGTGACCTTTTCTACCCCAGTGTGATTTTTTTACACTGAACATGGTAAAACAAAAAAACAAAAATCTGCAGTTTATTACAATGATTTAGGAATAACACACACACACACACACACACACACACACACACACACACACAAATAGTCTTTGGAATAAAAAAAGTAATTAATCACAACAAAATTCATTATTTGATTTTTCATGCATATTTAAGCAAAAATGCTACAATGTTCAAATATTTTCTCTTCTGCTCACCAAGGCTGCATTTATCAGATCAAAAATGTAGTAAAATTGTGAAATATTATGTAAAACAGCTGTTTTCTATGTGAATATACAGTAAAGTGTAATTTATTCCTGTGATCAAAGCTGAATTTTCAGCATCATTACTCCAGTCTTCAGTGTCACATGATCCTTCAGAAATCACTCTAATATGATGATTTGATGCTCAAGAAACTTTTATGATTATTATCAATATTGGAAACAGTTGTACTACTTCAGATTTTTATGGAAACCATCATACATTTTTTTTCCCTTGGATTTTTTATGAATACAAAGCTTTTAAAAATGCATTTATTTTAAAGTCTTTACTGTCATGTTTGATCAATATAATTGATCCCTGCTGAATACAAGTATCAATTTCTTAAAAATAAATAAATAAAATAAAAAAAAACTTAACAACCCCAAGCTTTTGAAAGGGAATGTATGAATGGCATGAAGCATATACAATGAAAGAAAGAATGTGCTGCATGTTATCTTTATTATACTGTGTGTCATTTGAACAAGAAACAATGCTTCTAAATATAAGATAAAACATACTTTCACTTATATAAATATAATAACTTGACCCTAGCATATAAAAACACAGTTTAACCTTTTGGCTAAAATCTTCATAATATAATGGACACTTGTCTTAATGTGTGTGGTTGTTGTTTTATGACGTTCACCTTTCTTTCTTTTTTTTTTACATCAAACATTTTAGAATGCATCAAAATGACCTTAATATATATGACAGGTTTCAAACAAACATACACAGCCAATGTTAGGGAGGTGAACATTATATGTCTTTTTTTGTTGATGTCCTTGTGTTTGTCGTCATGTATAATGTTATAGAGCAATGTTTCTGAAAAACCCCAGCAATGCTAGAGATATGAAAGGCTGGAGTGAAACACAAAAGCAGTGTGCGAGAGAGAGGAACAGAGCGAACGCTGTGATAAATTGCAGAGGCGGGAAAACGAGTCACTTGAGCATAAAATTAGATTTTACAAATGTGTTGTTACCTGACAGTTATTTGACAGAGAAGATATGGCGACATTGGAAACGTATATGAATATTGCTAATCATACAGAGCAAATGAGAGGTTGGGGGTTTTGATGGTGAACGAGGGAACGAATCTTAATTCATCCTCTTTATCACTGAAGACTTACACTGGAGCTTGATTGGCTGCTGGCATTTATATGCTAATTTGAAATGCTCTGTAACTGAAGAAAAACTAAATGTTCTTCAGATAACCAATAGATGAAATGCTGTAAAAAATGGGCTTCATTATTGTTGGTTACGTAACGTATGTTAATTCGATCAGTAATAGTGTGACTTTTTATATTTATTTATTTATTAATTAATTAAGTTAAGCCTCAGCTGCCATAAAGGCAAACAAAAAAAAAAAAAAAAAAAAAAAAGTTAACTCTTTGTTTTATTAATTTAAACCAGTTTTACACACTATCTTGAAAACAAGGCACACATAGTATCGAAATGGACAAAGAATTATAAAAATACAATTAAAAAATATTACCAAAAATAGCAGATGGCACAATATTTCTTCACATGTTAAGTTTTTTTGTTGTTGTTGCAAGGTCTACATGCAATTACCTAATATATTGTCTTAAATAATCTTCATTTGGGGCTTTGCTCACATATTTATATAGCCTATGCAATTAATTGGGATTATTTAATAAGCATATCAGGTAATTTATTTGATTTAATTAATTTAGCCTAATCATTGGACAGCCGTACATTCATTTTCACGGAATACTGTATAAAGGAACTCACAGTCCATTTCTTCTCATGCATGTGTGTTTGACATTTAGTTTTGTTAAGATGATCATTTCAATCTTGTCATTTAATATTTTAGTTTTTTTATTTATTGTATGTTCTCCAAAAACACACATGCAAGATGCAACTAAATTTCTTTTGGCTTTATTCAAACACAAGCGGAACAAATTTGAGTGGAAGTCATACATAAAGTCATTAATAAATCAAGTCAGAAACTCATAAAGAATGTTTCATTTCAAATGTTTGGCGAGGATGAAGGTGTGAAATGATATGAAAGGAAAATGGGTAAACAACATAGATGAAAAACAAATGAAAAACAATGGACAAAAGATAATTGTCAGTTTGCCACTATAAAATACTCAGTACTATCCCAACCGAAGTCCAGAAGAGAAAAGCAAATGATAAAATGAGAGTCTATCAACACTAATAAACAGTCCTTCTCTCATTCTTTTCTTCCAGAGCTTTTTATTGTATTTGTAAGTAAATATAGTGCAGAAATGCATTAGTCAGTTTGTGGTATGATCTTCATACTGAAAGTCATTATGCCCGTCAGATGGAGTTTCAGGACCACTGTAGATCATGTCTGTTTCTCCAGACTTCTCCACTCGCTCACTGGAGACAGACAGCGAGTTCTCCTCTTGTTTTCCGTGGGGAATAGACAGATGGAATGGGATAACAGGGCAATACAGCGTCCCTTAATTGGTCAGTGTTGTGCACAATGCTGGTTGCTTGCCGTAATTGTTTATTGCGGGCCATTGTCTCCTGTATTGTGTGTCAGTGCGAGTGGTTCAGTTATTCACAGGCATGCTGGGAAACAGACCAGGAGAGCCGGGCTACAAAAGAGCTCCCTCTAGAACAGCTCAGACATTCATCCACAACATAATGATATTGTCTCATTGTTGGGCTTTTGGCTGAGCTCTGCGTGGCTGTGTGGGCTGTGCATGGCAAGCCCTCAGACTGGGACAGCATATCCGGGTACAAGGCACCGATTGACCCGTCAGCTGACCCGCCGCTGTAAAGTTGCCTTGTGTGTTAATGGGTTTTTGTTGTTATTGTTGTTGTTGTTGTTTTGCAGCAATAGGCTGGAGTCTTAGTATTATGAAAGACCATATGAGAAAATACACTTTGTGTCTTTCCTTCTGTCTAGATTTTCTCAGTAACAGATTATCACGCCATGGTAATATATGTATTGATTAAAATTATTTTTTTTTATCTAAATTAATAAAAAAAAAAACTAATTGCAGATAATATTAATGAAATAAAAGGCCACTTAAAGGTGGGATCGGAAGATTTTGGCCAATGTTGATATTTGAAATCACCAAATCAAACACGTCCTCTGCTGTACCTGCCGGCCAGGGGTATGATGTCATCAATAAGTGAAAGCAATGTGTTACTATGGTAATCCATGTCGAATGTGTTTTAATAGTAATTAAAGTAGTTCAGCTCTGTTTCACGTGGAAGACGACACTCAACACCCTCACAGTTATCATGATCAACTCTATGGCACATATTAACGAATATATTACAACTATGACAAGATTAGGGGGTTATATCGATCACTAAATGAGGAACCAAAGGAAACAAACATTAGGAGTATATTACCTTACCTTTCAGACACACTTTGGGAGTCGACACTTGAAACAGACAGTGGAGGAGGTTTAAACGCGCCAGGCTTATATGTGTCTCTTTCACCGCTGAATCGAACGACAGTAATATCACAAATGAAAACAAACAAGCAAAGATGACACACGAGCATATTCAAGCAATGGTCAGCATATATTAGAACAAATCTAAACAATGTTCCTCACCTATCAAGAAGACATACACCTTTATAATGCATTATACTTAAAGGCTTTAAGTAAAGTGTTACCCAATAATCCATATCAATCAAGCAGTTTAATCCAAGTCTTCTGAAAAGACATGATCGCTTTATATGAGAAACAGATTTAATTTAGGCTTTCATTCACATGTCAAAACACATGCAAGCACACTTTAGCTTCCCTTTACTATTAAATGGATTAAACTGGTTACACCGCTCAAATCACATGGATTACTTTTACAATGTCTCGAAGCGTCAAAGTTTAGGTGGTATGAGCTTTCAATGGATGGACAGAAATATTACAAATATCCTAATTTGTGTTTCGAAGATGAACAAAAGTGCTGGTGATTTGATCCCAGTGACTCGAATCATTGGACTATCTTCATTATTTCAATAATTGTGTTGTTCCTTTAAGAAGCAGTGTATTGTAAAGCGGTGTTCTGGCATCAGTATTAGTAAAGATAACAGCTGTAATGAGCACATGTTTCTCTATCAGGATAAAACCCTAGAGATTAATTAGACCGCCTTTGTAAAGCTGTTTCAAAACTGGAAACAAGTTAATCGCAACTTAAACTGACTGATGTTAGAGAAAGATGTGCAAGAAATCTCAGATCAAAAGTTACAGCTCAATTTGCATTGGGCCCTTTAGAGCACAGAGCCGTAAATATCCTGCACATTAATGTGTCCTATCTCTTTATCCGTAGACATTCTCCTGATCGGAACCAGCGTTTGACGGAGAAGTCGCAAGCGTTTTGCTTTATGGCTTGTATATCTGGAAATAAAGGCATTTATTGCGAAGCTACACGCGGGGCGTTTTTCTCCTCGCAGCAGCTGATCTCCCCTTTTTATTAAATCTATTTTAGTGCTTCCGAGCAATGCACATTTTATCCTCTTAATAGTCAAATTAGTATATACTCCAGCAATTACTTAATGTACTCTAATGAGATTTCCCCACAAACCGGCAGGATTCATTTATTTTAATGCGTCGGGCTCTTTCCAGGGAGTTTATGCATCATGTCCCTTCAGAAGTCAAGCAGCGGCGGAGTCATAAATAGTGCGTGTGTGTGTGTGTGTGTGTCTCGATGGATGCTGATTTCGCTCTTAAACTTGTCTCCATGGTCAGGGTTGCTCTTGACCTGTGCTGAGGTCTGACTCAAGAACTCTTAAATATTCATGTGTTTATGGATCTACATGCTACGGACTCGAAAGGCAGGATTGGAAATATTAAAAAGGAATGTTAAAAAAAGCCCAAGGGTTATTCTGTGTTTGGCACAGCGTTCGTCTTGTCTCCAATTCAGAAGGGCTGGTGTGCCATTACTATTTTTGTAGGGAAAACTGTTCGACGTGTTAGATATTATATATAAGATTAACATAGCATGAAAATTCGGGAGATTTTAAAGTTTAAAGTACAACGACGTAACTCGCTCCTTAAACTACCATAGTACAATATATCGTTGAAGAAATCAACTAGCTAGTCACGACTGTTTCCTGAAACCGTATTGTCGCTAAGTGGTCGTTCAACCATGTTGGTTAATGATGTCACGCATGTGGTGGAGTAATAACTACTTTTAATGAATCTGTTTGAGATCGAATTAACGCTAGATGTTTTGCTGTAAATTACAGACATGGCATCTGAGGACTATTTCTCATTTTTCTCAGTTATTTTGCTTTATTTCCAGATGCAATCATAGGCTCGTTCTTAGAGCTCGTTCACACATGCGCACTCTTCTAAAATTACGCTTTAAATCTCTTGACAAACTAAAAGACGTAAATTACATTTGTATTATTCTAAATAAAAGACACTGATTGTGCTGAATGTCAGCTTGCTTCTGTTGCTCAAGATAAGGATTTATTAAGTCCACATGTCATGCAAACTAGAAACTCTGCTTCTAACCACAGGTCGAGAGCTGTCGCTCCAAACACACAACTTTGCGATTCGATTTGCAAATGTTTGTTGGAAATGTAGTTTCAGGAAACACAGACTCGTTAAACTATGCTGATAACGACAGAACTTGGCAACATAGTTGGCTAATGATGCTTTTGGGAAACACACCCCTTTTTGTGAATGTAAAAGGTCTGGAAAGTTTTAAAGAGTTTTTGTCTCCTAAAATAAAAGAAGTGATTCTTAACTCCCTGAAATGAGTCATCAGTAATTACAATCTCACTGCTGAACCCAATTAGGTTTGTAACTAATTTGCATAATTTCAGCCTGTGATCTTGATTGGCTGAACAGCGTCTCTTTGCTCCACCCTCAAACACTGTAGTTGTAGATGAGACTGGAAGAGTTTTCCGAGCTGAGAAAGCAAACACACTTTGATGCACTTCCAAAGGATGAGATTCGTGATATGGCAAAACCGTGACTGTTACACACACATGCATCGTGTCGTTACTGCACTCCGTGTCGTTACTGTTTGTATCACTGTGTGTCAAGTGCTGAGGAAAAGCTGAGATACAGATATGCTAATGACGTGCACACACTGTTTGACCAATCACAACAGACTGGGCCATCTGACCAATCAGAGCAGAGCAGCTCACGGAGAGGCGGGGTTTAGAGAGACTGAATCCTTGATCGAACCGTTTCAGTCTCTGTGAGAAAAGAGCTGATGCTGTAATGGATATTATGAGAAAATATTTGTTTTTCTTTTTACTTTGGATGCATGAAAACCTTATAAGGAGTCTTTAACATTGCTTAATAGGGGCACTTTAACAAATCCATTGTCTAAGCAATCCAGTTAAACCATTTATAAACCCCATGCGAATTAATGCTCAGAGGTCAGCTCAGAGGAACTGGCCTTTAAATTCGCATATATATATATTTTCTGAAGAGTATGCACTGCCTTTCCCTGGCTATTTACTGAAAAAGTAAAAAAGAAAACAGTTTCCAGCTTGAGTTTCAGATGCTATTATGCACCGTATTTGTGGAAAGTGATAAAAATATTTTAAATCCCAAATAGCATGAAGTGATAATATGTGAAATTGAATTGTGTACAACTGAACAAACTTTGGTCTACCAATATTTCTCTGAGCTCATAAGTCTTCCAGACCGTCATATCGCTGATATTCTGTGGGAAGGTGAAGCAGGGCTAACAGTATTAATCCTCAAGGGCTGAAGATTGCTCAGCATGCTCCAGATGTTATCATTTTATTGTTTTTATAGGCTTCTATTACACACTAAAGTCAATAAACACAGAATTTACTTCTCCGACTCTTCTATTGGTGGAATTTCTGAAAATCTCAGCAGACTGTTATGAAATGACTTTTCCAAAAACGGCTTTAAACTTCCAAACTTCTGTGAAAAAATCCGATCCACAAGCTATAGGCCTGTGTGTGAATCTACTTTTTATTTTATCAGGGAATGAAAGGTGACCTGCAGGCCTTAAGGAGGCAAGGTAGCTTTGATGAGGCCATTTACTCTTCTCATTCTCTCTTTCAGTCTCCTCATCTCCATTATGGCCTTGAACTTTAAAAGCCTGTCAGAGACTCTTTCTTTCTGCTGAGCAGATCGAATAGAGGATCCTTAAGTACACAACCGAGCTCGCCGACAGCTCTAAATGCAAAACACCTCCAGAGGTTTGGATGCGATGCAAGCTTCTTCTCTGGGTTCAGCTTTGGTTCATCTGACAGTGATTTCTCTTGTTTTTTGTGTGTTTTAGGGGGGATTTTTGAGCAGATGGATGGACCTGTGGCACTCGTCAGCTCAGAGGAACTGGCCTTTAAATTCGCTGTTAATAATATCAACAGAAACAGGACGTTATTGCCCAACACAACGTTAACGTATGACATTCAGAGGATTAATATCTATGATAGCTTTGAGGCCTCCAGAAAAGGTGAGTGGTGTGAGAACCTACATTTTTTGTCTGTGTTTAGACCAGAACTGTTGAGCAAATGTTAACTATGGGTGTGTTCACACTTGGTAGGACTGATTCGATAATGCGTAGCGTTGATCACCTCACTTTTAGACCAAAACCCATTTTAAAGACCAAAAATGCATGCGATAGTGAAATATTACAGCTGACATGTAGTTTCAAAGTTACTTATATTCAGTTGAATGTGTAAATCAGTTGTCACCAACGTTTTCAAGACCCCGACCTCGGCCTTGATGACAGGCTGGATCTACCTATAGATGTTTTCATGGCCGATTCTGTGGTTTTTTTTACAAGCAAATTGGCGAATTTTGATACCATCTGTCATTTTTTTCTTCTTCTTTGTCTAAGCAAATTTATTTGTTGTTAATTTGCTCTATAACAGTCCAAACTGGCCTTTAAAAACTGTAGCTTTTATCAATTCTTTCATTCAAAAAAACTTGTATCGCTATCAACGGGTTGCCGACCACTGGTCTTAATAAGGCGTAACCAAATAAATAAACAGAGATGCGCACATAAATAAGTATACTTCTGTAAATTTCATAATGCATTGTTCCACACAATATAAAACAGCCTTTCAACATGCCCAACTTCATATTTTAATAGGAAGAAAGACAAGACAACTGTGTTCATCAAACCATTTCATGGTGTCTTAAAGAAGTTTTGGTTATCGGTCATTATCAACTCTAAACTAATGAAATGTATTCTGTCTTTGATGCATGTTAATGTCTGTCGGATTGTTCAAACAAAACACTGTTCACTTTCCACAGCTTTGTAAAGTGTTATTATTAAAACTAGCTTAATCTGGACAATAACTTTATTCTAGAGCTGCTGTAAAGCCAAAACAATCTCTGGTACTGTATCTCCTATTATCACTGTAAAGCTGCTTTGGAACAATTTATAATGTTTAAAGCGCTGTATAAATGAAGGTGACTTGACTTATTCTGCATGCAGTGACGTGTCTTTCTCCCGTCGGCAGCGTGTGACCAGTTGTCTTTAGGTGTCGTTGCCATCTTCGGGCCGTCCCACAGCTCCTCATCCAACGCTGTTCAGTCCATCTGCAACGCCCTGGAGGTGCCACACATTCAGGTGCGATGGAAACACCACCCGATGGACAACAGGGACTCGTTTTACGCCAACCTGTACCCGGATTACTCTTCCCTGAGCTACGCTATCTTGGACCTGGTGCAGTTCCTCAAGTGGAAGACGGCCACGGTGGTTTACGACGACAGCACAGGTGAGAGTTGATGTCTTCATGTCGAGAAACTGTGAAGTCCTCAGAGAAGAGACTGTACTTCAGTGATGAGAAGCAGGAGACTCTCATAATGTTCCTGTTGCTGTCAGATTGAGTCTTCAGGCTTTGATATCATACAAACAGTTTGAATCAAAGCGATCGAGCAATGACAGGAATGGATATATATATATCCAAAATAAAAGTTTGTTTTTACATAATATATGTGTGTGTACTATGTATAATTAATCTGTATTTATAAATATATGTGTGTGTACTGTGTATAATGAATCTTTATTTATAAATACACACACATGCATGTATATATTTAAGAAATATTTGCATGTATAAACTGTATATATTTATATAAAATGTACATTATATATAAATATAAATATTTTATATATAAATAAAAAAAAAATCTTAAATATATACATGCATGTGTGTGTATTTCTAAAAACAAAATAATTATACACAGTACACAGACATATATTATTTAAACACAAACTTTTATTTTGGATATGATAAATTGTTGCCCAGCACTAATATTTTTTTAAAGTACAACCAGTATATCTATGTTAAACTGACTGTCTGCATTATTTCTCAGAGCTGTGCCAACAACGGTAGAAGAACAAGTTTGCTCTGAACATTTTTTGTGCTCACAAGGGACCGGTTCTGGCATGTGCCGATGCCTTTTCTTATCTCTCTCCATCCACAGTTGACATGGTTTCTTGCTAATCTATCCTGGTCCAGATCAGCTGGTCGTCTGGGTTTTTCAGGGGTTCTCAAACATTTTGAACAAAACAGTGTTCGAAGGCCGTCCTGTCTCAGCTGATATGTACCTCTGTTGCAGGGCTATTATGGTTAACTAAAACTTAAACTATTTAAAACAGCTGCAATAAAGTAAAATGTAAATTTTAGCTGGAAACCATAAACTAAACGGATATTAAAAATGCTGCCTTGGCAATAAGCTGAAACTAAAAGAAACCTAAATAGCAATAAACAAAAATATTTTTATTTTATGAAATGACAAAAGCACAAAATCTAAAACGTAGCAGCCACCCAGAACACCCTAGCAACGCCATAGCAACCACCCAGAATACCCTAGCAACCACCTAGCAACACCATATCAACCACCCAGAACACCCTAGCAACCGCCTAGAAACCACCCAGAATACTCTAGTAACCACCTAGCAACCACCCAGAACACCTTAGCAAGCCACTAGAAACACCCTAGCTAGTGCCGAATTTTGCTACTGCAAGCACCTCTCACATTTTCTTCAGGAAATGTACATTCTAGTTATATTATGAAGTTTTTTTAACTGGTGTTTTGATTTACACATTGCACTGTGTTGTGTTTTAGGTTTAAAGGAAATATCTGTGAACTTAGCGGAAAATTGATTTTTCATATTAGTTAAGATGATGTTAATATAACTAAATTTAAATCATTTTAAGATTTGCCTCTAGTTGACCAGAGCAGGATGGACAATATAATAGCAATAATACTTTAATTCAAATAATATATATAATATATAAAAAAATAATATATAAATAAGATATAGGCTACACAAAATGACTGAAACATTTATTTTAACTTAATATTTACACTGGATCGTGTTGTAATATTTACAATTCACTCAATAATAAATAAAAAAAGGGTAAAACTTTACAATAAGGTTCCGTTGGTTAACATTAAATGCTTTGGTAACACTTATAATAATGTTCAGTTATAAGCCATTTATAAGTTATTAGTTAAGAATGAACTAATCACTTACAAAACACAGATATGATAACAATTTTGTACAACATCCATTTTTCAATGATTTATAAGTGATTAATAAAAGAACATCTAATAACTTATTAACCATCTTACAACATATTTGTAAATCATTAGCATATAATTTTTTGATCATTTATGAATGTATAGTCATGTTTTGTAAATGATTAGTTAATCATAATAACTTATAAATGACTTAACTATAACTGAACGAATAGAATAACTGAAAGTTCTTATAGTGTTACGTGTATTTGTGTTAACTAAGGTTAACGGTAACACTTTATTTCGATAGTCCACTTTAGACATTCTTCTAACTATAAGTAACTATAAGTAACCTTTTATCTACATGTCATCTAACTCTCATTAGAGTATTAGTAGACTGTCTGCTTAATATCTGATAACTCTTTATTTTGTTGGTCCCCAACAGACTATAAGTAAGTAACTTGGCAACTACAAGTCAACTTATTCTACTAACCTGAACCAACAGTCTACTGAGTCTACTACAGTCTACTAATACTACAATGAGAGTTAGTTGACATGTAGTTACAACGTTACTTATAGTTAGTAGAATGTCTAAAGTGAACTATCGAAATAAAGTGGAACCAAGTTAACAAACTGTAACAAATGTATGTCTCATTGTCAGTTAATGCTAGTCAATGCATTAACTAATAGGCTATTAACTAATAGGTGTCACGTTGTGGGTTTTGATTCTTGTTCCTTGTTCTTGTCTGTCATGTGATCCCATTTCAGTCATGTGATCCTTCCATGTGTCTTGTCATTGGTTAATGGTCTGATCATTGTTCACAGGTGTTCCTTGTCTTGTAATTAGTCTGTGTATTTAAGCCCTCATGTTTGCCCTGTGTCTTTGTCTAGTATTGAATGTTTCTTGTTCTTGTTCTGAGTTTCCAGCCTTTGTTTTATGTTTGATCATGTGTTTTTGAATTAGAGTTGCATTTGGGTTCTCTACATCTCGCCTCCAGTGGATATCGTTACAATAGGGCTGGGTTGACACAAATTTCACAATTCGATTCGATTTTGATTCACAAGCTTTAAATTCAATACGATTTTGATTTCGATTCGATTCAATATTGATTATTTTGGATATCAGGTACAATACATGGCAAATATTCTCTATTAAAACACTTAAATTACACTTTTATTTATTTTATAATAATAAAGTTATATGAAATATAAACATTTAAATGGTGGCTGTCATAAAAACTTGCCAGATTTATTCAAACATGCATTAAATATTGAAGAACATTAAAAATTATAATTAATATGTAATATGGTGCATATATTTAGCAAAATGCTCCTCTCTAGAGTTCATTTTTCCAGCTGACTAGCGAGTTTATGGTCACTGGATATGGTTTTTCTGAGGTAAATGTGACGTTACATCACATTGTTCACAAGCTGATTGACTGACGTCTTTCCACGGTTGAAACACTGATTGGGCGATTCCATGTGACATGATACGGATTTCGATAAGTTGTACTCTATCTTTTAACACACTTTCAGATGCTCATTCATGTTTATTTCGCACTGTAACTGGTGTTATTAATGCGGAAGAGAAGATCACGTGCTTCTGCTTCTCTAGAGCTGAGCCAGAGCGATCTCAAGCCACAACGGTTTATGTTTTTGAATTTCGTAAGAAAATGGACGTAATTTGAAATTTGAGACTTTGTTTCATATCAATAGTAACAAAGCACAAAGATTATTGCGATTTATTGGATGGGATGCGCGCTACAATGATCCATTCATTAATCAACTGAAAACAGGATGACTAGCCTAATCGATTCTTGGGATTTAAGAATCGATATCGGTTCGTAAAAATGAGAATCGATTAAAATCGAGAAATCGATATTTTTTAGTCAGCCCTATTAACTAATGTTAACGAATGGGACCTTATTGTAAGAGTTTATTATGCATTCAGAAGGCCAAGCAGACACAGCTCATCAAGTCAAACAATCCAAATAATTTGGAAATGACCAAATATTGGTGATTTCAGTGTGATAGACCTTTTTTTTTTCCAAGCCAGCTATCATGTTTGTGAACCTGCTTGACCACCCAGGGCTGGTTTGAGCTGCTACTACATATCCAGTAATTGACTCTTGTTGTGCAGGTTTGATCAGACTCCAGGAGTTAATCATGGCTCCGTCCAGGTATAACATCCGACTGAAGATCCGGCAGCTCCCGCTGGACACCGCGGACACCAGACCTCTGCTCAAAGAGATGAAGAGAAGCAGAGAGTTTCGCATTATCTTCGACTGCAGCCACATAATGGCGGCCCAGATCCTCAAGCAAGTGAGTCCACACTCATATCCCACGATCCCGACTCAAGTCTGTTTGAAGTTTCACTCCAGGTCCAGTGAAGCTGTATTGGATTTGGGACCTGACGGTTTAAATTATATATGCTATATGCTTTTGCTGGAGGCAGAATGGAGATTAAACTCCACATATGTGTGAACATCTACAGTGGACCTGATGAACTATTCCCTTCAGCTGTCCTTAAAAGTGTTATTGCAAAAACAGAATGTTAAACTAAGTGGCATTTTTAAGCAATTAGGCCATTTTTCTATTGTTTGGCACCCTTAAGAAAGGCCTGCTAGAGTGCAAGACTGTGGATATATACGTTTTCATTTACAGGGAAACATCCACTGGTATTTTTAGTATTTTCTATCTCTTACAGAGCACCCATAGTATTTTTTTTAAGTGACATTTGTAAAAAGAAAGATACCATAAGCTTACATTTGAAATTAGGATAAGCAATAGATATGCTGCTGAAAATGAAGAGTACAGTAAAAGTATTTAGTGAAGCTGCTGTAGCTCGAGCATCATGTGTTTGAAGACGCCATTTGCTTTGATGTTTCTTAGAGAGCCAAACATCAAAGGTTTGAAAGGCAACTAAAGTGTTTCTTAGTTTTGCGTACATGAAGTCTATAGCAGCACAATAAACCGGATGGTAAAATGTTCTGAAAGCCCAAAGTACACTTCAGTTTTTTGACACAAATGCTTGTTTTATGTGTACAGCCAAAATCATATCCTTTCAAATAATGTGTTTGAAGTCAAAATTATGAGATAGTTATTCATAATGAGATAAAAAAGTAAAAACTATGATGTAATAAGTCATAATTATGATTATGTTAAGTCAGAATTATAAGATACAATCAATTATGACAGTCAAAATGATGACATATCATAATTATTACTTTTTGTCTTAATTTGTATCTCATAATTATGTAGAATGTCATAATTTTGACTTAGTATCTCATAATTTCAGATTTCTATCTCATAATCGTTACTTAGAATATCATAATTTTGACTTTTTTCCTCATAGTTATGACAGTATCTCATAATTTGAGCTTTTTATCTTACAATTATAACTTAGTGTGTCATATGTTTTTTTTTTCTCAAAATTATTACTTAGCATCTCATAATTTCAACTTTTCATCTCATAATTATTACTTACACTGTCATAATGTTTATTCTCAAAATTATCTCAACTTTTTTTGTCATAATTCTTATGTTGCAGAAATGGGCTTATATAGAGTACAGACTATGTGTGTTTAGAAAAACAAAACAAAAAAAACAGGCAATTTAAGTGTCTAAATACTTTTGTAGGGCCGCCATAAACACCATTTCTTATCTTTATCAGCCTGGAATATAAATACATTGAGCAAACACCAGGATGTCAAGTAAGAAACTTAAGCAGTGAAGTACTGAAAGAAATCAGTATTTTTATACAGTATGTAGATTCAGGTGGTGCGTTCACAAACTTATCCTTGCAACACAATAAAAGCGTGTCTGAAATCACCGCATCTGCTCTGGAGAATGTTGACCTCGGGTCAAACGGGGACTGAATATGTGTTTCATGTGTTTATGTCTCAGAGAAATCCCTCTCCAAGCAGAACTTTTTTTCACAGTGTCTCGAGATGTTATTTTGCGCTTCGTTTCGTTCAGCTTTGACACCCCTGCATATCTCTTCCAGGTTTAACTGTAGGCGCTGTATTATTTTGCATTTGGTCATATGAAAAAGTTGTGTGATTCTCTGTGTCCCGAGTCCTGTTAATAAGCTTATTCGTGCGGTCACCTGTCTGAAACCTGTCTGAGGCTCGTTCTTCTCTGTCAGCTTCTCCTGAACTTCTGTCGCGCATGTTCTCCCCCTCAGGCCAGAGAGAAAGTGGAAATGCAGTCGGACACAGAGCCTGTCTGAGACGTCTGTGGGCTAAATCCCAGGAGTCTTTAAAAGGCGATGTGTGTGTGTGTGTGTGTGTGTGTGTGTGTGTGTGTGTGTGTGTGTGTGTGTGTGTGTGTGTGTGTGTGTGTGTGTGTGTGTGTGTGAGGGACTGGGGAATATAGAAAGTACAGGCACAGACATAGAAGGGGTTTATTTCTGTAGCCCATTGTAGGAAATGAAACAGTTTCTGACTTCTCCACAAACTTACGGTGTAGAAGAGGGAAAAAGTTCATGCATAACCTTGGGTTTTCCTCGAGGCAGATTGCATAATTAAAGCAGACATATGAACACCAAGGGAACAGTGAGCATTTGTATGAACATGTATTGAGAGGAGCTGTGACCAATAGGCCTGTATAAAACAATCATTAGGGCCCTATGATTTCCACGATGCGGAAAACTCCAGGCATAAAACTGGAATTGATTGTATAATATAGTTTGGACAAATTTGGATGAATACATAAAAAGAAGGGCTGTGCATTTACTCGAATGGTGATATGGACTAGTGTCTTTGCAAAACGACTGCTGTTGAAATCGAGTCTCGGGTCTGACTGTTCTGCGTATTCGTCTACTACACACACATCATGAAGACGTGAAGTTCATCTTCATTTCATCATTTCATTTGATAAAACTGTCATCGGATGCACTGAGAAACTCAAAGGGCTTCACAACAAACCACCGAAATATAAGACTTGAAGAAATTATTACAGAAATGCATTACTATTGTAAAGTAGAATGCACTTTGCAAAGCTAATTAAAATATGTTTTTTTAAGGATATTACACAATATTACTCATTTTCATCCATCATATGGCAGTGTTATTTAAAAAAACTTAATAGATTATTAATTTTTTAAAGTTTATGAATTAAATTTATTACACATACTTTTTATTATTATTATTATTATTATTATTATTAAAATTTGATTAAACCATTAAAATGAAAAATGAAAACATGGAAATTGATAAAACAAACAAACAAACAAAAAAAAATTGAGGGAAAAATCAAATGGATCTCATAGGGCCCTACAGGAAAAAAATAAAATAAAATTCTCATCTTCATGTCGTTTCCAAACTCCGTGTGATCTTTCCGTCGTATGTCCTCATTCCCTTTTATTTTATGCAGAAGATAAATATTCTTCATCTTTTGTGTTTAACAGAAGAAAGAAAGTCATATTTAGAAGAGTACAAGGGTGACAGATTTTTTTGGTGATCCTTCTGGCATTTTTGGGTGAAGTACACCTTCACTGTAAAACAATGAAATGGTCAATAAGTTATGACAACATACAGTATGTTTTTACATTGTTTCAACTCATCAAAATAAGTTCAACTTATTTGTTTTTAAAGTTTTTCATTATTCAACTATTTTTTAAGCCAGTTTAATGTAATTGAAATTTAAATTACTTAAGTAGATTGCACTTAAACAGTTTTCCAGTGTTGAAGGGCCCATAGCACTATGAGACACTAGCTGTTGTGCCGTATAATAGAAACACAGGCTGAGAGACGTCGATAGATCAAGAGTTGAGTAGTTGTTTATAGTTCCGCTATTCTGATTCAATCTCATTTGTTGTACATTGTTTGTGTTGGCTGCCAACAATGATTGCAAATTACTCTGACATGACATAGTGACCTTTTTCTTTTTCTTTTCCTCCCCCACCCCTCCTCTTCCTCCAGGCCCAGATGATGGGGATGATGACTGAGTACTATCACTACATCTTCACCACTCTGGTAATGTACCGCGGTACTAACAGCAAATTGAATGTCATTTGTTCCTGTGCTGCTCCCACTTTATGTTTTGATGAATGGCTTTTAATTGCAGATGAGCTTTGGATCCAGTCTGCAATATCAATTTCACTTGACAAAACAGCCTTAATGGAGTTTCCTCCGCCCTGGTGTAAACATTAGCCCTTCCCTCAAGCTCAAATCAACAAAACGTCTTTGAAAAGCCTCTACAAAGGCAACAAAGTGATTGACAACTGTGCGCTACCTCTGGATTCTGACGTTCATGAAGTTTCAATTGATCCTCATGACGTTTATATTAAAAAATCACAAAGTGTTTTCAGAGAAATCCTTCTGGAAATGCCAACACAACCTCTCTTGGACATGTTTCGGTGCAGTTTTTTAAAACATAGTGAGCCGCTTCACAGAGGCAGCATTGAACCTCAGAAATTAGATACTCAAACATATTCAGAAATGAGAATGAGTGTTATTTTAGTGTTTTTTTTTGTTTGTTTTTTATACTATTATGGAATTCATTAATAATTTGAATTTGCTTTGATTTTTATTTTTTCAACCTTCATTTTAAGTTTTACATTTTTAAAATTTAAAACAAATTCTATATAACATTAATTTTGATGAACATTAACGCCATGAAAACTAATCAATTGTGTGTTTTTCATTGAATTATTACAATAATGAAAAATAATTGATCACAAATCTAATGAATTGATCACTGGAAGATGCAAATTAATGTGTATATGTAACTATATAAATACAGTTTATTTATTAAATTATAATTTTTATAATGTTTTTTTTTTTTTTCGTTTCTAAAGCTTTGAATTTGTTCATATATTTGGGTAGCATTTCTTTACATTAAGTATAAAAATAGTGGTAGAACTGTTTGCAGCAAGTATTAACAGATCTTGTTCACACAAAATGCAAATGGTCGTAGAAGTTATTCAAAGCGTGAATAGAAGTAAAATGTACACTGCATAATACATAGTCATTGCATAATATGTGTGTACTAAAGGTAAAATATATGAGCAATAGTAAGCAAAGTTAGTGTAAATGGCTTTTGGCAACAAGGTTGCCTATTTACACTTACTGTAAATAGACACTGCCTTTTTTATTTACTCATAGCATGCAGAGCTGCTGCCAAAAAGATAAATCAAATGTTCAAAAACCAAATCAGTGCCATTTGTGCCTTTTATTTATTTATTTTATTTATTTATTTTATTTATTTATTTTGCTGAAAA
Organism: Vimba vimba; assembly: GCA_022828995.1. Classification (NCBI taxonomy): domain Eukaryota; kingdom Metazoa; phylum Chordata; class Actinopteri; order Cypriniformes; family Leuciscidae; genus Vimba; species Vimba vimba. The sequence continues at coordinate 2,946,030 of CM040830.1, forward strand.
TACCCGATCAAATTATTATTACATTCAGATCTAATGGTGCAACATTTTTGAGCCAAGTAGATTTTATATGCATCTTCAACAAACAAACAAACAAACAAACAAACAAACAAACAAACAAACAAACAAACAAACAAACAAACAAACAAACAAACAAACAAATAAATAAATAAATAAATAAATAAATAAATAAGTATTTGTATTTTTGATAATAATTTGCACATTAATTGTTTGTAAAACATGTTTGATGCTGTAGCCGAAATCACCATTAATATATATATATATATATTGTACATATATTTAACATCATGTTTTCTAATTAGTAACGGAGGCTTGGACACATGTTTTGAACTAGCGATGGAAGATCTTTTTCTGAATCCCTGGAGTAAGAAAGTAGCTCAACAATTCACACATGAGTGTTTTTGGGACAGCTCTTGGATTTTCTTTACCTCTTTACATTTTTGTGTAACCACAGTAATCACACTATGATCATGACACTCTTCCTGGTGTGAGATTGAGTCTGGATTTGAACCCAGGTTTGTTCTGTGTTCATGCCGTGTCTTTCTAGGCGAACAACACTATCCTGTGGGAATGAAATACTGATTTTATTGTTGTTATTAAAAAGTCTTTAAGACCTAATTCATCTATTAAAGAGCATCTTGCAGGTAAAAAAAAAATCTAAATGAATATATAACCGTGTATGAAAATACCATATGAAAAGATAATGCAGGATTTAAAATGTTTTAAAACGACATAAGGACACCAATTTAGTAGATAAATTTGACTGCTCGTACAAACCGCTTTTTTTCAACATCACGTCATTTTACGTCACACGAGGGAGACGTGTGCTGTGCTCTGCCGCAGCTCAGTGCAGAATAGGCTGGTATTCAGTAAGAGCGGTTGTGAGTCAGTGTGTTTTCACTAGTTTTTGTATTTCAATTTATCATCGTCATGGTAAATTTATGTGTTTGTGGAGCTTGCAAAAACTGTTGGTCCGTCAACAATTTCCTCAGCGTCCGAAATGTCATTGCGATCCACTTTTCCCTGTTGTTTGAATCGACCGCTCTCCCTCATGCTACGTCACGCCCATTTTCAGATGCGGAAGTAAAATTTTCTCACAAAAACGACTCCAGAAGCCACTGTAGTGCATTTATAATTTTTTTTTTAAAGAAAATCTAGTTCCTACATTATTTTTCTATACATTGACTTGTTGGGTCTTCTAACCTGCAAGATGCTCTTTAAGGCACTTCAATTTTTGACTGTAACAGCGTGTCTTAAAGGAGTAGTTCACTTCAGAATTAAAATGTCCACCCCCCCCACGTCATCCAAGATGTTCATGTCTTTCTTTCTTCAGTCGAAAAGATATTAAGGTTTTTGAGGAAAACACTCCAGGATTTTTCTCCATATGTGACCCTGGATCACAAAACTAGTCACAAGTCGCACGGGTTTATTTGTGGCAATAGCCAACAGTACATTGTATGGGTCAAAATGATCAATTTTTCTTTTATGCCAAAAATCATTAGATTTTTGTGATTCAATCATTTTGTGAGTGAATGCAGCACAATCACGAACATAAATGAACAACTTTAAAGGCGATTTTCTCAATGTTTTTTTTTTTTTTTTTGTACCCTCAGTTTCCAGATTTACAAATAGTTGTCTGGAACCTGACATATTTGTCATATTATTGAATATTTATCAAGTTCAATCAATCAAACTGTGTTTAATATAAGGGGAGTTGCCCAGTGTGTTTTGGTGTTGCCAAACAATGATGTTTGCTAAGACTCCATCATCTGAGACATAATAAAACGAACAATGCGGCTATTCACATAATGGTTTTTTTTTTTTTTTTTTTACAATAATCCAATTAAAATTCAGCTACATTTGAAGCATTTGAGCATCAATCATGGCTAATACACTAATGCCGCATTGATACAGTAAAACATTAAGAAAGAACCCATTAAAACAGACTTCCATTCACATTTAAGCAGAAATCTATTGTGTTACAGCTCAAAAAGTGGTGTTTCTTGGGGCAAGGCTTTTTCTGCATCTGCTTTTCCTGCTCCTCTTTCAGCATCTCCAGCCCCACAGGGTGTTAATGAAATAGCCTATTATGTTCTACTACATCTCTTTTCCGCCCCCACCTTCCCAACATGTTTGGCAATATGTAGGATGGTACAAGAAACGGAGTGACTGTTCTCAGAATAACACTCCAGACACTAGCATGCGTACAGTGTGGGTGTGTGTTAGTATTGTTCTAGAGCGTTAATTAGCCTCAGCACATTACGGACGTCCTTTCAATGAACATGGTCTTGCTCATTTTGCCTTTCATTCTCAGCTTTACAGAACCCTGTGTTAGATGGCCGTGCCTTCTTGCTATCGCTTTGACCTCAGACGAAAAGATCTCGATTAATTTACACTTAATCTTAATGCTATTTTCCACCCCAGCAATTTAATTGTCAGACTATTTCATCCAACGTCATTGCTTTGAGAATGTGAAATTCGGGTTCTTTTTTGAAGAATCCACACTTTAAAAAATCATTGAATGCCCAGACACAGTAATGCATTTCAGAGCGGTGTGAAGTGTTTACGGTTCAATTCGCTGGATGGGAGCAATGAAGACAGGATTACAGAGCAAATAACTGTTTCAATCAGCTATTGTGCGGATGACTCCTGGCTCACTGTCTATGATATCAAACACGCTGGCAAAGAGGTGTACGTCCTACTATGCTTCATCTGGATGTACCCAGGCGGCCTGGAAAAGCATGGTATTATCCTTAATCTCTTTTATTTTTGCTCTGTCTATCTTCTTTTCACCCCCCCTCTCTATCTCCTGCTTTTATTAAGGGACAAAGAGACAAGAAGCCTCTCGCCCAGCAACAATGAAGCTCGATTCAGGACGGTTAAATGATATCTTTTCTCTCTCTCGCTCTTCCTCTAGGATCTCATGGCCATAAACCTGGAGCCGTACCGCTTCTGTGGCGTCAATATGACCGGCTTCCGCATCCTAAACGTGGAAAATCCTCAGGTTGCCACTATTGTGGAGAAGTGGTCCCTTGAGAAGCAGATTCCCCCCAAACCAGACTCCGGTCTCCTGGAAGGGATCATGACGGTATGCTTCCATTTTCTCCCTGAATGTCACTGCCAGCTAACCACAAATTAAATGCCAAATTAAACAATGACACAAAAGCTTGGAATAGGTTCCAGTTTCACTGTATCCAATCGAATCCATAGCCACAGTCATAGTCTTAAACATAACCTTTATAGGAGCTATTTCTTCCTTAATGTATTCCAAGACTGAACTGTTTCAGATGGATTAGGTGTCTGTAATAAAAATAAGTACCATGGTCGAAAGCAATATGCTGATACTCGAATACAGTATCTACTTTTTGGCTAGGTAATAGAATCCTTTAGATTGCAGCAGTTCTGATTTAATCATCCCATACGCTGCCATTGTTGAATACCATAATATCATAAAGACTAGTTTCAACCGTATGGCTTCTGTGATTATCTATTAATCTATTTCACAGTAGTTCAAACACTCCCACACCATGCTGTAGAATTTCCGATTATTTTGATGTAGAGGAATACTGTTATTATAGGAAAAAAATGCTTTCAGTGCCACCATTTCATTGCTTCCACAAAATGGATTTGTGCTTCATATATACAGTTCATATATCAGTGTTTCCTACAGGATTTTGTGAAACTGGTGGGTGGACCTCGGTAATTTATAAATCTGGTGCACTTTTGAGAGTTCAAAATTAAGAGCTCCAAACCATATTCAGTGTGCAAATTGAACAAAGAAAAAGTCAGTGCATTGACTTGTTCCTGAACTTTAAAGGGGACTCAAACCTCTTGTTAGTTGTGATATAGTGTCTCAGTCTACATTACACTACATACTACAACTAATAATAATAATAAATTACAATAGGTGTTCAGCACTTCATGCTTGAACCCCTAATCCTATGACAGTAATAGCCATATATTGTAAAACAAATGCACTGAACAAAACTTTCATAATTAGTTTTGTCCTCATTTCTGTACATGCAAGAGATAAACCTGTGAGCTTTTATTTTGACAGAAACTGCAGTCGAGCTTTTATTTTGGCGGAAAACAAGTTTACAAACATGTCTCATTACAAATCTAGTGAAATGCTGTAATCGTCAACTATGCAAATGTGAAAATAATGCACGCTATACTCAGCACATGCTCAGATGGAGGTCACTGCATTCATTCACTGTGAACTGAGACGCAGAGCTGATCACGTGCTGATCAAACAGTCTTTTGCGATTTAATAAAGACACAAAGCCTTATCAAGCTTTCAATTTTAGTTTGTTTGACAGCAATGGTGCAAAACACGACATTACCCATACACAAAATAAATATATTTGAAATATATTTTCAGAATATATTTCGGAATATATGCAAATATTTGAAATTGGCCCAATACATATATTTCATACTTATATTTCATATATTTTTGTTATATTTCAGAATATATTTCAATGTATTTGGAATATATGCCACATATATTTTTGACACTTTTGGGGACCCATACAGAAAAAAAATACATTGAAATATATTCTGAAATATAACAAAAATATATGAAATATAAGTATGAAATATATTTATTGGGCCAATTTCAAATATTTGCCTATATTCCAAAATATATCCTGAAAATATATCTCAAATATATTTATTTTGTGTATCAGAAGTTGATATTCTATATTCACAGTCTAGTTAATGAATAGGAAGAACTGAAATCTATTTGTGGCGGTCAGTGCTGATATTGTGGTGGGCCGCCACGGATAAATCAATGTATGGAAAACACTGTCTGTTAAGACGGACTGCTTTATTTCTTTTGTGCAAGGTTGAAAACCCTGGAATATGCACCTTAGGTGGTTTTATTGCATCTGGAACAGCTGAAAAGACTGATGTGAGGCATATATATCCTGCCCACATCCATCTGTTTGTTGAATGTTTAAATACAGTCCATTGAAACCACTAAATTTGTCCACGGTTTAGCCAGTCCAGCTATCGACTGAAAATACTTCTCCATCTGGTCTCATATTCCCAACACTCTCTTAATACCCACAGCTGTCATATCACAGCAACTTTTTGCCTAGTTACAAGAAGCCAATGGCGAGGTCGATATAAAGGACATCTGAATGAATGTCCACCTTTCCTGCACACATGCTCGATCTAGAGCAGCTCACATTGCCTGAACAATGGACACAGTTCAAGCCCTCATCCCTCCAGGAGATTGTTACAATAGGGTGTGTTAGAGACTGAGCAAGTGGATGGGATACCATTTATTTACTTGCTTGTCATTCATTGTCCGAAGTCTTTGCTGGAAAAATGAGTTGCTTTATTGCTGGTGACAGTAGCAAAGTTGGAAATATAATATTGTTGAATATATTGAGTGTTTTGGTTCTTTCATGGGTCATCAGAGGCAGTAGACAAACATTATTGTGTTATTCTTGTGCATATCGATTTCCAGAAGGTAAATGTCAGGGGTGTCCAGTCCTGCTCCTGAAGGGAAAACGTCCTGCAGAGTTTACCTCCAGCTTGCCCCAACACACCTGCCTGGAAGTTTCTAGCAATCCGTAAAGAGCCATTTACAACAGGAACAATCACTATAAAGATAACTATAGCTATATTTGCGTCCACACCAACGAACAATAATGGTCTGTTTATTCTAAGCCCGCGCGCTGCGGTTTCAAAGTGTGTACATCATCATTGAACATGTTTTTGCTGTTCTTGTTGCATTTATACGGCTTTAACCAGCAGATGTCCTCAGCATGCTGTGTTTTGAGTGAAGCTAGTGTAATCGAGCTAATAATCTAACAGTGAAATTAGCTGAGGTAGTCAACATAGTGGAATAAAAACAACACCTAACGTTAGTCTTTTTCACCGCAACTTGAAAGGAAGCAAGACAATGTTGTCAGAACGAGCGCCGCATACCTGAGGTAAAACTTCTTATCGTTCATTCAGAGGGTATGAACGATTGTTTTCCATATCCATTTTCTTGAAAAGGAGGCTTGACTTGTCAAACAGTGGTTGATTTTTTTCTGGACCTCCATCATTAGCTTCTCCGCAATGTCGTCTACCATTTTAAATCAGAATGGATTCCGATTGGCTGTCAGTGTTTTATTGTTCAACAGCTGGTAAAAAAAAAATCGTTCCGAAAATGATCCCAACGATATTGATTTTACGATCTTTTCTCTATATTGTCATCATTATATCTGTGGTTTGAACTCTGCTATTCTTTAATACTGAAAAAGATTTTTATAACTATATCTTTATCTTTATCGTCATTGTCATCGTCCTTGGTGTGAACTGGCCTTAAGGCCTCAGGCGTGTTTTAATTGGGGTTGGAGATAAACACTGCAGGACAATAACCTTCCAAGAGCAGCATTGGACACCCGTGGTCCATGTAGAGCAGGGATGGGAAACTTCAGTCACTGTCCTGAGGAGTTTAGCTCCGACCCTGACACAAACTCACCTGTCTGTAGCTTTATAGTAATTCTGAAGTTCTTGACTAGCTTATTCAGGTGTGTTAGATCAGGGTTGGAGTGAAACTTTGCAGGACAGTAGCCCTCTAGGACCAAAGTTGCTCATCCCTAATGTAGAGGGAATGTTAAAGAGTATGAACAGAAACAGCTTGAAGGGGGTTGGAGAGCAGATATATTTTTGCCTCAAGGCACAGTAGATGTTAAGGTTTTTTGATGAGCTGAGCTTGGGGGATCAAAAACCTTGGTCAGATTGGTGAGGTACAAAGTTTTATTCTGTGCCCAGCATTTCTCCTGGAGTTGGTGAAAATAAATATTATCCATCTTTCAAAGTTAAAACAGCCATGTAGGGGAATACACTGTGAACTTTTCTGGAAGATGCTCTTTGCAGATAGTTTGCCTGCTTAGACATCTGCCCTGCTTAATTTATCTCCATCTCTAATCAAACACACCTGCCTGTAATATTGAAGTAATCCTGAAGACTTTGGTTTGATTTTTCAGTTTTTATTTATTTATTTATTTTTATAAGGGTGGACAGTAGCCCTAAAATTCTGCCATTGCCCATCCATGTCCTAAAGTATGGATCTGAGTAAAGGTCTTCTCATTTCTCCATTTCTCATTTCTGCCCGCCTCTGTTGGGAATCAAGGTAGACTGCATTTAGCCTTTTCATTCAGTTTAGAGAGGTTTAGAGAAATGCTTTGACAGTGTCTTGAGTTTACAGCAGACTAGAAAATAGTGTAATGAAAAGAGAAGGAGAACAGACTTAAGGAAGCTGTGTTTGACAAACCTCATGCTTAGCTGTAGCCTGTTTGCCGTAGATTGAGTGCATCTCATTTGGCTCAGAAGTATGACTTGGTCATGCAGAGGTTATGGAAAGAGATTAACTCGTCAAAGTGGTTACCGAAGCTAAGATTCTCCTGTTGTTGTCTTGTGCTGTTCTTCCTTGATGGACTCGGCCGATAGATTCCCTTTTCTTTGTTCATCAAAGTCAGGGCTCCAGAATAACTCCACCAAATTATACAGAAACTAATAATGACCACTATATTGCTGTTGTGTTTCACAAATAAGTGTAGTTATTAATATTGTATTACATTATTTGTATAATGAAAGTGGTTACTGGATAGTAAAGCTGAGTTTGCTATTACATTTACTTATTAACAACTGTAGCATCTGTGTGAAGTGTAAATATTTAAATTTGGGTGAAACAAAAAAGAAAGATTCTTATTGTGCGACTGAATTGTAGACTCAGCTCTTCATTCTACTTTGTATTTGCTCATTAAAATTCACGACTGTTCTTCCATAGTTTCATACATGTGAAGATCATGGTAATCAGGGCCGGTTCTAGACATTAGGAGGCCCTAGGCAAAATTCATGTTGGAGGCCCCCCACCCCCAATAAAAAACACTTGAAACAAATATGATTCCTAACCTTTTTATTTATACAACATTTAATTTTAAACTTAGTATATTTTTACTTATACAGTACATATTGGACAAATTACTATTTTTAATGTTTTTGAAAGAAGTCTCTTATGCTCATCAAGCCTGGATTTATTTGATCAAAAATACAGAAAAATAATATAGTAAAATATAACTAAATAATGGTTTTCTATTTTACTATACTTTAAAATATATTTTTTGTGATGCAAAGCTGAATTTAGTGTCACGTGATCCTTCAGAAAACTTTAATATTCTGATTTATTATCAAATGTTAGAAATTGTGCTTAATATTTATTTTATAACCTGTGATAGCCTACTTTTTTTCAGGATTTTTTTTATTTTTAAAAAGTTGTTTTAAAAAAGTCTTTACTACTTTTTATATATTTAACACATCCTTGCTGAATAGTCCTGTTTCTTTTTTCTTTTTTTTCTGTATTTTTGATCAAATAAATGCAGGCTTGTAGAGCATAATATGAAACTTTAAACATTAAAAATAGTAATGGGTCCAGACTTTTTACCATTACTGTATGTACATATTAATCAAACTTTATCTAAGGTAATCTATTTTTTGTTTAATGAAGATGTTATTGTTGTTGTTGTTATTTTGCTGTTTTATTAAATTTATTCACAGTTCCAGAATACCACTTCAGTAGATGAATATAAGTGATTTTATCATTTTTTTCATAGCTGCGGTATGGGCAGGATTTTTCCCTCCCATTTAATCAATATTGACTGCAGATATTATGATATTATGTATTGCATTGTTACCTTAAATATGCTATACACAAATCAAGTGGAAGAGAAAGACACGATCACTACTGAGCAGAAAAAAAAAAAAAAAAAAAATCTAAACTCATCAGCAGAATTTAGAATAGACCCATAGAAATGAGATCCTTTATTTGAAACATTTAAAATGTTGTAGTGTGTTGGCTTTTTAACTTTGAATACAAACGGCTTGTCTTTTACTTTTGTAGCTTTTTTAGTAGTCAGCTCCCAACACGATGTTATTCCTTGTAGCCTACGCGCAAATTCAAAGCGTCGCGTCTGGGCACGTCAATGACGCTCGCGCTCTTTTAAACTCGTAATAAAGCGGTGAATGATTTTTCCAGAAATGACGCTGATCTACAGTACAAGTTTATATTTAGAATACATTGTAATCACTCCAAAATAGATGACGACAACTCACACACCTGCATCACGAGCTGTGCTTCTTTGCGTGCCTATTTAGGCTTTTGCTTCGCAGCACCTGATGGATGCGTTCGTTACACAAACTTTCAAAAGCCGGCACCCGCTTTGAAACGGAAACATTAATTGGTTTAACTGCAGATGAGTGACAATTCAACAATATCCAGTGAACAATGAGGCTAGTATTTCTGCCCGTCTTGACTGGTGGACTATATATAGGGGATGTTACAGTTATGGAGGCCCCTCCTCAAAGCCCGAGGCCCTAGGCAATCGCCTGCTCTGCCTATAGCTAGCGCCGGCCCTGATGGTAATAGCAAGTAAAACTATGCACGACTCTTCACAATCAAAGTAAAATAAATAAATAAATGTTTTCTAGTAAACTATAGTATTAGTTATGAACAACATTAGCCTAACCACATAATTAGTATACATGTAAATATAGCACACAAAAACAGCCACAGCTTCACAACAAAACCGAGTAGCTCCACTTTTGGAGTGTTTGCAGTTTGATGTTTCTTATATTCAACAGAAATAGCAGTGCATAATAAAAGAGAGATGGGCTACTTTATAGCTAACAAAACTTAGTCACAATGCCATGAAGAATGGTCACAAAATGTGACCATTTAGAACCTTGACACTATATTATCTCACCCATGTGCAATCAAACACAGCCAAACAAGTCAGATTTTATTTATACAATATAAGCAATCAAAAATATATGATATTTCACAGCACAAAGTTAGAAACAATGAGTTGTCAAACACTTATTGTTCTTCTTAAAATATTAGATGTTTGTACTTCAGTACTAGCTATCAGTTAAAGAACAATAAATGCATGCACAATGATGCACTTACTAAAATGTCTTGTTTGCACTGACTGTGTAAACTTTGTATTAATTAATTAATTAATTAATTAATTAATTAATTACATTTGTTTATAATTTGTCAATTAAGTGATCATAACTTGCTTGTTGCCATATTTGCACACCTATAGAAGCTTGTTTCCGCCATAGAATAAAACATTTTAAAAGATAATTATGACTTTTTATCTCACAATTGCGAGTTTTCATCTCGCAATTCTGAGAAATAAAGTCAGAATTGCGAGATGAAAACTCGCAATTGTGAGATAAAAAGTCGTAATTATCTTTTAAAATGTTTTATTGTTATATATATTGACAGAATTGCGTGATATAAAGTCACAATTGTGTTATAAAGTCGCAATTCTGACTTTATAACACACAATATCACACAATTCTGACTTTATAACACACAATATCACACAATTCTGACTTTATAACTCGCAATTGCGACTTTATATCACACAATTCTGAGAAAAAAATATATAAAAAGTCGCAATTACCTTTTTTGTTTTTTTTATTCTGTGGTGGAAACAAACTTCCATACACACCTTTATGCACCATCAAAACAAAAAGTATAAACCATGGAAATTTGGGCACACGGCAACAACATAAAAATGTTGCTTATTTCTTGAACCACGTGCAAAACCAAGAACATTTTACGCATTCACAGCGTCTCCCAGCATCAGACTTGAATCAAAGGTCTTCTTACATTTGGATTCAAGTGTGCTAATGGTCCTGAGCAGTGGCCCAGTTTGCTGTTTGACAAGGTTGTCAACCGGTCAGGTCTTGCACTCCTCCTGCTTGTCAGATCCTTTCAGCTGACATATCGCCCCCCTATTTATTCCAGACAGATGCTGCTCTGACGTACGACGCGGTCCACATCGTGTCGGTCTCCTACCAGCACGCGCCACAGATGACTGTCAACTCACTGCAGTGTCATCGGCACAAACCCTGGAGGTTCGGAGGACGCTTCATGAGTTTCATTAAAGAGGTAATGACAATCGCTCATGGCACTGCTGTCACAAACACTTCTGCTCTCCAGAGACAAGACAAGATATAGAAGATATTGTTTACATAACATGATATTAGTTTCTCTGCATGTCACTGAAGCCTGTTTAAGCTCATTTTAAGTGGTTATATTTTTTTTATTTTAAATGCATCCATTGTATATGATGGCCACCACTTACAAGCAATGATTAAAGCAATAAGTGCAGTGAAGCCATGGTTTACTGTAATGTTAGAAGGGCTGTTGTTAGGCTAAAAACACTCTTAAGGACAGTTTAACTGCGCTTATAAAACATTTACTACATATTCCTGGTTAGGTTTCATAAAATGCACATGTAAGCTAACAAGATCATCAACATTTGACCACATTTAATCAAAACTGCCTAACGTTACCGAATGAACTGTCGGCTCGTGAAGAGGAAATGACTGTGAGGCTTTGATGGAGACGATCCACATGATCTCTGTTTCTCCTCCCTAGTCCACTGCTGTCTCAACACAAACTGCATTTCCCATAATCCATTGCCTGGACTCATTATATGTCATTACTTTCAACAGTGTCTCATTACCTTGTTAACTCTGCCTTCATAAGCCCTGTGTTTTCAGTCATTCTTTGCGAAGTCTTGTTTGTGTCACACTGTAATTCTGAGCACTCTCTCTTTGGTTTCCGTGTTGTGGTTTCGATCATCTGCCTGGTTTGCTGGATTTCCCTGTTCGCCTGTGATTTGGACTCAGTCGTGGTTTATTGTTTCGCTGTGTTCGATTGTGGATTATGTTCCTGACTCATCCGTGTGGATTATACTCGTGTGCTCGGATTGGACCATCTGTGTTTGTATTTCTCATAAATTAGTGCTTGCATGTGGATTCTCTCTCCGCTTCATCTCTGCCTCGACGTTACAGTAATAAAGTACTCACAAACTATTAGTTTTTATAGTTAATATATTGTAGTCTCTACATTGTAAGTATAATAATAGCCTATGTACAAATAGTCAGTTCTTCATTCATTGTCACTGTAATTTAGAAAATGTTTTTTGTTTAATTAGCTCATATGTAAAGAGTTAATGTAATGGTTTTTAAGCTTTGTATCCTAATCCTAACTCTAACCGATGTATTTTAACGTAATCTCATGAGAACTTTTGCATGTTTCTTTTTCTACAACACATACAATTACTTACATGATGTTTAGCTTTGGGGATGAGGGATTTTGTGTGTGTGTGTGTGTTTAATGTGTCATTAATGTTGAATTATTTACTTTTATTATTGAATTATTAATAAATATTATTTATTGTTGAATTATTACCTTTACTAATGGTTTAAAATAGTGTACATAATTTATATGTTTAAAAAGTTGTTAACAATTAAAGCATTATCTTGCTCTTTATACGGTATATGAGCTAAATAAACAATAACAATGAATGAAGAACTCACTATTTGCACATAGCCTATTGATATACAGTATATCCTATATATGCTATATATACACTATATAATAGCACTATATAATATAATATATGATATAAACTAATATATAAACTATGAATTAACTATAAACTAATAGTTTGCAAATGATTTACTTTAGTACTTTATTACTGTATAATTATGGTAAAGTGTTACTGAAAAGTGCACCTGAGCCATCTTTCTGCAAAATAAATAAAAACATGATGATTTTTCTGATGTATATTTGCCAGAGACATTCCTATACATTAATTGTGTCCAAACACCTTCACTAATTATCTCTGTACTACTGATAAACACTGCATCATTATTCAGAGGCTTTAACTGTGGATCTCACCTGATAAACAATACCCATTCACCGTACATTTAATTGCCTCGTTTAAGTGCAGTGAGACGATGATTGCAGCGAGTTTGAGTTGGTTCTGTTCTACTAAACTCACAGTGTCCCACTTTCTCATCACCGTGTGCTTCGCACGCAAATGTGCTCGTCATAATCAGCTCTTATTTCAGCTCACAAGAGAGACTTTGATTGGGACTCGTAATAGGCAGATTAGAGTTGTTGAACACAGCTCTGTGGACGAGAGGAGAGAGAAGCGAGGGATGTGGAGAAGAACACACGCTCACAGTGAAATGTCCTCGCTCATGAACGAGAGCGGAGGTGTTTCATTTGGAAGAGGTTATGGAGAGGGCTGTAGATCGGTGTGTGTGTGTGTGTGTTGTTTGGGGGCGGAGCTCTAAGCTTTAGGAACGAGGGAGGAATGGAGAGGAGGAGTTGCGATGTAATTTTTTCTGCGTCTCTAGAGATTGTTGAAAGTGAGATGGTCGTTAATTAGGACGAGGTCTTAGGGGAAGATATGTCTGAGGCGCTGGGATGTAAAATGTAATTAAAAAGGAAATAGAAGCTGTGTGTGTGTGTGTGTGTGTGTGTGTGTGTGTGTGTGTGTGTGTGTGTGTGTGTGTGTGTGTGTGTGTGTGTATGTATTTGCACTCACAAGTATGTGTACCATACTTGGACAAAAAACTGGCTTCTTTTCAATTCATGAGTGAGAATTTGAATGGATTTGGACACACACCACAGGATGTTGAAATGGAATATGAATTAAAATGGCAGGAAGAGGAATTTACTGAATTGCAATTCAAAAGTCACACAACAGACAATTTTCATTAGTCCAACAAAACATACATTAGGCTGCATCATTCATTTTGATTCATTTTTCCTATTTTCTCCCTAATATGAAGAGTACATTTTCGTCAGTTGGTTTAGATATATTTCTCTAAAGCAAATTGTGTCGTCAAAACATTTAACACGCCACAATATCACAAAATAATATCAATCCCATTCACTAACACTTTAAGCCTTTATGTATAATAATGCATCATAAAGTTGTTCATAATGTATGTTATAATGCATGATATCTTTTCATAAAATTGTAACCACAGTTAAAATGCATTGTAGTATTTGCAGATTCCTTGTTACAGCTGAAATTTGTTGTTTGTCATGTGTTTTAATGCATTATTCTAAAGGTATGTTTTATAAATATATGAGTATTTATAATGTATTATAACTGGTTACAATTATTCATGAGACTATACAGTGCATTATAAGATGCAATATTAATGCATTACAGTTCTTTAGTTTAAGGTACAATTCACACTAGTATCTAGTAGCTTATTATCATGCATATTACTAGGATAGTGGCTGTTTATTGGTACTTATAAAGCACATATTAATTATTCTGCATGATCATATTCTACATCCCTTAATCCTACAATACCTAAACTTAACAACTACCTTACTGACTATTAATTAGCAGTAATTCGGAGTTTATTGAGGAAAAAGTTGTAGTTAATAGTTAATAGTGAGAACTGGACCCCAAACTAAAGAGTGACTTTATTCTTTCATAATGCAAAGGCTTTAAGTAAAGTGTTACCTCACTTAAAAAATAGCAAAAAGTATTGACTTTCTTGTATTAAATATCTTGTAATAATGTTTCTGGAAATGTCCCATAACCTTTTAATGTGCAGTTTATATTAAGAAACTGAAAATCCAAAAACAATTCTTCTTCTTTTTTCACATAAACTCCATGACACAACATAACATAACATTTCAGTGAAATGTTTCTGAATGGTGCACATGAGTGTTTTAGTTGATGGAAATTGTAGGTAGCATTTCAGTGTTGATTTTTACTATCTTGTAATATTTCTTGAAATGTCCCATAAACTCTAACATAACATGCATATTGAGAAACTGAATTTCCACAAATCTGCATCCTTTTGTTGATTTCAATTTAATTCAAATTGGGATTGAAATGGCATTTAAATCTGAATGTTGGTGTGTTTTAATTGTTGAAATGTGTGTGTGTGTTTTGAAGTCTCACTGGGATGGCCTGACGGGACGGCTGTGCTTCAACAGAACTACAGGTCTGCGCACCGACTTTGATCTGGACATCGTGAGTCTTAAAGAGGACGGCCTTCAAAAGGTAAACCACCACACAAACACACACACACAACAACCGTCTCAAATCACACACAACAGAACTCAACAAACAAAGCACACACAATATATAATAACAACGTGCTTGCTATGTCTTTATGCTTTTTTTACACAGTAGGAGGGATAAATGATTAAAAGCGGTTTTCTTCTGCTAATGCTCGGCTGTTAAACAGTGTGTAATAAGTCACTTTTCATTTGCATAGTCGATTATACCAGAATCTTTCATGCTGCCAAAGAACAAAAATGTGTCATTGAAAAAGGATTGTTACTCCCTTCAAATAACCTTCTGGTCTCTCAGTCTAGCGCACTGAATCATCCTGTAGCTCGTCTCATATGGTCACCATTCCTGTGCAAATAAAGGGCAATTTGTGTCTTACGTTTAATTTACCTCCTAACAAGGAAGCAAATGAGGTGTTTAAACAAATGCATAAGTTAGTGGATCATAAAGCAAATTGGATTAGTGTACAAAGTACTGTTAATTACAATCCTCTGTTAATGACCAGCTGAAGTTACACATGCTTTTGTGCAGTAATGAGCTACATAAATATAGTAGCTTTTGTGAAAAGAAGTGCAAGTAATGCAAGACAAACACGAATATATATATATATATATATATATATATATATATATATATATATATATATATATATATATATATATATATATATATATATATATATATGTTGTTATTAGTCATTCATTTTCATTTATAAGTTTGACTATCACACTGTGGCAATGTGTGTTTGTGCACACACTGTCTGAGAAGCCAAAAAATGAAGTAAACAAACAGCACCAAACACCTCCACAAAATCTGTATCATTATATAAAAATTCCCGCTCTTATTCAGCAGCACATGCTCACAGAAGAGTAAAACCCATAATTCAGTGGGGAAGCAGTGCAATTCCCAGTAACAGCAACACATTTAACTCTTAGAGCTGTTCTAGCAGTAGACCTTCAGAAATAATAATAAAAACAATCAAACATGTATATTAACTTTTTTAATAGTGAGCATTTTAGATTGGAATAAGCTGGTAAAAATCTGTATTCATTTTGAGGAGGGGAAGAAAGTCTCCTCTCGGCAACGTTAATATTTCTCCTTCCCCTGATAATCACGTTAGATGAATTGATGAAATGAAACATCACCCTATAACGTGGCGTAGCATATCATGTGAAATGTGCATCTCCCTGAATCAGTCGTGTGCGTACGCTGGGTTTTGCGCAGGTGAGCGTGTTATCGGGGGTTTATTACACTTGCGTATCTCTGAGATCTGCCGCTCTCGGGCTTTATGAATATGAGAGCAGTTGTGTTGGAGCAGGACAGAGATAGAGAGAAGTGTTCAGATTATTACTGTAAACCTCCTCATAACCGTCCGTGTGCCAGACTTGCTTTTTCTCACTGCAGGGGATTGTGTGTCCAAAACTCTCTAAATTTGCTCAGATTCGCTATGTGCTGATATTAGAGGGATTATTCACAGTACAACTATTTCAACTCCCTCTACTGACTGCCTCTTACTGCGTGTGTGTGTGTACTTAAAGGCAGGGTAGGTAGAATTTTTCTAAAAAAAAAAACATTCCAAATTTGTTTAACCTGTCTTTATATACCAATACATAATTAAAATGTAAGTACTCTGAAAAAGAAAATATAAAAATCGAGTGACTGTAGACCTTTTAATCTGCAATAAACACAGCTCATTATTTCCATTCACTCCCACCCCCTCCCTTCTGAGCTCCTTCCAAAGCCACGCCCCCAAAACACATGAACGCGCGACGCCAAACGCTCAGGCTCAGCTGGAAGACGCATTTATTACCTGAGACGAGTGGAGAGGAAGGAGCGCAGTACATACAGTGACATCATGTCAGAATCACATGTAATAAAATACCTAACTTTATCACTATGAATATAAACAAATAAGATTTATTTTAGTACTCACTATCAAGCTAGCATATCGATAATGGAAAAGTTTCATTAGGTAACGAGCTATATTTATAAGGCAAAACTAAAAACAGGTTGCATTGATACACGTTTTTCCATTACCATCAGTTACACTGCGATGAAGGTGAATTTCGTGTAAGATTCATAACATATACGGTGTTTTGCATGTAAGAGTTTCCATGATGAAAACATTGTTGACTCTAATGAAGACTAACGTACACTCCGAGTCCGGAGACAAGTACCGCATCGTCGGTTCGAGGACAGGTCTGGGGTTGAGGGCGAAGCAGAGGAGGTCGTTCAAGAGTGCGGGCAGGGTCCGAGGAAGTAGTTTTTGCCTTGTTTGCCTTCGCTGACTGCATATGCAGGTGCTTTGAGCTGAATATTTCCGGGAACGGTGACATGTGATGAGCGCACGCAGGGCAGCGCGCACAGTGGGGCTCGGGCACGAGACATGAAGGCATCTGATTGGTTCTTTACATTCGCACCGAATGGCAGTGATTGGTCAGAGTTTTTACTGTCCTGCAGCTGCTACAGAGGTCTGATTTTTTTCATTCCTTTTTCTGAACACATAATGTATTGACTACTCTCAGGATGGAAGGACCATTTCACCCAGTATAAAAAAAAGTGTTTCTGAACAGGATTACCTACCCTACCTACCTTTAACTATATTTTGGGGACAAATTTGTACCCAGAAGTGACCAAAACCTCCAAAAACCTCCCATTAGGGACATCCTCATTTGTGAAAATGTAAAAATGCAGAAAGTTTTGTATGATTGGCAGGTTTAGGGGTTGGGTTAGTGTGTGTGTGTGTGTGTGTGTGTGTGTGTGTGTGTGTGTGTGTGTGTGTGTGTGTGTGTGTGTGTGTGTGTCAAGTCAAGTCATGTCACATTTATTTATATAGCGCTTTTTACAATACAGAGTGTTTCAAAGCAGCTTTACAGAGATAACTGGAAAATAATGCAACAAAGTTTGTTTCCAGAAGAAAACAACGTCACAATCCAGCTTAAGCAAGTTCAGTGATGGTTCATTTTTGTTTTAAAAAAAAGTTCTGAATTGCTAAAACACATTTCTTGAAACCATCTCTCACTTTCAGGGCCGTTTGAAGGAATTTGGGGGCCCCAAGCAAAATGGACATGGAGGCCCCCCCAATAAAAAACATATTATAATTCCGTCCATTCGAAAAAAAAGTTGCACTAACTGTTTGTTACAAGCAGCATTTGCCGTCAGGCAGGTAGCTAACATAAACATATTTTTTTCTAGCCTACCTGCTGCAAAATTACACCATTTGTACAAGACAAGTGGAGCTATTTTATCCAGTGTAATTTATCACTTACCACTAGGGGTGTAACAAAATTCACGGTTCGGTTCAATACGATACACACGGTTTGGTATGTTTTCGATACAGCAAAAAGAAAGAAATGCCAATTTCCTTGATTTATTTATTTTTCTTCTTTTTTTTAATTAAAACTAGCATCATAAAATATGATTTCTTTTTATTTTGAGCAATTCTGGAGCTATAATTGACTCTTCTTAGGAGCATATAAAACAAAACAGCTCCTTGGAAAAAATTAAATGTAATATTGTAGTAGTTATAAACAAATGTTTATTTTAGTTAAGATTAACATTTGAGGGCATTGTATTCATAATGTCAAAATAAAACCGACGTAATGTTACTTGAAGGCATTATAGCCTATTCCTGCCAAAATGTTTCTCACTAGATCTCGCAGCGATGTTATTACTTCTGTGGCAAATTTAAATGCTTTCTTTACTGGATCTCTTATTAGCGCTGTGTAGTAACAGTGTCGCATGATCACGATCGGCTCGCGCTGCACTGGTCCAAACTGATAAACAACGGTCCGTCAACCACACAATAACGAGTAGCCCAGTTTCGTTTCGCTTGCATTACGTTTGCCATTTGATGTTGGGCAAAGTTGTGGTCGCGCCGGCGTCTCTACATTATGAGCGCGCTTGCCACGCGCAACGCGCCTACATTTGAAATAACGAAATTTTGGTCGGCAGGAAAAATGATCCAACGAACCGTTCGGTTTGAAAATGCGTACCGAACACCGAACCGAAAGCCTCGTACCGAAAGGTTCAATACGAATACGTGTATCGTTACACCCCTACTTACCACTATCTTGTTTTTTCTTATCCTCCTCTTCCTTTCTCTTCATTCTTTTCTGGCTTCCTGAAGCATAATTCCGCTTCATGATGACTGCCGAGGAGTTTTTGTATTTTGCCGGCAGCAGAGATCGCGTGGTTGGCTGGCTGCTGTCAGCGACTACTGAGAGGAGCCCCCTTGAGGGGGATCCCGATAACAGTGTCATTGCACTTTACTGCATTGACTATCAAAGGGGCGCTCACACAGTTTGTCGTTGCATTTTATTCTTAACCAGTCGTTGTCTTGGGGCCCCAGGCCAGCTCGGGGCCCCAGGCCAGCTCGGGGCCCCAAGCAATTGCTTGGTTTGCCTGCCTTGTCGCGACGGGCCTGCTCACTTTCTCAAAACCTTAAACACAAAACCAAATTTCCAAACTACATTCAGAGAACATCTGACTCTTCTGGCAACATCAAACAATTGCCTCAAAACTATTTTATCTGCTCAAAATCAAACAATGCTTTCAGATCATACACACACGAGTCAATATTATAAACACTACAGATCATTCGTTAGACACTACAGCAAAAAATGGAGAACACAAAAAGCATGCAGTTACAGAAAAAACGTCTATTGTAACAAAGTAAACAAATTTTGCAATTACTGTATGTAAAAAAGTATAGTAATGACAACTTACAGTAGCCTACAAAATACAATAAATCGTATACCGTATGCACTGCAAGTATAGTATTTTACTGAATATTGTATAGTAGGCCTATCAAATGTCTATATAGTCAACACTTGCATACTGTGAAAACACAGTGACCCAACGGCATACGCAAAAAAGTTTACAGTAAAAAAACTCGAAATAAAAAGCATGTTACAGACACTCAGAAGAGTTGTGCAACTGCAAAATCAAGGTGTCACCACTGTGGTCATTGACTTTTCAGTTAGTTGTCATTTGTCACATGTTCCTTTGTTCAGTTTCCCGCCACTAGTCTGTCTCCCTGGTTACCATCATTAGTTTATCTGTATTACCTGTGTCCTATTAATTACCATCATCTGTGTTTGCTATTTAGTTCCTCCCGTTCACTCTGTCTTTGTCCGATCTCCGTTAGCTATGGTTCTGTTTATCCTGCCTGCTTGGAGAACTTTCATTGAACTAGATGTATATTGATCTATTTGTCTTGGTCTTCCTATCAAAGCCAATCGGACCGAATTCGGACAGAAGATCGGACCGCCCGATATGGACGATAGGGCAAGAATAATTGTCCTGGCTCAGGAGAGCCCTAACCTTTTTTAGCTAACCCTAAGGATCCTTTTCTGGATCGGGGCAATGTTCCACCACCATATCGTCCTCCCAGACACCACAGGATTGGACTGGAAAGAGACGTCATCAGGTGTCTGGAGAGCGTTGCGCCCCGACCTAGAACACGGCCAGACCCAGAGCCCGTTTCACCCTCGACCGCGGAGTACTCGTGTGTGCCCCCTGCAGACGAAGAGCTACCACCCACCGCGACACGTCAGCCAGAGCCCGAGGAGAAGAGGACAGAGCTGACCCTCGCCCCGGAAGTGGAGCCTCATGGCAATTCTGACCAGGGGTGTGAGCCAACGACATCAGCGGACGAGGGAGTCATGAATACAGAAAATGAGGACTGGCTGATCAACTTCAGTGAGGAATTAACAACTCCCACCCTATCCCACCCGGTATCTTCATCATCATCACTGTTCCTGAACAGTACAAATGACTGTATAGACTGTGTATTACTCATTGTCATTCTGTCAAGATCCTCACCACCTCCATCACCCCAGAACTCAGTCAGTCCTCCAGCCCAGCCACTGCCGGATGTCAACAGCCCTGTGTCGTCTATGTGGAAGCCCTGCTATGACGTCGAGCCGCAGGTCCTGTTACCACCAGCAGCGTCAGTGCGAGAGGATCCTACGGCTCCGCCTTCGACCTCTTCGCTCCATCTCAGCCTGCCGACCTGTCCGCTCCGTCTTGGCTCCTCCCACCTTCAGCTCCACTGGAGACCCTAGGACTTGCGGTTACACCGGGCTCCCTCGTCCTGCCCCTACCCCCCACCCCCCCGGGTCAGTCGTCACACCACTTCCGTCACGGACTTGTGTATACACACAGTGTATGCTTATTATTCAGGCAGCATTATAGGGCAGAAGTCAGATTGGTTTGGAACAATCAGAATATTATCCAGTTCCATTTGGAGTCACACTGGTATGGAGACGGGTTTGTTGAGGATCAGTGCCTATCAGCCTGTCGTGTCGATGAGGCCTTCGATGAGAGTCTAGCTGACACTTCAGGGATGCGTTGTAGTCGTGTCTCGGTTCTGGTCTGGATACGACTACATAATGTTAAATGACTACATAATGCATTGTGGTCGTGTCTAGGCGCAGGTCCTCCATCTGATCTGGATACGGAAACCTCGGAATAAGCAGAAAGACTAACATTAGCGTAGATGCCATTCGTCTTATAATGTAACGGGTACATCAGGTGTTATACGAAGTGTTCCCGGTTCCGGCTAACCTAATTTATGCAGTCTAATATGTCTTTGCAGTCTTGTCTATGCAGCCTAATGTGTGTGTGTATGTGTGTGTGAGTGTGTGTATGATGGGTAGGTTTAGGGGTCGGGTTAGTGTGAGTGTGAGTGTGTGTATGATGGGTAGGTTTAGGGGTCAGGTTAGTGTGTGTGTGTGAGTGTGTGTGTGTGTGTGTGTGTGTGTGTGTGTGTGTGTGTGTGTGTGTGTGTGTGTGTGTGTGTGTGTGTGTGTGTGTGTGTGTATGTGTGTATGTGTATGTGTGTGTGTGTGTGTGTGTGTGTGTGTGTGTGAGAGAGAGAGAGAGTGTGTATGATGGGTAGGTTTAGAGGTTGGGTTAGTGTAAGAGGAGAGAATATACAGTTTGTACAGTATAAAAACCATTACATATATGTAATATTCCCATTTAGATAGCTAAGTAAACGTGTGTGTGTGTGTGTGTGTGTGTGTGTGTGTGTGTGTGTGTGTGTGTGTGTGTGTGTGTGCGTGTGTGTGTGTTTGTACCTTAATTAACAGCAAGCATTTTAATGTCTCTAATATCCCTGGAGGCAGATAGAGCACTCCGGCTGAAATAGATTAATTGATTGATAATCAGCTGGATTGGTCCCAATGCAGAGTTAAACAAACATCCTGCAAACTAATATTGAGTCATATCTCTTGATATATATATATATATATATATATATATATATATATATATATATATATATATATATATATATATATATAATTATTTTATAATTTTATATCTAGTTATTTGGTTTAAAATACAACAACACTGCATTGTAACCCACTTAGACACTTTGGGCCCTATCTTGCACCCAGCGCAATTGACTTTGTACACCGATGCATGTATCATATTTTGCACCCGCGCACAGCGGACTTTTCCCTCCACAGACACACATCAGTAAATTAGGGAATGAACTTGCGCTCCCGGGGGCGGTTCAGCGAAAAGAGGAGGCGTGTTCCGGCGCAAGCGTTCCCTGGTGCTATTTTGCAGGTTTAGACAACAATTCCGCCACTGACCAGGAAAAACCTCGTCTAAAGTCAGTGACGCGTTTTTTAAAGCTATTTTAAGGGTGCATGCTTGGCCATAATCAATGTAGCGTGTGCACAACGTGCATGCACTTTGCTTATCTCATCTACACACAGACGCAGGAGTTCTCATTTTTAGAAAACCATACATTATTACAAGGAACAATATTAACATACGAGGGAAATCATTGTTGTGTCCATGAAGATGTGAAAAAATAGGCATAAATCTAGCTTATACATTTACCCAAATTATTATACGCCTGTTTAACCGAAGCTAATTTGGGTGTGTTTCTCCATCCCCATACAATGTCACTTCTCTGTGTTTTACGGCCCTGACGAGAACGTCGGTCTCCTCGGCTGTGAACCGCTCCTGGCGCGCGCCTGGCAAATCCGCCGTTATAATAGCAACCCGCCATGGCACAAGCGCGCCTGCTCTTAAAGGGAATGTGAGATGTCGCTCTGATTGGTTTATTTCATGTTATGCCCAAACCACACCTATGAATAATGAAACTACTTCAGACCAACCCATTTTAGATTTGCGTTGGGCGCAAGAGTCATTTATATATCATTATATGTACAGTATAATAGCAACAGCGCCCGAGATCCGCCCACAAAGTTACTTGCGTTTCGCGCTTGATACTTGTGTTTCAGATCATTAAAATAGGGCCCTTTTTGTGTTTTCCCATACTGGTTTGGTATGAACTAGATGATTTCCGAGAAAATAGATATAATGATAAATATGATTAATTTTTATAGTCCAGATGCATACTTTTCACAAGTATGCAAACATAGCCATGAGCACTTGTGTGTGGGCGTACTTGCATTGGGTTATTATCTTCTATCCAGATTGACATCACATGTTGTTGTGTTGCATGCGATTCATAACTGAACACAAGGATGTGCGTGGACCTATTCACTGAAATTCACTGGAAATTATCCTATGGAAGTTTGGTTGTCCAGTAAATTTAAGGATGTTTAGTCATTTTTACCGGAAAACAAGACATATACAGTATACTGTATATATACTTTTTTTTTCTGAGAAATATTCCTCAGACTTTCCAGTTTTTCAGCTGAGAAATTAACGAACCAATGGCTTGTTTATAGTTGATCCTGCATATTAAGATGCGATATGAGTATTTGAACACCGGAAAAGTATAACACCTTTAATAACGCCACAGTGTTATCAGATACTAATTCATGCCGTATGTTCTGCTTTTTCTTTTGTTAAACATTTTCTGTTGCAAAATTGAATTGAGAAGCAATCCCCTTTGGTGGAATTGCCCTTCCTCTATGTTAATGTATTCAGAGTGTATGCAAGGGCCTAGCTACTCATGTACTGCCCTATTGGCATAAAAACAGAAGAGCCAATCAGCTAATGCTTCAGGAAGAGCTCAACACAGGCTGCTAATGCAGTCAGATGGGCTATTGCGATGTGGATGGGTCACACAGGTACGAGAAACACGCTCTGACTGCATAAATCTCCTCTTTTCTAGGTGGGGAAGTGGAGTGCATCTGGAGGACTCAACATCACCGAGGTCCCACGACAGAATGGCATGAACATCACAGACTCGCTTTCCAACCGATCGCTGGTCATCACCACCATCCTGGTAAGGTCATCCAGATGCTGTGTGTGAAAGAGAGAGCTCGTTCTTTCTCTTTTTTGTCTTTCTCCAAATTTCACTTTCTTTTCTAGTGTTCTTCACCTCTTTTCAGGTCAGCACATGGGCTGCTTTTCAAGTAATGCAACGCACATGCTCCAGATTCTCCTTTCCTCTCACAGAAATGCCAAATAACTCTGTCCCTTTCAGCGTCTCAGTCCTTGAAATAAATTGACCTGGCTGAATCAACAAAACAAGATGTCTTCCCCTGTTTGAAACAAAGTTTGAGCTTCAACCATCTCGCCTGACTGTTTTACTAAGTATACTTCTGAATTGAAGCCAGTATTAGTTCTCAACTCGCTCTGCCATTTGAATTTGGGAATTAAATTGATACAATTGTTTTAATAAAATAATAGTAAAATAATAATAACAAAATAAATGTTTTTCTCTACTATGGGACCGCACCACGTTTTTGCAAGTCTGCAAACCACACAAAAAATAGCAAGGATTTGCATCTGACGTGTGTGTGTAGGCTATCAATTAAACATGGCTATACATTCAACATGGCAGAGGCTATTAGCATTAAGTACAAATTGTGTTAAATTCTATTTACACCAAGTGAAAATAGCAGTGTTTTCTTTGCACTATAGCGTAATTAGTGGCAGATACTACTTGCACCTCAGTGTATTATAGTACATTATAAAACGGTATGCAGTAATAACAAGATATTCAGTGTATATGATTATATTTATTAAAATCAATAATGGATGCCACCTTATACTTGTACTGCTAACCCT
Source organism: Vimba vimba (assembly GCA_022828995.1). Lineage (NCBI taxonomy): Eukaryota > Metazoa > Chordata > Actinopteri > Cypriniformes > Leuciscidae > Vimba > Vimba vimba. The sequence continues at coordinate 2,970,980 of CM040830.1, forward strand.
ACCCGATAAACACTTTATTCCTACTATTAAATACCCGTTAGCTGCTTTATTTCCACTATATTAGTGGAAATATTTTAATTTTTCCACTCTTTTAATTTTTATTTAAAAAAACACGCCTGTCCGAGCTGATATACAATGGGAAAAGGGAGAAGAATAAGTTTGGAAAAAGGTGGATTCGAACTCGTCAAAAGTTGATAGACAAAAAGTAGGGCATACTGAACTCATTTGCGAAAAATTGTTGCTGTGGACTTTGATAGCAACTAGGCTGACTAGGCTTATGTTCAAAAAACAAACAAACATTGACTTCTAAAGACACTTTTTGTAATGAATATTGTTGATCAATGATTGTTTTTGTCTGCAACAAAACAATGTAATGTCTTTGAATTGTTTTAGTTTAACACAGTACAGTTTTTCTCAGCAAATATTGATTATATGCTAACTGCAGTTCACCAGATTATTTAATATGCCAATGATGCAATTAATTTGATTAAAAATTTTGATTTATTGACAGCCCTAAAAATAAGTAATAATATTGTATGACTAACCCTTGTACAGGCACCTTAAGTAATCCCATCGGCTCAAATATTGGATCATGTCACTGACCCATTCCAATTTGGTTTCTCTCCATAAGATATTTTCAGAGATTTATCATAGACTTATCATAGACATGTAGCCTTAATTCTTTGCTGTTACAGGCAGATGCATGCTGGGTGAAATTCTGCTCTACCCAATGTCATTTGCCAGATAATAGCACAAATGACACATCTTAAAATAAATGTGTGTTGCATTCAGCACTGCATTCTCACAGATGTCCCGAGGGCTGCATTTATGCATGTTGCAGAATTGTTTTGGGATTTTTTGGTACTGACAACAGCCTCTGTGGACTTATTTTGGACAAGAATTTGAGTTATCAACAGGGATAAACACTGTTATTAAATGTGGATTGAGCTGCAAGGCTATAATTATGAGTTAAGGTCTTGATAGGATATAATCAGTGATTTTCTAGTAGCGATGGGTTTTGTTATATTAAGATTTTTTCCCCTCCCTTTTTAAGCATTAAACAGGGGTATTGAATAAGGGTCAGCCAAAAGTGAAAAAAAACAAAAACAAACTATGAATACGAATGAATAATAACCTAGCACACATAACAATTATGACAGACAGAAATTATGGTGTTTCAACATCCCAAAATTTTCTTCAGAAATACCACAAACAGGTGCTGAGATAGCCAAAGTTTGACCTTCACCCTAATCTAATATTCTGGACCAGGTGAAAATATAATATGATCATATTATTGCAAATAAACATCCAGAAACTTTTAGACTGTTGTCATTGCTCAAATGATGAAGGAATCATTTAACATTTCCAAGCTTTTATTAAACTTTCATACTCACTCCATGTACTGTAACTGATTCCCTTCTCTTACTGCTCATGCAGAAAGAAAAGGGAGAGAGTATTAAAAACATTGTATTTACTGCCAACTCTTAGGGAGTATTACAGACTAGGGGCTTAGAAAAGATGGTAACAACTGTTATAGTTTTATGTATTATTAATTTTTGGCCTCACAAACTTTTTGATCAAGATAATTGGACAGCTTCTGCAAAGTTTTGCTTTGTTTCATTCTGTATCAATTCAACCCATTATCCATGGTTTCATTTAAAGCACACTGACACCTAAAATACCTTCATTTTGTCACACTCACAGATAGAAGCAGACAATGATTATAAACAATCAACACAGTTTATTTGCAGGATGTAATAGATACAAGAGCGAAACGTAGAAATGGTAGGCAGTTCAATCAGTTTGCGTGAAAGGGACTCATCCGTGCTGGTGATGGTGGAAGCGATCTGGGCTGGTCATGATAGTGGACGGTGCTGGTTGAAGATGGAGGAAGACGAACGGCAGAACAACAGGAACAGATGAGGATCTGGATAACAGGACAGACGAAAACAGGATACTCCGATGAACAATACTAGAAGGGCAGGTAGTTGAACACACTGAGTATCAACGGGTCTTTGAACCAGTCAAAGACGAGACCAGACAATGAGGGAACAGAAGGTGAGTATTTAACCAGTGGGGATGAGGTTCAGGTGTGGGTGATTTAAAACTCGGATGAGAGTGAACGAGTGGGTGGAGCGTGATGATTGAATGATTGAGGGAGTGACAGTGTGGCTGAGTCCGTGACAGTACCCCTCCTCCAAGGTCGGCTCCTGATGGCCGAAGGAGGCGACGACGGGGACGACCTTGGCCTCTGGGATCGGGACGGTCGAGGTGGTATGAGGTGAGGAGAGTGGGGTCGAGTACATCGTCCCGAGGGATCCAGGAACGCTCTTCTGGACCATACCCCTCCCAGTCAATAAGGTACTCCAGGCGTGTTCCCCGTTGTCGAGAGTCGAGGATGGCCCGTACCCGATATATGGGTTCTTCTTCGACGAGCTCGGGAGGAGGAGGCACCACTTTTTCACCCGAGTCTGTGGAGGAAGGTAACACAGGGTCAGTGAAAGGCTTAAGAAGGGACACATGGAATGATAGAGAAATGCGAAGATTTGGGGGCAGGTTTAACCGGTTGGTGACTTGATCTGCCTCTGGATGGTATATGGACCTATGTAGCAGGGACTCAGCTTACGGAAAGGCGTTGACGGATGAGCGAGAGGGTTCGCTGGCTACCTGGGTGTCCAGAGCCTAGAGAGGAATGTACTGAGTCCAGAAGGAATGATCTATTGCTGGTAGGTACATTCACCCTTTCTTCTGGACCTCCCGGTGGAGCAGGTACAGTGAGCTTGGCATGGCTAATCTGTTTGTCAAGGGCCCACTGAATGGGACTAAGCACCATGGCTGGAGGGAGGATAGTCTCCAGAGGTTGAGTTTGGGGATCAGTGTGATGGAGACGTCAGCTTTCATAAGGCATCAGATTTGCAGTTCTTACTTCCAGGTCGGTAGGTGACTAAAAAGTGAAAACGAGTGAAGAAAAGTGCCCAACGGGCCTGACGAGGATTGAGTTTCTTGGCTTCTCAAAGGTATTTCAGGTTTCAAACCTGACTTCAAACCTGTGATTGGCTCCCTCCAGCCAGTGGCGCCTTCTAATGCTAGCTTGATTGCCAGGAGCTCACGATTTCCCACATCATAGTTTTGCTCTGCCGGGGACAGCATCTTAGAAAAGAAGGCACATGGATGGAGGCATTGCTGTTGCTCACCCTGCTGCTGCGAAAGCACCGCTCCAACTCCGGTGGATGAGGCATACACCTCAGCGACGAAAGGAAGGCTGGGGTTTGGGTGCTGAACGCTTCTCATAGGTGGTTGAAAGCTTCCGTGGCTGATGGTATCCATGACAGAGACTTGGGCCGATGCTTGAGCAGAGAGGTGAGCTTAGGAGACTGTAACTCTTGATGAATTGGCGGTAGAAGTTAGCGAAACCAAGGAAACGTTGAAGTTCTTTTACCGTAGTAGGTTGAGACCAATCCATGATGGTTTTGACTTTTCTCTGGTCCATTCTGATGCCCTGGGGGTCGTTGACGTAACCTAGGAATTGGACAGAGGTTGTGTGGAACTCGCACTTCGAGCTTGAGATAGAGGTGATGTTTTCTCAAGCGCTGGAAGACCTGTTTTACCTGGTGGCGATGTTCCAAGGGACTTGAGGAACTCACAGAGAACTTCATTCATGAAGTTTTTGAAGACTGAAGGTGAGTTGGACAGGCCATATGGCATCACCTGATATTTATAGTGCCCAGACGGGGTGATGAAGGTGGTTTTCCACTCGTCCCCTTTTCTGATGCGCACCAGGATATACGCGCTGCTCAGGTCAAGCTTCGAGAAGATACAAGCTCCATGCAGCTGTTCCAGGTCAGAGGGGACCAGAGGAAGAGGATAACTGAATTTCACAGCTGGGAGTTTAGGGTGTGATAGTTGATGTATGGCCTCAAGTCTCCGTCCTTCTTGCAGACGAAGAAGCTGGAAGCGGCAGGTGAGGTTGATGGTTTAATGAACTGTTGTTGCAACGCCTCCTTGATGTATTCCTCCATGGCCTTTTGCTCCGGGATGGACAAAGGTTAGATCTTACCCTTAGGAAGAGTGGCCCCAGGTAGCAGGTCGATGAGAGTACTCACCGTGGGTCGTGGTGGTTTGACAGGACAGTTAGCGATGGAATGGCCCTGTCTCCCACAGTAAAGGCGTAGATGGTACTGAAACATTCTCTGATGCTCTGCAGAAAACAGATGGTAATTATCCACTTGCATTGGTTCAGGTGCTGGAAGGGCGACAGGTGGAACAGAGGGCAGAGGATGCAGCGAAGGAGGAGACATGGAGCAGGCGTTGAGGCGTTGAGAGATGTGGATGACTTTTGACATGTTTTGACAAGTTTTCTAGTCCCATGACATCGTCATGCACGATCATCAGTTGTTTGATCTCAGGATTTAGACCTTGACGGAACATAGAGAGCAAGGCAGATTCGTTCCATAGACTAGCGACCGCTAGTGTACGAAACCGTATGGCATATGCGCTGACGGACTCCTTTCCTTTATGAATGGTGAGCAACTGATCATGAATTGACAGAGGCGAGACAGTTTGACCAAAAACTTCCTTCAAATGGGATATAAAAGATGATAGTGACTTGATGACTTGGCTAGTTCCACATCGATTGTGCCCACTGGAGAGCACATCCCGACAGGAGAGAGATGAAGGCCACACAGGCTTTATCATTGGTGAACAGGTGGGACTGCATCTCAAAGTTGAGCGTGCACTGAAGAATCAATCCGCTGTAATCCTCCACCTCACCTGTGTATGTCGCTGGATGGGCCATGGTCCATATTCCATGGCAGGTTCTGAAGAAGAGGTGACTATTTGCAGAAGCAGGGACTGACGAACTGCCTGGACGAAATTGGCGAATGGTTCATCGCTCGCTCTCACTGTATTCTGCATCTTTGATGGTCTGGTCTTCTGTCGCACTCACATATAGAAGCAAATTATAAACAATCAGCACAGTTTATTTGCAAGATATAATAGATATAGGAGCGGATTGTAGAAATGGTAGGCAGTTCAATCGGTTTGCGTGAAAGGGACTTATCCGGGCTGGTGATGGTGGAAGAGATACGGGCTGGTGATGATGGTGGACGGTGCTGGTTGAAGATGAAGGAGGAAGACGAACAGCAGACTGGACAGGGACAGGAACAGACGAGGATCCGGATAACAGGACAGACGAAAACAGGATACTCCAATGAACGATCCTAGAAGGGCAGGTAGTTGAACACACTGTGAATATCAACATGTCTGTGAACCAGTCAAAGACAGAAGGTGAGTGTATTTAACCAGTGGGGATGAGGTTCAGGTGCGGGTGATTAAAACTCAGGTGAAAGTGAACGAGTGGGTGGAGCGTGATGATTGGGTGATTGAGGGAGTGACGGTGTGGCTGAGTCCGTGACACATTTCAATCTTAAAAAGTCATATAATGTTTCATATTAAATTATATACAGTATTTTATTGAAATTAAATTATAAATGTCCTTTATATTAGGTCTCATGTCAACAAACAAAATGTAGTTTTATATTTTCTTATATTTTATTTATAGGAGAAACTGGGGCTAGTTGTCACACTTTTATCTCCAGTGAATAGTCAGTTTATTTTTTAAAAACTGAATTTCTGTTTAAGCATATACACAGATGTGCCAATAAATTATGACCACCTGCCTAATAATAATTTGTTATATAAATATATTTATATATGGGGATGAATAGGAGAGGCAAATGGGAAAATTTGGCTTGGATGCTAGGGTTACTCTTACTCTTTTTTGAAAAGAAAACACTGTTTATTTTTTTTATTTATTATTATTTTTTTTTATGACCATATAGTACCTCTGTTTGTTTTAGGGTGATAGTTTGCTGTTGGTCCTCTGCGTGCTGCCAAAACAGCGCTGACCCGCCGAGGCCTGGACTAAAAAAGTGCCCTGAATGTGTCCTGTGGTCTCTGGCACCAAGACATTAGCAGCAGATCCTTCAAGTCCTGTAGGTTGTGAGGTGGATTCATCCATGGATCGAACTTGCTGGTCCAGCACATCCCAAAGATGCCCAATTGGATTAAGATCTGGGGAATTTGGAGGCCGTGGAAACTCCCTGAACTCTTCATCATGTTCCACAAACCATTGCTGATCAATGTGTGCAGTGTGACAGGGTTCATTATCCTGCTGAGAGAGGCTACTTCCAGCAGGGAACACCAGTATCATGAAGGGGTATACCTGGTCTGCAACAGTCTTTAGGGAGAAGTCACAATTCATATTGACATTCACATGAAAGGCAGGACCCAGGGTTTCCCAGCAGAACATTGTCCAGAGCTTCTCACTCCCTCCACTGGCTTGTCGTCGTCCCACAGTTATCCTGGTGCCATCTTTCCCAGGTAAATGGTGCACACGACCATCCAAGTGATGTAAAAGAATATGGGACTCATCGGACCAGGCAACCTTCTTCCGATGCTTCAAGGTCCAGTTTGGACGCTCGCATAGCCATTGTAGGCACTTTTGATAGTGGACAGGGGTCATCATAGGCACTCTGATTGGTCTGTGGCTCCAAGCCTTGCCGTTTCAGAGATACTCTGACCCAGTGGCCTTGCCATAACAATATGGCTCTTGTCAAAGTTGCTCAGATCTTTATTCCTGGCCATTTCTCCTTTATTCAACACATTGATTACGAGAACTGACCGTTTTATTACCCTTTAATCTACTCAGACCTTAATATGTAGCCTTATTAGGAGATGCTCAACAATATTCGCTTCATCTGTAACTGGTCATATTTTTTTGGCTCATCAGTGGACTTTAGATACAACTTATGATTTAGATTACAAAAAAAAACATGACAACTTGCAGTATGTCATGTGTAACAACCTGATGTTTTGTCCAAATATTCTTGTCCCAAGAACACAGTTCAGTTTTTGTTTAAATTGTACCGTTATTATATAGATGAACCGTCTCTGAATGTATGGCAGCTACTGCAAGAATTTGTGGAATTGAACTATTTCTGTACTGACTCAAAATGTTCCTACTTAGTTTCTGAGAGTTCTGAAATAGTACTTGGGAAAACTTTCCAGTGTGACAACTAGAACTGGTCTCAAATGTAATGGCATGGAAAAACCCATGTCTTTTAAAAATGCACAGATCCCAGATTTGGACAAACCCCACTTGAAAGATTGTTCACAACACTGTAAAGCATCTGTTATCATCAAGGAGTCTGGACAGGGCAGAGAATTGCCATAAAACCGATTCTCAAATTCAATCCGAGGATGAACGTGCAGGAGTTTTAGTCCTCTTTTCTGCTGCCAGCTGAATACTTTGCATTTTCTGTCCTGCCTGTATAGTGTCATTTGTTCTGTCTTTTCTGACTAAAATGAAAAATGATGTCAGGGCTAGAAAGGTGTCACATTATGTTTGATGAAACCCAGAGAGTGAAGGTCACCTTAAGTGAGTTTGATCAGAAGCACTGCAAGCAATAAACAGAGAAATCCTGAAATAACTGACATAATGCTTCATTAAAACATCTTTATCTGTATCCATTATGAAAAACGGCAAAGGTCAAGGTATCTGATTCTTCAAGGACTAATTTCCTTCTCAGTAACCCGTCAACATTAAGCAGAACCATTCTCAACACAGAATGAAACTTGTGGTGTGACATATCACAATTTTATGTTCTTCTTTTTTGTTGCTAAAAACAAAGTTATGTGTCCATTGTCCAAATGAATGTTATCTCAGAACATTGCTGGTTCCTCTCGTTCCACTTTAAGTCGCAGCCTGGGGTGCGTTTCCCATATAACAATTTAACTGACTTAAGCACTCTAAGCACTCTTGACAAACTAAAATACATAAAATACATAAAATACCTTTGTGATCTAGTTGTTCCTTACATTCCAAATCGTTCTCTCCGCTTGTCTGACTCTTCTACTCTACAGCAGCCCGCATTTAAATTAAAGTCGATGGGTGGTCGCTCCTTTACGGTTACCGCCCCGCGGTTGTGGAATAAACTTCCATTTGCGATTAAAAATTCCCCAACTCTGGACTGCTTTAAGAGGTCTCTAAAGACCCATCTTTTTAAAAATGCTTACTGTCTTTGAAGTGTATCTTATTTATATTTTTTTGGCTGATTTTTCTGTTTTAAATTATTGTTTAATCATCTTATATTATGTTTATTATACTGTGTAGCGCTTTGGGTTGGAGAAAAGCGCATTACAAATAAAATGTATCATCATCATCATCATCATAAATGGCATTTGTATGTATTCTAATTAAATGATATAGATTGTATTGAATGTCAGCTTGCATATTTGGCTTAAGATAAGGATTTATTGAGTCCACATGTCATACAAACAAAAAACTCTGCTTCTGTAACCACAGGTCGAGAGCTGTCGTTCCAAGCACACAACTTTGCGATGCTATTTGCGAATGTTTGTTAGAACTATGGTTTTGGGAAACACAGACTCATTGAAATATGCTGATAATGACAGAACTTGTGACCATAGTTGACTAACGATGCTTTTGGGAAACACACCCCTGATTGGTAGATACAGTAGTTTATGAGTCTCAACACTCAGAAAATGTGTATGGACGATAGCAAGAAACCAAAAATGAACAGTTTGATGATGTGTGCTGCTTGCCACGCTCAATATTTAGCATATGTCAATCAGCAACATTACTCTGTCCTTCTGCTCCTTTTTGACTGAATATAAAACGACAAAGTCGTACCTTGTCCCATCGCTCCTTGGGAATGTCTTGACAGTTGGAAGGCTGGTGTCCAAAGAGTTATTCGATAGATATAAAGCCCTTTGTTGGCTTGGGGAACTCTTAGATGTCAAGGTACATAAATAATATTGCTGAAGAATCCCAGTTGTACTCACTTTAAGACTCCGCTTGCTTTAGTTGTTATGTCTTATTAAACTGCTAAAAGTACAGATGAAACTGAAGTACAGCAACCTGCCCAAGCTGGGATACTTACATGTTTCCATAATAACAGTATTTCAGTGTTATAATGATAACGCATCCATATATTAGGTGGTATAATTTGCAATTTAAAAGACATATTCTGGATGGTTTGGAAGGGCATCTCAATCACATGTGGTATAAGAGGACTAAGTAGGGATCTCTGCAGTGAGGAATTGCACTTAAAGGAGAACTCCGGTCAATTTTAACATTGAGCTCATTTTTTTGTACATTTGGAGTGCTGTCAATACAGAGAACAACGACAAAAATCGGTGTTGCCTACACCGAGTTATTCTATTTTTAAAATTTGCACCCTGTTGACTTCAATGGGGCAAGTACTAAACCTGCTTTTAGCCTCTTAACATCCTTGATGTGTCATTACAAGTGCACAGAAAATGTGAGTGATTCCTTCTGAGTGAACACGAGTGAATCTGACTGCAGTAGATGTGAAAGATATGAATAAAAATTATGTTATTTAAGCCAGCGCAAATACCTGTTCCCTTTCAAGGGAACTCGCGTTGCGTCGAGTTTGACGCTATGGGAACGCTTTGCGTGATGACGTCTTGAAGCACATGTAAAATCAGTCCAATGGTGTAGCGGGACGTCAGAGGCGGGTGACGTCACGTACCAGGAAGCTATAAAAGCCGGCCTGAAGCAGGAAACAACAGCTTTCTGAGTCTTCAGTTGCGCTCTGTGTGAAATCTGTCTGTATATTTGGTGTTGTCTGTCTATATCATATATATATATATTCAGTATGGCGAGCGAGCAGCAGTTTAGAGTGTGTGTCCATCCCTGCCCGCGTTATTTAACGGGAGGTGACACACACACTCTTTGTGTTGTTTGTTTGGGAGAGGAGCACGCCCAGTCAGCACTCGAGGGTGGTGACTGTGTGCATTGCTGTGCGCTTCCATTGCGTACGCTCCGATCCCGCTTGGCTCGGTTCAATCCCGACCACGCTCCCCAGGGCTCGGGTCCCGCCGCTGCCGAGGCACGGCGTCGATCTCAGACCTGGGGTTCACAGATGGATTTATCAGTGGATGTTGAGACGGGCTCTGCCTTATCTCAGCATCCGTCTGATAGATCCAGTGCCTCTTATCAGGGTGTGGAAGCACGCGCTGCGGTTTCTTCCCCCCCGATAGAGGTACCAGTACTGCAACTATCCAGCTCTGAGGAGTTGGATGTTGTGAGTATTGTAGCTGAGTCTGAGGATTCGCCACCTCAGTCTCATGCGTTTGAAAAAAATAATAAATATAAAGAAAAAAAAATAAAGAAATAAATAAAAGAAAAATAAAAGAGTAAAAAGAAAAAAACTGTCTATTGAGTGGCCAGAAGATAGGCAGGACGTTCGTTCGAAAATTAAGCTCGACGAACGCTTCCTGCCATCTCGTGCGCAGCCCCAGCGCAGGAGCCTGCCGTTTTTCCCCGATCTCCACACCGAGGTGTCGAGATCGTGGGCGAAACCAGTGTCATATCGAGTGTATACTGCACAAACATCACACTATTCATCCATTCACAATTATAAAGAGCATGGTTATGGGGAGATGCCGAAGGTGGAAGAGACGCTCGCGAGCTATCTCTCTCCAGCAACGGCATCTTCTCTGTAGGCTCCTGCACTTCCATCCAAGCCAGTAAAGTTACTCCTTCCCTGGTTCATAGGCTTATGCCGCCGCCGGTCAAGCTGCAGCGTGTTTACATACAATTTCCATAATGCAGGCTTACCAGGCTGAGTTATTGGGTGATTTTGAGGTGGGCGGGGGTATTAGTGCTGATACGGTCTCTCAGGGCCACCAAGGAGACGGCTAAATCCATCGGCCGCTCTATGGCAGCCCTGGTGGCCACTGAGAGGCATCTGTGGCTTAATTTAAGTGACATAAAGGACAAAGAAAAACATGTTCTTTTAGATGCACCAGTATCCACGCAAGGGTTATTTGGAGACGCAGTTAATAGTGCTGTAGCGAAGTCACAAGAAGCTTCAAAACAGGCAGCTGCACTTCAAAAACTTCTCCCCCGCCGTTCTTTCTATGAGGCTGCTGAGCGGGAGCAGCCTCACTCCTCTAAAAAGAGCGCTGAGCACCGCGCCACTCAGAAACAGAGCGTTTCCTCCCGTGCTCCCCCACAAAAATCTCGGGGACACGGAGGGCGCTCTCAAACCCAGCAGTCTTCGAGGGGTAAAACGGATCTGCGGACCGTTATTACCGCCAAGAAGGCTGCTGGGAAAAAGTCCTGATGTCTGAGGGCTCAGGACAAATGAGGGTAGTCCCCCCGAAGCAGAGCGGTTAACACCTCTTTTCACGGTGCCCGTCTCTCTTCGGTGCCCTCAGGGGACCGTTCTGCCAACCCTGCCGCCTCCGGCGTTACAGGGCGCAGCGGTCTCCGGCGAGCACATATCTCAAGGTCCACCCGGAAACGTAGTGGCCTCGGGATGCCCGCCCCCTCTGAGGAGGGTGCTAGAGCAGTCTGTTTGGTCGTTCCCTGCCGGTGCGCCGTTACAGGGCGACGAACCGACTGCTCAACAGCAGGAGAAAAATACGGTGCCGTCTCTCTTCGGTGCCCTCAGGGGACCGTTCTGCCAACCCTGCCGCCTCCGGTGTTACAGGGCGCAGCGGTCTCCGGCGAGCACATATCTCAAGGTCCACCCGGAAACGTAGTGGCCTCGGGATGCCCGCCCCCTCTGAGGAGGGTGCTAGAGCAGTCTGTTTGGTCGTTCCCTGCCGGTGCGCCGTTACAGGGCGACGAACCGACTACTCAACAGCAACAAAATCCAGAAACCAGTCTCGAGAGACTGGTACCTCTAGTAGAATCTTTGACAGCGTGGAAGCTACTGTCAAATGTTTCTCGTTGGGTCCTGCAGACCGTGGGAAAAGGGTATTAGATACAATTCTAGTAAGCCCACCGCGGTTTATGGGGGTCCTGCCCACAATGGTGGGCCCCCAGCAGGTTCTGGTTATGGAACAGGAAGTAAACACTCTGTTAGAGAAAGGGGCCATAGAATATGTACCTCCCTCCAACAGGGAAACCGGGTTTTACAGCCGGTACTTCATAGTTCCAAAGTAGGACGGGGGATTGCGTCCCATTTTAGGTCTTCGAGTTGTCATGCAGCTCAAGTTCAAAATGTTAACATTGAGACAATCGTGCTACAGATTAGTCCGAGGACTGGTCTGTCACGATAGACCTCAAGGACGCATATTTCCTTCCGTCCGTGACATTGGAAGTTCCTGAGGTTTGCTTTCGGGGGCAAAGCATACCAATATCGAGTTCTTCCATTCGGCCTGGCTTTATCACCCCGCACTTTCACCAAATGCGTGGATGCAGCTCTGGCGCCTCTGCGCCTCCGGGGTATTCGCATCACGAACTACATCGACGATGGGTTGATTTTAGCTCAGTCGCATTAGATGGCGGTTCAACATCGAGATGTTGTTCTCGCCCATATGAAAGAGTTGGGGTTACGGCTGAACGCCAAGAAGAGTGTGCTTTCTCCACTCCAGAGGACCACTTTTTAGGCGTGGTTTGGGATTCAGTGTCGATGCAGGCGCGCCTGTCATCGCCACACTTCGATCCTGGCAGCTGTGAGAAGTGTAAAGCTAGGCCAGCTACTCACTGTCAAACAGTTCCAGAGACTGTTGGGTCTCATGGCAGCAGCTTCCAACGGGATACCTTTTGGACTGCTGCCCATGAGGCCCCTGCAGTGGTGGCTCAGGACCAGAGGGTTTTTCCCCGAGGGGCAACCCATTTCGCACAATCAAGGTCACGCGGTGATGCCTACGTGCCTTGGTTATGTGGAAGAAACCTTGGTTCCTGTCCCAGGGCCCAGTGCGGGGAGCTCCTTGTCGTCGCAAACTGCTAACGACGGATGCTTCCCTCACGGGTTGGGGAGCGATCCTGAGGGTCGCTCATCTCAAGGTCTGTGGGAAGACCATCATCGTTCCTGGCATATCAATCGCCTAGAGATGTTAGCTGTCTTCCGGGCTCTGAGGAGCTTTATCACAGGTCTCAGGGGACACCATGTGTAGTACATACGGACAACACGTCGGTAGTCGCCTATATCAAGGGGGTTTGCGCTGGCACGCCATATCCTCTTGTGGTCCCAGGGGAAGTTGCTGTCACTCAAGGCAGCCTACATCCCCGGGGTCCAGAATATAGGAGCAGACACTCTGTCGAGACAGGGGCCGAGGCCCGGGGAATGGTGGCTCCACCCCCGAGGTGGTGGAGCTGATATGGAATTATAAGTGGGTCTGTTTGCGTCTCGAGAGACGTCTCACTGTCCACTTTGGTTCTCCCTCACGCATCCAGCTCCTTTGGACTGGATGCTATGGTGCAGACGTGGCCGAGGCTACGTCTGTACGCTTTTTCCCCAGTTGCTCTGCTCCCGGGAGTTCTGGAGAGAGTTCGCAGGGACCGGGTTTCCCGATCTTGTGTCGCTCCTCGACGGGCCTCCTCTGGAGCTACCCGTCAGGAGGGACCTTCTGTCCCAGGCGGAGGGCTCGATATTTCACCCCCGCCCAGAACTGTGGAACCTGTGGGCTTGGCCTCTGAGGGGGCCCAGCTCATAGAGTCAGGTCTCTCAACTGAGGTTGTTGAGACCATTCTACAGTCCAGAGCTCCCTCCACGAGGAAACTTTATGCCCTGAACTGGAGAGTATTCACCTCTTTGTGTAGTGACCGTCGGTTGGATCCAGTCAACTGCCCAATTGGTACAGTTCTGGAGTTCCTGCAGGACCGGTTCACTGCTGGTCTGACCCCGTCCACCTTAAAGGTTTATGTGGCGGCCATAGGTGCTTACCACATTCCTTTGGGTGGAATGTCTGTGGGGAAAGACCCCTTTGGTATCTCGTTTCCCTCGTGGCACTTGGAGGTCCTCCTCCCTTTCGAAATCGGACCAGGAGGCTAATAATTTGCTTGCCCTGTTTGGGCGTTAGACGCGTATGTCCACAGAGCTGCCCTGTGGCGTAAAAGTGACATTTGCTCCCCTAACAAGGGAGGTCCAGTGTCTAAGCAAAGGATGAGCAGTGGGTGGTTGAGACTATCTCACTTGCTTATGAGGCGGCTGGACAGCCTTCTCCTTTGGCTGTCCGGTCGCACTCTACAAGGAGTATGGCGGCCTCTAAGGCCCTTATTTCAGGAGTTTCTCTACAGGATGTCTGTGATGCGGCAGGCTGGTCCTCACCGCACACTTTCGTCAGGTTCTACTCTCTGGATCTAGACTCTGCTCCAGGGTCTCATGTTTTGTCATCCTAGTGCTGCTCTTCATGATTTCACACAGGACAGACATTTGTAGCTATGGAGGCGTTGGTATAGACGTTCCCATAGCGTCAAACTCGACGCAACGCGAGTTCCCTTGAAAGGGAACGCTCCGGTTACGACTGTAACCTCGGTTCCCTGAAGAGGGAACGAGCGTTGCGTCACCTTGCCATATCTCCTTCATGCCTGTCAGCACGACTTCAGACTTTACTAAGCTGTTGTTTCCTGCTTCAGGCCGGCTTTTATAGCTTCCTGGTACGTGACGTCACCCGCCTCTGACGTCCCGCTACACCATTGGACTGATTTTACATGTGCTTCAAGACGTCATCACGCAAAGCGTTCCCATAGCGTCAAACTCGACGCAACGCTCGTTCCCTCTTCAGGGAACCGAGGTTACAGTCGTAACCGGAGCGTTTACATCCTGTTTTTCGGTTGAAGTCCAAAGTAGTCGAGTTCACGCGCGTGATCATAGGTAACTAAACCTATGCGCGTGAACTCGGCAATCGACTACTTTGGACTTCAACCGAAAAACAGGATGTAAACAGGTGTTTAAAATGAGCTCAATGTTAAAATTGGCCGGAGTTCTCCTTTAACATCATTGCAGATGTATCCTAATTCGGTCCAGGCCCAACAGCAAGGAGACAGATCTTGTACAAGTTTATGCCCTTTATACACTTCCGTAGCCTTCTGCAATTGGGATTATTACAGCCAGGATTTAGCAAAGATATCCACGGATAGAGATGATTGGAATGGATCTTGTGTGTAGTAACTGATGGTGATGATTAAAACTGGTTTGGCCAATGTTACCGCTCTGCCTTCCCATCAAGCCTTACATTGTGGATTCGGGATGTTTGGAATGTCTTGCTCATGGAAGGTGTTTCTATGTGCATCACATCACCAGCCCACATGTTTTATTTGTAAACATCCCAGGGTAGAAAGGGCTTATCTCCGTGGCTCAGCAGAACAGGACAGCGCTTCAGTTTTGAGAGCCCCTCAGGACCAATGCCTCTATGCTCGTGGCTATGCTCTCTCTCTCTCTCTCTCTCTCTCTCTCTCTCTCTCTCTCTCTCTCTCTCTCTCTCTCTCTCTCTCTCTCTCTCTCTCTCTCTCTCTCTCTCCCACTCTCTAGCCAACATTTGAGTACCTTATGCCAGCGCTCTCCTGCATGAGCCAATCCCAGCAACATCTCGGGGTCTTTCATGTACAGCACAGCTTTCTTCATTGAGAGGCAATGCAGGAGGCAGGAGGAAATAATGACCTATGCAAATTGTCAGGAACATTCGGAGTAAAATAATGTCTAGGTTTTCGGAAAATAACATGGGAATGCATAACACATGCTAATTGCCCAACAAATCATGACTTAAAATGCAGATTGTAATACATAATGACATTTTATACACTCTCAGATGAAAAAAAGTTCAAAAGTTGTCACTTGGGTGGTACCCTCACAAAAGCTACATCTTTTTACCTTATTTACCCATAAATGGTGCAGATTAGTACCTAAAGAGTACATTTTAGTAGGGTACCGTCCCAGTGACAGCTTGGGGGATCATAAAACTACTTTACACTGCACTTTAAGCTATAAATTCTTTGCCACTTGGGGTGCCACATAGGATTGCCAAAATAATTACTGTTTTCAAACTAGCTTCAAACTCGTTTGAGGCGGTCCAGCCCCACAATCACATCATTTGGTGAGTCAATGATGCTCAGGCCATTCAGACAAACAAATTGCAGTTTGGTGGCACTAGTAGCACATAAATTGCTCACTTCAATTTTTACATAAACGATGTAAAAACATTACATTTTGTGTTATGAATAATCTCAAAAACATTTTACCCACAGAGCCAGCTGTCAGTGGTATTTACTCGATTAGGTGTGTGTGTGTGTGTGTGTGTGTGTGTGTGTGTGTGTGTGTGTGTGTGTGTAGTGAACAGTATGAGAAATCTCAACTCTGAAGCTGCTTCTCATTCGATATTTTGTTTTTGTACAGGAGAAGCCATATGTCATGCTTAAGAAGTCTGACAAGGAACTCGTCGGCAATGACCGCTTTGAGGGCTTCTGTATTGACCTGCTTAAGGAGTTGGCCAGCATTCTGGGTTTCTCCTACGTGATCCAGCCGGTGCAGGATGAAAAGTATGGGTTTCAAGACGATAAAGGCCAGTGGAATGGGATGATAAAGGAACTCATGGAACACGTAAGTATTCAGCATCAAAGTAGTAACCCTTTAGTGCTCTTCACGTGTCAGTCAAAACTGACAAACATTTTTATTTTATTTTTTTGTCAATGAAATGAATGTACTATATTTTAGTTTGATGTTTTTTATTTAATATTTTGTATGTTTAGGGGATTTTTTTATATATAAAAAAAATCATAGTTATGCTGTATTTATAATCCATTCATTCACTTTTTGAGCATAAACCTGAAAATGAAAGTTCTAACTTAAACTATGGTAAATCTTGAATTCTTTAGAGCACATATTTTAGTTTGATCTCTTTTCAAAGATGACACTTGGCAGATCATTGCTCAAGTGAAAAAAAGTTAAAAAAGTGAACTTAAAAAAGTAACTAAATTGTAGGTGTATTGTTATGAAAAATGCACAAAAAATACTATTTTTAATTTTTATATGAAATATATTTTTCAAAAACACGTTTTACTCTAAAACTACAAGAAAATCAAAGCAATAAGTCTAAACATATATATGAACCGTATATATTTTTTTTAAAAAAGAAGAGCTTTTAGTAAGATTTTGTTTGGCTGCAGTACCAAACGCTTCCACTAGATGAAATCATCATCTCCCATTAATTTCCAATGCTCTCATTTTTGATCTCGAGGAGCACAAGTGTGACTATTTTTTTACAGGACCATTTAATATTTTCAAATCATGTCCATGATTTTTTCTTTTTTTTTAAGTTACGTACCATTCCAAAGAAGTAAAAAAAAAACTAAAAGTTTTTCAGTCAGTAATGACCGAAGAACACCTTAAATAACAAATATGCTGTTTCTGCTGATTCAGACTCACTAGTACCTGCATCCTTAATTTTGCCTTTCACTTTAATAAAGCCTTTCATCTTGTTTTCTGATGTCTAAACAAAATGCCAAGATGACACAATAATGCAATTAACTAAACGTGTTGCTCGCTCCAATACTGCTTCCGCTCACAGAACGTGTGCCGCAAAGTTGACAGAACACACCTGGATCACATTGACATGCCGCGAAGACGCAGCGGCAAGTGCTGCCACAGCGAATACACGTTTAAACCTCTCTATCGAGTCAGCAGAACTAGACAATTCTGAAACCTGATTCCCCGAGCCCATTCTCTCCAGTCTCAGTGCTGTCAGGCTGGGGTGTCCTGTCCTGTCTCAGGAACGGGCTTCTCATCCCATCGCCCTTTCGCTGTCCTCACCCTCTCAGGTCACCAGAAGCCCGCGGCTGCAGAGCTGTAATAGCTTAAGTGGCATTTAGTGGAGGAAGTCATATGGTGGGAGTCAATGGTGAGGTGCTGGAAGGGTTGGGAGAGGTGACTTACTGCAGCGCCACTTAATCTTCCCTGTGCTTCGGCCAGATCCGGCCTGACTGCAGTCACCTTCAGGGGAACAAACGGATTATGGCCGGAGGAGTCAAAAATGGAGATGGGTGTGTGTGTGTATTGCTGAAGGTGAAAAAGTATAAGATGTACAAATTTAATGAAATGTCACTCATATGATAACACATTTAAAAAAAATGATCATTACTGTTTAGAGTTTGAGATTATGGAAGCTTGTTTCCGCCACAGAATAAAACATTTTAAAACATAATTGTGACTTTTTATCTCACAATTCTGACTTTATTTCTCAGAATTGCAAGGTATAAAGTCAGAATTGCGTAATATAAACTCTCAATTACGTTATAAAGTCAGAATTGTAATATATAAACTTCTGACTTTTTTTCTCGCAGTTTCGAGTTTATATCACGCAATTCTTTTCTCAGAATCGTGAGATATAAACTTTAAATCACGAGTTATACAGTCCAATTCTAAGGAAAAAAAGACTGACTCTGTCACAGAAACTACCGTCTTTCACCATAACATTTTTTTTTGTTTTGAATAAATTATTTTTTCTTTTTTTTTGCAAGGATACCTTAAATTAAACAAAAATTGCAGTACATTATTTTACATTGTTACAAAAAATTGTTTCAAATAAATTCTTTTGGACTTTCTGCTCATCAAAGAAACCTGAAAAAGGGTATCATGGTTTCCCAAAAAAATATATGAAGCAGCATTAAAATCAGCATATTACAATGATTTCTGAAGGAAATCACATACCAGTTATAATATTTCACAATATTGCTGTATATACTGTATTTTAATCAAATAAATGCAGCCTTGGTGAGCATAAGAGATTTAATTCAAAAACATTAAAACTTAGCTTTCATTAAAACATATTATCTTACTGACCCCAAACTTTTAAATGGTAGTTTGTCTATTAACCTTACTGTAAATCTTGTTTATATATCCAAATGCAATTGTATGACAAATGATCTATGATTTGTTATACACCACACTGCAGGGATTCGAGGGACATCTTACTGAGCCAGTGTCGTATGCATGAGGCAATTATTCAGTCCAAACAGGGCCTGTGCTTTCAGGACTGTAGTCTCGAACCTTCACTCGCTCACAGCAATAACGTGTGTTCACTCCCGCACGATTCGAGAGGAGAGCTGCCGACACACTGACACGGGCAGACAGAGTCAACTAATGAGTGTAGAGCGAGCAGTGAGACAATATGGACATCCAGTGTTGTTCATCAAAAAAACACACAGCAGAGAGAAAACATGTCGCAACAGTGAATCCTCACATTTCGGGGAACCTCAGCTGAGTTCAGCTAAACAAAACAAACACTGGCTGATAGATATGTGTAAATGTGTGATGGGGCTTCTGTTTGACTAAGCAATAAGGAAAGGAGATGGACATGTGGCTTGAAGAAAGCACAGCTTTTCCTAAATTGCTAAGACACATTTCCCCAAAACATCAACACATTTCTCAAAACTATAAACATGCAATCAAACCAACAGATGTGAAAATCACAAACTTTTACAAAAAAATAAAAATGTTTGTATATATGTATATGCACTTTAATATTCACATATACTCGTCCATATCGTGATTTGATTGAGTGTTTTAACTTTTTAATGGATTTTCATGGATTTACAAATTCCATGACACTGTAAATTCCATTTTTATGACTGGATTCTGCAATTCCAATTCTCCTTGCTTACACATTTCTGTACGTTTTCCCTAATTTAAGCCCTTTTTGGAAGCCAATGGACCCGTCTGTTGTATTTTTATACATTGTGAGGTTCTGACTAGTGTGTGAACCATTTTTCATACTAGTGTTGGGATAGTGATAACCGTGTTAACTGTGTTGTGGTGATAACTGGGTGTGATGACATTGTGAGGATTTTCCAAAGCTAGTGTTACATTCTACATGAGCACATGCTACGGGTTTCAAAAGATTATAAGTAGATTTGCAACTTGAGTCAAACAAAGAATAGTGTTGATAGTTTTGATATAGAGTTTTCGTTTTATAAAAATGACATGGATAATGAAAACGTCTCGGGTTACGACTGTAACCCTTGTTCCCCGAGAAGGGAACGAGACACTGCGTCGTCGTCGTGACGACACTTTGGGGAACGCCCTTAGCGTCGCGCGTCTGAAGCATGAATGAAATCTGTCCAATCCTGATTGGTGCTGCGTCATGACGTAGTAGATGACGGCATAACCGGAAGATACAAAGGGACGCCGGCACAAACACATGTTAGCTCCTTTGCGATGAAGCAAGTGCTCTGCCCGTGATAGGTGTGGCGACGAGACGCAGTGTCTCGTTCCCTTCTCGGGGAACAAGGGTTACAGTCGTAACCCGAGACGTTCCCCTTCGAGGGAACTCGCACTGCGTCGCCGTCGTGACGACACTTTGGGGAACGTAATGCCCACTATGCCACACCGTAATCACGCCCGCCCTAGTGTGAAGCTGGAAGACCAGGCACACTTAGGACGCGAGCACTCTGGCGGCAGGCGTCACAGGGAGTTGCAGACTGTAGAAACGTATGAAGGTGTGCGGGGTAGCCCACCCGGCCGCCTCGCAGATCTCCTGAAGCGAGATGCCAGAAAGGAGGGCCACCGAGGAGGCCATGCCCCTGGTGGAATGTGCCCTCACGGCCATAGGTGAAGGCAAATTGCGCACCTGATAAGCCGTGGCTATAGCCTGAACAATCCAATTGCTGATTGTCTGTTTAGATGCAGGCAGCCCTTTCTTGGGTGAACCAAAGCACACCAACAACTGGTCTGACTTCCTCCACTGAGAGGACCTCTCCAAGTACACTATATATCGTCACAATATATCGGCTTTCATCCCTCGAGAAGAAAGTCATCAGGTGCGAGGTTGAAACATCCGACAGCGCACGGCTTTTTTCTATGCATGCGCGCCGAGATATTTCTCAATGAACACTGCCAGCACCCTCAGGAGCTGACTGTGAATGCCTCACACCCAAACAGTATTATTTCAGAGATCGCTTGTGTCCCTTTTATAGCAGACTCGTAATCTACGCGCTGCCTCGGCAAACGTGAGATTCGAGTCGTTCACAATATATTTGGCTTTCATCTCTCGAGAAGAAAGCCAACGGGCGCGAGGCTGAAACACCCGGAACGCACGGCTGTGTGCGTCAAGATATTTCTCAATGAACACACAGCCAGCACCCTCAGGAGCTGACTGTGCATGCCTCGCACCCACACAGAATCTTTATTGCAGAGTAGCCCCGTAATCTACGCGCTGCCTCGGCAAACGCGAGACCCGAGCTACTATAGATTCTGTATTGCAATGCAGACATTAATCTACGCGCTGCCTCGGCAAACGCGAGATCCGAGCCACTAGATTCTATATTGTAATGCAGACGTTATTTGGGACAATTCTTATAGGACAAACAACACCAAATAGGACAAACAGTTTCACACAGAGCACTTGCTGAAGAGCAAAAAGCTAACATGTGTTTGTGCCGGCGTCCCTTTGTATCTTCCGGTTATGCCGTCATCTACTACGTCATGACGCAGCACCAATCAGGATTGGACAGATTTCATTCATGCTTCAGACGCGCTACGCTAAGGGCGTTCCCCAAAGTGTCGTCACGACGACGACGCAGTGCGAGTTCCCTCGAAGGGGAACTATCGCTAAAAGCAAATAAATTAGTAACACTATACAATACGGTTCTATTTGTTAACATTAACTACATTGGATAACATGAACTAAAAATGAAAAATACTTCTAAAGTATTTATTAATCTAATGTTAATTGCAGCATTTAGTAATACATAATTCAAATAAAGATCTGTTAATATTATGGCCTTGTAACAAATGTTACTGCAACAAATGTATTGCTTATTGTTAGTTAATATTAGTTAAAGCATTAACTAACGTTAACTAATGGGACTTTATTGTGAGGTGTCGTTCAAACAAGACGATGAGGCGCTGTTAGGGTGACCACCTGCTAATAAGCCCAAGGGGGGACAAGGGGTATGTTTCTGAGGGACAATGTGGGACACTGCCTGGCGTGGCGGTGCCCCCACCCCACAAGCAGACTCACTGATAGTGGTTTACCCATTTCTAGCACCACCTTACATGGTATATTAATAATGCCCTATTCCCCTAAACATGTGTAATTGCTGATGTATGCTCATGAATAGGCCAACCAATGTGTATTTTTTTCTAAATAAAGATTCATAATATTTTGAACATTCAATGAATTGACAGATGCATTTCCACTTACAATTTACTTTAGCTATTTAATTGTATCTATTTTTCATTACAATTTATTCACTTTAAATACAGTAAATTATAATATAAAATTATAGGATTAACAGGAATTGTAGTTGCTCAACACCACAGGAACAGTTTAAAAAAAAGAAAAAAAGTCTTAACTCACAACTCCAGAGGTTCACGGAATGAGAAGGGGGAGGAAGGATGGTGAACTTGTCGTTTGACATCGTATTCCCCTTTATGTCCGATTGAGAAGGACGTTTTGCAAAGGCCACAAAAAGCCTTCTCATCCCCCTCAACACCTTTCAGCCACAAATATTCATTTTCCCAGTCTTTCTTGTACCCACACTTCTCTTTTTAATTGATGATGGCGGTGCCTCAGACTCAGTCTCTTTCTCCATTTTTCGAATTGGAAAGCGCACATCTAAAAGTTCCTTCACAGTGTGTCTGGTATGCACGTGCGTGCGCTGTCATGACAACAACGAAAAAGTTGACAACAACCTAGTCAGCAGTTCAACTGAGGGGTGGGTGTGGCAACAGCGTGCTGAACTGCCAAGTAATGTTCGTTTGGCTGCCTGGAGCTCGAGGATATAGAGCGACCAACTTTTTTTTTTTGAGCAAGCATGATTATGCGTGACACGGCCTCAATTTGCGGGACGCATGAATTGGGCTTCAAACGCTGTGCGCGCACGCGCTACGCGGGACGGGTGGTCACCCTAGGCGCTGTTTACACAACACCGTTTTCAACTAAAAATGGAAAACTTTTTATGTGTTTTGGCCGTTAATTTATACGAAAACTGCATTTTGGGGCCTGGAAATGCAAACTTTGAAAAAAGGTTTCAAAATGGTGAAAACTGTGACGTCATGCACAAGCGTGTGACGTGTTCAGTATATATATATGTGTGGTGTTTCTTTACAAAGTGACATCGCCATCTACTGGCATGGCAGCAGAATACAGCGCTTTTACTCGTTTTCGCAGATCCGTGTGAACGAGGATCTCATCGACCCACAATCAGAGGTAATACCAGATACGCCAAATTAGTTTTCGCACCGGGGCTGCTGGATCTTCATTTACTGATGGCAGGTTACACACTAAACCGGTGAATACAAATGGGCTTGGCGGTCGCTTATGAACGTGTCAAAATTAATAAACAAGCTCACTTGCAATAGTTACCACAGCCAAACTCCGACTCTCAGCTTCATCTGCCTGTGATCTCATGGTGTTTTTAATCATTGCTTTCCTATAAATATCCCTCTTGAGAATTTGACCAGTTTTAGTTTCCCAACGAATGTTTTAAGCCTCGGGCTCAATGGGTGTGTAGTATACTTGAGCCTTATCAGATGGCCTGCGCAGTATCGAAGGTGCGTGTGTATTTTTAGGAGCACTCATTTTGCGGCTGAGTGCCCTTCTTGCTGCTGTCTATATAGATAAGCTGATCTGGAATCAGCAGACCTGAAAAGCAAACTAAGAAACAAGCTCTGGGACCTGACCTCGGCCTGCCACACGAGGCTGAGCTAGATAGAGTGTTTTCATGTGAGTAAACTCAAAGCCTTATCTCTGAAGACGGATTTATGGACTCGGTGATTTCTCAACCGATTCTCACCAAATGTTGCAGCTTGAGCCTTTCATGAAAACAATTTAAGACTTGAGCGCAGAAGGAAATTTTTTTAATGGAATGAGATTTCCGAAGTTATTTCGATGAACTTCTGATTGCCTGTGTCAGAATAAGCTGCATGAAACGCAGACTATTTTCAGTTATAGACAAGAACTCGGTTGCTCGAGAGCCCGTGTTGAGAGAGAACGGGGAACTGAGAGGCTGTTATTAATGGCTCTTGTCAAAGTTATTTATCAGCGCAATTTATTTTCATCAGTATTTTTATTAGCTCTTACAGAATTTTCATTACTTCGGTATTGTTCTTTACACGATGAGTGTGTGTTATTGCTGCCCGTGACATACGCGTGTGGGGTCATCCATCGAGAGCTCGCAGATTTAAAGAAGACAACAAGCAACAACGGATTAGCACGGGGTTGTTTTCGGCTGATAAAGTGCCATTAAATCATAGGGTGATACATTTTAGCTGTCACCCAGCGTGTTCTCATAAATCATGGTTTCATAACTGAATTACCAAACGCCTTTGCCCTAGTACATCTATTTAACGGCACGGTGCTCTTGTAGGTTTATCAAAATAAGTCAGACGTCTTCATTCGTCTTTGTAGGTCAACAAGCACCGTATAATGAAGGATAAACAGAAATGCGGTAGAAATAAAACAAAATCAAAAAACTAAATGTCAGAGAGAGGAGTCCCACTGCCAAAAATCACTGGGTCACATTCACTAATAATTGAGTATTCATTCTTATACGCACAGGAGATCATCTCATCAAAAACAAATTTCACGTACACATGACTTAATTCTTAAAGAGCACCTATCAGCTTTTTCCCATGTTCATCTTTCTTTAGTGTGTAATGTTGCTGTTTGAGCAGCAAACGCTCTGAAAAGTCCCAGTTCTTCTCTATATCAGTGTCAGTGTTTCTGAACTCCCTGAAACGCCTCCATTGTAGTCTTGAGTTTCTTCACGGAACGAACACGTCACAATATTCCTCATTTAAATAATTCATACGCAGAATAAAGGGGCGGGGCCTGGTTGAGTTCGTTAGTAGTGTGTTGAAACTGGCGGTTATGGTAAGGGGCGGGACATTTCCAAACACACTCAAACCGCTCGACCAATCACAACACACTGATCCAGCTGACCAATCAGAGCACAGTGTGCTTTTCAGAGGGAGGGGCTTCATAGAGACAGGAACTAAACAGAGCGTTACTGACAGACTGGGAAGAGACGAGCTACAACAATGGAGAATATGGGGAAATAATGTGTTTTTGAACATTCAAGTATTAAAACCTGCTCTAGAAGAGCCCAAAAACAAAATCAAGACTGAAAACGGATGCACAAGGTTAGTTATTTGTATAAAACACACCCATCTATATCCATAAAAGGGCATTGGCAGCCTTTGTTGCTCTCAGTAAACAATAGACTCTCTATCTAATACTTCACACGTTTCAGTTGTTGATCATTTTTTTTCATAATTTGATTTGTTTTGGTAAATTTAAAATATATATTAGTATAAAAATTACTGATGAATCCTGATTTGTTCATGAAAACATTAGTCTGCACATTTCACACATATTGTGTATGTATGGTTTTTGGTTGGTGAATGCGACCAATTTTTTCAATCAGGATGTAACGTAGTTAGATGTTGTGGGAAGAAGGAGGCGGGAACCGGCGAACATTCCAAAAGATTTTAATAAATAAATAAACAAATACAAAACGAAAGTAAAAGACAGCAGCCCCTCACGGATGACTGCTGCCACATATAATAAAACATAAACAAAATACAACATAAGTCCAGGCCTGGTCCTCTCTCGCTCTTCACTGTCGTCGCTCCTCCTTTATGCTTCCGCTCCTCCGTGAGAGATCCGAGACCGGTGCGTCGCGCAGGTGTCGCTCATCATTAATCACACCACCGGCCTCGCGCCGCTCTCTCACGGCCCTCAGCCTCGTCCCGCTCGCCACACAGAATATATAATGTATCATAATAATCTATATAATAATCAGCAATAAATGTATCAACATTAATCAGTAATAGATTTACAATATATATTCTCTTTTCTTGTTACATGAAAATTGAGAAAGTGTTATGACTGCTGCAGTGACAGTGACAGATTTCTGGGAGATTATGGATCACTCGCGGGAGTTAGAGCGGAGACGCTTTCCAGGAGACTCCAGGAATATATGATGTCCAAATAAAGACAAGAGCTTCAAATATTTATGTTGCGTTTATTTTATGGTGGAGAGCAGCATTCGATAGCTGTAATGCCAAAGAAAACGAGCACTTCTTAAATACTCAACTGGATATTAATTAAAGTCATAAGGACTGCTGTTTCAAGTAGGACATCACAGTTTATTTTTCTCTTTTTTCTGAAAGTGGCCACAAATCCCACTCCAGAGCTAAAGGTCACGGTGGGGAAGCGCTAAATGATGCAACAGGCTTATTATACTTGATTTAGTTATAATTGATGATCTCATTAATCATACAGCCATGCCAGTATTAATGGCTGCCTTAGCATGTCATTTCTTCCTGTTATAGTAATTAATCTTTGCTCCGGTGGATAAGCCGGAAGGTTATGTACCATCGCTGGCTCATTGTCTCGCTGTACTAACTTTGACTTGGACTATGTAGGACCTTTTAATACATTTCACAGTCCTGAGCACTTTGCCAAGCTAAATCATTCTCGTTACGACCTGACAAGCAAAGACAAAGTCCTTAAAGGATTATCACAGAAGATATTGACATGTCCATTGTCCATGAGCGAATATTGATACTGTGTCTCAAACCTGGCTGTGGCTTTGGCATAATTATCTCTCTCTCATCCAAATGCATTTGTTTTTATAAAATGACAGTCCCGCTGTAAAATTTGGTAACCTCCTTGTTAAAGGAAACCGTTGCTGTATGATATTAGCTAAAGCGGTTTACCTACTCTAATACAGCATGAATTATCATGAATGTGTATTATATCCATGATGTTAACCCTATAAAGCGTACTGTATCATATTTGATTCACAAATCAGCAAAGCTTTGATCATGTTGATCATTTTAGAGGCAAGTCAGGTTCTAAATAATCAACATTATTAAAGGGGTCATCGGATGCCGATTTTCCACAAGTTGGGATTATTCTTTAGGGTCTTCATGTAAAGTTTGTAACATACTTTGATTAAAATCCCTCAATGGTTATGTAAAACATCACCCTTTTACCTCCTCAAAAACAGCTCTGTTCACAGCGACCCGTTTCGGTGCATGTCTCTTTAAATGAGCAACTGCATCCGAATTTTGCATCTGATGACGCCTTTAAACCTGATGCACATTATCTACTAGTCCTTCTGTCATCTGATTGATAGTATAGACTTTTTTAGCAAGTAAAATATGTTTTAGTGTAATTGTACAAACGTACATCTTCAGCTCGTGCTTCACATGTCTTTTGCTGCGAAATCTGCAGTGATTTTTATAAAGTAAACATAAGAATAACTGGTAACACTTTATAATACAGGTCCACTAGTATGCATTAATTCATGCTCAATAGCACAATGCCTTAAAGGCACAATATGTAAGATTTTTGGATCCAAAAACCACTAGAACAATGTTATATATTTTGTTGACTTGTGTACTTAAATTATCCCAAATGTTTCTAAGAATGTTTAAATCCAGAGAAATAAGCAGTTTTAACCAGGACACGGACCGTGTCAGTGACATCGGACAATCGCGTTTCCCTCGATTTCTGGTTTTGTTTTTTGTAGAAACCATGGAAACATCAAAGATGCATTAATATATTATATGTTTTATTAGACAGGCGAGCAACTGTTTGGATACATTTATCGACCGAAACGAATAACAGCTATACAGCTCAACACAGTTTAAATCTCGTTTTCTTGATTTACCGCGAGTACCATGTTTTACCACGTCTAATATCGATCACGCTCACTGCAGTGTGCAACAAGTGTCTCATATAGTAGCTAACGAGCGAACGCACAGCGTTATAATAACTTTCAACAACACACTCAAATGTATCTAATATGATAGAACGGTGTAATGAAAGCTCCACCGCCGTGTGTCGTGCTCGTCTCTCATTAGCAATCGCCTTTCGTACCGTTAATAAATCTTTAATACATTACCGGTCATCCATGAATATGATTTCTGTCGTATTCTCCACCGGCTGTAGAGATGAAGACGAACAACTCCCATGATTCAGCGAAATCAAATCTACGCTTGTTTTGAACACATCACGCTAGTGTTTTCAGCAGGGATTTCCTTTTCCTGCACGAGAGTCCGTGTCTTGAATGGTCACTGCGAGAGGACAAAAGAAAAACATGTGGGTTGTTAATCTAAATATTTAAAGAGATTGCAGGCAGTGGACACACCGGATGTTTCCTTTCTCTTGGTTTTCTTCCTTTCCCCTTGTTAGCCACACGCCGCACTATATTTGTAAGGCTCTTTTCATAACCACTGTCCAGAAGAAAGAGACCAAAGCCTGCAGGAGAGACGGAACAATACAAAGAAAGGCAATACAATTCAACCAGTACGGGTCACAGCAATGAAATGTCACAGAAAGTGTGGTAGAAGAAAGCAAGGACATCACGTTGTGATGAAAATACTTCAGTTCATGGTGGTTAGATTGCAGTATTTTGTAAAAGCGGAGTCTGAACCCCTTTGCGAGTTTCATCATGTTCTGGGGAAGGACTCGGTGAAGCGTGCACCGAGCAGCTGGTTTCATTAACCTCCTGTCCAACCCTGGAGAGAAGGAAGCAGGGTAAGGCGATGTAAATGGTGACCTTCTAAATATGCATCCAGATATCAGCGAGCGAACGCCTCCCTGCTCTCGCGATTCATCGAGAGGGAGGGAATGGAATAGCAGACAGCGAGGAAACTAGGCCACTTGTTTCAACAGTTGAGTCACCTTGGCAATACTGACTTTGAGCCTCTGGGGTGTGAATTTGCCCGTGTTTCGGAGTGTGACAGAATGGTTTGTATGCTGTCATATCGTAAGTTATGACTATAACTATGGATCTATGAGACCGAACGATGACCGTCACCACGGTCTTACCTTGAATGACGCCATTCCTCCGCCTATCTTCGAGACCTAATATCAACAATGTCAGGTGACTGACCTTAGGGGTTGGCTATATAACATCCAGGTGAACCAACCACTTCCTCTTGCCTGGAACGCCCAGTTCGTCCCGAGTGACAAGGGATGGTGACGGTCATCGTTCGGTCTCATAGATCCATAGTTATAGTCATAACTTACGATCTATTTCGACCTCACTCAGACCGTCACCACGGTCTTACCTTGGATGACTTATATCACCAGGGTCACGAGGGACTAGCATATTTTCCCTCCCCTGTTTACTTAGCGACAGATAAAACAGCAGACCCCAAAGAATTTGGATTTGCAACATTAATCCTATAAAATCTTGTAAACGTGCATGGGCTGCTCCAAGAGGCTGCAGCACAGATGTCTGAGAGTGGTACCCCCTTCAGTGCCGCCCAGGAAGTGGCCATGCTCCTGGTAGAGTGAGCAACCAGATCACCAGGGATAGGTAGATTTCGGTTGACATAAGCTTGTGAAATTGTATCCACTATCCAATGAGATAATCGTTGCTTAGACACAGGTTTGCCTGCACACCTCTTGTCAAAACATACAAATAGTTGTGTGTGTGACTGTCGTAACTGATGAGTACGCTCAATATATGTGTGCAATGCTCTAACAGGACATAGAGAAAAATGATCCAGCTCTTCACCTGAACAAAGGGGATCCGGATGGAAAGCATCAAGCTCAATTACCTGATTTATTGTGCTAGGTTTAAGGACCTTGGGTAGAAATGATGGGTTTGGCCAGAGAAAAACCCCCGTTTTTTCTGCCTTCCATCTCAAACAGTCTTCACTGATTGATAAAGAGTGCAATTCACCAACTCTCTTAGCTGAACATATCGCCAGTAGGAATACTGTTTTCCATGTCAAGAACTTGAGATCTGCTTGCTCCAAAGGTTCAAAAGGTGCTTTGGCTAGTGAGTGTAAGACAATAGAAAGGTCCCAAGCAGGCGATCTCATAATTCTCCCTGGTCGCAAACGTTTTGCACCCTTGAGAAATTGAGACACCAAAGGGTGTTTACCAATATTTGCACCATCCACTAACACATGAAAGTGTGAGATGGCTGCAATGTAGACTTTGATGGTACTCACTGATTTCTCAGAATCCATCAATGTTTGAAGAAACCGAAGAACCAAACTGGTGTCACACTTGGCCGGATCTAGCTGTTGGTCTTGACACCATTCTGAGAAAATTCGCCACTTGCTAGCGTAGTTACTCCAAGTAGACGGTGCCTTAGAACTACTTATTGTCCTTAACACACCTTCATCCAAGTCTACAGAGAGGGACTGAGCAAGGGCCATACCCATAGTTGAAGTGTCTCTGGACTTGGGTGCCAGATTTGGCCTTCCGCTTGAGAGAGGAGATCTGCTCTCCTCGGTAACTGCCAAGGGTAACCTTGGACCAAACGTACAAGGTTTGGAAACCAATGTTTCTTTGGCCATCTCGGGGCCACAAGTAAAACCTTGTGACGGCCCAAAGCTACCCTGTTGAGCACAAGGTGGATCAAGGGTAGGGGAGGAAAAGCGTACAACAATTCTTCCGGCCATTCTTGAGATAGTGCATCGATCCCCAAGGGGCCTCCCTGGCTGTTCAGAGAATACCATAGATCGCAATGAGTTGTCTCTGTGGTCGCAAACAAATCGACCTTTGCCATACCGAAACGTCTCCATATTAATCTCACCACTTCGGGATGAAGACGCCACTCTCCCGGGAGAGGCCCAGTTCGAGACAGCAGGTCTGCTGCGCTGTTTGCTACCCCCGGTATGTATACTGCTCTGAGTGATGAGAGCTTCGGAAACGCCCAAGAAAGTAGTTCCTTTGTCACCTGGAGACACCGCACTGATCTGGTGCCACCCTGGTGATTGATGTGGTACACTGCAGACATGTTGTCCGTTCTCACCAAAACATGTTTGTTCTGCAACAACGGAAGAAAAGCCCTCAGGGAGAGATGGACTGCCCTGAGTTCCAGCACGTTGATGTGCTCTGTGGTCCAGGGGAATTTCCAGTGTCCCCTGATGGACCTGCCTTCCCAGACTGCTCCCCACCCTGTTAGAGAGGCATCTGTCGTTATCACAGACCGCCTCGCTGGGATGTTGCCTAGAGAAACCCCTTTTGATGGTAATGTCTTCCAGTGGTGTAGCATTTGGATACACCTTCGTGTAACCTTTATCTTTACATGTCTGTGAAATTTGGGATGTAAGTGAAAGCTGTTCAACCAACGCTGTAGCGGACGGGCTCTGAGAAGGCCGAGTGGGACCACAGTTGCTGCTGCTGCAATCATGCCCAACAATCGCTGAAATTGAATTAATTTCATTCTCTTGTTCAGACGGAATGACTGAGTTAGATTGACCAACTGTACCCTTCTCTGGGGTGATAAAGTTGCAGTCATCAGTTGGGAATCTAGCGAAATTCCCACAAACACGGTCTGCTGTCTGGGACTTAGATTGCTCTTTTCCCAGTTCACTTTGAACCCGAGAGACTGTACATGTTGAAGCACCATTTCTGTGTCCTTCATGACTTGACTGCGAGAAGGAGCACAGATTAGCCAGTCGTCCAGGTATGATAGAATTTTCAGACCTGCACACTGAAGAGGACGAAGGGCTGCTGAAACCACCCTGGTGAAGACCCTTGGAGACAGAGACAGGCCAAATGGAAGGACCCTGAACTGATAAACTCGATCTTGAAAGGCAAAGCGAAGAAACGGGCGGTGATCCTGACAGATGAGTATGTGGAAATAGGCATCCTTTAAGTCTATGGAAGTGAACCATTCTCCCAGTTCTATGGATTCCAGAATTTGTGTTGTAGTCAGCATTTTGAAAGGCAATACTTTTATGAATTTGTTCAGGTTTCGTAAGTCCAGAATGGGTCGAAGTCCCCCATCCTTCTTTGGCACTAGGAAATACTTCGAATAGAACCCAGTGCGCTGTTTGCTGGTGCTTATCTGTACAATCGCTTTTTTTTGAAGTAAGACCGTGATCTCGTTGGCCAAAATTTGTGCCTGGACTGGGTCTCTGACTATGGTCATATGAACCCCTGAAAAAGTAGGAGGACGCCGCCGGAACTGTATCCTGTATCCTATCTTGATGGTGTCTAGAACCCAAGGATCTGATGTTACCTTCTCCCAACTGTCCAGGCACAGTTGGGAGCATTCTCCGACGACTCCGAGACTGCTATGCCTGGCCTCCCCGGGGTTTGAAACCCCTGGAAGTACGCCTCTTAAGTGGTCCACCCCTGACTGGATTATGAGCCTGGTCGGTTTGGGGAGCCTGGTAAAAAGGTCTGGTTCCTCGATCATGAAACTGGTAACCCCTAGATCGTCCTCTGCCATACCCCCAATTTTCTGAACGAGGAAAGTGTGGGGGCTGAAAAGAATGAGCAGCCCTATGGCCATACTTGGTAGGGCCACCAAATGTTTGCTGAACTGACTCCCTTCTGCGTCTTGCCTGATCAGCAGTATCCAGTAAAGCCTGTGAATCAGTGTGAAATATCCGACCTGGAACTACTGGCATATTAGTCAGATCTTTCCTAATAGCGTCAGGTAAAGATGTCTGAGCCAACCAGATTTGTCTTCTAGCTAAAATTGCTGAAGACATAGATGCCCCTATGTCCCTGGTAAGCTGTGAGTGTGTGATGAGTGCTGTGTCGATCAAACTCATCACATCACGCTCTTCTTTATTAACGACTTTTCTTAAAGCAGCCAAAACTATTGCTAAAGCATTTCCTGAACGGGCTGCCCGAGTAGCTGCGTTATATGCTTGGCTCATTAGCCGATCTGTCTTTTGGCACTCCTTACCAGGACAACGAGGATTGTCAGTAACCTTATCAGGTCCCAAAGCAGTTAAAGCTGCGATCTCTCGCTCCACTGATGGCATGTTCCCCATACCACTCTCAAGGGGGTAATCCAACTTAACAAACCGTCTACAACCTGCATTAAACTGGGGTGCGGCTTTTGGATTATTCCAGGATTTCCTCAGCATCTGGGAATAATCCTCAGCTACAGGAATTGACACAGTAGGCTGTGCAGGGGAAATACTCGCCCATACACCTTGTGTGGGGGCTGGAGCTGGAGCTTCTCCCTTAGCATCAAGGCCCAGGATCCTTGCTGCACTTAAAATGCGTGAAAGAATATCAGAATGCAGGCTTCCTTCTGAAACCTCAGACCTGGATTCATCTTCCTCGTTTTCGTCTGCATTCTCCTCACTACCATAAAGGGAGTTATTTGCATGCAGTGACACGGCATCCACATAATCATCCCTCTCTTCCTGATGTGATGTTAACTCATCTCCAGGAGAAGGTGCTGCCCGGAATGCAGATGGCTGTGAGCTTACTGAAGAATTACGTGTTTCAAGCTTATCAGCTAAGTTACGTAATGCTGCCAAGATTTGCAACTGAGTGTCATCCTTGGGCTCTTGAACTACCGTGGGCCTCTCTCGCTTATCCGGAGGCATGTGAGAACCTGAAGACCCGATGGGCTCATCAGGCTTCTTACGTTTATGAGAGGAACTACTGGGAATAATTTGTTTATTACCACCAGTTAGAAACTTTGCTCTTTGCACTCTTTCCTGCAAAGATAACTCTATTGCAGCTGCACAAGGATTTTCGATATCGTCTAAGACATGTTGCATACCCAAACAAGAGGGACATTCGCGATGCCCATCTCTTGGGTGTATGCTAGTTTGGCAAAAACGACATTTTGAGTGACTCATGACAACAAGCCAGATCACTCATATAATAATGGTCTATGAAAAATAACAATTATCAAAAGATTAACTGTAATGAATCACAGTATTTTGACTAATTCTTGAAGTTGAACTGCAAGATTCCCAAATAACTCAGCATTTAATTGAAACAAAAACAATAATGCCGTAAACAAATAGATTGTGACGAATCACAGATCATTAATCAAATCAAAACACTTCCTTAATTTGTAATTCTTCAAAAAAAAACAAACAAAAACAAAATCTGCCTGGTATTAGTTAAATACAATTAACCAGGTACAATTAATATAAAGATTGTGACGAATCACTCTTCATATTCATCTTTCAAAATAAGTCTGCGAACAGAACCACTTGAAAATCATAGAAAATTATCCATCATTCAACGTGCGCACACGCAGTAAATGGAAAAAACTCTCGTCTGCTGCGAACAGCCGACCTGAGAACAATCAATAAATACCTGTAAACAAACAGAAAAACAAAGAAATACTCACCGACGTGCGTTCCAACGACGCGTCGAGATATTTTAAATGAGGAGAAAAAAACACTGCAATCCTACAGGGACGTGAAGCACCTGCACGAAAACGTAACGGATTGAAACAAATCTCTCCTGTAATCAAAACAATACGCTCTACCGCGTCGGTCTCAGATGAGGCGAGAAAGGCAAGAGGAAGTGGTTGGTTCACCTGGATGTTATATAGCCAACCCCTAAGGTCAGTCACCTGACATTGTTGATATTAGGTCTCGAAGATAGGCGGAGGAATGGCGTCATTCAAGGTAAGACCGTGGTGACGGTCTGAGTGAGGTCGAAATAGATCTATATTTCTCACAAGAAGGACCCTTTCACATCATTTCTGGTAACAGTTATATTATGATTATATATTGATCTGTTTTGTCATACAGCCTGTAATTGCATCAACATTAGTACAGAGATACTTTCATTAAAAATGGTGAAACAATGGTTTTTCAAACAAAGGACTTTATCAATTTTAATAGTTCTTTTTTTCTTTTCTTCATAATATCATGAAATCAAAATGGCCTCTATTCACTTTTTTAATACACATCCCGAGTCTTATTGTGAATGGTTTCATCTGTGCGCATTATTAGGAAACAAAACAAAACAAAAAGTTTGTAATCTTTGTTGTATTTCAGGAAAGGAATAATCTTGGTAACACTTTACAATAAGGTTCATTAGTTAACATTAGTTAATGTATTACAGTTACTAACATGAACTAACAATGCGCAATGCATTTGTTACAGTATTTATTCATCTTTATTAATGTCACAGTGCATTAACTAATGGTAACTAATACAACCTTTGATTTGAATAATGTATTAGTAAATGTTGAAATTAATAAGATTAATAAATGCTGAAGAAGTATTTTTCAATGTTAACTAATGAACCTTATTGTAAAGTGTTATCATAATCTTTTATAAATGACTGCAAACTCGTGAATGTGCAGTAACTCGCACTTTTCCAACACAGACTCGCTGGAAAAAATTTGACCTAAACACACAGTTTACTGCCGTTTCCATCTCAAAGGAACACTAGTGAAAACCAACAAACTTCAATCCTTTTTACTCAAGTTATGATTACAGGGGTAGATCATCTATTAATATGACTTATTTTTACGCAGCATTGCACTTCTGATGTGAAGCGTTCAAGTACTAGTCATGGGAAACACCAATCGCAATAAAAGAGCTCAAAGACTTGTAGAAGCAGCTAACATGCTCTGTACTGTTGCTTTAGCGCATGTGTTTTATCTCACATGTGAGTTTGTTAACACTAGACCTGCATGATTATTTGTTAAAAGATTGCTATCTCGATTCAAACACCCACCAGATCTTATTCCTAAATGACAACGGTTCAGCTCTGTCTATTAAACCATTGACAGAATCATACCAGAACATTCGGATGTTGGCGCTGCCGCTGACCAGAGAGCAGTTGTCATGTTTAGGTATTAAACAGCTTCACAAACAGTCTTTTCAAACACACAGTATCAGATTTCTGTCATACAATAATTCAGATTATCACAGAAGTACTGGTATAAAAGATTATAGTTCAGAAATAAACACTGATGTCTACAATAGTGATCAGAATAGAGCAAATCACCTTTTGAAAGTAACTTGGTGCTTCAAATAACAATTACATCGATTACAAGTGACAATGTGTATTTGTCCTTGAATCATTAAGTCAAGAGATTTGCTCAAAAACACTGATTCATCCAGTAATGAAACAAGTGAAGTCTTTATGAGCGAGTCATAATCATTCACTCAACCGTTTAAAAAAATAATTTTAATTACTTAAAATTTGTATTAAATTAAATAGACTGCAACTAGTAATTTACAGTGGCCTGTTCAGAATCGTGGGGGAAACATGATCTCTATTTGAAACAGAAAAATCATGATTCTCATTTTATCCAGAACCGTGCAGCTCTAGTTAACACTATCGGTTAGGTTTAGTGTAGAGTTTAGTGTAGATGCTACGTTATTTTCAAATGCCTTTTAAGGCACTTACTGGACTTTTCATTTCCAAACTGCTGCAATATGTAGTTGTTTTTTTGTTGTTGTTGTTGTTGCCAGATTCTGTTTTGGATCAAACTGAACGCATTTCATTTTGAAAGTGCAGTGAAACATGCAATAAGCAAACTAGTATCATTTTTTCAGAAAATATGTTGCACTTTTCATGATACAGTTAATTTGTGATGTGTAGTCAATTTCAAGAGAAAATATGTCGCGTTAGGGTATGGTTTCATGTTGAATTTCAAAGAATAGCATTGACTAGACTGTCAATTCTATGTTGTTTGTTTCCAAACACGTCTTTAATTCATGTTGTTTGTTTGTTTGTTTGTTTGTCCCCTAGAGGGCTGACCTTGCCGTGGCTCCTCTCACAATCACCTATATGCGGGAGAAAGCTATCGACTTCTCCAAACCTTTCCTGAACACCGGCATCAGTATCCTGTACCGTAGACCCAACAGCACCAACTCCGGCTTCTTCTCGTTCCTGGACCCCATGACCCCTGATATCTGGATCTACATTCTGTTGGCCTACCTGGGAGTCAGCTGTGTCCTCTTCGTCATCGCCAGGTGAGCGACAACACACTGTGACTATTAACCTTCATGGCACCTTGAGAAATTTGCTTTGAATTCACTCAGTAAAGCATCAAAGGGCAAGCTGTTATGCATTATTAGTGGTGTTTGCTAAGGCTAAGAGACCAAACCTTACCTAGGGATTAGAATATCAAAGAGGTTTTCTGGTGGGATTTCTGTGGGACATAAAAAAACCTGCTTGACAACTGCCTAGCAACTGTACTTAAGTGCTACATGCAAATGGAAAATATTCAGAAGAGTGTAACACTTGCATAACAACATCATCAGAAAAGAAAATAATAACCACAAATTCAAATAGCCCATATTCCATTTTGTCATCTTGCACAAAAAAAAAAAAAAAAAAAAAAAAAAACACTTAGATACATTAATCTGAACCTGACAAAAGCTGTAGAATCAATTGTTTCCTGATGACTCTTGATTTGATACGTCTTTATGTGTAGCTTGTCCAAATGTTTTTAAGGACCACTATACACCATAATAAAATGTTGACTTTACTTGTTGATTTACATTTAATTTAAAGAATTTAATCAATGTATGCATTTCCTGAGAATCAAACTCATGAACTTGGCATTGTTACTACCATGCATAAAGCATGGTAGTAACAATGCCAAGTTCATGAGTTTGATGTTAGAGCTACATGAATACTGTATGTTGTAACCCATTCTCACTCGGACACTGCTGCTTGTCCCAGAGTTATATGTGTGTTATAACGACATCAAAGGCCATGTAGCGTCTGTTTACTGACATACCCGAAAGCCCATTGCTTTTAATGAGTAACACTGCTGTCATTTTTTTTTTTTTTTTTTTTTTTTATCATCATGAAGTTTCTTAAAATATTCTGATATTTTTAGGTAAGAAAGATTATATTTTTATTTACATTGTAGATATCTTTGAAGACAGAAGCTTTAAACCTACCAACTTTTTTTTTACAATATTAAACATGTAACAGGCAGATGAAAGTACAGTCACAATTATTTTCTTCACAAAATGACACAAAAGTATTCCTGCTGAATAGTAAGACCTGTCAAAGCCATGTGATAGCTTTGTGTGAGAATGCGGTTACTCTTGATTGTGATGCCCCCCAACAGATATTCTACTAACTACAAGCAACTTTGCAACTACATGTCAACTAACTCTCATTACAGTATTGGTAGACTGATAGGTTAGGGTTCGGGTTGCTAAAATAAGTTGAAATGAACTTGCAAAGTTACTTATAGTCAGTATAATGTCTGTTGATGAGCATCAAAATTAAGAGTTATCAGATATTAAGCAGACAGTCTACTAATGCTCTAATGAGAGTTAGTTGACATTAGTTGCAAAGTTACTCATTGTTAATAGAATGTCTAAATGTCCCCCTCTGAACTTGAGCATGTCTCAATCGTTCATGAGACACACGAAAGCCAATAGCAGGTGGCGATTTTTGAATTGAATTTGAGCATTATGGTAGATTTGGACATTGAACACATTTTAGGTTTGTAACAAAGAAATAATTGGCCTCTGAAGACTTGCAATGTTGCAGTTTGGAATACTTATATGAGCTTATTATGATTGTGCTTTTCTCTGCCTATTAATGTCAAGTTATGTCAGTATACATTCAAACTTTAAAAATCATACACCAACATATCATGTCTGGTGAAGTCCCTTGCCCATTCACGTCAGTCTGTTTACACCAAAGGTTCCTCATTGAAAGCAGTAGGTAGGAGACATTCGGTGTCTGTATTGCGAGAGTGAGGACGGGTTGCCATAAAAGCTGCCACAGATCAAACTGCTATTAAGAGTTCATATCACACAATTTGCAGTCCAGTCAATCATATAAAGACTGCTTTCAAAACAGGTTTTTAACACCCTATTTGAGGGTCCTTTGAGTGGCAATGTCATTATTTGTAGGAGCGCCAGAAGTGTTTAGCGGCTCTCGCTGAAGGGCCTTTCAGATTGACCATTAATGAAGAGTTCAGACACTAGAGACGTTTCAGAAGTCAGACTTACTGTACATGTAGGAGATCCTCAGCCGTCTGGTGAAACTGCTTCATGCCTCAGACTAAAAGGCTTCAGGTCTCGTGAAAAACACACCAGGTTTCAGCTCTCAGGTCTCGTACAATTAGGCATCAGGCGAAACAGCTTCAGGCGTAAAGGCATCCGACAAAACTGCAACATACAGTATATTTTATATTGACATAATTAGATGCAATTTAAACTTTTGTCAACTGGCACAGGCAGCACATGAAACTGTGCAGTGTATTACTAAGGGATACATGGATTTTTGAAGGTGCAAGAGTACTTTTTGTGATAATAATGTGTTATGTCTGATGCCTTTATGTCTTAGTTGTTTCGTCCAATGCTTTATTGTATGAGACCTGAGATCTGAAACCTGACATTGTTTTTCATGAGACCTGGAGCATTTTAGTCTGAGGTGCTGTTTTAACAAATTATTTGCTGTCCTAATATGAAGACCATACAGACAGTTTTTTTTCTGAAATCTTTAGCTTAAGAAATGTGCTTGTTCCACATAGAAGATGGAAACTACTGTATGTACAGGATATACTTATTATCAAGGGCATTTTAAATGATGCATTTATATTTTGTTACTTGCTTATTTCTTCTATTTAAAAGCGAAATGTGTATTTTCTGTGACACAAGCGTATCCAAACTGAATAAAAAATAAATAAATAAAATGCCAAACATGTTTCCAAAACACTCCCTGTCTGCCATTGGTTGAATAAACAGATGGCCCAGCCCCAAACTCACGCCATTGGTCGAGCCAGTGTTGCTATATCAGCTGGTCGGGATGTTAAAACAAACAGAGGAATGTTTTCAAGTATATTTTTTTGCACTCTTCAGGGAAATCAGCCAGAGAAAGGCATATTTATTGATGTCTCTGTATAATAAGATTATGAGATAGTTTTAAAACAATTACATAACATATCATCTTTAACATAAGACAGTGAAAAAGTAATACACAGTGATGTATTACCAGACATGCAGACTTTTCCTATTCCTTTTTCCCCTGGTAATGAGTGAAAACATGCACACAGACCAGTGTAATCCTGCAACGATGCTTGAGCTCTGCTAACAAGTCCCTTGACAATACCTGCGTCTCTCATCTTCTGAAGCATCTGCTTCCAGACTGTCGATGTTAAAGGACAGGTGTTAAAAGGGAAATTACACACATCTGCAGTTGCTGGGAGTGTCCAGAGTTAATTATGTTATAGTTTAACAAGCTGTTGAGAAGAGCTGAGACACTGCACTCTTGTCACAGAAAGTGAGATACTTTCCATGATTTGAACAAAATGCCCTGAAGTGGCCAATCTGTGATACATTTCCCCGGGGTTATAAACGCCTCTGGAACGATTGTAAAGTCTAGTTTAAAGTAAAGTGCTACTCTAATACTAAGAGTTCATGGTTAGGAATCAAAAGCCATTTATACAGTTTGTTTAAAGGACACCGCACACTTTATTAGCACATCTCACAATATGAAACATTAATGACTAAATTACATAAATATACCAGTAAGTGGTGTTTGCTCATGCAAATCTGGCTCTTGCTCCAGTAATATTCAAAATGTCACAAAGTTTCACAGTTTGGGAAATAATTTTTATTACAGATTAATTTGGTGTCATTTGTGGTCTAGAACTACAGTTTTAAAGTCCCTCTGTAGTCAATAATTGTATTCCTTAAAACTCATCTTTGATCACCAA
Organism: Vimba vimba; assembly: GCA_022828995.1. NCBI lineage: Eukaryota > Metazoa > Chordata > Actinopteri > Cypriniformes > Leuciscidae > Vimba > Vimba vimba. The sequence goes on from CM040830.1 coordinate 3,011,169, forward strand.
AATTACATATTTCAATGTTTTTTCCTTGAAAAACAATCTTCATGCCTTAAAATAGCTTGAGTGTAACTCGACACCCTTGCCTCATTTAGTATACGCAGTTCTATGAATATGCAAATGAGCCCCGCCTCCACTCACTCACTCAGCTCAGAGATCCACTGGTTGACGATCACACGTTGATCTGATTGGTTACAAGGTAGTTTGTGACGTCAGAAACACCAGCGATTTCAAAGCGTGTTTTTGAGACTGTCTTTGGTTCACTGCAGTTTTAAGGAGGAAATACTCAGCAATGCTGTCGACTTAAAGCATATTAAAAACACCACATAGACACTCTCTGGTTCTCGCTTCAGGTTCAGCCCGTACGAGTGGTACGACGCCCATCCGTGTAACCCAGGCTCCGATGTGGTGGAGAACAACTTCACGCTCCTCAACAGCTTCTGGTTTGGCGTGGGCTCCCTCATGCAGCAAGGTACGCTTGTTCTTCTGCAAACTCAACACACTTTCCAAACAAGCCAAAAAACCTGACAACAGAGTGATATGACTGTCTTCCACCCTTTACCTGTCAAAACCACAGAGTTCAGACTCTTCTGACAGGAGGAGGGAGTATTCGTCTTGCTTGTCAGTGAGGCGGGGATGAGGGGTGTCAAACATCTGTCACACACACTGGCAGGTTAGAGGGATAACAGCAGCGTTTGTTTGCTGACACTCAGAGACCTTCAGGATTGTGAGTTTGAGGTTGGGATGACAGTCGACAGAAGACTGTTTCAATGGTAGCACAGGCACAGTGGGACGTCTCTGTGGTTCGTCTGGTTCTTGTTTATTGCATGTCTCAATACAGCGTTTCAGTCGTTCACCATGGCTGACGTGCAGCTTCAGAGGGACACGAGCATGGGAATCATAGGGAAATTAATATAGGCTTTTTTTTGAGATGCCAATGACTTTGCCTTGAATGTAGACGAGTGTAGGCAGTTACTGTGAGGAGAAGAGTAAGAAAAGAGACGTTAAATCGGACAACATCCACTTCTCATAGTGGACCGGTAATCTACTACAGCAAACTCTAACGAAATGAGCCTAATGATAATACTGAAGACAGTAATTAACTATGGTCGCAAGTTCTGTCGTTATCAGCAGTTCAACGAATCGGTGTTTCCAGAAACCATCGTTCTGACGAACATTCGCAAACAGCATCGCAGAGTTGTGTGTTTGGAGCGACATCTCTCGACCTGTGGTTAGAAGCAGAGTTTCTAGTTTGCATGACATGTGGACTTAATAAATCCTTATCTTGAGCAAAATAAGCAAGCTGACATTCAGTACAACCTGTGTCTTTTATTTAGAATACATACAAATGTCATTTACGTCTTTTAGTTTTTCAAGAGATGTAAAACATTGTTTTTGAAGAGTGTGCATGTACGAACGAGCTCTAAGAATGAGCCTATGATTGAATCTGGAAATAAAGCAAAATAACTGAGAAATATGAGAAATAGTCCTCAGATTTCATGTCTGTAATTTACAGCAAAACATCTAGCGTTAATTCGATCTCAAACAGATTCATTAAATAAGTTATTACTCCACCACATGCGTGACATCATTAACCAACATGGTTGAATGACAAATTTGCGACAGTACGGTTTGGGGAAACAGTCGTGACTAGCTAGTTGATTTCTTCCCCGATGCGTTGTACTATGGTAGTGAAGCAGCGAGTTACGGTGTTGTACGGGAAACACACCCCAGATCAGTAAATCAGTGAAGTACTGCTTCTGCAGAATCAGTAAGTGAATCTTTAGACTGATTCAAACCAATAACTTGATTGAATCTGATTCATTAATAGAATCAACTGAGTGTCAAGAATCATTCATATTTGTTCGCAATTCTAAGATTTGTTGTTGCTTGCAACCAGCAGAACTACAAACACAAACCTCAGCTCTCCTGTGCCAGTAAGTGTGTAATATCAGGCGTTCTTTCCACCATTGTTCTGGTCTGATCTGTTTTAAAGACCTGAAACATTATCCAGGTTTACATCTTCCAGGAGTTGGGGCTTCATGTAGTTCATCAGTGTCTATGCTTGGAGACCATAAAAGAAGATGAATAACCATATTTTTAATTACAATCACAGACTTACAGTCTTTCTGTACTTGAATAAGAGAGAGTAAATAACCAGGATAATTAATACTGGGGAACTGAATAGATATTTTGAAAAATTTTAAGCCATTGGGTCACATACAGTATTGGCCAAAAGCGATGTCTGACCTAGGAAAATTTACATCTCCCCCCTTTATTCAAATATTAATAAACATTTCTATTAAAGATTGTGTAAGCATATTGCGTAGTTGTGCTTGGAGTCAATTGTTTTATTTTTGATAATAATCCAATCAAATTGTGTGGCATCATTTTTGTCCAGGCTGTCATACAAAGAAATTATGAATGCATACTAAAACAAGAGAGAACCAAATATTAATTGTTGTACTCAGTGTTTGCTTTTTTCCTGTCAGCTTTTTTTTTTTTTTTTTTTTGCATTTTTTTGCATTTTTTTGCATAGTAAAATAAACCTGTAACTGTAATTTGCCTTCTTTTTTTGGCAAATATTGTTGTCAGATAAATACCTAAACCAAGTTTACCATTTTGTTCTTCCCTCATATTTAAAATATTTTAAAAATATAAAATATTTTCCTCATATTTTGATGGTTTAATCATACTTGTAGGGTCATTAATAACAAACATGCCCTCGTGACATCACTTTTGGACACTAATGAAGAATATGAAAATAACTGTACATATTTATTATCAAGGGTATTTAAGAGATTTATCTTCTCATGTTTCTCTTTCTTATTTCTTCTATTTATGTGTTATTTATTTGACACAAGCATAATCCAACTGCATCTATTTATGGTCTTAATTGCATTACTTTGAGTTTTTCTGTCTCATCATGTTCAGTTAAGACGGAAACTCAGTCAAAGTATTTCAGTTCGCTGTTGGATATACATGGAGACGGCAAACTTATAAGAATCGCTAACGAAACCAAAATCATGTGGATTCAGTATTTTAGTCTTTTAATGGAGCCACTTTTGAATAAGAAGTGCTAATCTGAGATTTTATCTCAACACAACACCAAAGGGAATGACACTCTCTCACTCTCTCTCTCTCTCTCTCTCAAATATTATCTCCCTTAATGCCATTTTAAATATTGTGTTTGGCTCTGTGCTGAGCGCCACCTCACAGAATTAGATGGAGGAAGCTATTAAAGACACGCAGGGGTTGAAGCTGTTTCCACACCCCTCACAGGCACACATTAGCAAATGATACCCTCAAAACCAAACGGCATAATAAAACGTGCCAGGGAGTAATGAAATGTTTTACCTCATGTAAGGAGACAAATAGAAAAGACTCTTCCTGTGCCCACGGCGATTCTTTACTCTCGGGGAGTGCAAATCTGCTGCACTTTTCGTTACGCATGAAATCTCCACTGATAAGATATGCATGCGATACCTGTCGGTTTGAAACACACACTTCATGTATTGGTTGTCTGGAGCCAATAGAAGTTCTCTCTTGACTCTCAAAGTCATGTGACGTACCGTGTGTGTTTGTTTACTCACTAGGGTTGCATGAATGATTGATGATTTACACTTTAGCAGCAATTTAGAATCTAAAAACTGTTAAAGCATCAACTAGTATTAGATGGTGTTAAAAATAAGTTCAGTTTTATTGCATCCAGCTAAGACAGCAGGCACAGCTAGTGAAAAACAAGATCACACTTTAGTTTAGGGTCCGATTCTCACTATTATCTAACTATTATCTATGACTTTTGCCTCAATAAACTCCTAATTACTGCTTATTAATAGTCAGTAAGGTAGTTGTTAAGTTTAGGTATTGTAAAGGGATGTAGAATATGGTCATGACGAATAATGCATTAATATGTGCTTTATAAGTACTAATAAACAGCTACTATCCCAGTAAAATGCATGCTAATATGCAACTAGTTAATAGTGAGAGTTGGACCCTAAACTAATGTGTTACGAAAAACCAAATATACCAAAATGTACTTGAAATACATTTATTGTATGCTAAGTATACTACAAATACATTTGCATATATATGTAGCCTACTTAAATAACCTGTAATTGTATTGTTGGTATGCTAAATTGGTATTCTTAAAGTCTGCTAAATGGGAACAACTAATTTTGTACTTAAGGCACTTTAGTTATCCAGAAATAGTGCTGAGGTCCAACTAAAAACTGTTTGATTGTGCTAAAGTGGAAATATTACAAGTTTACTTTAAGTACACTTTAAATATCTTGCACTTACAGACTGATATTATACAGAGATCATACTATCCTTACTAATAGTGATGTTAAAACACATATAGGCTTCATATTAAGAAATTTGCATTGTGCAATAAAGAAGTACTCCAAATATGGTTTAATTATAATATTTATATCAGTCTCAAGCGAGAAGCTAGTAAATATTTTAATGGATCAGTAGTATGCTTAGTTTAAATGTATTTTAAATCAATTTTGGTATAGGTTTTTTCAGTACAACATAACATAAAACTAATTTATTTTTTACAATTCAGTATTTAATATTTCACATGTAAGAAACACAGTGCTAATTCTTCCTAACTTTCTTAATATTTATCCAGATTTTTATTTTATTTTCATAAAACTGTTTCTTCTAGACAGCAATGAGATTAAATGAAAAGAAAATAGAGACTTATTAATTAAAGTCATATACTATCCTAAGGTGGTTTTCTTATCTTTATGGTCTGTCAGTGGTCTATTTTAATTTTTTTTTAGGAAAACATTTGAGACAAAGTCGCTTCATAATGAAACGCACATTAACATCAATAAAATAATCATCTGGGAAGGATAAAAGGAAATCCAGTTTTGTTGTATCTAGAATAAGACAGCAGGAACAACTGATAAAAAATGAGAACAAATAAAACCAGACACTACACAATTGGCATGCATACAAAATAAATGTTTCCACATGTCAGAAAATACCAGACAGTGTTTGTCTTAATTCTCTTCTTCATTGTCATTTTCGTCTAACATCAGTTCCTGTCGACGGGAAGCTCCTTCACGCTAGCGCACAGCGGCTCAGCTCAACTGAGAAAAGCACAAAGGCATTTTTCATGTCTCAACAAAAACGGATGTTTCATTGTGCAAAATGCAGATTATTACATGAAAAATGGTCTGTTTTTGCAAGTCCCAAACCCTGCGGAAAGCGTCCGGCTAGTTGCGGATGACCAGCTAAACAAGCTTTAACCAGCCAACCTTCTTTCTTTCACTGTTTCTGTTTACCACTGACTGACTGCACAAATGTTCATTTGGAGACTGCTGTGCTTTATCAGTTTGCTCACTTCTCCTAATCGTGCACATATCTTTATTTCTTCTCCATGCTGGTGTTTAAAACATTATTGCTTTAGTGAAGAGTGGGAGTATCAGGCTGAATACTGAACACAGCCTCTGGCGCTGAGCCGCTCGGTGACTTTCCTCTTCTCCGGGAGAAGGTGGGAATGTTAAGTGCAGGTAATTATTCTCATCGGGAACTGCTTTGAGTTCGACCGGGCCGATGTGTTTCAGTGCTTGTGAAGGAAATAGCAGGACAGGGAAAAGCAGGTCATCATAATTAATATGACTCTGAAGCAAACCCGTGGAGAATAGCCCACAGACCAACGCAGTTTAGCAACTTTGCCTTCGCTACTTTTACACAGCGATAAGCAGATGTTGAGCCTCAGCGTAATGCTGGGGAATCTGTCAGCTGGTTGTTTGCCGTGACATCAGCATTTCTTTAATAGCGTGCACGCTGAAACGTGATAAAGGAACATCTGAAAAAGCAAGGCCACAAAGCCAAGACCCACTAGAGCCGATTTGATTCTGTGTGTTGAAGCAAAACTATTTTATTTAAATAATAATAAAAAAAAAGCTTGTCAACTAAATTTGTATTTTAGCCAAAACAGAGCTTAGTGAAGGTGAACTGTGTGTGTGTGTGTGTGTGTGTGTGTGTGTGTACTTGTACAACTATCTTTATGAGGACCGGTTTGAGTTTTAGATCATCAGAGTAGAGACAAAGAGAGTAAAGTGAGGACATTTTGTCCACTCCTCAGAAACATAGATGTAAAATAATGTGTGTGTGTCTGTGTGTGGGTGTTTGTGGGTGTGTATGTGTATGTGTGTGTGTGTGTGCGCATGCGTGCGTGTACGTGTGCATGCGTGTGTGTGAGTGCGTGTGTGTGTGCATACGTGTGATTGAGTGTGTACGTGTGATTGTGTGTGTGTTTGCAGTTTCCCAGCTTCTCATTGCACTGTTCACTGGCTCCCATCCTGAAGGAACTCTCTGTTTGTCCATCATTTCTGTGTTTGTTTGGTTCGAGTCTCTGTGTATTTGAGAAGAGCTGCAGAATGCACTGATAGTTTAGAGGGATAAAGGTTTGTCCAAGAAAAGAAAACATAGTATATTGTAGTACCATTTTGAACAGTATTTTTCTAAATCTTTTATCATAGTATATAGATTTTTTTAATAGAAAAATAGAATTAGTACTGTTCCAAATTTTGGGGTTGATAAGATTATTTTTTCTTTTAAAGGGCCACTATTATGGATTTTTGAAAATGACCTTTCATGTAGTGTGCAACACGGCTCTAAGTGAATGAAAACATCCTGCAAAGTCTTAAATCTTTTCAAAAGTAAGAATCGACTCTGAGTCAATGAAATGAATAGTTTTTCAAACAAGTCATAAGCCGTTTCGTTGTGATGTCAAGACGAAACATTAGCATATTGCATGTGCAGACACCAGGGAAAACTTGAACCTGAAACACTGCATCTGATTCCTGCGGATGCTGGACAGCATCATGTCGAGAAGACACTGTGCTCTATAGTGTGAAGGTAAAGCCAGATTTTTTTCACTGCCCAAGGACGAGCATGTGAAGAATCAGTGGTTAAAGTTAATCTTTACCACGATATCACAGCAGTATAATCCTAAACTTTTGCTGTGTTCCCTTATTTCACTGATGACTGCTTCTCAAATTTTGGAGTTCAATGCAGGATTCGCAAACCACTTACTGTGAGTAAAAAACACCCTAAATATGTTTAGAAGCACAAATGAACTTTCTTCTGTCAAATCATCTTCTTTTTTTTTTTTTTTTTTTTACGTCACAATTCCAACCCTCCTCCTTTATCCGGGCTTGGGACTGGCAAAAGTGACCCAAAAGAGACACTCTGGGTCAGTTACTTATTTATTTATTTTAAGTTTGGTTTGGTTTTTAACCTTATGGTCCACTTAGGAGCCTACAACAAGTCACAGTAAAACATGAGCTACAATTTGTTGTTTTTTTTTTCAACGCTAGGGGTCGCTAACCTCTTACAATAACAAAGGCGTAGGTTGATGATAAGCCGAATTATGGAACTTGCCGTCATGTCGAAGGATCAAATAATGTTTATGGACGAGTGAATACACTGATGTTTTTAACATGACTGTGGAATGAAGCAGGTCGTGATTGCTAATGAGAGACAGATCTCAGCGCCACACGCGAGTCCTGCGGATATAAAGGAATGAGGACATTTCATTCTACCAAACTAACTTACCCGCTAGTGCTGAATAATGCTCACAGGTCAGTTTATTAGACGAATGAAACTTGTGAGGTAACGCAGCGCTGTTTCACTTGCTCTACACCAGGGGTGTCAAACTCAGTTCCTGGAGGGCCACAACCCTGCAGAGTTTAGCTTCAACCCTAATTAAACACACCTGATCCAGCTAATCAAGGTCTTCAGGATTACTAGAAACTTCCAGGCAGGTGTTTTTGGAGCTGGTTGGAGCTAAACTCTGCAGGACAGTGGCCCTCCAGGAACTGAGTTTAACACCCCTGCTCTACACTATCACACTAAACTGCATTTGAGTGTGTTGAAAGTGGTGTCATTGGAAGCATGACTTACATCAAGCTGCAGAGAATGGCAAACACAGCGAATAAGAACCAGATCTTTGAGGCCATACTCTTCCTTCAGCACTTTATGGACCCCATTGTTAATCCCCGTCATAACAGAGGCATTGTCGGTCCCTATGTCCAGGAGTTTCTCTTTTTTAAGACCACACTTCTCGAGGAAAGCCACAACAGCACGGGCTATAGATCTGGCATCCCCTCCCTCCACTTCAACAAGAAATGTTGAGACAATTGTCTGCTTGGTGTCACTAAAGTACCTTATCACAACCCGCTGGTATTTAGAAACACTTACATGGAGTCATCAAGGAGGAGGCTGAAACACTGGTCACCCACATCTGCGACCAACTTTTTCAGAAAGTATGGTCCTAGAACACCATTAATCATTTCTGTGCACTTTGTCCTGTGCACGGGTTGCAGCAGTGGAGTCTGAGAAAGCAGCTCTGCATGCTTCTCCAATGTGATCACACGCCAGCATGGAGCAGTGTTCAGCGATCGCTAACGCCATAGTGGCCTCAGCATCTTTAGCAGAGTACATTTTTTTAAGCATAAATGGCTTTTTGGGTGGAACTATCGTAAGGCTTTGCCTTTTGAGTGTGTTTTTGAGTTGTCTTGTGTTTTTTTACATCGCTAAGTGGCGAGGAAATCAGCCTTACAATACAGACAGTATGCCTGTGTATTATCTCCAATAAACAGCTTTAACCAGCCTTTGAATTCAGGGTTTGATTCACACTCCTTTCTGTATTTTTGAGTTTAGACTGAGTCATGATGAGCTAGCCAGCTAGTTTAGCTTATGTCACAGAGAGGCACACACACAGTGGACGAGAGTAAGTAACTGAGGCTGTGTGAGTCAAAAGAAATGCAGCGATTTATTTTTGTGCAGTGATTTAATTATTTTAGACAAAGAACATTTTACATTTTACATCCCGTGCTGAATGTAAGCCAGGGCGGGATCAGCCAGCGTCAGTCTGGATGCGGAGGGGTGAACATCTCCTGCACGAGGACTGGACCCCTGTGAGTGCTTTGGGACGGGGTGGGGCCACGGCAGCACCCGCTGCTCGTTTAGAAGAGTAAGAACGATATGTGCTTTCACGTCAGAGAGTCTCCAAAAGTCTCCAATAACACCAGAAAAAGGTTGTTAGATTTGTCACTAGTTGCTTTTTTTAAAATGTGTCGCTAGAGGGGTCTGAATACTCGCTAAATATAGCGACAAAAGTGCTAAGTTGGCAACACTCTACGCGACACGCGTGCCAAAACGCGTTTTTTGAGAATCATTGAAAATGTGGTGATGTGCAAATGTATATTATGAGAAAATTAAACAGTTTTTTGACCTTTGATGCATGCAAACCTGTTGTAGGAGACTCCAAAACAGCATTAGGAAACTTTAAAATAGCATAATAGGGGCACTTTAAATAAGTCTATTATGCTCACCAAAGCTATAAAAACAAATTAATATTGTGAAATATTAGTACAATTTAAAATAACTGTTTTCTATGTGAATATATAGTAAAGTGTAATTTATTCCTCTGTTTTGAGCTGAATTTTCAGCATCATTACTCCAGTCTTCAGTGTCACATGATCCTTCAGAAATCTAATATGATGATTTGAAACAGTTATGCTGCTTTATATTCTGATAAATTCCGGAAACCATGATATATATATATATATATATATATACTTTTTCTTTTTTTTCCTTTACTTTAACTTTTGATAAATTTAGTGCATCATTGCAAGGTATTAATTTCTCTAATAAAAAAAAAAAAAAAGCCTTTATCACCTCATTACGTGAGAGACTACATGGAATGTACAGTGTGTACAGGACCTTTGACACATTTGATCCACATTCCCTATTCTTATAAACATAGATTAGCATAAAATCTAACCAAAAAATCTTGATGCATTTTTATGTAATCAGTTGATGATGCATTTAATTTGTCTTCAGGTTCAGAACTGATGCCTAAAGCTCTCTCGACTCGAATCATCGGAGGAATCTGGTGGTTCTTCACCCTCATCATCATCTCCTCCTACACAGCAAACCTGGCAGCGTTCCTCACCGTGGAGAGGATGGACTCACCTGTAGACTCGGCCGATGATCTGGCCAAACAGACCAAAATAGAGTTCGGCGTCCTCAAAGATGGAGCCACCATGTCCTTCTTCAAGGTACAACCCTCTGAAACGATCATGTGGACGTTTACCAATGACAAGACATGCTGTTTATTCCATGAAGCTTTTTGTTGAGAACCACTGCTGAATGTTAACAGAAGATGTGTTTGAAAGACAGCTTCAGCTAACTTTTCAAAAAAAAAGGGAGAACTTTTCTATTCTTGAGCGAGAGAGAGAGAGAGAGAGAGAGAGAGAGAGAGAGAGAGAGAGAGAGAGAGAGAGAGAGAGAGAGAGAGAGAGAAAATCAATACAATTTCACAAAAGCATTTTTTAAGCTTTTCCAGTTAGATCTTAATTCCCACTGTAAAAGCAAATTCTCCTGTGCTGTCACTTCTCATGTTTGAAGTGTTCCTTCATAATGATTTTTTATTTATTTATTATTATTCCAAAAGTTAAAACTTTTGCCTGCAGGGTTTTACTTTTTCACAGCTTTGAGTTTTGGCTCTCAGATGCTGCAGTGCCGAGCATAGAAGAATATATAAAAATATATCAGGTTTCTGAGTGACACATAATCAAGCCATCTTTAAACCAGTGATTGCATATTCATACATTCTTTCAAAATATAGGCTGCTTTCATGGTTTCTGCTGATGTCGTAATATTTTTGCGTACATTATCATTTTTTGTTTTGATTTATGTTTGAGTTCAAAATTGCATCAATACTTCCAAAACCTTGCTTTGACATTTAGTGTACAAAGTTCCTTTGATTATGTGTCCTTTTTGTCTCCTGAAGTATATGATTTCAGCATTAGAATGTAGATTACAAAAACAGGTGTTTGCAATTAAAATAGCAAGCTGTCGCTGCCTGAACACCTTCAGTTCTGCTTGTTTTCTAAAACTTCAGCTGTGGTATTATTTCAGCGAGCAGACCTGGAACGACAAATGTTAATTTAACATTTTATCAAGAGTAATCAAAGAGCGCTCACACTTGTTAATTTTCTTGGGTCACTTTAAATGTTTCATGGAATTGAGCCAACAATTATCCGTGATTAGATACGGTTTCTTACGTGACCTCCTTTAAAAAACCATGAAATGCCATTTAAACCGAATGCTAATCGTGATGTTAAAGTTTCATTATCTTGAGACCGCAAACTACACACACACACACACACACACACACACACACACACACACACACACACACACACACAATTGGTTCCACTTCTAAATCCACTAGTATGTTTCATGAGCTCACTATGAAGAAAACCCAACCCAGGCTCACTTGAAATACATGGCTTTGCCTACATTTCTGCCAAACTGCAAAACGTCTCGGTTACGTATGGTAACCCTCGTTCCCTGAAGGAGGGAACGGAGGCATACGTCGTGACCGACGAATAGGAACCTCGCTAGAGAGGCCAGTCTACTTCGAGTGAAACTAAATGCACATTGGCGTGCAATTATTTGCATCAGCTGTTCAGCCACACAGCACGGGTATGAGCAGCAGGTGCGATTGCACTTCAGTTTTTTTGCTGAGGATCCGGGCCGATGAGCTGGCTGTCTCGGCGGTTCGCAGCAGATGTGGCGACGGGAACGTACGTTACCATACGTAAACGAGATGTTCCCTGTCAGTTGGTCACTCTCCACGTATGTCGTGGCTGACAAATAGGAATCCCTACCAAAGCGCCACAGCTGCTGACCACATCCAGCGCCCTGTGCGAGCCTCTTGCCCCTTCTTGCCTGGAAGGATAATAGGAGAGGGCTTACACAGAGCGTATCTGTCACTGTTGTTCCATGATAACCCATACAGTGAGATTATTGGATAAGACTGGGAAAGCGTGCCCTTTCTGTTAGAAAGGAGAATGCTGCGGAAACCACATTCTTCCCCCGAAGGAGTTATGTGGAGATATACATATGGACCAACCCGAAGGTTGTACTGCATATGAATACTGGGTGACTTAGCCCAAGGGAAAGAGATGGGGTTCCGTTTAGGAGCAGCTGTGGAAGAAATACACATATGGGATCCCCGCAGGGTCACACATATGGGACCCAGCCTAGACCCGGTTCTCAAGAATTCAATGGATAAAGGACTGGCACCAGACGCCCTGCTGCGTCCGGGCCGAGGGTGTTGGAGGACTTAACAGGTTTTGCACTCTGGAGCAATAAGGGTGCACAGTAGGGTGCAGCAAGCCGACAGAGCCGGGCCTCTCAGTGCTTCTACCCGTTTAGGGTGAGAACACGGGAGGAGAACGGCTCTACACGTAGGCTATAATATCTAGCGAACGTGTTAAGTGTCGCCCAGCCCGCAGCTCTACAGATATCTGTTAACAAGGAGCCACGTGCCAGTGCCCAGGAGGATGCAACGCCTCTCGTGGAGTGAGCATTCAACATGAGCGGGCAGGGCACGTCTTGTGCTTGGTAAGCCAAGGCGATGGTATCCACAATCCAGTGGACCACCATCTGCTTGGAGACAGCCTTTCCCTTCTGCTGGCCTCCGTAACAGCAAAGAGCTGGTCTAAGGTCCTGAGACTTTGAGTTCTGACCACGTACAAACGCAGAGCAGCAAGCTTTAAGTCTGCTGACTGCAAAGGCTCAAAGGGAGGGAGACAGCCTTCGCTCCAACCCTTGCTGCAAGAAGGAAAGCACGGACCCTATCGAACATCTTCGGGGGTCCTATCGGCGAGAGGAACGCGACTCGACGAACAGGTTCCACTTCAAGGCTTACGCACTTCTCGTAGACAGTGCCCGTGCTGAAGTGATGGTGTTAAGTACCTCTGGGGGTAAGTCACCTAGAACCTCCGCGTCCCGTCCAGGGACCACACATGGAGTTTCCAGAGGTCCGGACGCGGGTGCCACAGGGTGCCCCGTCTCTGAGTCAGAAGGTCCTTCCTCAGGGGAATGGGCCAGGGAGGGACTGTTACAAGGAGCATGAGTTCTGGGAATCAAGTACGGATGGGCCAATAGGAAGCCACCAGAAGGACCTGCTCCTTGTCCTCCCTGACTTTGCACAGGGTCTGGGCAAGTAGGCTCACTGGGGGAAACGCATATTTGCGGAGGCCCCGGGGCCAGCTGTGTGCCAGTGCGTCCGTGCCGAGTATCCCCTCGGTCAGGGAGTAAAACAGCTGGCAGTGGGAGGTCTCTGAGGAGGCAAACAGGTCTACCTAAGCCTCCCCGAAGGCGCTGACGAATCGCTGTCTGAATTCAACTCCATACCGAGAAAAGCGATCCTCTGCATGGGGGAGAGTTTGCTCTTTTCCCAGTTGACCTGAAGACCCAACTGGCTGAGGTGCCTGAGCACGAGGTCCCTATGTTCGCATAACTGATCTCGAGAGTGTGCTAGTATGAGCCAATTGTCGAGATAGTTGAGGATGCGAATGCCCTGTTCTCTCATGGGAACAAGTGCCCCCTCCATGACTTTCATGAAGTCACAGGGAGAAAAGGACAGCCCGAAGGGCAGGACCTTGTACTGATATGCTCGACCCTCGAACGCAAAGCGCAGAAACGGCCTGTGTCAAGGAAGAATCGAGACATGAAAGTACGCGTCCTTCAGGTCGATCGCTGCAAACCAATCTCGGGGACGGATGCATTCGAAAATGTGTTTCAGTGTGAGCATTTTTAACGTTAGCTTGTGGTGACTCTGATTCAAAACTCGCAGGTCCAAGAACGGTCATAACCCACCGCTTTTCTTGGGTACAATGAAGTAGGGACTGTAGTACCATGACCTCATATCGGCTGGAGGGACCGGCTCAATCGCACCTACTGATCATTATATACAGCTCAACAGCTGATGCAAATGATTGCACGCCAATGTGCATTGGCTCATTTAGTTTCACTCTAAGTAGATTGGCCACTCTAGCAAGATTCCTATTCGTAGGTCACGACCTATGTCGAGAGTGACCAACTGATAGGGAACTATACCTATACACACATCCCACTGGAGTTTTAAGCTGAAATGAACACTTACTGTTTCACAAAAATTATGATTACAGGGGCAAATTATCAATAATGAAAGACTTTTTTTTCTTTCTTTTTTTTGTACATTACTATGTGCTATTTTGACATTTGTATCACATAATCAGTTTCATATATTTGGCTTTTCTAATGTAGTAAACTTGCTCAGTCGCTCATCTAATCTCACCATCACCATGATTTTTGGAATGACTTCTCTTGAAAGGAAGAAGTTTTAGTCACATAACATCGGTTAATGGAAACGCCACCATTTCGCAATAGTTTTTTATCGACATTTAGAAAATATCGCAAAAGTTTAGTGCAAATCTGTAATGGAAACGTGGCTATTTATAACTCCTCTAGTGTACATGCCACATCAAAAGTGCAGTGAAATGTACCTGGACCAACATATTTTTTAGAAATGTAGGCAGTCACATATTTCCAATGAGCCTCTTTTGCAACCTCGTATCCCACAATGCAACGTGCTCGACTTGACCAGTGTAAAGAAATTAACCAAACACAGTTTTCCATTTTCTAGACTTAATATTTAACCAACCACCAAAATGTAATTGTTTACACAAACTTACTAAATAATGCAAAATAACCATGCAGCATACTGTTGTTTGGAAAACTTATTTTTGCATACTGCTTCACATATTATTTTCAAAAATATTATTGACAGTTTCTAATGAAAAGGATCCAGCAGGTAGTAGGCTAGCATTCACATACATTAAAACGAGCACAGCTGTGGTGAAAGCAGGATAATAACTGCCATAATCCAGTGTACACAGTGACTGTTTAATCTAGGAAGTGTCAGCTGTATCACTCCAGTCGCTTATTCATTCTTGTGCAGTCCAACGTTGAAGCCAATTCCCAGCCACTTTCAATTATATTGAGAGACACCAGGGAAAATAGCGTTTGAAGGGGGAGGAACAATAACAGGTGCTCAAGGTTAAGAGAAGAGCGCCAACACCAGTACACCGTAGTGTGAAGCTGGAGAGTGTCACTGTAATGGAGACGAGACTCAGGACGAGGAAAATCTCCTGGATGTCTAGTGTGTTGCTGTCAACTGGACCTACAACAGTTTCTGTTCTACTATATCTGGTTGCAGCAAAACACATAGTCACATGACAATTGTGTAAATTTGTCATTTTATACAAAAGAAGTGTGTTGCATAGGGATGTTGAATAAAAACATTTCAGTTAGTCTTATGAAATTATATAGTATGCAATTGTATACATTTTGTATTCAAATTAGCATGCAGATTCAGTTTTGCAAGCGTTGGTTATTTTGCACAAAATAAGCACAGGGCTAACTGTTTATGCTTGATCAGCGAGCATTTTTATCTAAAGCAACACATGTATTAAAAGTTCAGTCCCCCTGGAGTATCCTGAGGTTAAATGTCTTAATCAAGGGCATGAAGGTGGAAGCTCATGAATCTCTCGTTGTGTAGCGTCATCCTTTCAGATATTAGCCTGGATCTTAAACTGCTGTCACACCACACTATTCATCAACTCCAAAAACATACTTATACATACAATTTTCAGCAGTTTACAGCTGAAATAAACACTTGTGACAGTAAACAAATAGCAAATTGTATTCTATTAACTAGCAAATTATCAATAACGAAATACTTTTTTTTGCACAATATTATAATATTAATTAAAAAATTAAAAGCTAACTGTGAATTGTGTGATATAAAGTCAGAATTGCATCATATAACCTCACAATTGTGTTATAAAGTCAGAATTACATGATATAACCTTGCAATTGTGTTATAAAGTCAGAATTGCATGATATAAACTAGCAATTGCGAGTTATAGTCAGAATTTTGAGATATAAATTCGCAATTGCAAATTATAAAGTCAGAATTGCAAGAAAAAAAGTCAGAATTGTGCATTATACAAAACAGATTTGATTCAAAGCAGCTTCACAGAGACAAATCAGTGCAAACTTCATCAAATAATTATGAGACAAATTTAATGTTTGCGCTAAAGCAGCTCAATAGTGTCATTATTCAGCTCAAATCAGTTCAGTGTTGATTCAGTTCAGTTTAATAACTGTGTAGAAGTTTATTCAATTATGGAATGTTCAATTCAGCTATAAGCATCACTATTGAAGACAATAGTGTCGTGTGAATATACAGTATATTGTACCGACCAGCAAACCAGAGTGAGTCCAAAAATGCGAACACATGCTACTTTAGATTACTGAAAGAATTATGCTTCTCTCTTTCAGAAATCCAAAGTGTCTACATTTGAGAAGATGTGGGCTTTCATGAGTAGCAGACAGAGCACATCGTTCGTCAAGTCCATTGAAGACGGGATTCAGAGAGTGTTAAAGTCCGACTACGCTCTGCTTATGGAGTCGGCCACCATTGAGTACGTGACCCGCAGAAACTGCAACCTCACGCAGGTCGGCGGCATCATCGACAGTAAAGGTTACGGCATCGGCACCCCGAAAGGTAAAGCTACCGTTACTACACAAACTGTTTCACCGTTACTACACAAACTGTTTTGATTCTGAAAGCGGATGAGCCACAAGATAAGCGGTTGTAATATGCTAATGTATGCTGACCTTTGACCGTGCATTCTCCTTTCTAGCCTACACGATTAGGAATATATCTCTTGGTGGAAGAATTACTTTGTGTAGTTTGATTTATATTTAAGGTGAAATATACCTATAGACATATTTTGGGGACAAATTTGAACCCAGAAGTGAGCTAAATCTGACAAAACCTCTAAGGGACATCCTTCTGTTTCTGAAACTAATGACATTTTATTGCAGGATTGAACTTCATTCAAGTTTGTTATAAATGACTGGATTGTTTTAATGTCTTTCACATTGTTTAAGTCAAGTTCAATTCACCTTCATTGATATGCATGTGAATCAAAATTGAAGTTTGGTGGATCTGACCACCAAAAGCAAGACATTTGATCAAAAGATGATGTAAATATCACATACAGACCTCTTAGCTGAATTCATAAGACTTAAAAGCTGCATAGTTTGCAGTGTTGAAGTAATTTTACATGCCTAAAGCCTAGTGTGACTGGAACTTTACACAGTATTCATTAAAAACTGAGCGTGAAATAGAGTGGGTGCGTGTGTGTGTGTGTGTGTGTGTGTGTGTGTGTGTGTGTGTGTGTGTGTGTGTGTGTGTGTGTGTGTGTATTTTAACGCATTGTTGAAACGCCTCTCCTTTCAAGCATGGAGTTGGTGTCAGAATGTTAAAGCATTCTTGTTTAATTGCAGTTTTCTCAGTACTTCATATTCCACTGAAGATTCTGATTTATGAATGACTTTATTCCAGGCTCGCCGTACAGGGATAAAATCACGATCGCTATCCTGGGTATCCTGGAAGATGGCCGTATGCACATGCTGAAGGAGAAGTGGTGGAGCGACAGCAACTGTCTGGAGGACGAGCGCTATGAGACGGGTCCCATGGGCATCCAGAATCTGGGCGGCATCTTCATTGTGTTGGCATCTGGGCTGGTGCTGTCCGTGTTCGTGGCGATAGGAGAGTTCATCTACAAACTGAGGAAAACTTCAGAGCGCGAACAGGTGAGATGGACTGGAAGTGGAAACTATAATGTCATTGACTAATAAAGAGGAAAGAAAACGATTACTTGTGGTGCTCTTTGAACATTAAAGGTCCTTGCACACAGAGTCAGAAATTTCCGCACGTTAAAAAATAAATACGACCTCACGTCACGTTTTGTCTGTTATAAAAAAAATTGGATCGGGTTAAATTTTCTGCGATTTTCGCATTTGTAGCAAGCATTTTGAGAGGTGTTTTGACAATTCAGAGCCACCGTACAAGCGAATGCCAAAATCCAGAACTGTTCAGGATCGATTGGTTCACGGAAATTCCGCAACAGATTACTTAATACGCATATGGTTATTGTGCGTGACAAATGTTTAGGATGACCCTTGTAATGTACAATGTAATATACTTTTTGCATTCCTTTTGCAGTTTGTACCTGGTGGAATGTAATCTTTTAAAACAGTCATGACTTAATATTTCACAATACTGTGGAGATGGCGAGTCAGCATCGTCAACTTCATATTTGCTGCCAACACTGACTCAGAAAACACTAGTTTATTAATACATATTTAAAATGTCTCTTTGCTATTTCTTTTTCAACACATAACTTTTGCCAGTGATTTGCGGCAAGTTGAGAATGTTATTGTGCTTTTACCATGCTATTATTAAATTTACTACCTTTTTATTGTTAAAAATGTCGAATGTCTTTAAATAAAAAAATAAAAAAAGACAAGAGTGATGCAATACAACTATATTATATCAACTATATATTTTTTATCAATATTTATGAGAAATTTGATCTGAAAATATAATTATCTGAAATTTATAAGAACATATAATGTGAGAATTACCAATATGGAATTTTTTGAAATTTTAATCTACCTTTTCCGGGTCAAAACAGACCTGAATGCGATGAGAGGGTTAAGACCTCAGGCTTGAAACTGCAATGCTCTATCAATCATGCAGGACCGAACATCACGCAGTGTCCTACTAAACCTCCCACATTAGCCCACAACTGCTAAAACGCCAGAGCAATCACCCAGAAGACCCTAGCGAATGCCTAGCGAGGCCTTGTACCATTACACGTACAGAGTAACAGATTTTAGACATACTGAGATGAAGATGTTCAGCACGCTGACTAAAGCTGAGCCTTCATTCACACCTGATAACATCACAGAATAGATCTGCTATTTGAAAGGAGAGATGAATAACCGATCGAACATCAAAAAGCATAGCAAGCAAATCGCAAATCACTTTTTATGTAGACACATCTCGCAGATAAGATGCCAGTGCTGAGGTTGACATTTAAACCACTTTGATCATGTATTTGAGTGTAAAAGCACGCTCTAAAATGAGAATATTTTTATCACATCCTCCTCAAAATGAATTATGTTCCTTATTAAACTGGAACATTGTGTTATTTTTCCACACATGTTGGAAGTTATTTTAAGGATTGTTTTTGGTCTCGTTTAGAAGTAGCTATAATATTATTTTGCTTGTCAAAAAAAGAAAACACATTGAACACTGAAAGACATAAAAAGGCAAACAGATCATAAAAATGATCACAAGAATAAATAACATTTTAAAATATATTCACATAGAAAACAGTTCATTTAAAGGGGTGGTTGATTTTGATTTCACTTTATTTAACTTTAGTTAGTGTGTAATGTTGCTGTTTGAGCATAAACAACATCTGCAAAGTTACGACGCTCAAAGTTCAAAGCAAAGGGAGATATTTTCTTTTACAGAAATCACTTTTTTGCTAATCAATGACTAGAAGGTCGTTAACTACACATCAGCTACATGAAATCATAAAATAACCATTCAGAAACGTCCTGTTGCTTCTACATGTTGTCACTTCTTCTTGAGTCTCTCCATCTTTGTCTGACTCCGGTTTGAACATAAAAGGCTAAAAGTTTTTTTTAAATGTTCCATGCGTGTGTGTGTGTGTGTGTGTGTGTGTGTGTGTGTGTGCGTGTGTGTGTGTGTGTGTGTGAGGTAATCAGAACTGCTAACACACACAGACACACACACACACACACACACACACACATACACACACAAGCTCTTGAAGCTCAGCCCTCTGTGCCGGGAGTAGCAGCTCATTTGCATTTAAAGGGACAGACACAAAAACGGTGCGTTTTCACTCACCCTCAAAAAGTGACAATTTTAACATGCTATAAAAAAATGTCTGTGGGCTAAAACTTCACATACGCACTCTGGGGACATCAGAGACTTATTTTACATATTGTGAAAAGGGCATTATAAAACCCCTTTAAATTGTAATAATAGTTCAGAATATTCCAGTTTTTACAGTATTTCTGAAAAAAAAGCAGCCTTGGTGGCATGAGACTTTGAATATTTTCAATTTGCTGACAAACTCTGTTACTCCTAGCTTCCGTCCCACAGTTAGCACCAACATGTCTTCCTCAGCTAATGAACGTGAAAGTACTTATTTCCTCTTTTCTTGTTATCCTTCCCACCACACCATGTCCCTTTTTTTCCATCAAGAGGTCTTTCTGCAGTGCGGTGACGGACGAGATCAGACTGTCGTTCACGTGCGAGAGACGGGTGAAACTCAAGCCACCCCACCAGCATCCGCCACCAGCCACGCTGAAGACAGACGCGGTGATCAACATGCACTCCTTCAGCGCCCGTCGCCTGCCAGGACAGGACAACATGAGCCGCAGCACCGCAACGACGCCCGTGTTTCCATGACTTGCCTGGGCGACGGCCAACTGAGGCACGTCCCCGGAGCCGTGCCGGAGAGCAGGGACTACGGCTCCGAGATGATCACGGCATTCACCATCAACCGCAGAGACATCCGACACCACATGGCCAGTCAGAACGGTGGCAGTAGCAGCAAACCAGTTAGTGACCACATCCTCAAACCAATGTATCCCACAATGCCATTGCGAGAGGGAGGCCGATCCGTATCCTTCCTGTGAGAACGAACCACGTCTAGCCAAACTAACCGAGTCTGATGTTTACAAACGGCACTCGAAAGACTCGAAGGAGCCCCCCCCCCCCCTCCCTCCCCCGATCAAACGAAAACGTGTTTCTCATTGGAACCGAGTGAAAATGTGGAAACGAGGCTTTTTATGAGCATGGCAATAAACGAACAGACGCGAATGGGAGTAGTTTTCTTAGAGTATCATTTATAGCACATCAAGTTCATTTCAAAGAGTTTTTGTGGGGGTGCAAAACAAACGTCTCTGTGAATGCGATGTACATTACAGGTATGCATCAGACTGTAGGAACGGTTTAGTTTAATACCGCAGCAGTCATGTGACCTGCTAGATTAGTAGAAAACCCTTAGACTGCGAGTTTAGAGAGTGCAGACGAACATCCTTTGCTCACGGAAATGCACAAACAAACAGGGTTGATTTCATTCGAGTCACCTAAACGAATTGACAAATGAGTAACAACTCTGTACGGCAGTTTTGAGCAAGACTTGAAGCCATTTTGATTTATTTGTGCTTCATACATTGCCGGCAGATGGTTTTTTTTTGTTTGTTTTTTTAACACAGCGAGATCTAATGGTAATGACGGATAAACACAAGAGTTGCCAAAGATCTGTCGTCCAAATGGATTTAGACACTTGAAACGCAGCTTGCCCTACAGACAAGAGAGCGAGTGACACGTTTGTTAAAGAGTTATTCCTGAGAATTACAGCCTTCATATCAAGAATACTCACTTCACATGATACGTACAGAGGATTCAACACAAAACGAAGAGCTTGCCATATATGAAGAGCTTATGAAGGAAACCGTTTTAAGACATACATGAGTGAGAATGTCTCTCGCCATGTATCTATTCAGCTACGACTATATTGGCTTTTGCCATCAGCATCTGCTATGTCAACTTGTGGAAGTACAGAGTTTATAGATGGTGTGGCCTTCATCAAAACATGAATTCATTCCATCTTCCACTCTTGTTGTTGTCAGGTTTATTTACCCAAACTGAAAATCACCCACATATAGTTCCAAAACCTGTGATATTTTGTCTTCCCTGACACACAAAATCCGATGTTAGGCAGAATGTCCAAGCTGCACTTTTTTTTCCATACAATGAAAGCTGATGAGAGGTTTTTTTTTTTTTAGATAAAAAGTACCATAAAAGTAGTCCAAGATTAGATGTCAAAACCTTGTCTCATACATACTGTAGCTATCGTGTAGATTCAGAAAACTCAGTATAATGTACTAGTCATACAGACTACTTTTATAGTGCCTTTGTTGCATGGAAAAGAGTAGCTCAGATATTCCGGCTAAAATGTATATAGGAAAGAAAATTATAATTATACCAGTTTGGAACAACATGAGGGTTAGTAAGCGCTGACAAAATGTTCGGTTACACTTTATTTTGATAGTCCACTTCAGACATTCTACTAACTGTAAGTAACTTTGCAACTACATGTGAACTAACAGCCATTAGAGTATTCGTAGATTGTTAGGTTAGGGGTCAGGTAAGTTGACATGTAGTGGACCATCAAAATAAAGTGTTACCAAATGTTCATTTGTGGTCGAATCGACCTAATGGAAAGTTGATGTTTGAATATTTTGATTTTTTTTTTTTTTTTTTTTTTTTTTAAATTACCCATAGTATCATGCATAAATCTTGTGATCCATGTGATCGTCCGAAGCTGAAAGTGATTCTATTGATAATGTGGGTAATATCTCAACACCTTCATTTCAAAACATGCTCATATTCACCTTTCTCTTTATGTGTTATCTGGACTTGATGTTACGATCTGAGATGATCAGGAGACTTTCACATTTGCATATTTAAGTCTTCATTCAATAAAGAGAGTCAACAAAGACGGCTACAGTAAATTGCAATACAAGCATGTTAAACATCAAAACTGCAATACAGATGTACGGTACTGGACCCTCTCATCTCTGAACGTGGCATTTACTGACAGTTCATAGGCAGTTGAAATACATCCGTGACGGTTTTCAATGTGGGAAACCCTATAAACGTTCCCATGATGAGGTGTAGGTGCTAAGAGTCTTCACCCGCTGCCCCTCCCCCTCGCGGCAGCTCGACCAATCACAGGCCTCCGTGAGGTCAACCTAACGGACAGTGTCGAACACAAAAGCAAAAACAAGAGAAAAAAAAAATGAAGCATTTTTGTGTTTTTATGGTGAATTATGTATCGACCAGAATAACTTCATGTGACTCGATGTTTCTTTGGTGAAAGCTCATTGTATATGTGTTATTCAAATTCTGTGTAATTTTAACACTCTCTTGCAAAGTAGGGTATATATTAGATGAAGAGAAAATTACTGTATTTTGCTAAATACCGATGATTTTTACCTGTATTTTTTTCCTCAGCTCTTCTCTTCTTGATAATTTGTGCGATGCTGTATCGAGTGTGATACATGCATATTGTAATATAGAATCTACTCTCAAGAAACAATTAAAATGGAACAATAATTGAAAATCCCAGGCCCGAATTCCAGCACATTCTGTTCCATTGATGGAAGGAGTTGATAGTAAAACTGAGTGATGTATGTGAGATCCTCCAGATGTTCTGCGACATAATGTACTCATATCAGATGTATATAAATAAGACGTATAACAGAGAAGAATATGGTGACCGATTCCGTGTCATTTCTGTCGCTTTCCATGAACACTCATCATGGATATTTAGCTTATTTATTTTTCCTTTATTCCTCCCACAATGTTCAAATGGCTTGATCGATTCTGTAGGATTTCTACATTATCAAATCTATGTCTAATCACTTGCTTATTCTTCAATGCATAGATATCATGTTTCCTTTTACAAGCTGTCTAAATACAAATGTTACAAAAAAGACCCCTTTAGGGTTCCCTAAAGAGGAAGGTACATCAGTAGGAATAAAGAATCAAATCAAATGTTGAAAAGTGAAAAGGATAGTTCACCAAAAATGAAGCGTGTCATTATTTACTCATCCTCTTGTTTTTGGTGGAACACAATAGGAAAATGTTTACTCTGCTTTTTCCCTCTACAAAACATGAAGAAAAGTTCTTGCAACTTGGGCACAATAACGACTCAAGTTTCAGCCCTCATACAAATTTATCATAAGACTTCAGAGGACTTGGAATACCGCACAAATGTCATATGAACTTATACATTATTGTTAGACTTGGCATATATAGTACATAGAGTCATTTGAGGCCTGTTGCAGACACCCAATGTTTGGGGCTACACTGGTAAGTTTGAGCAAACTCTGTTTTTTGGGTTTTGTTTTGTTGGTCTCAAGACGACTATGGATGAAAGAAGGCTTAAATTGGAGCTTTGATGAGCAAAGTGAGATATCTGATGCAATCAAACATCTCTTGCTCCAAATTAAAGCCGTTTTGCCTGGATTTTGCTGCTATTTATTTTATATTAATTATATATTATTTTTATTATATCCTTAATGCATTGCACATGGGTATTTGACATGGAATATAAAGCTTTTCATGTAAAATATTTAATGAATTATTAATGATAAAACATTTACATATAAGTTAAAAGCTTTAGAATTACTATAAAATGACCATGCTTACATGCTTTCTTTGTAGTTTGTTTTGAACATACAGTATATAAATTAACTAAATAAATTCAGTTGATTGACTTTAATATATTCATATAGCACTGATATCATCTTTCAGCTTTTTTCTCAACAACAGCAGCGTGTCTTCCTGCCTGTGTCATTTTTATGTTTCATAACGATCTCTTCATCTTCCACACCGAAGTGACTCTCTCCGTGTTTCATGACTGAATGTTCACTGAAGAGTCACACTTAAAATTCATGGAGTTCACAGAACATTTATTGTTCTACTAAACCTTTGTGTAACTGGCCTCTGGCTACTTATGAAACATTTTGGTCATTGGAAGCTTTTGTTGTACATGGACTTTTCAAACCATTATATGGTTATTAAATAATGACAGAATATTCATTTTTGGGTGAACTACTCCTATACTTTCAGGCGACGTCACCTTGTGTAGCACTTTGAGGATGTTGGAAAATACGTGATAGACTGCAAAATTAATATTGAATCGGATTAATCTTACAATTTGCACTGTGATGCATTAATTAAACTAATGACGTAGTATCGTTTCCTGAGTGAAGACCATATTTATCACACATGACTTCATATCAGACTGATGGAAAAACCATGAAGTATTCATTTCTATCTGTATGAAATGCATCACATTGAACATTTACTTTGGCTATTGGATCAATCAATCCTATTTACGGAGCATAAACATCTATTTTATAAAAAGAATGAAGAAACAATGTGAACATTGCTGTTTTACAAAATTGTATGAAACAAAAATAAAATAAAATGAAATAAACTTTTGCAAAGCTTATGTTTTGTTTGCCTTTGGTGCATCATGTTTATTCACATCCCTCCATTGCTTCGCCTCTCTGTCTGTTTTCTGCTTCCAGTCGAATGCTGAGGTCAGTTTGCTGTGTTTGAGCGAGCGCAGTGTGTTCTGGAGAACATTGGCTTGTGCGGCGTGTTTTAATTTGCCTGTAGCAGAAGCACTCTTTGAAGTGAGCGTCCACCTGAGCTCAGCAGCTCTCAGATAAACCGACTCACGCTAGGAGAGCATTGCATCTCACTTCAAAGAACAACAGAGCAGCTAAAGCCCACGTTTATAGTGTTCCAGGAAAGACACAGTGTTCTTGGATGTTCTTGGGCTTCGTATGAAGATGTGAAAAGGAAGATCTCATGCATATATTTATGACCACAAGAATATTTAGTTATGCTTCACTCAAAAATGCAGATTTTATCATTATTTACTCACCAAAATGTGCCAAATCGGTATGACTTTGTCCTCTGAAAAAATTAAAAAAATTTAAATACACTGGTTTCTCTTCTACATTTATTCATCAGCACAAGCTTTTATCCAAAGCAACTTGAAATGAGCAATGCAATAATTGTCTTTTCCATTTAATGAAATCAGTCAGCCACTATTGAGCTCTAAAGCATGTTTTTTTTTTTTCCCGAACCAGTTTCCCCACAGCCGATTCTAGGGTGTGTTCACACTTGTAGTGTGGTTCTTTTGGTCCGGACCAAACCAGAAAATTATACATTTAGTCCTTGTTCGCACCGAACCTAAAAAAACAAACCAACTTTTATAATGTATGTTTTGAGACTGAACCTACCGAACATCCAAAACAATGCTGAGTTTGTAGTATGTGTGTTCATATGATGGTATTTTTATCAGCTGAGAACTCGTGAAGGGCTTTTAAAATGAGTAAAGGAATAAAAACAGTGTCAGGAATCCCTCCGTCACACACAAATGAAGATCTGGAGACGCGGTTCTGATGTCTGTACTGAACTGTGATGGAAACATCAAGACTGTGACGAGAAGAACCAGGTGTGTTTGAGCATTCTGCCCTTTATAGCGTCCCATCTCAAGACATCATGTCCTGTTTTTGGGTTGGTTTAGAT
This sequence comes from Vimba vimba, assembly GCA_022828995.1. Classification (NCBI taxonomy): domain Eukaryota; kingdom Metazoa; phylum Chordata; class Actinopteri; order Cypriniformes; family Leuciscidae; genus Vimba; species Vimba vimba. Next base: position 3,037,114 of record CM040830.1, read on the forward strand.
GTCTTTGGTCCATGTTCTGTTCATATTTCAGTCGAACTACATTGGGGTTCATTTGGAAGCGGATTGAGGCCATCTTTTCAGCGTCTCGGTCCACTTGTTTGGTTCAGATTGCAGCGTTCACACTTATTCACATGAACTGCACTAACAGAGCAATCGCACCAGAGTTCGCTTTAATCCAACCAAACATGCCAAGTCTGAACACTGACAAAACATTTCATTGGTCATTTCAGTCCCCGTGCTGATTGCTATGGAAGCTTGTTTCTGCTACAGAATAAAACATTTTAAAAGATAATTGTGACTTTTTATCTCACAATTGCGAGTTTACATCTTGCAATTCTGACTTTATAACACACAATTTCAACTTTATATTACACAATTTTGACTTTATTACTCGCAATTGCTTTATATCACGCTATTCTGAGATAAAAAGTCAGAATTGCGAGATGTACACTCACAATTGTGAGGAAAAAAAGTCCGAATTGTGAGATAAAAAGTCGCAATTACCTTTTTATTTCTTATTCTGTGGTGGAAACAAGCTTTCAAAGATTGCCTATACAATGCTGATACAAAACCCTAATCTTAACTTTAGTATAGCGCTAGTAGCACATACAGACAGAACTGAAACACTGTTTCTCTCAACAAGTTCAAGTTAGTAAATGATAACAGAATTGTAATTTTTGGTTGAAGTATCCCTTTAATCCTCTTATATACCGCACCGCAGCCTGTGCTGTTCTGCATGCATCAGTAATCCTGCCATTTAGGCTGTTCTGTCTTACATGAGCATGAATGAAGATTTACCCATGTTAAATTACCTTCAAGTAGCCAGTAATAAAACGGGTTCTGCCGATAGACAGTTGGAGTGAATTTAACCTTGACAGTGAGGAGGTTTCAGACGTCTCTCCAAACATTTCAAGGAGCTCGGGGACTTGCAGAGCCGGGTCTGTGAGTGAATAATGAGTGAAGAGAAACTCCCTCATAATGGCAAGATTTATGAACTCTCACCATCAATTAATCCCTGAGGGGAAGAAAAGACCACGAGAGAGAGAGAGACAGAGAGAGAGAGAGAGAGACAGAGAGAGAGAGAGAGAGAGAGAGAGAGAGAGAGAGAGAGAGAGAGAGAGAGAGAGAGACAGAGAGAGACACAGAGAGAGAGAGAGAGAGAGAGAGAGAGAGAGAGAGAGAGAGAGAGAGAGAGAAGAGAGAGAGAGAGAGAGAGAGTTTTTGAAATGCTCTTTATTACAAATCTACATAAAACAATTCACAAGGTATAGAAATTACAGAAAATGTTTAAAAAATAATTCATCTTCAATCATAGAACACAATGCTCCTTTGCTACACCATTTTAGTTCAAAAGAAATAAGATCATCCATAGATTTATAAAAATTAAAATCAATCAACACTCTAGACTTTATAAGATTTGGAAACAACACAGTAACATTATGTCCAGGCTTTTGTTCAATCTTATTTTTTCTACTTGAATAGATAGCTAGTTTAGCTTGACCCAAGATACAATTTACTAATTGACAATCAAATTGAGAGAGAGAGAGAGAGAGAGAGAGAGAGAGAGAGAGAGAGAGAGAGAGAGAGAGAGAATGACAGACAACAAGATAGATAGATAGTCTGGCTGTCAAAACACTGAGTGAAAAGGCTCGGAGGGCTTTTTATGCTATAAAGTCACGATGCGGACACTTAAAATTACCCATTAAAACCTGGATAAAATTATATAATTTAATAATAAAACCAATTATTTTATATGGATGTGAAATTTGGGGACCAGTACTAAATTTAAAAAATTGGGATAAAACATCAGTAGAAAAAATACAATTGAAAATTGCCAAAAATATTTTCGGGGCTCACAGAAACACATGCACTGCCGCCTGCAGGGCTGAGCTGGGCCTGTACCCGCTGAACATCGAGATCCAGAAGAGATGTGTTCAGTTCTGGCATCATCTTCATCAGTCTGATCCAGAGTCAATCCAATATAAAGCCCTCCTCGCCAATGAAAGCTCAGCAGAACCTCATCCTCTAAACACACTCGCTCTCCTTCTCGTCCATCAGAATACACTCCCCATCGACTACAGCTACAACTCCAAAACTATTATTAAAGAAATCCACAGAAATCTAAAAGACACTCATGATGAATCACTAAAAGCACATTTTGACCTCCAAAATAAACTCCAATGTTACTCGACCCTCAATAGAACCACTAAATTGGCCAGTTATCTATTTATTAAACATTTTAAAGAAAGACAAATCCTCTCCAAATACAGATTAAGTGACCATGATCTAGAGATAGAGAGAGGAAGACGTAGACTAACATGGACAGAGAGAGAGCAGAGGAGTGTGAGAGTGTGTGTGTGTGTGTGTGTGTGTGTGTGTGTGTGTGTGTGTGTGTGTGTGTGTGTGTGTGTGTGTGTGTGTGTGTGTGTGTGTGTGTGTGTGTGTGTGTGTGTGTGTGTGTGTGTGTGTGTGTGTGTGTGTGTGTGTGTGTGTGTGTGTGTGTGTGGACAGAGAGAGAGCAGAGGATCTGTAGACACTGTGATCTACAGCACATCGAGGATGAGGAACACTTTCTGCTCTTCTGCTCTAAATACTCCAGTATAAGAGAAGCCTTTCTGCCCAGATTTGAAATCTTGATTCCATTGTTCTTTGAACTGAGTGACACTGAAAAAATGTCTTTCTTACTGGGAGAAGATGATAGTACAGCTGCACTCGCGGCTAAATATGTGTTAGCTATTCACAACGCCAGAGTCAGCTAGAGAGACCCACTGTATTTATGCATTTATTAGGATAGATTGTGTTTATTTATCTATCTATTTGTATTTACTATGCTACATATGACATGATCTATACATATATGTTTTGTTTTGTTTTGTTTGTTTGTTTTATTATTTATATATATGTATAATATGTTGATGCTTTGGCAACATTGTGTTACACAGTCATTCTAATAAAGCTTATTTGAAATTGAAATATAGACAGATAGACATATATATATATATATATATATATATATATATATATATATATATATATATATATATATATATATAGAGGGAGAGAGAGAGAGAGAGAGAGAGAGAGAGAGAGAGAGAGAGAGAGAGAGAGAGAGAGGGATGGATGGATGGATGGATGGATTATATCTATAATATAGCAATTATAATTCTATAATTCACATTAAAGGCACACTATGACAATGACAATGACAATTTATTTGTATAGCACAATTAAAAACAACAGCTGTTGACCAATGTGCTTTCCACATAGACTCACAAATAACAACATATAATAAGAAACTTTAAAAAAACACATGTATGCACATACAAAAAGACTGTTTAGTCGAAAGCTTTTGAAAATAAAAATGTTTTTAGTTTGGATTTAAAAGTAATAAGAGATGGAGCCTGTCTTAAGCTAATTGGGAGAGTATTCCAAAGTCTTGGTGCAGCGATGCAAAACGCTCGCTCTCCTCTGCACTTTAGCAGCGATTTTGGGGTAGACAGTAAGGCCTGATTTGAAGAGCGTAGAGACCTTGCAGGCTTTTGTTTCGTTTGTAATTCTGATAGATATGTTGGTGCTAATCCATTTAAAGATTTATAAACTAAAAGTAATACTTTAAACTCTACTCTGTAACCAGTGCAATGATCTTAGAATCGGGGTGATATGCTCTCTCTCTTTTTTTCCGCACAGAAAACGGGCCGTAGCATTTTGGACAAATTGTAGATGAGATAGTGTTTGCTGACTAATTCCCAGATATAATGAGTTACAATAGTCCAGTCTCGATGAAATAAAAACGTGAATTAATTTCTCAAGATCTTTAAATGAGAGAAACGGTTTTGCTTTATCGAGCAGACGTAGCTGATAAAAACACGATTTTACCACAGAGTTTATTTGGCGATCAAATTTTAGATTATCATCCAAAACAAAACCCAAATCTTTCACCCAGGGTCTCAGGTACACTGACATCTCACCCAGATTCAAGTTTACAGATTTTGATAGCTCAGATGGGCTAAAAATAATGATTTTGGTTTTCTTTTCATTAAAAATTAAGAAATTTAAAGAAAGCCATGCCTTTACCTCCTCTAGGCATGCTGTAAGAGACGTTAGAAAATTACACTATGTAATTTTCCGCCACTAGGGGTCGTTTATTCAAAACAAAGGCGTAGCTTTGATGACGGCATGATTTCACTGAATCATGGGAGTTGTTCGTCTTCACCTCTACAGCCGGTGGAGAATACGACAGAAATCATATTCATGGATGACCGGTAATGCATTAAAGATTTATTAACGGTACAAAAGCCGCTGGAGTGGAACGAGCCGCTGGAGTGATTGCTAATGAGAGATGAGCGCGAGACACAGATCGAGAACAGTGGAGCTTTTATTCTTCCGCTTCTTCCGGTCATGAGTGGAGTAATGCAGCGCTGTTTTATCATATTGGATACATTTGAGTGTGTTGAAATTTGTTATAATGCTTCTCTGTGCTTTCGCTACTATGCGGCGACTGTATGAGACACTTGTTGCACACTGCAGTGAGCGAGATCGATATTAGACGTGGTAAAACATGGTACTCACAATAAATCAAGAAAACGAGATTTAAACAGAAAGACTAACTGTGTTGAGCTGTATAGCTGTGATTCGTTTCTGTCAATGGAATGTATCCAAACAGTTGCTCATATGTCTAATAAAACACATAATTTGATCTAGCGTCTTTGGTGTTTCCATGGTTTCTACAGAATAAAACGGAAATTGAGGGTAACGCGGGTATGATGTCATTGACATGGTCCGTGTCCTGGTTAAAACTGCTTATTTCTCTGGATTTAAACATTCTTAGAAACATTTGGTACAGACAAACATTGTAAGTACAGAAATCAACAAAATATATATCATTGTTCTAGTGGTTATATTTTGATCCAAAAATATTACATAGTGTGCCTTTAAATCTATTCAATTAAGGGTTGAAGCTATTATTTTTCTAAATCCCCTAATAATTTGATCTACATCTATACGAACAGGACCTTTCTAGGAAGCATATCGTATTTTAAGAAAGACCAGCAGTTTCTCCACACGACCTTAACATGCGTGTGACCTTGGCCTGGCCGTGTCTCTGCAGAACGATGCAGTCATGCATCACTGACCAGTTATGAGGTAAATCCAGCGCTCTCTGCATCTCTGAGGGATCGTGGGTGAAAGGTAGCGCTGCACTGAAGCGGAGCAGGAGCTTTGCTCTGATAGAGGTGTTCACCTTGGCGCAGGAGGTGACTGAACCCAAGATATTGTTCCCAGCAGGACTGCAGATGCTGTCCTCACTGTAAGCCTCCTCAGAGCCGGCAACAATAACTCTTCTGTACCCAATAGTGCAGTTGTTCCTCACTGTAAGATGTTTCTTAGTGAGTGTTAGTGTAAATGCATTGACATTTCATCACCTTTTGAGTTTGAGTCATTTCCAGATCCTGTCCCCCTTCTTCGACCTATCATTTCTTGTCAATTCTATGGTGTCCTCCAAAAAATAAAATGTGGCAAAAGTCCAGAAGTAAAGTTTCATACACAGCTGCAATCAGCAGTTAAAGAACAGCAATGTATGTATTTTTTATTTTTTATTTTTTATTTTTTTCTGCAAAACACAAAAGGGAATGTGAAGAATGCTTTAACTGTTTAGTCAATGGGGGGGTCCAAAAAAATAAAACAAACTAAATTGGATCCCATTTATTTTCATAGTATCAAAAAACAAAACAAAAAAACTGGTGGTGGTGGTAAAGTGTCTATGACAGTCTATGACTGTTCAGACCATCTTCAACTGGTCATCTTCAACCTCAAATTTCACTTTTTAACACATAGGTCAAGAGGTATGGATCCATGCCACATTTATTTGCATAACAAACTATTGCAAAAGAAAAAGGTTTTCAAAAGAAAAATACAGTTTTGAGCAAAACAATTAAAAAAAAATATATAGAGCAAATATAAAGAAATAATTCATTGCAAAAATCAATGACAGCTGTAAAAGAAGCTCAAGAACTTTGATCCTATTTTATCTCTGCAGCAGATTTTAGCAGCAATGATTTTGCAACACATTTTCCATGGCCATATACTTACTAATTCATTTGCAACGCTCCTTTTATTCTGCGTTTCAGTCAAGTGTGAGCTCGCGATACTGTTTTCTTAAAGGAACACACCGACTTTTTGGGACTTTAGCTTATTCACTGTATCCCCCAGAGTTAGATAAGTCCATTCATACCCTTCTCATCTCCGTGCGTGCCATAACTCTGTCTGACGCACCCACCGCTAGCCTAGCTTAGCACAAAGACTGGAGGTAGATTACTGCTAGCATACTGCTCCCAATAAGTGACAAAATAACGGCAACATTTTCCTATTTACATGTTGTGATTTGTATAGTCACAGCCTGTACAAATAACAAGATCACATGAGACACAGCCATCTTCTATCCGTATACATATACTGGAACTATATATTCTCAGAAGGTGAAGCACTGCTACTTCTGCGGAGTGATTTACTCCAACTCTGAGCGAACTCTCTGCTCCTCTCTGCGGGGCGTCTCAGGCGCTGCGAGCAAATCACTCCGCCCAAGTAGCAGTGCTTCGCCTTCTGAGAATATAGTTCCAGTATATGTATACGGTTAGAAGATGGCTGTGTCTCATGTGATCTTGTTATTTGTACACGCTGTGACTATACAAATCACAACATGTAAATAGGAACATGTTGCCGTTATTTTGTCACTTATTGGGAGCAGTATGCTAGCTGGAGCCGTTTACCTCCAGTCTTTGTGCTAAGCTAGGCTAGCGGTGGGTGCGTCAGACAGAGTTACGACACGCACAGAGATGAGAAGGGTATGTATGGACTTATCTAACTCTGGGGGATACGGGGAATAAGCTAAAGTCCCAAAACGTCGGCGTGTTCCTTTGACTAAATGTGTGTTAAATTCTGTTAACCCACAAGAGGACGCCGGCACACTTGATCCCTTCGTTATTAAAGGTTATCATTAATGTTATTTAATATTCATTTGTATCAACAGTTGTTTTCTGTAGAAATTCTTCAGAATGTTTGTCAAATTAAGTGATCATTATGACAAATGTAGGCCATTGATATCTGACCTCAACATAAATTAAAGGGGTCATAGACTGAGGATTCAAATGTTCCTTGATCCTTTGACAGTTAAGAGTTCGTTAAACTATAAAAATACCCTGTAAGTTTCAAAACTCAAAACTTTCTTATTATTCCAAAAACTGCTTTTATTGAAACCAAGGCCAGCAAACGACATGATCTAAAAAGTGGAGACTTGTGACGTCACACTTCAGCTTTGGCCCCGCCCACTGGAGCGTTAGTGAACAGTGACATGAGAACGAGAAAAGATCGATACAGGATCAATACCATTACCTTCCAAACAATCCTAATACTAGGATAGTGGGTTATTTTTCCCAACAATGTGAATGTCTCAGCAGTGCATTATTTGTTTGTATTCGGTGTATTTCACTGTGGATTATTTGGTAAATTTCGGCACAGGCTTTTTACGATATGGATCTGCCAGCTACGCCACAAACATGTAAGTAGTCATGTTTATTCTAATGCCTGATCTGTGATCAGTGATTTCTGATGTAATTATTCAAGTTCAGACAGATTATCTCTCAAAATATCATTCAATACTGTTTATGCATCAGTAAATCAAGCCAGTGACTAAACAATCACCTTCATGTCGTTTCTCTTGAAAAGGATGAAAATAATCTTATTTAAACTGTGATTAAATTATATATCAAAGAACGTTCCCTTTCCAATTGTCCAAGCTGTCAATCAAACAGTGCAAGTTTATCTGGACACTTGCCAAAACTCGTTGAAATTAATCATCACAAAATCATGACGCTGTTACAATGTACAGTACAACGAAGCTCTTACTGTATTTACATCGTGTTTGCATTGTTATTTGGTGAAAGCCAGAAGTGTAAAGTCCAGGTTCAGAAAGTAAAAGTCGTCCTCAGTAGCTATTGTTCCAATCACCTGGATTTGCTAATTAGCACCGTCGGGAGATATAACTAATTAGTGAAATCAGCTGGCTGAGTTCATGGGTGGAATAAATATATGGCAGGACTTTTACTTTATGACCCCTGGACTTTACACCTCTGGTGAAAGCATTTGTGAGAGTGCCGAAATTGTGTTGCAATGATTAAGATCTTTTCATACGCGATCAACAGACTGTCTGTCTTCTGCTCAATGCTCATCACTGCAACCTTTCATGTGATGGGAATAGATCATTATGATCAATACTTTTCACGATTCTTTAATCTCGATAGCTGTAATAGTAAAAACGTAGTAAAAGTTTTAGAGAGAGTTCCACATGTAATACTAGCTATTTCATATGCAAACATGTCAGCCAATCACAGCAGTGGGCGTTTACACTGAAGTCCCACAGCCAATCACAGCAGTGGGCGTTTACACTGCAGTCTCACACAGACGCGCCCCTTAAAACAGAGCGTTCAAATCAGAGGCTAAAATCAGGCTAGGAAAAATGCCTTTTATTTCTAAATTATGACACTTTTTGATGTTAAAATCATACTAACATTATAAGGGCACCCCAGGAAACATTATAAAATAATAAAATAATCCAGTCCATGACCCCTTTAAAGCAGTTATCATCCTCGTTAAGTGAACACAAAAATACACTGTGAACAATATGTAGTTTAAATAGTAGTTTATTATGTGAAATTTCTGCTATAGTGATTTTTGCCTCATTGGTAACAGCCAAATTTGGTGACACAATGGTTACTAAATTAAAATAATGGATTTGCTCCATAAATGTAACTCTGTTCTACAATTCAAACTGAGCTTTAAATATTTTCCCAAATATAGGCACTTGCAGTTGAATGTCCTTAATTTATGTTCCAAGGCCATAAATCAAAGCAATGTGGGAAGATAAGTGCACTTAATTGTGTGCCAAATAAAAACAAAACTACATGCTGAATCTGTTTTCAAGAGTGTTTTAAGACAGTCAAATTTCTGACAGTGCATTGACTTAAAGAATAGTGTACATGGGAGTTCCAAATAAAAATAATAAAACATAATAATAATAAATTAAACAAGGCCGTGGCACCCTTGGCACCCATGGCAAATGTAAACCGCTTATTTGACCGGTTCACGCATTCCCAGTGGTACCAGCCATTGCAGCTTTCACATTCATTCTGAAAGAGACAGTGAGAAAATTACTAAAATGTGAATTAGAAGGCAAAAAAAGACAGCAGATTAAAATACCCAAGAGTCAATGTTGCCCTCTGCGTGAGGATATTTGTACCCACATGTCAAGCATAACTCTAACAGCTCTTCTGCAGAAACAAAGGCATCAAGGTATTAGTGTAATGTATATCACCAATATTATGTACAAGTTAAGTTTAAAAAAAAAAAAGAGTCTAGCACAAACAGGCCTTTGTCTTGCCGCATCATAGCGTTGTGTCTGCATCTGTGCACTATGTAGCAAGTGGCTCGATTCTTAGCAACAAAGCCACCCTGGAATAACGGGGAAAAAACAATCCAAATAAAGACACACAAGTTAAGGGCAAGAGGCACGAGTTCTCGTACAAAAATAATCTATTATTAAAGCTAAAATTGTTGGCCAACAATCATTTAAAACAGCAGGGACTGATGTGAGAGCGGGCGAGTTCGGCAGCATCAGGTACACAAAAGGACCCCGCCAATCAGAATCACACACATAAAGTTCACTGCAAATAGTGACACCGCAATAATGACAACCCTTGCTGAAGTAAAGCCTGTGCTGCAAAGATCCAGCCCACTTCAGGAAGCACTCAGCTCCTACAAAAATAGAAGAAACAAAGAGAGGTCACATTAGAAAGAAAATAAATCAAACTAAATCAAATATAACAAAACAAAAACCAAGAACACAAATTACAATATACTCAAAATAAACATAATAATACAGAACCGTACACTTTAAAGACAAAAACAAAGAATTATACTGTGACAAAAGTATAAAGATCACATCAAACTCAGAGCTATGTACAGGTCATAATATTGCAAAATGGCCGAAACCACTACTATTGCATGGCGGTAATCGATACAATTGGAGACTGTTGCAAAACAGTACGAGTCACGAGACTGAGGTTGGTGGCAGTAATATTAAACAAATCCATACGAGCACAAATAAACAAGAAATAATAAAAACACAACCAAAAAGAATCTTCAAGCCCACTTGGGAATTATACAGGTAAGAGAATGTGACTGGACCCAAAAGCAGCAGCGTGGCTCAAAGAGCGAGGGCTTGGGTTAAGGGCTTGGGTTAAGGTTAAGCTGACCTTAAGGTGTGTTAAGGTGACCACTCTCACTCAGCCTGCCTTAACGCATGCACAGAAAACCTTAAAACACAACAAACATCTATTAAAATCTCACGTTAAAAGGCATACAAGGTTATTTTGCGCTCACAAACAATTTACCTACCGTGATCCATTGACGTAAAACTCATGACGGCACATACAGAGATCATATAGTAGCTTCTTTAGTGGCTATAGCACAACAGCTGGTGCTCCGACCTGGCTAAGTTACACATATGGAGGCCCTGAAGACACACCGAGACCAAACAGCACATCACACACCACCAGCCTTGGTAGCCCAACGCCACACTAAACAAGTAAAATCGCATAATGTCACTCAATAACACTGTTAATCAAACAGTTAAGTTAAACGCTAAAAACACACACCTCCATAGTACGGAGCCACGAAATGAAGGGACGGGCTTTCCACCATGACGCACTCCAAGAGGCATAAACTGGCTTATATACTGTAGCAGAGCAATAGCCCATTGGCCACTCATTTACTGATTGTGACGTTTTACACGTGTCACAAACCTCACTACAATTGGAATTTCAAACTGCCCCCATTTAGAACTGATTCTGCAAACTACAAAGAGCATTGACAAAGCATGAATATTTACTAGTAGAAATTGTAACATTGCCACTTGGCAGTTAGAGTGCATTGGTTGACCATAAAAAAAAAAAAAAAAAAAGACTTTTAATAAAAGCAACAATCAGACCATTATTTTGAGTGTCTTTATACATTTTTCCTCACCTTACAACCTTTCTGCAGTGAAGCAGTTTGGTTCTGCTTTTACCAAGGGAGTTCAAATACACAATTCATCTTTCCTTGGGATATATCATCTTTCAAGATAGGGTCATGCATTAATGACAGTCTTGATTTAAGCCTTTGTAGTTAGAAGGATGAAAAAAAGGAATTTCCAGTGGTCAGTCTCTTTAACTGACCTCATCAGCACATCATGTGTCTCTGGATCCATCTACAGCATGCATGGATATATAAATATGGTATTCCAATAAAAGATTACCAAATTATCTGAGAACATGAAAGTTACTTAAATGGCATTGTTGCATCAGGATCTGTATTTTTTATATATATATTTCACTGAACTAGCCTTCCTGTTCCAAATGTTTGTAGCGAATAAAGGACACATATTATGGCCTTTTTTACAATATGTAAAATAAGTCTCTGATGTCCCCAGAGTGTGTATGTGAAGTTTTAGCACAAAATTCCCCACAGATCATTTTTATAGCATGTTAAAATTGCCACTTTTTGGGGGTGAGCAAAAACACACTATTTTTGTGTGTGTGTCTTTAAATGCAAATGAGCTGCTGCTCCCGGCCACATTTCAAGAAGAAGGCAGAACTTCAAGAGCTCATGCAACAAACATACAGGGCAATCTCATGCACTGAAATGTCAGCGGTGTTCAGTTCGAATAATGCCCACAGAGCCAGAGAATATATGCTGCATGGAGATAGAACAGGTATACAGTAGTTTAGTTTAATTACAACTTATTGTAGCAGGTTGATTGATTGCAGTGGTGTCAATCACACTCTCTAGACCAATCAGGAACAACTGCATGCTATATGAGCAGAGGGTGGACCTCATGACACTTTATGGTTTTGTCGTCATAGGCACTTCCGCTGTGGGTTTCTCTCGCGTTTGTGGTGCAGCTGCAGTTATCGGGCAGGTAATACAGCGTGGCTAACTTTCTCACTGTTTAGAGGCCTCGTTAGTGTTGCAGTGGGCGTTACAGTGTGCATTGTCTTTTGCAGTTTTTCTCCTGTTACAAACCCGATCTTTTTATAACGGAATCAGGTTGTGTTGTGCTGCTGGTAGGTTGAATTTGTTTTCCTTTTTAAATATTTGCGTGACTGAGTGTAAAGTAATGAGCTGTTTTGTTGTAGGCTTCGTGAAGCTGTACTAACGATACGATTGGTATATAGATGTGCGGCTCCCTGACGGGTATGTATGCCAGTCGGCTTTGCGTGTATGTTTAACCATGCACTGTTTTTGAATGTGATTTATGTACGTCAGGACTGTGAAGCGTTTGCTGGCGCCGGTTTCTGCACAAGCCTCTCCTTTTTTTCGCATGCTGCTGTTTTGTCTCTACGGATTGTTGTTTGTCTCAACTGATTCCTGTTCAACGACAGACTGTTAACGAGGAAAGCTGTACGAGCTCCCTCCGGGTTCTGAGCGTACTGATGCACTTTACAGCGCGGGACGTGTCGCGCAATTGGGCGTTTGACCAGTTTGTATTTTAGTGAATGTGGCACAGACGATTACTTGGCCTTCCTGTGGCCTATCTGTGTTTATTAATGTGTGTGTGGGTTTTTGCTGTTTGATTGTGATTTAAGTGACGTTTGATTAACTTATATTCCTTTGGTTTAAGTGTTTGTAAAGAAGATTTTCTTTTTGTGTTTGTTTTCATTGATTTTAGGTTTTTTTTTTTATTCTTTCTTTATTAACTGGATGTTCTTTTCCCTTTTTTTTTTTTTTTTTTTTTTTTTTTTTGTAGTGCTGAGTGCCGTAAGTGGTTTGTGTGTGTGTGTGTGTGTGTGTGTTTAGGGAATCTTTAACCCCTGAGATCCCACACCTTCGACCCGGTTTCCTCCACTGGTAAGGCCTCAGCACTCCCTATTTTCTTTATTTAGTGTGAATGGTACTTTATTCCTGATGTTTATTTTTATGATATAAATAAAACTGTTGTTTTACTGGAGCTACGTCTCTGGCTTCATGCATGAATCGAACCTGTGTGCTTTTGTAAATTTGGAGGTTCAGTTATCAAACTAGTCTAATTCAATTTCCCGGGGTGAAACTCCCTGGGTGGCGTAGTCGGTGTTTTGGGAAGAAGGAAGAAAGTCCCACTCACCACATTATGTTGTCATTTTGCTTTTATCCACTATTAGTACAAGCCTGCTGTAGCGGACTCCGTCCGAATGATGTCCAAACATTTACTGATGAGTTTATTGTACTTCACACAAAAGATGAAGCGTCCGTTTTCACTCCATAAAATCACAGTAAGAGCTGAATAAATACAGTACAAGAAGTAAGCATTAAAATCTTATCATAAACTCTCTCTCTCTCCCTTTCATTATCATCAACATACACAGTGAATTGCACAAAAACACTCGTTACAACTGACAGTAATGTATAACAGTAAACAACTACTGTGTAGATAGAGACGGGTGTGTAGGGCTGAGCAAATATGGGCAGAACTCTTCACTGCCCTAGTACTTCAAAAAGCCTTTTAAAGGTATACAAGTGAATTAAACGTGGCACAATGGCCTTCCTCATCACAGTATGTTAATGCCTAGTGCAAGGGGATTTCATCAATATGCTGATCGAGGACTGTTGGGACACTCCAGGCACAGGACGGTTCTGTCGGGAGAGACAGTCATTTACACCTCAATGACACGTCTGTAACATTTGCTTCACAGGACATATGCTTTCAACTACATACTGTTTATTTACTAGTGTGTTCTAACATGTAACTATGTCATGTTTGGTCTCATCTGACAGCTTATACTGAAATGAATGGTGGTGAGCTTAATAGAGAGTATCCTAATGTACAATCTAGGTACTATTGGTTAAACATGCATTGAGGAGAATATGTTAATGTTCTTCTCCCCCTCTGGATCTCCACCCATTTGCCTCATCTTTTGGTTTCCTGTCGGTTGGGTTTGATGTTGGTATTCCACTCATGTTTAACACTGCTTTGCTCAGGGTATAAGAAGGAAAGGTAACTGTTGATCTATGAGAAAGGCTTTAACCCCGCCACTCCCGCACACCGGTGCGTAACCTCATACTACAAGAAAGGCTTTTACGGCCTCGTCTTCAACTGCCTTTTGTTCCGATTATTGGTTCAAAAATAGCAGCGTAAGCTTCCAGCCTTACAGGTGCTTAATAAACTGGTAAACTTTATATATGTAAAACAACTCCGATGAACTGTAATAAAGTGTGAGCTCTTCTTTTTATTACCGAGACTGTAAGCTGGATCACGAACATTTTGTACAGATCCATCCTTGAGTAACAACTTTATAGCAAAACCTATTTTTTTTTTATTATGATTTTTTATTTTCAATCAGTAAACACATATCATACAGAGAGATCATTCGGACGAGGATAGAAATAAAAGTAAAATAAAAACACATGCACCCAGAACACAAACACAAACACTGGCAGCAAACTCATATTGACTGTATTCAAAGAAGCTCTTTAAGGGCAGAGGCTATATTCATCCAGGTGTTCACAGTGGTTGTCTTTGCCTTATTGATCTTTGCAGTTGTACACTCAAGGCAAACTATATAATGAAATGAGACTATCCAAAATTGTTTCAGGTTTGTGTCTGGGGTTATCCACTGCTGTAAAATAGCTTTTTTTGCAGCTGTGAACCCTGCCATCAACATTCTTTTATCGCATAAAGAAAATTGGTACTTTGAATCATCATTCAATAATAGTAAACAGGGGTCCAAATCCAAATATAGACCTGTAAGATCATGTAACATAACAATCACATACTTCCATAATGGTTGAATCATTGGACAGTCCCAAAACATATGTAGAAATGTACCAGTGGCGTCAGTGTTACAGAAACTGCAGTATGGATTTGGGTATAAGTTTCATGCGATATCGCTTATAAGGTGTGTAGTAGAAACGATGAATAGTCTTAAAATGAATAAGTACATGACTAAGGTTTTTAGAAGTAAGGCAAAGGTTTGACCACACTGTTTCCCAGTCTGGATGGAATCCTAACCAAGAAAGTTCCAAATCCCACGTTGATAGTATCTTTAAAGGTTTATGAACACTACTGAGTAAAGAATTATAGATTACTAAGACCGCCCCTCTAGGATCTTTGACAGGATCAATCCAGCTAAACATTGGGTGGTCACTCAAAACAGAATTCCATGGCACGCCATAAGCTTTCATAGCAGATCGCAACCTCTGGTACAAGAAAAAAGAAAACCCAGGTAGACTGTATTCTGCTTGGATATCCTGGAATGTGTCCCGTCAAAAATATTGGAAAAAGTAAAAACCCCCTTAGACGGCCACAAAGGGTAAACAAAAGGTTGTTGATCAGATAAGAAGTGAACATTGTTCCATAGAGGAGATTGCTGAGAGAATTTCTTTGAATGGCCTATTGCTTTTTCAGCACTGTACCATGCAGCTAAAGTGGATGAAATAACCTTACCAAATTTATGGTGCGAGTTGCGACGTCCTATACCTGTGAAGGGCAGATCTTGAAGTCTATGGGGATGTACAATAGCTGATTCTATGTTTCTCCATGGCACTTTACTGTCTTTGTCAGTCCATGTTCGCATAGCTCTAATCTGGAATGCCCAGTAATAAATCTGAAAATTAGGGAGGGCAAGGCCACCTTCTAATTTTGTGCGCTGCAAAACAGAAAAACGTATTCTGGGTTGTCTGCCATTCCAGACAAATCTAGATACTGCAGAGTTTAACTCTTTAAAATATTTGGGAGGTGGTGTGAATGGGATCATAAAGAACAAGAAGTTCAGGCGTGGTAGAATATTCATCTTAACTGTACTGATTCTGGCTTGCATTGAGATCTGAAGGTTAGTCCATCTTTGAAGATCAAGTTTTATTTTCTGGCTGAATTCACTGAAATTTACTTGGATGATTCTTGACAGAGAATCCATTATTTTGATTCCTAGGTATGTGAATGATTTAGTAAACACGATATTGTTAGGAAGGGAAATATGGTGAGAGATATTGTTAAGGGCCATTAAGGAGGATTTATCCCAATTTATCATGTATCCAGACATGCTGCTGAAGTGTTGGAATAACTTTAAGACATTGGATATAGAGTTTTTTAAGTCTGAAAGGTATAAAATGATGTCATCCGCATACAACGATATATGATGCTGAGAACCAAATAAAGTAATTGGTGCAATAACTTGGCTTTGTCTGAGAGCTTGAGCTAAGGGTTCCAATGAAAGCGCAAAAAGAAGTGGTGATAGGGGACAGCCTTGACGGCAACCCCTCTGTAATGGAAAGGGTAGAGACTGATATGCGCCTGTTGAAATAGAGGCTGTTGGGTTACTATAAAGAGTTTGAATGGCATATATGAATTTAGGACCGAAACCAAAATGATCCAGTACTGTCCATAGAAAGTCCCACTCAAGTCTGTCAAAAGCTTTGAGAGCGTCAAGGGAAAAATCTGCGCAAGTGTCAGTATATGTGTGAGAATGTTCAATGATGTGCAATAAACGTCGCATATTGTCAGCGGCCAGCCGCCCTCTAAGAAATCCAGTTTGGTCAAAATGAATCAAAATATCCATGAGGGGCTCAATCCGGGAGACCAAGGCTTTTGCCAGAATTTTAACATCACTATTAATTAAAGATATTGGACGGTAACTAGAGCAATTCAATGGGTCTTTATTTTTCTTTTGTAACAAAATGATAAGCGCTATGTTCTGGTCCCTATGAAGCATACCATGTTTAATAGCATAATTCATAGAATTCAAGATTAAGGGCCCAACAACATCCCAAACAGCCAGGTAGAGCTCCGGGGGAATTCCATCGGGACCGGGGGATTTCCCTTTTTTAAGAGATTTGGCCGCATTGTGAAATTCCTCCAACATTAGAGGTTCTTCTAGAAGGTTTCTGTCCTCTACTGGTAAGATAGGCAGGTTCAAGTTCTCTAAAAATGTTTTGCATGTATGTCTGTCAAGAACCACCTCTGAAGAATACAGTGTGGAATAAAATGCTTTAAAGGTGTTATTAATAGCCCTAGGATCTGTAACTATTTTGCCATCACTACTTTGTAACATATCAATATTTGCTTTGGACTCAGTTTCCTTTAACCTCAATGCAAGCAGATGACTAGTTCTATCTGAATGAAAATAATAATTTTGCTTAGTTCTGTGAATGATGAACTCGGCTTTGGACATTGACAGGCTATTGTATTCTTTTTTCAACAGTAACAAATTCTGAGCAGCCTCTTCTGAGAAAGACTGGGTCTGCTGATGCTCCAAAGACCTTATTTCTTGTTCAAGATAATCAAAGCGCTTATTTTTAAGACGCTTGGCCTTTGAGGAAAAGGCAATGCAGTTCCCTCGTAGATAGCATTTAGTAACTTCCCATAACACCTGAGGGTTTGAGCAATGATCCGTATTAATTTCCAAAAATTCTGTAAGCCCAGATCTGAGTTGGTCCATAAATGTAGTATCATACAGCAGGGAGTCGTTAAAGCGCCATCTACGGGATTTAGCATGAGCTGTGACAGGAGTGATATTAAAAATAATGGGAGAGTGATCTGAAATCAAAATAGGCAATATGACAATATTGGAAATATACTGAAGCAAAGGGGCACTAACCAGGATATAATCAATTCTTGAAAAAGATTTGTGCCTGGGAGAGTAGAATTTATAGCCCTTCGTATGGGGATTGTGTATGCGCCATGGGTCAATTAGATTTAATTCTGTAATGAACCTATTTAGAGAGGATGTGGACATTGCACTAGAGGGGTTACAACTAGATGAGCGATCAAGTTGAGGATTAGTTGAGGCATTGAAATCTCCTCCTATGATGACGTCCAGGGGCCGTATTCACAAAGAATTTTAAGGCTAAAAGTAGCTCCTAACTGGCGAATTTAGGAGCAACTCCTAAAAATAATGGGCGTGTCACTCGTAACTTTAGGACTCCTCATTTTTTTGACTAAGAGTAATTCACAAAGCATTTTAGCCCTAAAAGAAGCACCTAAGCCTGGAACAGCTTAAAAGAAGTCGAGAGGACTCCTAACTCACTAAGACCTATTCACAAACCGCTTTTTGTGGCATTTCACGTTGCGATGTTTTGAAATGCGTATGCGGCGGCTACAGGAGCTTCAATCGCGAGGGAACAATTTTGCATTGTAGGCATAACTAGGGATGCAATAATGCCACCAACAACAACCAAAACTAGGCTACTCATTGCATGTAAACTAATTGTAACGTTTCATTGTGAATCAAATTAAAATCTTCTTCTCTTTGCAAACGTAGGCAGAGGCATATAGTGACAGATTAATTCAATAATGTTGCAAAGATATTGCATCAATCCATATGTTTCATTAGGCTACTAGGCTATTTGTTTTGCCTTACTCTTTATTCATTTAGGCTATTTATTCAGTTATTCGTCATCTTCCGTCCTTCGCACTACTTGTGTAGCGCACGCATTCTCAGACCTGTCACCTGTCACTCATCATCGTAGGGGAGGTGTTAGGAATCATTCCCGCGTTACAATCATCAGCCAATCAATGTGGTCACTTTAGTCAAGCTCGTGCATGAGTAATGACGTCATCCATAGCAACGAAGACTCACTCTTAGTTTAGGAGTTGTCATTTTTCTTTACTAAGAGTAGGTCTGAAAGGCGTTGTGAATAACTTGTAAGAGAAAACTCCTAGCTAAAATCTTTAAGTGCGATTTAGGAGTACTCCTAGTGGTAAGATAAAATGCTTTGTGAATACGGCCCCAGAACACTAAATTGTAGTAGTTTTTATTATTCAGAAAATGTTGATCAGGCTCATTTGGAGCGTAGATGGATACCAGCAGGAGTTTGGAATGATTTAGTGTTACAGCTACATACGAAAAACGGCCAAGGTCATCTCCTCCCAGTAAGTCTATGGATAAATGTAGCGACCTCTTCGCAAGTATCAGCACACCTTTGGATTTATTAGGGGTGCACGAGTATGCCAGTAACTTGTAGTTTTTATTTTGGAAGCGGGACACATCCTCCTCTTTCAAGTGCGATTCTTGAACTAAAGCTATAGCTATTGCTTTGCGATGTAAAAATTCTAAACAACGGGTACGCTTAACCGGTGTATTCAGGCCACGTACATTCCAGGATATAATGTTTAGATCAGACATAGTCTACTGATTGGTAGTAGTACAGCAGGATTGGAAAAACCTCTCTGGGAAACAACTTTAACAATAAACCGTTTGGTGCCCTTAGAGCAAAATGCCAAGGCCAAAAGAGAGTCGCAATAAAGTTAACGGCTGCCAGCAAAATAATAACATTCCAAACTGTATACAAAACATACTTTACAAGCCGCAAGGAGTTCAAGAGAGCCCCTTTGGCCAGTATAAAGTTAGAGATTGTAAGAGACGTGACTCCTCCTAACGATGCAAACTCCCCAACCTCACTCGTTACAGTGATGCGATATTCAGCGGGAAATAAAGCAATATGGTGATATGTCCCTTCGTAAAGAAAGAAAAAAAATAAATAAAATAAAATAAAAATATCAGTAGCCTGGTTCTACAGTAGCTGCAGACAAAAAGAGTGAAATAAACCTCAGCTATCGACCCAAAG
Source organism: Vimba vimba (assembly GCA_022828995.1). Lineage (NCBI taxonomy): Eukaryota > Metazoa > Chordata > Actinopteri > Cypriniformes > Leuciscidae > Vimba > Vimba vimba. The sequence goes on from CM040830.1 coordinate 3,056,740, forward strand.
AATAACATAAACTAGGCGATATTCAACGGGAAATAAAGCAATATGGTGATATGTCCCTTTGTAAAAAAAAACAAAAAACAAAACACATTATTAACCTGGTTCTAGCTGCAAACATAAAGAGTGAAATAAACCTCAGCTATCGATCCAAAGAATAACCTAGACTAGGCCAGTCTTATTGGTGCTCTTGCAGTCTATGCTAGCCTAACGCAGATGAAAGATGATATGCCTATGATGCGTTAAGCGTCGAGATAGTCTCAACTAAAATGAAAACCACAAAAATCATACTTCACCCATATGACATCACCAAGAGAAAAGTCCACAGTCCCGTGCTGAAATATTTAACAAGCTAGTTTGCGATGTTGCTTGCAGTGGCCAGTGTAGGCTGATGCTCTGCTGTATCCATCTGGTGTGTATCCATCTCTGTGTTGCGGTTCTCCGGCGCTTCGCCCCCTTGCCTAGGTGAAGAGCTGGCACCTCTGCAGGTCAGGTCGTTAGAAAGAAACTGTTCCGCTTCAGCTGGAGACCGACATAGCGTTTGCCTGCCGCGGTAAGTGATCTTCAGTGTGGCTGGGAACAAGAGAAAAGTTTGAATCCCAGATGCTTCTATCCGCTTTTTCACCTCAGCAAAGGCCTTTCGTTTCTTAGTGGTGTCTGTGCTGAAATCCGGGAAGAAGCGCAAAGTGTCCATGCCATGTTTAACGGGATAAACGGCTCTTGCACCATTCAGGATTGCTTGTCTATCAGTATAGTCTAGCAACTTAAATATAATTGTGCGAGGGCGGCTAACGTTGGTGTTTCTATCAGCGTACAGGCGGTGGGCTCGCTCTATTTTTATGTCTCGGTCAGCAACAGATGGGATCCATGTAGGTAGATTCGCCTTTAAAAAGGCGATACAGTTGTCACCCTCCACTCCTTCACTCAGCCCAACTAAGCGTAGGTTGGATCTTCTACTTCTATCTTCCATATCTGCCACCTTGGAACTCAGCTCGTCAATTTTCAGCCTCATAGCACTGACTTGGTCTCTATCATGCCTAGCTGCTGATTGCATAGAATCGCACCTTGACTGAAGCCGTTGAACGGATTTCTCCAGCTGTTCAATCTGGCCAGTGGCTGTCGTTACAGTGTCCGTGGTATTCTTCAGTTCAAGTCTAAGGTCCAATAATTGCGGGAGCAGCACATCATCTAAAGCAGCTTTTACCGCAGCAGTGACAATTTCATTTAGCTCAGCTCTCTGTTCAGCTAAGGCCTGCTTCACTCCTGCTAAGATGGCGCTGTCCAGGTCTGCTTTGGAGATGCTAGTCGGTGATTCCTTGAATTTCTTCTTGACAGGGGAAAGTTCGGTTTCTTTGGTTGCACCAGTATTATGTGATGCCGACATTTTAGAGGTTTTGACGTAATTCAACATAATTTGCTTTCTAATAAACTGAAAGTAACAAGTAGTAAGTGGAGCACACAAAATTCACGTCTGCACCGCCATGAATCAGTCACGTGACTCCAGCAAAACCTATTTTGGTAACACTTTATAATAATGTTCAGTTGTAAGGCATTTATAAGTGGTTGGTTAATGATGAACTAATCATTTACAGAACATTCATAAATGATTAGCAAGTGATATACTAATATTTTATGTATGTTTTGTAAATTCTGTTACAAGTCATTTACAATTGATTAGTTAATGATTAACTAATCATTTACAAAACATGACTATGCGTTCATAAATGATTAATTAGTGATATGTTCATTATTTTATGTATGTTTTGTAGATTCAGTAAGAAGTCATTTACAATTGATTAGTTAATAATTAACTAATCATTTACAAAACATGACTATGCGTTTCATAAATGTTTAATAAATTGTTACATTTTTTTTTTATGTTTTGCTCACATCAGGTGCACAGTGGTTAAAGACTCCATGTGTTTCAGAGAAGACAGCTGTCTATACCCTCACCAGTCAGCACTTACACTGCAGTGCACACTACACTACACACTACAGTACACTACACTACAGAAGACAGCTGTTTATACCCTCACCAGTCAGCACTTACACTGCAGTGCACACTATACACTACACTACAGAAGACAGCTGTCTATACCCTCACCAGTCAGCACTTACACTGCAGTACACACTACACTACACTACACTACACACTACAGTGTTCAACACCTGTTATAGATGTGTAAACGCATGAATAAATCATTTACAACACTTTCTGCATCCCCTAATCTAAAGTGTAAACTATTCATCACTTGTAAATGTGTTACACATCATTCGTAGATTACCACTTCAAGAATCAAAAAGGCATAAGATCAACGAATCGAATCTACGAATGTATATGTAACACATTTACAAGTGATGAATAGTTTACACTTTAGATTAGGGGATGCAGAATGTGTTATAAATGATTTACAACACTTTCTGCATCCCCTAATCTAAAGTGTAAACTATTCATCACTCGTAAATATGTTACAAATGATCTGTACATGTATTCAAGGCATTTACAGCACTTTCTGCACCATCTAATTGCTACATACATACAAAAAATACATTATTTATTAAACATTTGTATATGATTAGTTAATCATTTACTAATCAATTGTAAATGACTTCCAACTGAATCTACAAAATATACATACAATAATTAATATATCACTTATTAATCATTTATGAATGCATAGTCATGTTTCGTAAATAATTAATTAATCATTTACTAATCACTAGTAAATGACTTGTAACGGAATTTACAAAACATACATAAAATATTAGTATATCACTTGCTAATAATTTATGAATGTTCTGTAAATGATTAGTTCATCATTAACTAACCACTTATAAATGCCTTACAACTGAACATTATTATAAAGTGTTACCCCTATTTTTTATTGTCCCTTTGTATTGACACTCGTTCACAAAGCAATCTGGTGTAAAATGACTCAGGGAAACATAAACGCATTTAGGTATATGGGGGTACATTCCCTTCAAAAATAAAAGTAATCCACTGCATCTTCAACGGCTAAGATGTCGTGAGTCAATGAAGACTGATATGTTCATTCTTACATCCAACAACAAAACACCTCAATCACTTAGGAGACAGTCTTGTCCACAGCTGCTCCGGCCTCAAAACAATGGCGGACTGTGTACAGCTCACTCAGGACGGGTCTATGCTAATACGGCAGTGTCAGTCGTGGGCGGGGCCTGGGCAAAGTGACATTACTTTGCTGAGAATCTGCAAATGGCTTGTTCTAAGACAGTGCTTATGATTTATGGGGATTTAAAAAAAAAAAAAAAAAAGCACTTGGTGGATTTTTATCATTATAGGGTGATTGTGTACACACACTGCCAACACATATTTATGCTCAGACACCATGTAAAAGTGGATTTTGCATAATAGGTGCCCTATTATAATATTTTTTTTTTATATGAATCCAGGACAAACGCCCTGCCAGCATAATTTCTGACAAGGCAGAAATTATTATTTTTGACCACAGGTCATTAATGTGTACATGATGTGGTCAAAAAGAATGATTACAGACTTGCAAGGTAGAATATAGTAATATGTAACAGAATACAGACAGTATAACATTCTAAAAGCAATAACATGACAATGAACTATAGGAAATCTTATGAACATGCATACAGTATTAACTGCATCACAAACCTCACTTTCAAGTTTCTCCCCATTTGAGGCTTTCCAAATCCCATGTAAAGATCCTGTATGGGCCGACCATACTGCAAAGTCTCCCACCCATTTTCCTTGTCCATATGTCTTGCAACACTTCAGAGAGAAAGATAAACAACACTTGGTTTCATTCATTGAAACCTCAAACAAATAGTTATTTTCATGTAGGAGATATAAATTATAATGTATGATGAGAATACATACAACACATCTCTGCAGAACAGGGTGCTTGGACAAAATTCGCATTCAGGAGATATGCATTCAAAACTTACAGTCTCTCACTTTTTTATGACATCACCGCGGACTTCAGCTTCTGTACAATCAAATGCTCTCTAGAATCTAAAGCTCCGCCCCCTATGCTATAAACACCACCTAGCCAAAGCGACCATTGCGTTGACACGTCATGGAGCAATATGGGTTGAAAATGTGTATGCAGTTGCTCAAATGCTCGAGTTTTATTCCGTTTTCCAACTGTACGTTGGTTAAGAATGAAATGGCTAGAATTTATTCACACATCTACTATTGAATCCAACGTATCATCAGCGCTCGGATTCGCTTCCATGGTGCTGTCATTCTGTGAGGTAAACTAAACGCCACTGGCTATTTGAAAAGGGGGAGGAGCCATTCAGTTTGTCCCGTCTTAGCTTCCTGTTTCAGTGGAAATTAGGTCAACGCATCAAACAAAGCTGCGCGTTCCAAGGCACTTCAGTGGGACTTTAAATTATCTATGTTGATTTTTGGAATTTGTTTCCATTTGTTATCCACCACATCAATGAATTTTCCCTCCACTTTTATAACTGTATATGCACCCAAATAATCCAGGTCCAGTTTGCCCCCCTGCTTCTGACATTCTGCCGCAGGGCTCTGTCTCCAACCTGAATGTCAATGGCCATTCCTTTCTCCAATTTCCTTTTTTAACTTTACCTTGCACATTGCTCATGTTGTTCTGCACAGTTTTAAAAATCCTGTCCTTTCTTCTGATTCCACAATGCACTCCTCTGTCACAATGTCCTCCACACTTTCATTGATCTATATAAAGAAATTAGATTTAATTGGCAATTGCACAAAAAAAAATGCAAATTACAGTTAAATGTATTGTGCTTACCTCATAATTGTCTGGTACCTCACATGGAAACCTTACCTCACGGCAAAACATTAAAAAGTAGAGAGAGCATTTGGTGGTTACTTGTCTTTTAGTTCAGAGACAATTTTTTTTGCCTCCAAATAATCTGCCAGTGTGTCTGGCCTTTTCCCCGCCAGCTTGCTCAAAGACCTGAAAAAGAAGTCTTATGGTTAATCACTTATAGTGAAACAATATGCGTGAGACTTTAAATGAAATACCTGCTAAATGAGTTATTATACAATGCACAACAGACAAGAGCAGAGGCATTCTTCATCTGCCATTTATGCACTAATATTGTTATCATTGTTGAAAGGTCTGAATTGTGCCATTTAATCGTTCAACCAGTCCTTTGGTCTGCGAATGGTATGGGGCACATATGTACTCGGCAGATGCGCAAATGGCCAGCGGAAGCACTGGTCAGTTGCCCAGGATGCCAGACACTAGAGGGTGCCAGACCATGACAAACATGAGCATCTCAAACTTATGAAGAACTATCTGCAATCAACTGTGCCGCACAAGTCCTGAAAAATGAAGCCTAAGCGTCTCGATCGCCCCCCAGGTGGCTTGTCCCAGTATAGGTCATAAACCCCATCCTCCCCATGAAGTCTAATGGGACACGATGGAAACTAAACAATAAAATTACACTTCAAAACATTTTTATCCAAAGATGTTTTCTGTCATTTTAGGTAGTTTTTATCATGCTGATGTAAGTTTTAAGTGTTCATTTTTTTTTTTTTTTTTTTTTTTTTAAATATAAATATAAGCATCACAGCACAATGGTTCATATGATCATTGTTTCCTAATTATGACCAGAGACGGATATTAAGTCTGCTGTTTAAAACAAATAAAGAAGAAATCTAGGAGAATGGTTATTATGCGCAAACACCGGGAAAATCGGTATATTCGTACATGTCAAAAAATCAATTCCAATTTGAAGCTTGTGACATATAAACGCGCACATCAACACAATCACTTTATTTAGTGTTCATGTAAACACTACATTCAGATTCATCAATCATCAATCAGAATGAATTCAGTCCGACTGAAACCAAAAGGCAAACATAGCCAGTGTCACAAGATCGTTTGAATGGATTGGCCAAAATTTCAATTGAGCACCAAAGCTGTTGCAAATTGGATTATTCCAAGATAACTGAAGAGTTCGCAGAAGCCAAAGCAAGAAATGTCTTCTTTTAAATGGTAAGTCAACTGTATTAATTCATTACACCTGTCTTAAGTCAACAGTAGGGGTCAATATGTGATAAATTGACATTTGTTCTCGTAAAAATGTGAACATAGGGGGCGGCATATTCCTATTTTGCCCAGAGCGCTGGATTGTCTTTCCCCGGCCCTGGACATACATTTTGATTCATTTAAATTTAAATTAATAATATTTTTCCAATGATTCAAATATTAAAAGACTCTAACCTTGTTCACAAATGATGTGCCTTGATCAGCCATTTTGGTGCAACAAATTTGTAGAACAGCTTCACAATGCAGGCTGATACCTCATCTGAACTCTTAGTTTTAGTGGGAAAGCCTCACACCACTTTGTGAAATAGTCTACAATTACACAAATGTGGTACGAATTACTCTTTAGTTGGTGTGAGCTTTGGCCTTAATTTCGACTTGTTTTTTTTTTTTCTGGAATGCTGCACAGTGCATGACCTAAAACATTTTGTAGTTTAATTTATGTTTGATAATGCTAGGTAAGTGTTAAGACATGAATTAGATCTCATTTGATTGCACTCAGCCAGGCTGTAATATCAACATGGTAGGCAAATAAAACCGTTTACTAATGGCATCACTTGTTTTCTGAATGCCACAGTGTGCACTAACTGGACTGCTGTGGAACACATCAACACTTTTTGGCCGCCTCTGTTGAATCCAACCCTTTGGCCGATACACCCTCTCCTCTTCGCCTTATAAACCATCTAAAAGTAATATGTGTTGGTCATTAAAGAGACTATTAGAGAAATCACTGAATGTGACTTAACTCACCTTTGATTGTAAAGTTTTTTGCCCCTCTAAGAAGGACAAATTTTGAGGGACCTGCCCAGATTTCTTTCAATTCATACAAGGTTTTGAACATTTCCTTATCCATATTGACAGCCAAAATGACAAGTTTAAAACGATGTATATGTTTATTTATATGGATTTCATTTAACACATGACCAGCTCACTGGAGTCAATTTGCTCACAAATTGTATTTGATGAACAGTTATTTATTGTCCAGAGCTGTGTACAAATGTCTCCAGGTGTGATGGGTCAAGGACATATATAAATATATATATATAGTAATAATAATAATAATAATAATAATAATAATAGTGCAGGCTAAAGAAAAAGTATATGTTCATTTTATAATACAATATATGTAAAGTTATCCAATCTTAATACTACCTAGACTGTTTAAACTTGATAAGAAAAAGCATCACCCTCCAAATATTTCTGTGTAAAATGTATTTTTTTAAAGCATGTATTCATTAACTGGAAATTACTTTTATAGTAAGATGTCTTAAAAGTACACATTTGATTTATATTCATCTGTAAAAATTAGAATGTTAGACAAGAGGAATACATGGGATCAAGGAGAAAATTACTACAGCAAGAAACCCCACAGACTAATACAAAATATTTAAAATAATTCCCTTTATTTCTGTGCATACGTGTCTTGTACACCCATGTGTTTTTGTGTTCACTTGTTTACCAAGCAATTATAAAAAGGTTAGATAAGAAGGATCACATTGCTAAACTAATTAGATGTAATTTTAATGATTAACGGTTAGACAATAATAAAATTGTCATAATGATCACTTAATTTGACCAACATTCTGAAGCATTGCTATATAAAACAACTGTTGATGCAAATTAATCTTAAATAACATTTATGACAACCTTTAATACCAAAGGTGGGAAGTGTATCAAAATGATTTTCAGATGGATGAACAAAACAACATTCAAATCACATGCAACTCCAAGTTCTTGTGTGGTCTTGAGCCATTAGCCTATAATTTAAAGGCTCTTTATATATATATATATATATATATATATATATATATATATATATATATATATATATATATATATATATATATATATATTTTTTTTTTTTTTTTTAATTCATAGAGTTTTCAGAATATGCAGACGACTTGGGAAGGTACAGAATAACAACTCAAGAATATAATTGTTAATATTTATTTAAACAAGCAATCATACACATTTAAAAAGCTTAATTTCAGTCATTCTTATGGAGGCCCAGATGAGCACAAAACACAATGAAATTTTAAAAGCAAACATAAGTTCCCTTTCGATGACGCTATGGGAATGCCCTCTACGTTCCCCATTGCACTCGAGGGAAGAGGGACAGGCATCTGGGCTCAGTGGTTCGGGTCCCGTTCGTGCTGAGGCACAGCAGAGACTCGGATCATGGGGTTCCCAGATGGAGCTCGCTGATGAGTTTGAGATCTCATCAGGATTTGGAGATCCCCCTCTGAGTCCGACCCACACCTCAACGTGGTGAGTAGGGTTAAGTAGGGGACTGCCTACTCTGGCTATGCCATCAGTGATGAAGGTACTCGCACCAAAGTATCACCTAGGTCCTAGGGTGATACTAAAAAGTACAAAAGATAAAGATTAAACTGCGTCTAGCCTCTTGGAATGTGTGCACACTTGGGCTCTGCTGATCATCACGAATGGAGAACTGGTGAGATAAAGAATAGACATTGCTGCTCTCAGTGAGATAAGAATTTCTGGAGAAACCAAACTCACAGAAGTCAACGCTGGCTATACATTCTTCTGCATTGGGCAGCCCTAAGGTCAGCCAAGGCAGGCTGGAGTTGGATTTTCAATGAAGACATCATTGCTACCACTCCTAGAAGTGCCTGTCGCTAAGGCTGATGACCTTACAGCTAATGCTCAAGAATGGCAACAGTGCTGTCTTGATTAGTGCCCATGCACCCACAATGACTGCCAGTGATGACCAGAAGGAGTCTTTCTATGAACATCTTAACACTGCCTTACGTTCAGTGCCTCATAAACACCGGCTCTTCCTTATGGGACATTTTAATGCGTGTGTGGGACGTTATGTCATTGCATGGCCGAAAGTCTTGGGGCAACACTCAGTGGGAAACGAGAACACAAACGGCACGCTGCTGCTGGAGATATGTGCGCAACATGAGCTGGCGATCACAAACTCCTTCTATCAGCAGGTGAACAAGTACAAGACCACGTGGTAACATCCTTGAACAAAGCACTGGCATGTGTTGGATTACATCATCACCCGGCAGGAACATCTCCATATAACTCGAGCCATGCGAGGCACAAGCTGTTGGTCTGACTACCGACTGCTGCGTAGTGTGATGTCTCTGGACCTAGCTCCATCTCGTCAACATAAAGCCAAAAGGCGGAAGCAACTGGATGTTCCTAAGCTTCGTGTTGACTCTTGCCATATTAACTTCTGTTAGACTCTTTCAGACAGGCTCAGCACCTTGGACAATCAAGCTGCCATTAATGTTGAGGAGACATGGTCCAAAATCAGGGATATCACATACAACACAGCTGCTGAAGTCCTCAGCTTCACCACATCCAAACATAAGGACTGGTTTGACGATCAGGATGTTGAAGCGCAAGCCCTGTTGAACACCATGCACACAGCTCACTTGCCGTGGGTCAATGATAAATCCAGCACTGCAAAGAAGTCAGCATACACTCGGGCAAGAACTGCAGCACAGACCCGCCTGCATGACATAAAGAACAGATGGTGGCAGTCAAAAGCTGAGGAACTTCAAGTTGCTACAGACCGATATGATATGAAGGCATTCTATCACGGTCTTAAGCTCAGTCACTATTCGATTGTTTTTGAACTGCAGCTTCTAGGTTTGGGCTAAAGAAGACAGAAGTCATACTTCAAGCGGTGAACAAGTTAAACTCCAATCCACTGGTAATTACTGCAGGTGAGACAGTGCTGACGGCCATTGACAAATTCTGCCACCCCGGTAGCATTCTCACAGCTGATACGACAGCGGACTCCGACATCAGTGCCCGCATCGCAAAAGCTAGTTTTACCTTCGGTCGACTGTCTAAGAGAATATGTGATGAGCACGGCATTTGGCTGGACACAAAAGTGGCATTATATAAGGCAGTCATCCTCACAGTGCTGTTGTATGGATCTGAGTCCTGGACTATTTTTCGCCGGCTGATTACCAAACTTGATCAGTTCCATACAGCTGTCTCCGTCATATTGCACATATGTCAAATGGCAGGATAAAGCGCCAAATACTGAGGTACTTCAGACCTGTGGCATCATTGGTATTGAGGCCCTCCTGCTTGCTGCGCAGTTGCGCTGGTCTGGACATGTTGTACGCATGGCAGATTCACGCCTGCCGAAGCAGGTTTTTTATGGCCAGCTCCAGAGCGGCATGCGCTCTCAAGGAGGGCAACTAAAACGCTACAAGGACGGCCTCAAAGCGAATTTGAAACTATGCAACATGGACCCAAATGACCTTGGAGAGATAGTTGCAGACAGGACATCATGGCGAGCACAGTGCCATACTGCCATAAACCCCTTTGAGTTCAGCCGCATCAGTACTGCAGTAGACAAACGAAGACGCAGAAAGCACAATGCCTTAAATCATCTATAACAACATCTAGCCAGTTTGTGTGCAACGCCTGTGGCTGGCCATGTGCGTCATGGATCGGCCTCTATTCACATCGTAGGACGCACCAACAACAACAATTGTGACAAGATCTGTCGTGTCGACAGTTCAGACCATTCATTCATTAATTCAGGAGTTTGTAAGCCGATCTGCTAGAAGCTTTTTCGTCCTGAGTCCCTCAGTATTTGAGCGAAGGCTCTTTAGAGTTAGATAATCTGCTGTTTTTCTTTGTAAGGTCTAGTTTTTCTCTGGTATGGCCTTCTCTTTCTACAAGAGTCATATAGCCTAGGCCCACCTTTCTATCAGGGGATAATGCTAGTGGATGTTAAGGGTAGAATAAATAGCAACATAGGTAGGCCTATTCCTAAGCCTCCCATGCAGGTATATTCTGGGTATTGTCAGACCTGTTTCTCTCTGGGAATAGAGTTGGAAAACTAATTGTACCGCGCTCCGAGAGCCCTCTAGTGGTCAGGAGCATTTCCGTTGTGTTGTGGCTTGATTTTGTTGTGTTGTGGCTTATTTCCGTTGTGTTGTGGCTTAATTTTGTTGTGTTGTAGCTTTATTTCTTTGTGTTGTGAACTTATGTTTGCTTTTTAAATTTCTTTGTGTTGTGCACTACTGGGTCACCGTACATTCTTGGTATAAATGCAGACTAATCATAAACACGTTACGCAAACAATTAATTATTTACAAAATGTGAACGAGGGTAGTTTAAGTTTAACTTCGTTCGACTTTATTACCTTTTAGAAATAATCCATAAGACAAAATGCAGTGAGGCGGTCAAGCTTTTAATTTGTTCAGTTTGCCTGTAGTAGTTGCCCACGATAGGGTATACTCATGAATATTCATATTAGCAGCACCCATTGGAACCAAATATTTAAGGAGCCGAATATATTGTAACAACAGTTGTCATGAATGCACTTGAATAAACAACATCCCTTAGGGTTTTTAGTTCAAAAGCGTGCACATTTGGATTGATTCTCATACATTTACGTCAAATTTATTAGTAATATTTATTCCATTTTTACTGAAATGAGGTGATGTGAGCAATATGGAGCGCTAAACACTTTTATGTAAGGTCTGATTCACTCATACTTGAAGCCGGAGGGTGCCCTCGTGCAGAAAGTCCACAAGTTAGACTCATAAAGTCATAAAACGTATGACATTCCGGGAAAACCCTTATATAGACAAAGGCATACAGAGATCACTGTGCATATAGATAGAGATGTTTTAACTGATGAAACATGAAGACAATAACAGACAATTTTGATGACATGTGTTTCATCTGTTTTCTTCAAGCCATTTCAGGTATTTTCATACCAATAAAGTATAATTATAATCCAGTGCAAACTGTCATTTGAGTTGAATTGTGAAATGGTCTGCAAAAAGGGTCATCAATGTTTGAGTTGCCTTAGGAAACTTGCTAAATTTAACATTGACAGACACATGCTGACTTTGTTTTTCTTTGCTTTTATTGAATCTATTATGTAATTTTCCATTGTGGTGTGGTATGGAAGCCTGTCAGTGAAGAATAAGAACTCCTTAAACCAAATTGTTAATTGGGCGAGTAGGATAATAGGAGTAAATCAACGGAATTTATGAAATATTTATACAAATCAGCTGTACCGGAAAGCAAGTGCTGTCTTGAATGATCAGTCGCATCCCTTAAGGAATGATTTTCAGTTACTTTCTTCTGGTCGCCAGTTTGTGGCTTCGAGATCGAAGACTAGACGGTACAGGAATACTTTTGTTTCAGCGGCAATTGAAATTTTAAATAATATGAGTAAGAGAGATGTTTTAGTATTTGATAGTTCATTTGGACAGAGGATATGTGACTATGTGTCATGATGCAGCCTGTCATGATGTTTTTATAAACCTGTAAATCTGTATGTGAAATGTTTTTATGTTTCTTATGTCTTCTATGTTTCTTTTTTGGATGACCAAATTCTTCTTTTATCTGCAAAACAAATTTACCTGCGGGTATGAAATAAAGATACCTTACCTTACCTTACAGTGCTAACCGACATAGCCTTTATCAAAATGTATATATAAGACTGTGAAATACTATAATTTCGGCCTCATTCTGTGATAAGAAGCCACATCAGATCACAGAAGTTTATTTTAAACAATTGGCTGACAGTATAGTGAGAACACATAAATTCGTGTTTTGATGCTGTGTTAAGCTAACATGCTAACTAGCCCTTATGAACCTGTTACCAGCAATTATGTTTTTTGAATTATTTTCAAAAGTAAAGATCATTGAAATGTTTTTTTTATTTTTATTTTTTTTTTAAGACGGCCATTTGATACAAAGTCAAAGAAGATGAAGTGAGAAGTTAAATAATGTAGGGATTAAAACAGTGTGAATAGAAAGTTAATATATTACATAATTATATCCCGGCTGGAGAGGTATGAATGTGTGCAGGTAAGACTGAAACTGCATAGGGCAATAATATGTATATAATGTAGACAATAATAAGTATTACTTATAAAAGTAAATGAAAGAATCCATTAATAGTATAAAAGTGTGCACATTAAGATAAATAAACAGCAGATACTGCCAATTTAAGATGGTTCATGTCAGGAGTAGCCTACAGCTAATAATAAACACCACTTTAACTGATCTCTAACTTTTTTAACTTAAACAAATGTGCATGTTTTAATGATAGTGAATAAAAGGAAACGATCCACCGGCAAGCCTCTGCTTATTTTCATTTGCAATACTTTGTTCTGCAAATAAATGTGGTATGAATTTGTTTTTATATACGTTTGGTGCCTGATTATCCAAAATTTACAAAGGATGACCACACGTGTTCCATGTTTCCATTTTCATGCAGTATGTGTCATGTCTGTATGAAAAAGCCTGTTGGCAAACTGCATCCTGATTTCCAGGGCCACATTTTTGAAGAGGGCTGATTCCTGGAGAATCCTAGTACTTTCTTTACAGGTTTTTGTTTTACTCTAATGGGATAAACAGTTGTTTGCTTATATTTGTTTATATATTATATATGTTTCTGTCTGTTTTCTTATTCCACTGAATACTCAATCCTACCCAGTCTGTGCAAAATAAATCACAAGGTCAGATTTTATGACTGTAATTTCAGATTTGAGCGATGGGTGAGAAATGCGAAGCATGCACTTCTTGAGAACATTAATTTATTTAATTCATTTTTGAGACCATTATCCATCAGTCAGCAGGAATGATGTTAATTTGTTGTGGATTTTATTTATACACTTCCAGAATAAACAGATCATGAGCGTGTAGCAGGTCTGATGTGTTCATTTCCCATTGAGTCAAACCACAGATCATGCAGCACCTTATGATGAGATTCAATGCAGCTTCTTTCCAAACAGTTTTATCTGCAGTTTTTTTTTTTTTTAAATCATGAGAAAAAGTGAGACATTACTTCACTGAAACTCACAGTTGTGGATCTGGAACCAAAACAGTATAACAGCGCATCCTTCTATGCTTATTTAAAATCAGATCCAGTCTTGATTCACAGAGGTTAATGTCAGATGACAAGCTGCCGGTTTATGAAGATGCTCTTCATCAAATGCAAACTGATATCTCCCTCCCTCCTTCCTTCTTTAGAGGAGAAAAAGTGCTTGTGTGTCTTTTCCAAGGTTACTGAATGCCTACAGCTAGTCTTTTGATGTCCAAGAAACCTGGAAGAAGTTATGGATTGTGGAAGAAGTCATTTTAGGTAAGAAAACAAATTTGTAATTCAATCTAATGTGAACTTTAAAAAACAATTTGCGCACATGGACACTTGAGTCATTCAAAATGTGTAAATGCCATTTCCTGGAATAAAATATCAAAACAAATGGCATTTAATATAAACGAGTACTGCAAATGCACACTCTTCTATCATAATGTTTCTCAAAAATATAATTTGTTGGGTTTTAAATGATAAAAGAAATAGAAATAGTGCTGAAAAATGAAGATACAATGTATTGTGAAAATGTATGTGGCTGACAAACATTTCTGAAACATGTCCATATTTAATGTGATGAACCATGCCAATGCCCACTGTATAAATACTCCAGCGATGGACCCGAGGGACCAGTCTGCTTTCAACCTACCAAAACCAATTTGATTTTTAAAACATGCTCATACAAGGGTTATTATATAACCAGTGTTTTGTTTAGAACGAGCGCAGGTCCTGCTCTTCATCATGGTCGCTGCCGATTCGCTTATGATCTGCTGGTCATCATTGGATGTTGTTTTGAATGCTGGTTTCACCTGAAGACTTCTTAACTGGCTTAAGGGTTAGTTCACCCAAAATTTACAATTATTTCATCAATTGCTGTACTCACCCTTATTTCATTCCAAACCCATAAGACTTTCGTTCACTTTCGAAACACAACTTAAGGTATTTTAACGACGCAGAGAGTTGTATCCCTCTATTGAAAGTCCATTCCACCAACATGTCAAGCTTCAAAAGGTTTATGAAGACATTGTAAAAGTAATGCACATGAATTGAGTTTCGTGATCACTTTATATTATGAACAGATTTAATTTAGGCTTTTGTTCACACATAAACACTGATCAATACACACATAGAGCACATCAAATATGGAAAAAGGCAGCTCGACGCACTTGCTTGATGCATGAGAACAAACCTAATTTGTTAAGACCTCAACAAACCTCATAACTTTTCCAATGGATAAAATCAAGTCCCTGCCTAAATTTTGGCTCCTTGAATATCATGTTCTGTAATGCATCCAATTACAAAAATAAAATGGTATTTCATAGACTTTACAAATGTCTTAGGTCAGGGGTGTCCAATCCTGTCTTCCAGAATTTCGTTCCAACCTGCCCTAACACACCAACCTGGAAGACATTAACTAGCTGGATCAGGTGTGTTTAATTAGGTTAGGACTAAATTTTGCAGGATGGTGGCCCATCAGGCGCTGGACTGGAAACCCTTGTCTTAGGTCCACCAGCTTCACTACTTTTCCACTTCACAAGGCTTTGCTCATTCTCCAAACTTGACCACTTGACCTTACTGGTCAACCAGCTAGAACAGCACCAACAACTGAATCCCTCCCCTCACAAAAAATAGGGATGTTACAGTCCTCCCTATTTTTCAGAAGGACTTGTAGTATACGAAGAGACTTTATAAGGTGTGAAGGCCAATTTGAGCTGTACAAAACACAGCTCTTATCTGCTGACTCAAGTTTTCCATCACTTCCTACAAGCTCCTTGAATATCAAAAATGTCACACTTACAAACCGGAAAGAGTGTGTGACAGTGCAAAGTATTCTGAAATGGGAAATACAACAAGGCAAATGTTTTGTCGTGTGAAGCCCTCATAAATATTCAATAAGGAAGTGACAGTCGGATGGTGCTGGCAGCGATGGCTGCTATCTCACCAAGACTGTAGTAGTTTAGATCAATTAGTTCTGCCTTCAAACCACTGTTTGGCAGCAATGTTCTCTGCCTGTACATGTAGCTGAATATGTCAAAACATTTCACTTCAATGTCCCAAAAAGTAAGTTCACTTTAGAAAGTACTGGAATTAAATTGATTTCAAGGTGGTTGTTTTAAGAGAAATTTCCTGACAGTGTCTCAGTAGAGATTTACTATGAACTATAACCAAAACGGAATGATTTTTCAGTTCTTCCATAATTGTATATGTAATCAATTTGCCTCATGAAAAGCTTTAGTTTTATCCTCTTCACTCATAGAGAGAGTTTTGAGGGATCCCAAAAATTATACTGTTCTTCAGGATAATAACAGCATGTCAGTGTCAGGGTTCTGTTACTTCAGTCTAGTTTATTTCTTGGTTTTGTGACAAAGCCCTGACACTACTGTATAGTCTTGTCTGTGTGTGATCGTGCGGTTTCGAACGTGCTCGAGCCGTGCGCTCTTCTGTCCATGTGTTGTGTTTTGTGTAGCACGCGGTTTGTGTTTACACCGGCCGCATGCTTTCTTGTCATGTTTTGTCTTGTACTGTGTATCATGCAGCTTGTGTTTTTAACTACTGTAGCTGTGTGCTTTCATGTTGTCATGTTTTGTGTGAACAAGTGGCTTATGAGTGTTCTCATTAGCTACGTGTTCATGTCTCGTTTTGTGTAAGCACATGGCTAGTGATTTGTTTTACTGGCCATGTGCTTGTGTTCTAGTCCTGTTTGGTGTGAGCACATGGCTTGTCATATATGTTTCCTTGTGCCATGTGCTCTCCTGTGACTGTCTAACCCCGCCCATCTTGTTACGTGATAATTGATTAATTTGCCCCACCTGTCCTCCCTCGTTACCTGCTTTGTTTGCTCTCCCTATTTATTCTCCCTGTGTTTGCAGTCCTGTGCTGGCCTCTCCACCTTAGAAGAGATCAGCTGGCCATTGTGTATTGGGCAAACTTGAGGGGTCATAATGGAAATCATATGAGTCAATCAGTTTTGAAGCAATGTCAAGAGCGTGGAAATGCTCAAGTCAGAAGTTTTGGTTGGGTGATCAATGATAAGGTAAATGAAATGGGGTTCAATGATCTTAAAGTAAGTACTACTGTACCTTTCCCAGTTGCTCCACCATGGGAATATAAAGAAATGGCTATTGATTTTGGGTTGTTAGAAGAAAAGCAAGGAAATGGTATGGACAAGTTTTGGGTGCAGAGATATTTAATGGAGAGGTATAGAGAGGATTTAATTATATATACGGATGCATCTAAACAGATTGATAAAAGAATGGGGGTAGCGTATGTCATCCCAAAATTAAAAGTTGAAGTAGGTAAAAGAATCAGTGATGATTTGGCAGTGTATACAGCGGAGTTGGTCGCGTTGTGGCTAGCTCTGCTATGGGTGGAAGTCAATAGGCCAAGAAAGGCAGTAACTAGCTGCTTTCCGACCAAGTAGTTACAGGAACTTAGAACTGTTTAGAAGTGGACAGTTCCTAGAACTAAGAACTACTCTCCCCCAAACTCAGTTTTGCTGTTTGCGTTCGCACTGGCCAAGTGGCACTAGGAACTGGTAGGAGGGGTAAGGGAGTGACGCAAGCACAGTGACTTTTATTTTGACGGCACGACAGACCTTTATTTTGGCGGCACTGAGAACGCCAGAGGAAACAATGCTCGCATTCTCTGTGTTTATTAGTTAGCGATCTGTCTAACAGTACTGTTTAATATGTTATTAGATAGAACTGTTATAGAAAGTACACAGTATATGAAAAAAAGCCTATGCCGTGTGGTTGATGTCCAGTGTTGCTAGCTGGGCAGATAAACATAATCATGTTTGGCTTGGTCCCCTCAAAGTTGCGTTGGATTTTCTCTCCAGAATAAAGGTTTAGAGACCCATCTATCACTGTTTTCCATGTTTGTATAGTTAGTTTCTGGAGTAAATATAGAGGCTATAATCTGTGTGTTTACATTCTAGCAGTTTTAAAAATGGCGGGTGCTGGTGTTCCGCATGCGTTCGGTCAATCAGCGTACACTAACGTCACGGGTAGTTCCTATAGTGCTGGTTTAGACCCTACTCTGAAGTAGGACCTAAATTAGTTCCTCCAAATGGAGTTCCTAGAACTAAAATCATTCCTAGTTCCTGCGGTGCGAACACACCGACATCCGGGTACTTTAGCCAATAGTTCTAGGAACTGTGAAAAGGTTCCTCCGGTCGGAAAGCGGCTATTGCTTCAGATTCAAGCTCAGCTTTGATCAGCGTCAAAATCAAGACAGGATATTGTAATTGAAATAATACAAGTAGCAAATAATCTGATACAATCAGGAACTGCGATAACTTTAATATGGGTACCAGCTCATATAGGAGTCGTAGGAAACGAGTTGGCAGATAAATGTTTTAAGAAAGCAGCTGGAAATTTCAATGTAGATATTGAGGTTAATTATAGCAAAGCAGAAATTAAGAGTATGGTTAAAATCATTGTTAAGGGCAAATGGCAAACATTATGGGACAATGGGCAGACTGGAAGACAGTTCTATAATATCCAGAATAAAGTGGGAAAGGGCAGAAATATGAACAGAAGCAAGGAGGAGGAGGATGTGTTGTCAAGAATGAGGTATGGACACACAAGATTAAATAAGACATTGGTAATAATAAAGAAACATGCTGATGGCAATTGTGAATTATGTGAATGTCCAGAATCTGTAGAGCATGTTATACTTCAATGTCCTATATATCAGGAAGAAAGACAAAGATTAAGTTCACAATTACAAAGAAAACAGTTAAGATTAAACTTAGAAGAAATCCTACAAAGAAGCTCAGGTGAAATATGTTTTAAATATTTATTTAGTTTCCTGAGGAATACAGGACTAATTAAAAGAATGTAGGTGATGTTTTATTTTATTTTATTATTATTATCATTATTTATTTATATATTTATATATTTATATATATATATATATATATATATATATATATATATATATATTTTTTTTTTATTATTTTTTTTTTTTTTTATATTGGAAAGGTTAGAATCCAGTACCACACCCCAGTCCAGCAGGTGGCGGTAATTCACTATTAAAGTTAGTTGCCAACCGCCATAAAAATTGAAAGAAGAAGAAGTCCTGTGCTGGATCGTTGTTGAATGTGCCGTGCTGTTTGTTTTCCCCCTCGGGGTAGTTTTTGTTTGTGTTTTGTTCTTGTTTTTTAGTAAATAAAGCCCATTATTGTTTCCTGCACTTGAGTTCACTCAACCTGACAGTCAGATTGTAAAGCTCTGCTAAAAAAAGCTTGTCTTGCTGTTTACTGTCATAAGAAGCCGCCTTCCAAAGCCGGGTTCACTCTGTGTGATTTAGGGGTTGAACGACTTCTTTTTCGACATTTATGTGATGAAAGTCGAGTCGACGTCGACTAGTCACTGATGACGTCATTGATGAACAAATATCGCTGAGACTCGAACACATGCTGCGTTGTTTACAGCTATGGCATATGACACAATGCTTCTATAAAACAGCTTATATGTATCAGTACTTTTGTCTGTGGGTCGTTATATTTCTCACAGATGTCTGCTCATTCTAAATCAGATGTAGGCAAGGACAGTTTATTTATAATGCACATTACATACACTATGGCAATTCAAAGTACTTTACATAGAAAGGAATACAAAAAAACAAACAATTAAAAGCAAGGAAACTTAAAACGGTAATTCAAAATGCTTTACATAGAAAGGAATTAAAATATCACACTATGGCAATTCAAAGTGCTTTGCATAGGAAATAAGCACAAAATAAGAGCAAGGGAAATTAAAACCGAGAAATGATACAGTTATAGAATTAATTAGAGTAAAATTAAAGTAGTAAAAAGATGATGCATAGAATAAACTTCTCATCTGGCAAAACATATATAGATAAAGTAGCACAGTAAATATTACTTTAATATGAATGCATTAGAGTGATTGCGTGTGAATTGCACCTGGTAGCGTCTCTATAGTGAAGCTGTGGGTTTTAGTTACAAGGAAATATATTCTAGAACTTTTCAGTTTCTAAGCTATTTTATTGATAAATCACAGAACCGTTTACAATAAATTTCTGCGCTACTGAATGATTCTGTGTGCACGTGATCTTCACATGATTTGAGCGCTTCTGTGTGTGTGTGTGTGTTACAATGCAGCAGCAGTTTAGAACAACGATTTACTGACCTGTACAAAAAGCTGTGTAAAATGTGCATTCACGCGATCAATATTGAGCATCCATATAGTATATATAGTATAATCAAACAGATCTTGTGGAGCGCTCTCTGAGTATACATTTATTTGTCATTTTAACTGAATCGGAGTGTAAAAGTGGACTTCAAATTTTGATTATCCTGTTGCGTCCTCTATAGGACATGAATAATCAGCGACTAGTCAACGTCAAGCTTAAAGTGTTATGGCAGGGCATTAAAGTCGACTAGTCTGTTCAACCCCTAGATTTTACCCATGATTTGGCCGTCTGAGACAAATTGTGAGAATCCTAAAAGATTCCTCTGAACCTAGGCCAAAATCTGAAGTTTTTGATTGCTAGTTTGACATGTTTGTCGACAGCTGATTAATGACCATTGTGATAAAATTTTGCCTCCAATGAAATTCTGGCAGTATCAGAAGTTTTGAGGCACAGTCCTGCAGTCATTTATTCTACAACAACCATAAAATCAAACACCAACATGAGTGATAAGTGAGAAAAAAACTGCAACTCACAGTCACCGAATGTGCCACGGATTGATGATGTCAAACTCCGGACAGCGCAGTCCTGAAGTGTCAACTAGTCTCTCCCCTATGAAGGCCCCCTTCCCTTCCCTTCCCTTCCCTTCCCTTCCCTTCCCTTCCCTTCCCTTCCCTTCCCTTCCCTTCATCTCAGATAAAATGTTGTCGGGATAATTCCGGTTCACGTGGCTACGCAGACGCGACAAAAAAATTCTGTATTATACATTTTTAAGTTTATTGAGGGTTGATTTGTAAAGAAGGACTACACGCCTGCGCACATATATATCCCAACGCGCATACCTTGGACTGAACACGTAATGCGCATGTGAACAATGTCTGCGTTTTTGCGGGTTTGCATTTTTGAGGTTTGCGCAGAGTTAACTGATAATCGTTTGCACCTTTGAACCTATTTCAGGGAGTGCGTTCTCGAGATACCAGGCACTGTTTTTTGCGGATGGTGGCCGGAGCGTGTTAAGGGTTTTCTGTTAGAACGGTGTTGTGTTAGCAGCCCCTAACTTAAGTAAGGGTTAATGCCCGACGAGGTGTCCATTATCAGGTTTTAATGGACGACGGCGAGGCGTGAACCGTCCGACGCGCAGCGGAGTCCCATTATCATTTGACTACCACCACGGACCGGTTCTCGAAGGCGGCCCATTTCATTCCCTTGCCCAAATTACCCTCAGACAAGGAGACAGCGCTGACCGTCGTAGATCACGTCTTTCGCTTACATGGCCTCCCGACAGACGTGGTTTCTGACAGGGGACCCCAGTTTGTGTCCAAATTTTGGCGAGAATTTTGTAGGTTGCTGGGAGCGACTGTCAGTCTGTCCTCAGGGTTTCATCCCCAGAGCAATGGTCAAACCGAGAGAGCCAACCAAGATTTGGAAAGGGTGTTGCGATGTTTGGTCTCCAAGAATCCTTCCTCATGGAGCCAACAACTGTCAATGGTGGAGTACGCCCACAATGCGCTACCAGTGTCATCTACGGGCCTATCTCCGTTCGAGTGTAGTTTAGGGTACCAGCCACCAATCTTTCCCAGTCTGGAATCCAAAGTCATGGTCCCCTCCGCCCACGCCTTCATCCAGAGGTGTCACCGCACTTGGACTAGAGCCCGGGAGACTCTACTCCAAGTGGGGGCACGCACCAAGGCTAAAGCCAATCGCCACCGGTCTAGGCCTCCCGTATACATCGCTGGTCAAAAAGTGTGGCTTTCAACCAAGAACATTCCTCTCCGATCCGTTTCTAATAAGCTTGCTCCCAAATTCATTGGCCCGTTCACTGTCACCAAGATCATTAGTCCGGTGGCAGTCCGCTTCAACCTTCCTCCGGCATACAGGAGAATTCATCCTTTGAAGTCCTCTGTGCTGTGTGTTTATTCCGTGCCTGTTCGAGGTCTCCAGTTTCGTGCTTCTTGTTCCTGTTCGGTGTTTCCTGTGGATTTCGTCACCACCATTCACCAGCGCACTCAACTCTTCACTCCATCTGTTCCGTGCTGACCATCCAGTCCCTGCGCCACCCGCCTGCATCTATATATCTGGGACTAGAGTTTAACTTGCTATTGCTTCCTGTCGTCAGTCATGACAATTATAGGAAGCTCAATAAGGAAACAACACCACTTACAAGACATTAATATTTATCTTTGTCAAATGATGTCAAAAAAGTGACACAAACTAATAATGTTGTGGTGTCGTGCATAGAGCGCAGGGCTAGAAACCCAAAAGCTTGCAGGTTTGTTCTCTTTAAGAAGCGAGCCATTAGCTATTATCCATGTGCCCTTTAATTTGAGAAAGACTCTTAACCCCAGGTAACTCCAGGCGGACTGACCCTATAACAAGTGTACTGGAAGTCACTTTAGATAAAAGCATCCACTAAAAGATTGCTTGCAAAATTGGATTGTTTTTTCCAGTTCTATCACTCACACACATTCATAGCGAATCAAAAAGATGCAGTTATACTGTTAAAATGGCTGTCTTGATTATAGGACCGGTTGTGATTAGGCTAATATAGATGTCAACTTATATTATGAGTGTGTTAGTGGTATTCAAATTTCAGTGTTTTATGTCAAGGCCTATAAATGTCCAATGAAAAGTGCACTGCTGTCATTATCACCGCCGAACTGTTTTACTGTTGCCAATTAAAAAGTAATGATCAACCCATATACCTTGTCTTCTGTAAGAAATAGCTAGCTGTATAATTTATACTCTCCATATGGCATCCTAACGTGGGAATCCATCAAAAAACAGATGACGCCATAAACACGATAGACACCACATTTATTTGAGTTCATTATATATGCACAACTATAAGGCTTATATTAAAATGAGACAATGAAATCTGGCATGTTTGTAACTAGTTTTTTTGTAAAACTATGTATTTTATATGTCTTCATTTATTAATTAGTATTTTTTATTTTTGTTAGAAAGCACTACTGTGATCATGTTTCTTACATTAAATGTTTTAAAGTAACTTTACAGTTCAGAAACATACATAGCATGGCATGTAATGGATACACAACAACAATACACAGCTCTGTTTTTTCTGATACTAAATAGTTGCTTATGAACAGAAATGTTGTTCGCTTGTTAGCCTGGTTAAGCTTGTTCTGTTATTATCAGTATCAGATCATACAATAACAATTGTAGCACTACAATTGCATTTTTAGCACTATATTAAGGATTTCAAATTCACAAAAAAAAAAAAAAAAAAAAGTCAAACTTAACATTTCTTATTAACAATCATGCAAAATAAGATCAGAAACAACAAAAATAGATTTTGATTTCATACTGTCTTTAAATCCCATGACCTGGAGATGAAAATTAAATGTGGAAATATCTTTATACAGCAAGTAAAACAATTTCTCTAAAATGAGTGAACATGTCAGATGCCATTAACATCCTGGGAAAGGTAATTAAACGTTAAGCACACAGACACTGGGAAGCCTGTGTTTAAGGATTGTGGGACAGCTGACCCTTACTAACTCCTCCTCCATCTCCTTTTCCCTGTAGAATCAGTTTGCAGCTGAAGTTTGATCTGGCAGGAGAGGTGTTTGACTGGGCCGGGGTGACGGTTAGTGTTGTTGCATGGGCAAGTTTTGCCGTTGCACAGCGTGTGCTTCAGGCAGAATTGTAATACGGTCATCAATAACCCCAAACAGCTGCTCAGAAAGAAACACTCATGTGAGTGAATGCCATGATGGAGCACCTCCTGAGGAAAAAAAGGCTAAATTCAATTGGTAAATCCAACATTTATTCATTGCCTTTTAGATTAGTTTAAACCGCTAGTTTATGCTGTGTCAAACTATTCATTTTGACAAAAAAAAAAAAAAAAAAAAAAAAAAAAGTTTACTAGTCTGCGGGACTGTGTTTACCTTATATGAATGACTTAAAAAATTCAGCTCAGAAATGAAATATCCAGTGAGTAGCTCTAAAAGATCAACGCTCTATTGCATTTAAATATGACATCCCACCTACAGTATACACTAAACCTGACCGATAGTGTTAACAGAAGGAAACGTGAGGTAAAATGCATTTGCTTCAACAACCGTGCCACTTTAGCGGCCTCTACAAGTCTTTGAGCTCTTTTATTAGGACTTGAGTAAAAAATATTTTAAGGTCATAAAAAAATATTGTGCAAAAAAGTCTTTATCAATAATCTGACTTTTTTCTTGTGTTATACTGCCAATAGTTTTCATTTCATCTGGAAATTGCACTGAATTTTGAGTTCAGCAAAAACATAGGAAGAAGCACATTTTCCCATTGAGAAGTCATATTTTGACTTATTACGCTGTCAGTGAAGCACACACACACACACACACACACACAAAAACTGAAGTCCTATAGTTAAAAGGCATCCAGAAGTTCAGAAAGTTTTGCATGAACAGCGTCCATTGACGAGTGAGAATGTCAGACAGACAGGTTCACTTGTGCTTCATTTCAAACTGACCTGACTCTTTCCACATCATTTAAACATGTCCGATTCAGTCCTATCAGTCAAACACTCCAGTGTGTAGTCATCGTTACAGTGATGCAGCCATGTGTAGGGGTGTTTGATATATCTTGAAAGAGTTTTGCTAGTTTACCTGCTATTTCAGCTTTTATCAGCCATGGCCATATGGTGGATTTGTATGAAGCGCAGTCTGTCTTGTCGATAAAAGTGTTTCCTTTCCTTTAGATGTATGACTTTTAACCTATAACTCCAGAGGTGTCTTTCCCTCCATCTTTTACCCTGTTGTTGTTCTTCTGAACCCCTCCAACTTTAGTGTAGCTCCTTCGATTGGCTGTCTTGTTACGTTAGAAGGGTCTGTATTCCTCTACACTCTAAAAAAATATGTGTTGGTTTAAAAAAGAATAAAAAATAAATAAATTACACAACAGTTTGCATACATTTTTTTTGAGTTATGACAACTTTGAGTGAATTTACATTCAACCAACAAGCTACACTGAGTAAGAGGAACTTAGCATAAAGACACATTGAGTTAATTACTCAAAAAAAAAAAAAAAAAAGTTGTAGCCCTGGAACCAATTAATCTGACCTATTTCAGTTCAAATCAACAGCCATCATAGCACATGCTAATATAACTTATTTAACATGTCTATTAAAATAAAATAAGATATAACTTGTCACTTGCATTATCGCAGACATTGCTTATGTAGTGTTTACCTTCAGCACAATGGTAACCACAAACACTTCAACACTGCAGAAACTACAGAACACTAAACAGGTCTTTCCCTTCACTAAAAGCAAATAAATGAACACTTAATTTCAACATGTATTATCCTATATGAAATCCCTACGTAAGTTACTAGAACCTAATTTTTAAAAAAGTTAATTAGCGAATAAATTTGAGTTTAAATAACAAACGATATTAAGTTGATGTAATGATCAACATTATCATGTCAACAGAACTCTACAAAATAATATTTGCAACTTAAAAGGTTTAATTAAAACAATAAATTAGAATTTTTAATTTGCAACCATGAATTTATTTGAGATGTGGTAAAAGGTCCCCTGAATGACTTTTTAGAGTGTATGTTGTGTTCGGGGAAATTGAGATTTTGGTGGTGGACGAATCTAAAAAACATAAAATGTAAAATATATACTACTTTTTTTTTTTCATTAAAAACAGAACAGCATAAATGATTAATACATTTAAATGCATAAAAAAAACCTACTAAAGCCTGTTTCATTTGTTCCATTGCTACATTTTTACAGAAGAATACTGTAAAAATCTGTCAATTAATTTAAGTTGTCAACATATTCAGTGAAACAAATTACATTGTTTAACATCATATTACATGTATTTATACTGTCAAAATTAATATATATATACACTTATTTGCTTTTATTTTTTTTTATTTTTTTTCTATCATTAATGAATAACTACACAGGAACAAATGAGTAATGCATTATTCATATTCTAGTAACAACTATTAACTAACAATAAACTCTGATTAACGTTTAATTAGTAAGTAATAGCGTTCAGTTGAATGCGGTAGGCCACTATTAGCTAATCAACTACACTTTTTTTTTTTTTCATACCTCCCAGAGGAATAATAAGAACTACTAAGAGGTTCATAATTGATGTGAATAATGCATAATGTGTAATTAATTCTAAAGTGAAGATCATGGTGGAGTCTGAGTCATTACTAGTGGCTTAACGCTCTTCACTTTAGAATCCTGTTCCAAATAATTAGTAATTCCTTTAGAAGGATGTAGTAACACTTGAGTCATTACAGAGAAAACATAATGGTTATGTAATGAACTTAATTTTGAGCAAGTACACTGCTAAATGAAATGTACTGCACTGGAACATGCAAGAAATAGAATAGATTTAAAAAAAACGATCTAATTTGATTCAAAGATCCCGGAACCATTCAGGGTAATTCTGGCCCAATTTTAACCCCTGCCCGTGTTTCTTTCTCTCAGACTCTCTCTCTTTCTTCCTTTCCTCTTCAGGTCCATGTCCAGTGTGTAGTTGGAGACGACAGCTATGAGACACAGGTGCAGCTGCTCTTGCCAGATCCCAACGATCGTTTTACTTGTGAATGAGCCGAGGTAGAAAATAACCCCAGAGTGCTTGTCATTACCCGTTTATGTCCCCGCCAACTTCTCTCACTCCGTCCATTCGTCATTTGACTGGAACACCGTGAGAACTGCCCATTGTTCATTGTCTGAGTCACCACTCTCCTTGTCTTTTGATAAGGGTCAGTGTGATCCGTATATTGTTATATCTACTTATAGGATCTAATCATCGCCTGACTGTGGCTTTGGATGAATTCTGGTTCCCTCCGCATAGGCCTCGGGACATTGTGTCCTGTTCCTGTTGTGAGACTGAACCCTCTGCTTGAGAGCCATCTGTGGCGCTCCCGACTTGGACAGATGATTCTCGGACTCATTATTCAAAGCTGTACAACAGATGGAGGAAATTCATAAAACAGTATTTCGATTGAGGTTTCAGCTCCTCGTGCTGCACTTCAGAAATTGTCACCTGAGAATTCCACACTTACACACAGATAATGTAGTGAGCCATCCAAGTCGTTTACTGACAGACAGAGTTGTACAATTAGTATATACAGTATCAATATTTTACTCTAATTACATTTTTGAAAAACATATCTGCACATACAATTCACTGCAGTTTCCAGCTGAAATGGACACTAGTGACAGTAAAACAACAACTTTTGTTGCGTTTAAAACTAATTATGATTACTGGGGCAAATTATTGATTATTAAAAACATATTTTTTTGCACTGTTCCTTGCACAATACTATGTAATGACCTCACAACACTTTTATCATAGTGCATGATTTATAAAATAATACATTTCGATGTTTGCATCACATTATCAGCTCATAATGTGCTTCTGTGAGACAGTAAACTTGCTCAGTCTCTCACCTGATACAGCAGTGCACTTGGGTTACGGAGTCACAATAAAAGAAATCAAGGACTTGAAGAGGCAAGCTAAAATGTCATGGTTGTTTCAGCAAATTATTATTTTTGTTTATCATCTAACATTTGCTTTCGTTAACACTTTCGGTTAGGTTTACGGTTATGTTACAGACCATTAACCTTTTAACAAACTCACCAGACATCTAATTTCTGAACTGCTGCGAAACATACAACCAATATAATTAAACATGGCCAGCTTCACTTTCATCAGTTTCAGATAAAACTGTACAAGCTCACTGGACACTTTACTTTGTTCTGAAACGTGTAAGAAGAAATTTTATATGTTACAGAAATGTTGGCACCGCCTCGTTTTTTCAATGAGCCAGAGTTGATATTTTATAAGTTATCAACCACTTCATAGTCTCAGATGACACGATCTTGGACAGTTTGTGTACTGTTTTAGTTTTACTAAAAATGTACTTAAAATTTTATATATTTGCAAATGCGATTGAAACCCCATTCAAGCAGTCAGATTGGTGTAAGGTTTGAGGGCGAACCAAACACAAATGAATCTTCCAGGTGATTTGTTCAAACATAATTCCACACAGAACTCAACATTCCAGACCCCAAATCACCAATCCAGAGCCATAAAATCCAGGCTCCAGCCAGTCTACGCTAAGAACTTTATGGCCAACTAAAGCAACTAAAGGAAGAACGTTGTCAGTGTTAGTTGGTTTGGAAAAGACTGATTGGTTCAGAGATGACAAAACTCAGTGCCCGATCAAGATAACAGCAGATGTTGCTTGATCCCAAGACAGATATACAAAACAGACCTCCTTCTTCTTAAGGAACTCTGAATTACCCCAGGGTTTAAATCTCTTAAAACCACAGAGACTTGAGACTTTAACTTTAAAAATACATAAAATCATCCCAAAACAATTCTTGATGGACTTGTAATCAAACATTGTTCAACTACATAATTCTATATTGTGTCTACAACCTATATGTGTCTAATATGCTTAGATCCCATATAAGTCATGTAATTGTTATAACTATTAGATGTTTGAATGAAAGTGTGTCTTGTTTCCTATCAGTATGATCGTATGTTAATTCAAAAGATGGCTTGATTGAAATCTGTGTAAAATGTTTCGTATTCTTATAATAGTAATGATGTCTAAACTGTGGCCTCTGTACTCTCTGCTAGAGCTTGGAGAGTAAGGAGATCACAGATAACGCATGATTTACGATGAGAAGTGAAGAAAATGCCACCTCTCAAATAAAGACAGTCTAATTGGTCAGAACTCATCCAGGAGGCTGGACAAACATTTGAGTTTAAAATCTTAGGGCCCGAACAAAGCTTTGGGCAGAAGAAGAAGAAAAAATAGATTCAAAAATGATCATGGAGAAGCCATGATGGAGTAATAGACTAGTAACTATGTAGACGAGCAGACGAAAGAACCCAAATCAAGATCAGAAGAACATGGGTTAAACAG
The DNA here is from genome assembly GCA_022828995.1 of Vimba vimba. Lineage (NCBI taxonomy): Eukaryota > Metazoa > Chordata > Actinopteri > Cypriniformes > Leuciscidae > Vimba > Vimba vimba. The sequence goes on from CM040830.1 coordinate 3,085,705, forward strand.
CTTCATTCAAGCCATCTAACTACTCTCGTCTCAATTTTCTTTCTTTTCTTTTCTTTTCTTTTCTTTTCCGTTGTGAGTCTCGGTTCTAAGTTAAGCTTTGTGACAAAGTTTCGGTCCACGATTCAACTGCAAAGCCCGCTTCCAACTTCAAAGACTTTCCATTCATCCGCCAGCACACCACGTGATTGGCCACCCCAGACCTCTATCCAGGCAGAAACGCCAGCCAACGAACCTGGAAAACCCCTTTTTACGACGACAAAAGGGAATCCCTAAAAGGAAAGCAAAAACAAGCAAGTAGCCTCCAGACTTTTAAGCTGAACTGGTGCATTGATATATAACCCGCCTGTTACGCGTGTATCGCGAACGCCTGGCCTGGAGTCCTCTAATTAAGGTTTATTATGTTAATTATGTTAATGTTGTCTTGTTTCCGTTTTCCTTAGTTTTGATTGGTGGTGCTGGCGAAGGACCGGAGATAAAACGGAAGGAGGTGGCCTTGGGAGAGGGTGCTGCATAACGCCGTTTCGCCATTGTTTACCATTTTGAACTTGAGTTAGGAGCGGGGAGTCTCAGCTGTGGGTTGTATTTCCTTTCCCTTTGTTGCTGAGCTCCCCGTCTCTCATTTTTTGGATAATTTGTGAGTTGTTTGAGTTATAATAAATATAACATAAGAGATCGATAACAAAGTGCGTGATCCAAAAATATATGTGTCCCTGAATCCTAGACTCATATTTTGTGGGACCGTAACACCGCCTAAGAAACGACAGAAGGGTTAAATTAATGACTGATGGTTCGTTCAGGTCAGGTCTCATAAGTGCATATAGAAACTTGGGATTTCATCATCTCACTCTTAAAACTCATTCTTTCCTCACTCTCTTTCTTTCTGCAACTCGTATGAATGTGTGTGCATGTGTTTGTGTTAGATATTAGTTTTATGTGTTAGAATAATCAATAAAGTCTTGTTTGTATTTTAAAGAGAAGTGTCACGTGTTATGTGCTTACGAATTTAATGTCTTAAACTGCTGATCTAAGTTACCTTGCTAATACATAGTGTTTCACTATAGTTTGGATATTTATATCCGCTGCAGAGCTGATAGTTGCGGCCCGTTCAAATGAACCCTGGACGAGTCATTTGCTCGGTAGTAATAAGTGATTCTTTCGAATTCCCTATAAATTAATTAATAATTCCTTTTGAGCTAAATTGACCTGTCAGAATCACTAAATTACGTTACATTGGAGCATTGTCCCAATGTCATGCAAACAAATGTAAAAATGGTTGTTCATTTAGCATATGCTTCCTGACTCACTGTTGAGCAAAAGTGCAAACTGGAGGAAAGGCTATAGTCGGTGGTGTGAGGAGCGTGTCTGTGTGTGAGAGTCGGGGTGTTGCCTGCCCTCCTCTTGTCCTCCTGAGAGCTTCAGCTGTACTCAACATCATAATGCTGCTATTTACAGCGTCTACTCAATAAGGCAATATCTTTAGATCGATTTTTACAGCTGCTCACCCTCAACCCCTTCTCCAAGCACACTGGGTTTGATAACTCAAGTGCTATTGATTTCTCTATAAGCAAAAATAGTCTTTCTCAGGGCATGCATAGACAACTGCTGTGGGGACAGCCTCCCAAAGTTTCTTTCTTTTCATCTCACACGTTTCACCCATTTTTTTCTCTCACACTTTCTCTCTCTCTCTCTCTTGTTTGCAGTTGCCTTGTCCACAGAGAAAAGGGTCATATACTTTGAGTATCTTCACCGAGAACATGAATCTCCAGTGTCAAAAAAATCGTTATCATACAGGAGTCATTCTGCAAAACTGGTGTTGTGTCCCTCGTGAGAAAGAATACAGTTGGCAAATTATAACTTGAGGTACTATATTTTTAAAACAGTATCTTCACCAGTGTTGTGCTCATTACTCAATTACTCATTACTGCTCTGAGACACGAAGGTTGAGATCCAAATGCAGCTTTAATTAAGGGGCAATCCAGACACGTAATCCAATATACAGGCAATAGGTCAAAACAGACGTAGGCCATCCACACAAACAAACAAACAAACAAACAAACAAACAAAACAGGCAGGGGTCAGAGGCAAAAGAGTAATCCACAGAACAGGCAAAAAAAAAAAACAAGAGACATGAAACCAGGGAAACCGCTTGGAAATGCAGTGCAACAACATACAAAACTTTGCAGTGAGTGAATGAGTGGAAATGGTATACATAGGCTGAGACTAACAGGGTGATGAGACACAGGTGAATGCAATCACTGATGATGAGTCCGGGCAGTGAGTTCTGGGAAATGTAGTTTGTGAGGGAGTGATAATAGTCTGGTGTGGAGTGCCCTCTGGTGGCTCTCAAGGGCACTCCAGCTGGTGACCGTTACAGATATGTGGATGGGAAAGCCATAATGCCACAGTTTACATTTGACAACAGTGTAACTGTAATATTACTGAAATCTTATTTGTAACTTGTTACACTACTAGTACCTGCAAAAAGCAATATTATTAGAAATGCATTACCATCCAACACTGATCTTCACTGAATTATTTTTCTAATAACCTGATCAACAAAACTTTGAATGGTTAAATTGACTTTTTTTTTTTTTTTTGCTATGCATAAAATAATAAATATTTTTATGATGATGATGATGATGATGATGATGATGATGACATTCAGATGTGATGAATAAGGGAGACAACATGTGCAGTGTTTGAGGGCCGAGAAACACTGGTTGATGCTTCCCACTGATGGAGATTTTAAATTATTAATATTTTAAATTCTAAATATTCTAATAATAATTAAACTATTTTAATATTAATTAAAAATTAATTAAGTTAATTGAGTGCCACAGATATGGTTTAGACACTATATTGGCATGTGTTGTTCTTTGGTATACACTCACCAAGATTATTTATTTTTCTATCTATCTATCCAGAAAATAAGTTTTTGTTTAGAATAATAATTTTCAGTTGTATTTCTTGTAATGATTACTCTCCAGAGAGAAATTAACTGTACAATTTACCTTTTTGAAATTTAAAAATATAAATGAAATGAGTTCCTTTTCCATTTCAGTCATATGTTACATAAACCCATAAGTACAAAATCAATCACGTACCTGCCATGTTGTTGTGAAGATGAGGCATAGCAGATCTACTTGCAGATAAACATTTATTAAATGAAACTAAAGAACAGAATCCAAAATGAGAAGTAAACGAAACAATGTGAGTTTAACCACAACACAAGACAATGGAGAGAGAGCACTGAAGGCCTTAAATACTCAAGATAATGAACTCAACACAAAACAGGTGTGCACTAATCAATCAAACAATCAATTACCATGACAACCAGACAAGACAGGAAGAAAACACAGGAAATACTGATAACAAGTCCCTAAAAATGAAACCAAAACACAGACATAACGTGAGAGGACCATCATTTGGTCTATAATACACAAGCACAGTTTTACATGGCTGTGGAAATGCCAGAGCAGTTACTAACAGGAAGCCCAACACGTATTTAAAGGCTTTGACAGATAAGCATGTGATGTGTGTGAAGTTTTTCACCCACACCGCTGAAATGGATACAAGCAGTGAATGGTTCACACCAGATATAATAGTCTTAGCTGTATCTCTAAAAAGGTTATAACGGCATAAAAAGGAGGAAGAGAAGCGAGAGGCAGCACAAAATTCAAATGGATGATAGAGATCAGGCTTCATCGGCACGAGGGTGTGTGTGTGTGTGTGTTGCGAGGAGACTGACAGAAAGTAATGGATTTCTGCGTCTGTTGTGATTAAGAGTGTGTGTGGAAGCTGTGATAATGTGCTGATATCTGTAGGGAACCGCCTGATGTTGGTTGCTGATAATGTGCACACACTCAGACGTGCTTCACTGCTGCTCAACACTAAGAGATTTATTTTCTCACTTTCTCATCCTTATTTCGTTCTAAGGTCATGAGTTTAGATGGTTAATATCAATTTTAATCATGGCAGTTTTGGGCAGACAATGTTCCCGCCAAATTTTAGTGACCCTGCCCTTGACAGAAGATACGATCAGGCCCCGATGATATAAAATATTGCTTCAGCTGTTTTATTGTTCATCTATCCAGTAGTGTAATATGATCCTGTCAGACTGGTCTCAAAAGGGAAACGTCCTGCACCGACACTGCTCTGGTCACATCAGTTCGCTGGGTCATCGTGTATGAAGGACTAAAAATGACAGGAGGAAAAATAAATAAATAAATAAAAGTAGAAATAAATAAATAAATTCAGAAATAATAGAGACAATAAATACATTTTGGTAATATAAATGGCTATTTCTGTATTTTTACATGTATTTATTTATGCATTTCTATATGTATTTATTTATGTATTTATACATTTATTTATATATTTATGTATTAATATATTTATTTATTTATTTATATATTTATATGTATTTATTTCTACATTTATTTATTTATACATTTATTTATTTCTGTATTTCCACATTTCTACATTTATTTTTCCCTTCGCCCCCAAACACGATGAGCCAATCACAGTGCGCATAGCTAACCCAATACACTCGGACATTCTCTGCTTCCACGTCCATTGAAATGCATTGCAGTTAGTCAGGTTTCATTCGTTTTTATGTTTTTTCTTGTCATTTTGGCTTTTAAACAGCGTGTGTGTGTGTGTGATTTTGGTTGGGTGACAGTAGGTTACAGTTTGACAAGAGTTTACAGTTTGACAAAAGCACAATGTTGTGTTTTACACAAATATAAGTAGGCTAAACACTTTGCAGTTTTAATGATGTCCTGAACAAAATGGAGTATGTTTTTATGTTTCCACTGTTCGATCGTGCCCGCGCCTCTCTCTCTCTCTGACACACACACACACACGCACACACACACACACACACACACACACACACACACACACACACACACACATTCCAGCATTGCAATCTTGACATCGCAGCCTGTTCATTATTCTGCACTCACACCAAACGTGAATAGAGCGTCAAATTCGTGCGTATCGCGTCTAGTTCGACGCTTGAACATTTTGAATCCAAAGCGAATAGGACGCGTGTATAAAGCGAGTGTTTGAAGCGAAATAGCACCAAACTATAACGTTTACACTGTGAACTGTAAATCTTTGTCTGGAGCTGAAGCTTATCGACCTTCTCAACAATAAAATTATTAATATAACCCTCCAATGCATAGTTAAGGCCCTTTTGGTGACTTCGAGATGATATATAATCTTTCTGTCTCCAAAAAATCATCAACTGCCTCCTGTGAAATGTCTCCTACTGTGACAGCTGCCATAGCGCCTGTTACCGAATGTTGACTGTTTGTCCGAGTGAGTGGAGGGGGCGTGGCTTAGCCATAGGTCAATTAGCATATAGGCGCAGGGACAAATAAATGTAGAAATGTGGAAATACAGAAATAAATAAATGTAGAAATAAATACATATATAAATATATAAATAAATAAATATATAAATACATAAATATATAAATAAATGTATAAATACATAAATAAACACATATAGAAATGCGTAAATAAATAAATAAATACATGTAAAAATACAGAAATAGCCATTTATATTACCAAAATGTATTTATTTTCACTATTATTTCTGCATTTATTTATTTATTTCTACTTTTATTTATTTATTTTTTTTTTTTTCGTTCTGTCATTTTTAGTCCTTCATAATCGTGTGTTTGAATGACGCAAAACGCAGACAATTGTTCATCACATAAAGCTATATGTTTTTAAAAGACTTGGAATATAAAGCTTGGAATATATATTTTTTTGTTTTGTTTTTGAGATGAGTATTATACTCACTAAGGCTGCATTTATTTGATCACAAAATACATTATAAACAGTAATAATGTGGAATATAATACATTTTAATTTAATATAATATAATACAATTATTACAATTTAAAATAACTACATATTACTGAGCCCAAACTTTTGATCAGTCGTATATTTGTGTTCCACAGGAGAAGGAAGGTTAAATAAGTCTCAATATGATGTTGAATACATAATAATGCCATACATTTGACCACAATCATTTTTAATCTCGTGTAAATGGTTACACTTTATTTTGATGGTTCACTTTAGACATTCTACTAACAATAAGTAACTTTGCAACTACATGCCAACTAACTCTCTCAGTTACTTATAGTTAGTGCACAGTAAAAAAATTGCTGTAAAATTGTTGTTTCAACTTAAAGTAAGTGTTCCTGTTTGACTAAAATTTTAAGTTTAGTCAAATTGAAATGTGAAGTTGTACTTTTCAATCAGCTGAACAAATTCTTAAGCTCGAATGGATCCTTTGACAATTTTCAATCTGGTTTCCGACCGCACCACAGCACAGAGACAACGCTCATAAAGATAATAAACAATATTCGCTTAAATACTGATTCAGGCAAATTATCAGTGCTGGTACCACTCGACCTCAGTGCTGTATTTGACACTGTCGATCATAACATACTTCTTGACAGGCTGTAAAACTGGGTGGGGATTTCTGGGATAGTCCTAAAATGGTTCAGGTCATACCTAGATGGGAGAGGTTATTATGTGAGTATAGGAGATCATAAGTCTGAGTGGACATCCATGACATGCGGAGTCCCTCAAGGCTCAATTCTTGCGCCACTCCTGTTCAACCTGTATATGCTCCCAATGAGCCAAATAATGAGAAAGAACCAAATTGCTTACCACAGCTATGCAGACGACACACAGATCTACCACAGCTATGCAGACGACACACAGATCTACCACAGCTATGCAGACGACACACAGATCTACCACAGCTATGCAGACGACACACAGATCTACTTAGCCCTATCTCCCAATGACTAGCCCTATTGACTCCCTGTGCCAATGCATTGATGAAGTCAACAGTTGGATATACCAAAACTTTCTTCAGTTAAACATAGACAAAACTGAAGTCATTGCATTTGGAAACAAAGATGAAGTTCTCAAGGTGAACGCATACCTTCACTCTAGGGGTTAAACAACTAAAAATCAAGTCAGGAATCTCGGTGTGTCCCTAGAGTCAGACCTTAGTTTCAATAGTCATGTCAAAGCAATAACTAAATCAGTATACTATCATCTGAAAAAATATTGCAAGAATTAGATGCTTTGTTTCCAGACAAGACTTAGAGAAACTTGTGCATGCTTTCATCACCTGCAGGGTGGATTATTGTAATGGACTCCTCACTGGCCTCCCCAAAAAGGCCATAAGACAGTTGCAGCTCATACAGAACGCTGCCGCCAGGATTCTGAGCAGAACCAGAAAATATGAACATATCACACCAGTCCTCAGGTCTTTACACTGGCTCCCAGTTAAATTTAGGATTGATTTTAAAGTATTATTACTGGTATATAAATCATTCAATGGCCTAGGACCTCAATACATTGCAGATATTCTCACAGAATATAAACCCAACAGATCACTCAGATCATTAGGATCATATCAGCTAGAAATGCCAAGGGTTCACTCTAAGCACAGTGAGTCTGCTTTAGCTATTATGCCAGCCGCAGCTGGAACCAGCTTCCAGAGGAGATCAGACGTGCTCCTACAGTAGTCACTTTCAAATCCAGACTCAAAACACTTCTGTTTATCTGTGCATTTAATGAATGAGCACTGTGCCGCTGTTCGTCCGACTGTTTGTACTGTACTGTATTTTATTTTATTTTTCTAAACTGTTTTAATTATTCTTATTTCTTTTTATTATTTTAATTTATTCTATGTAAAGCACTTTGAATTACCATTGTGTATGAAATGTGCTGTATAAATAAACTTGCCTTGCCTTGCCTTACCTTACTAAGTGACAACTTGGATATTTGATTTGACTGAACTTAAAATTTTAAGGCAGCATGAAAATGTTTACTTTTTTAAGTTGAAACATTTTATTTAGTGTACAACGTCTAAAGTGTTACCAGGTAAATGAACGTATTCCTCAGAAACAAGTTGAATACATACAAAGTGACATTTTAATATGGAAGCTTGATTCCGCCACAGAAAAAAACAAACAAAAAACAAACAAATTGCGACTTTTTATCTCACAATTCTTTTTTTCTCAGAATTGCGAGATATGAAGTCAGAATTGTGAGATATAAAGTCGCAATTCTGAGAAATAAAGTCGCAATTGCGAGATATAAAGTCAGAATTGCGAGATATAAAGTCAGAATTGCGAGATATAAAGTCAGAATTGCGTGATATAAAGTCAGAATTGCGAGATATAAAGTCAGAATTGCGTGATATAAAGTCGCAATTGCGTCTTATAAAGTCAGAATTCTGACTTTTTTTCTCGCAATTGCGACTTTATATCTCACAATTCTGACTTTATAACACACAATTCTGACTTTATATCTCGCAATTCTGACTTTATTTCTCAAAATTGTGAGATATAAAGTCAGAATTGTGTGTTATAAAGTCAGAATTGTGAGATATAAAGTCAGAATTGCGTGTTATAAAGTCAGAATTGCATGAAATAAAGTCGCAATTGTGAGATAAAAAGTCGCAATTATATTTTAAAATGTTTTATTCTGTGGCGGAAACAAGCTTCCATATTTTAATGCTTTGAATACGGTTGAAATTTTTTTTTTGTGGGTTCGGATATGACATTTGCTCATGAGAGGTGTTTGGAAATATTGTTTCAGCTGTTTCATTGTTCATCTATCCAGAAGTGTGCCATGGTCTTTGGCATCGTGACTTTGACATTTGAAGGGCATCACCTATCAGCTTAGGCGGTTATTAACATACATCTAGAAACACGACAACATTGAACAATTAATCATGACAGTACTTCATGGCATCTGAACAGACACTCTGACCTTCTGATTCACTATGGATATCAGATTCACCCAATATTAAAGAGCTTTTCATTCAAAGAGCTATGAATTCAAGAATGGGATCTTTGTTTCCTTCACATATTTCATCATTTGCTCATACTATGGCAGTGTATGAGCGAAACTTGTGTAGATTAATGTGCCTTTGTTGTTGTTTTTTGCACTGGTGCCTATATGCTAGTTACATCCTTGTACAAGAAAGTTTCAGAAAATGGGTTGCACATTATTTTACCGTACATGCAATTTCAATGTACTTACAGTGTAATGTAAGGTAACCACATGGGTTAAGGTTAGGTTTTGGTTCAGGGTTAGGACTTAGTTATTACCCTGTTAATGTAATTACTACAATAAGTACATAGTATGTATATGCAAACAGGACTGTAAAATAAAGTCTTACCAGAAAATGTTTGCATAACACTGTTCGCAAAAGAAATACTGTGCCATTATTTTAATGAGATTTTTTAAACACAGGCCTATTATTGTATCATCAATTTCAGTGTGAGAATTATACAATGACTTTAACGGGGGCTGATTTTTTAAAAGATTTTCTGTCAGTAATAATTGGGGAAAAGTCTGTTAATCTTTGCACAACTCAAATAGTCTTTTGGCGCTCCTAGCACAATTATCTAACCATCAGCTATCCTAAAACTCTTTTTAAACATGTCACTGTGTTTTTGTTATTAGATTTGCTGTATGTAAAACTATAATAAAGAGATAATTGTAGTAGTTATGTTCAAGTGGCATGCTGTCCAATAGAGAGAACACCTGATAAGTATACTGTCACTATAACTTCTCAGGCGATCACGAATGCTGTGCTGTTCAAGTCTATTTAGCGCGCACTGATGTACTTGTAATGTTACTTTTAAAGTTCATGAAAGGTTGTTTGAAAACCCTATTCACTCTCAGAAAAAAAGGCACAAAAGGTGCCCTTTGTTCCTAAAGAGTGCATATTTGTGCCTCAAAGGTACATATTGGTATGAAAAGTGTACATATTATTACCTAAATGATACATATGTGACCCTGGATCACAAAACCAGTCACAAGTCGCACGGGTATATTTGTGGCAATAGCCAACAGTACATTGTATGGGTCAAAATTATCGATTTTTCTTTTATGCCAAAAATCATTAGGATATTAAGTAAAGATCATGTTCCATGAAGATATTTTGTAAATGTCCTACCGTAACTATATAAAACGTTTATTTTTGTGAGTGAATGCAGCACAATCGCGAATTTAAATGGACAACTTTAAAGGCGATTTTTTTTCAATGTTTCGATTTTTTTGCACCGTCAGATTCCAGATTTTCAAACAGTTGTATCTCAGCCAAATATGATCATATCCTAACAAACCATACAACAATGGAAAGCTTATTCAGATGATGTATACAGCTCAATTTAAAAAAATTGTGACTGGTTTTGTGGTCCAGGGTCACTTATTATAACCTTTTGAAAGGGTACCATCCAAGTGACAGGTTTTGTACCATTTATTCGTATAGTGTTGGAATGTATACATGTAACACTTTTATGATTATGGGGGGGTTCAAACCTTAATTAAGGGATTCAGACCCAGACCTCAATTAAGGGACTCAGACCCTATACATTTACATTATGTCATTTATCATTTTATAATTTCTGATAAGAAAGAAAGGTCTTTAAATGTACAACCAAACACATGTTTCCATCACCAATTTATATGGTACTGCCATTACTGTTTAACTGATCCCGTGGGATTACTTACACAGGGAAACAAGTTATTCCATCTTCTTGCCATATGTCCCTCTTCCCGCTGGGAGAATGACTCCGGCTGCCGGCTCGCCTTTAACTTCATTACAGATTTAAGAGATGCACATTTGACAACTAGTGTATATATCTCAACTCCAGGTTGCTTATGAAGAGTAGAAATGACTTGCGTGTACACTCAGATCATTAGTGAAGGGAATGAACATTTATTGTCTCAGCAGCTTTTAGGGAGAAGGAGGGGTTTTTGTATGGAGTTAGACATGACAGATGGCTAGTGCTTGTTATGAGTGACTTGTGCATGCGGCGCTCTTTGTTGTAAACAACAGTAGCTCTATTATTGCCTAACAAAGCTTTGCATGCTTCTGTTCTTAGATTAGATATCTCTGTTGAGTCAACCCGTGATTTAATGATATGCCTATTAAGTTAGCCAGTATTCGACTGACCATCTGGAGCTCTAGACAAATTCCTCTTGGGCTCATCCATCTGTGATCAATAGTCAAAATCATAATATTAAATAATCAAAACAATATATAAAAATAACAAATATATACAGTGGATATAAAAAGTCTACACACCACTGTATTTTGTGATGTAAAACATGATAAAAGAAGATTAATCATTTAAGAACTTTAGCACTTTTAATGTACAAAATGACAACCTATGCAATGCCACTGAAAACAAAAACCAAAGTACATAAGTGTGCACACCCTTTTATAATTTAGTTCAGAATGACTAATCATCAAGCTCATGTGAAATAATACACACCTGTCTTCACTTGCTACTACAAGAGCCATCTAATGTTGAAAATTAAGGGCAACAAAAACAATTCCCTAGACATTATATATATCAAAACGCAGTGAAGACAGTCATCAACAAGTGGAGAAAGTATGGCACAACAGTGACATTGTCAAGAACAGGGCGTCACTTACCGGCAAGTACTGGTTGATCCTATATGTGACGACTATCGTCTAGGTTACTAATGTAACCCCCGAGTCCCAATTCGTCAGTCACTGACGTTAACGTTGAGCATGACTGACTAATAAGTACTAATGTAACCCCCATTCCCTGAAGAAGGTGGGCCATCTAGACCTCGTCCTCCCTGACCTTGCACAGGGTCTGTGCGAGCAGGCTCACTGGGGGAAACGCGTACTTGTGCAAACCCTGGGGCCAGCTGTGTGCCAGTGCATCGGTGCCAAGGGTCTCCCCAGTCAGGGAATAGAACCACTGGCAGTGGGTTGTCTCCGAGGTCACGAACAGGTCTACCTGAGTGACCCAGAAGAGTTCCCAAAACAGCTGGACTGTCCGGAAGTCTCCATTCCTCCATGGTCGTATGCTCTCGTGAGCTTGTCAGCTGCACGATTGAGCTCGCCGGGATATAAATGACCTGAGTCGCTTCTGACTCCACAGAAGGAGATGGCGGGTGAGTTGCGACATACGACGGGAGCATAGACCACCTTGATGTTTGATGTACGCAATGGTCAAAGTGTTGTCCAGACGGCAGAAAACGGCGCAGGGCAAGATGTACTGCTAGCAACTCGAGGCAATTGATATGCCACTGCAGGTGGGGTACTGTCTAGGAACCCGAGGCTGCTAAGCCCGTGCTGGAGGCATCTGTTGAGACAACATCATCCTTGGACACTTGTACTAGGGGAACACCTGCCCATAGAAAAGTACGACAATCAACCGTAGTGATTTCCACTCGTTATGTGCCGCGGTGCCATGCCCATCTCGGGACCCGGTCATGAAGCCAGCGCTGAAATGGTCTCATATGAAGCAATCCAAGCGGCGTGCCTGCAGCTGTGTCATATGCCCCAGGAGCCTCTGAAATAATTTCAGTGGAAACGCTATCCTGCTCTTGAATGAATTCAAGCAGATCAGTATTGACTGGGCATGCTCGTTCGTGAGGCATGCTGCATAACAGTCTTCTACAGTCCACTAATACTATAATGAGAGTTAGCTGACATGTAGTTGCAAAGTTACTTATAGTTAGTAGAATGTCTAAAGTAAGCCATCGAAATAAAGTGTAACCGAATCCCTTCTGATCTTCAGACACAAATTCAAAGACTCCTCTCAACTGTAGTGACTGGATTAAAATGAAAAGACATGTTAGTTCTTACTGTGTAGGTCGAATAGTAACTGTATTAGGTTGATTATACCAGCAGCACTGATTTGTATGTGCAGCACTTCTGTGTTCCAAGTCAAGATCAAAATCATAAATCAAAAAGATTTTAGCAAAGAACTTTGGTCAGTCGCTCTGGAACATATATATATATATTTTTTTTTTAACATTTAAGGGATGTTAACATGACAGTACCCTGGAACTTAAGTGTCTCGACTAGTTTACCAACTGTACTGTTAATTATTAGGGACAGTTGGCTGGCTGCCTCTTGCAGGCTATCATCTTCACAGCCAATGGAACATTGAGCATCAAACTGCATCAAGATGACTCCATCGCTCTTCTGAACCTATCAATGGGTTCATCGCTGTTGCTGATGAAACAGTGGTGTTGTCTGCACATTTGGTAGATAGCATGGATGGCAGTACAGTTATTTTTGTACTGGAAAAGTGAAAAGATAGACAGTGCTCAACCTTGGAAAATAGCTAGCGGTGTTAAAAAAAAAAAAAAAAAAAAATTCACTGGCGGTTTAATTTGGCTAGTTTGATTAGAATGTAGGCATGATTAGGTGTGAATAAATGTTTTGCATCACTGACTTTGTTTACAGGCACCAGTAGTCAATTCCCAATAACCACAGTTTAAGGAATTATGATAATACTTTTTAGTAATTAGTTATGGTAAAACTAATTTCAGTAGTCCACTTTATACATTCTATTAACTATAAGTAACTTTGCACCTAAATGTCAGCTAGCAGTCATTAGAGTATTAGTAGACTGTCTGCTTCATATCTGCTAACACTTTAATCTTTATTTTGATGCTCCTCAACAGACAATCTACTACTATACATAACTTTGCAACTACGTCAACTTATTCTACTAACCTAAACCCTAACCTAACAGTCTACTAATACTTTAATGAGAGTTAATTGCAATGTTATTATAGTTAGTAAAAAATGAAATATTGGGATAAAGTGTAACCTGAATTATTCAGGGCCGGTTTCCCGATAACGCTCACTCTTAGCGTGCTAAGAAAGCTCGAAAGATATATCTTACCAAAGGTGTTTATGTTCCTAAGTGTGTTCCCCGAACCATACCTTAGGAAGCTGCTTAAGATACTGTATACCTTCTTACGTGCGACGTTACCCGGCGCTGTCCGTGGCGATGGTGCTGAATTGGTTGATATCGATGGCTCGAGAATCAATTATTCTCTTGTGCAGGGGCTGTTTATGTGAGAAAGCGGTGATCTTTATAAATGAAGCACTTCAGAAATAGTTGAAATTGCAATTTATTATGATTATTGGATATTATAAAAAATAATCCAAACTATAATAGCCTATAATAGCCTAGCCTACATATTTTAAAATTGTAACATATATTGCTGCCACAATAACCTTTTCAAAAATTTACGTGCCTTCTTCTCTTTCCCATTTTTGTTCGCTGAGGTGGAGCTGCGATGAAATATTGTTCTTGTAAATACTTTCCAGCATTTCAGTAATAAAAGTTTACATCTTGCGTACGGTGCTCGGCAGTGATCAAAAAGGATTTAAACCGTGAATTTTGAATCTCTTGTAAACTCAGAGATGTGGATTCAGACGGCAATTAAATTACCACACGACCTGTTTGTCAAAAAACAGAAGGTACTAATTTGGCCAGGGATTTTTACGTGGGTTGGGTGAGAAAAACACTGATATTATGGATTCGGACGGCACTAAAATCACAGACTCACCCCTGTAAATGTTTAATATACCGGACGAGCCCATGAGAAACAATATTAGCGTCCGAATAGGACTTAACTGACAGTAGCCTATGCTTTCACTGGCCTTTAAAAGAGCGTTTTAATTAAATTAATAATATTGTATAATAATATAATTAAAAATCTAACAACAATCAGTGTAATGACAATTTTATTCTTTGCATGAAAACACTTGAATTAGCCTAATTTAATACTGTCTGGGTGTATTAAAACTTCAGAATTATATTCATATAGACCTGAAACAGTGATAAGGTAAAGCTAAGAGTGGTCCAGACCAACCTTACGAAAGTGTGACTTACAAAAGATATACTTACCGTACGAACGTTTCGGGAACCGTCTCATAAGGTTAAGAGAGAGGTTAAGGAATAGGTTAAGAACTACTAAGAGATAAGAACGCTTTGGGAATTCAGATTAGTAACCTGTTTAGTGTGGCTTCTGTTCCACCTTGATTTAAAACCTGCAAGAAAAAAAAAGAAAAAAGTATACCACATTTTTTAGTGCTTACTCTAATGTTGAGCATAATCACAAGACGGCTCCATAAGCAGAGAAGGAATGTGTGTACTGGAAAACGAGAAAAACGAGTGGGGTGGGGGATTTTGGGACTTTCTTTTTCTTGTACCAATACAATATTTGGAAGTTATTGAAAATATTGTTTATTGAAAATCTCACTAAAACACTTTCTTATTAAGCCAAGTGAGCAGACTAAAGCATGATTCTCTGAGAACAATTCAATTATTCCACAATACTATGTGTTTTTCAAACCAAGAAGATATGAATTATTTGCCAAACAAAAAGAGAATTACTGTGAATGCATTTTGTGAAGTTTTCCGACAGAAGCGAAAGTGTGGTGGCTGGTGGTGGAAATCTAACAGCAATTATTAGAAGCAATTCAAACCTGTAAGTCTGTAATGGCTTCTCCAGTCTGCAGTATTTTTCATAATGCTCCTTATTCATGGTTAAACTAGATTTAGAACACCCTATGTTTATCTATCACTATTCTTCTTTCTGAAACCTTTTCTCTGGGTATAAAACACAGATGAAGTTCTAATCTTTGCAGGACTAATTTCATCGTCTACCCACTTGGATTCCAGAAAATAACGGTTTAAAATGCACAGATTGACCACAGAGGTACACTACAGCATTGTTCGTTTTTGAGGGCGTTTGTTCATTTAATAAATATTACAACATGATCGATAAAACTTGATTACATTATTCTTTACTGAATCATTCCAATTGTTTCAGTAAGCATACAAGTTAGCCAGAGCACAAATTTTCACCTGATGCCAAATAGATGATAACGAACAGAGGTTGCGTTCTCCTGAGGCGGTAACCATGGTAACAGTGAGCTGCTTGAGTGCTGTGTTGCAATCAGTATCGGGCAGTGCCTTGACAAAACATGACAAGAACGGTTATTATCACTTTATTATACATGTAAATACCATCATTAATCAAAATACTAAAGTGTGTTTGTGATATGTGTATCTTTAAAGGGGTCCTTTTTAAACAAAATTTTAAAGGTTTGTTTTTGGGGTGTACTAGAATATGTTTTCATGCCTGATTGTTCAAAAAACACACACACAAAAAATGGGGGACCTCTCTCCCCGGTCTGGCCTGAACATTTTGTTTAGTTCCGGTTTCGATGAAGCCCCTCCTTCTGAAATATGAAATATGCTGTGACACGCCCCTCCATAACTGTGAATTCTGCTCTAATGTAAATGTTAATGATGGCATCAATTTCAAGCCAATTCGAGCCCAATTCAGACCCTGACAATGTTAAAGAACAAGAGGATCGTCCAGAGCGGATGTCATGCACAGACGTTGCAAGCACAGATTTCACAGGACGTTTCAGAGTGGTATGTTTTTTTTTGTTTTTTGTTTTTTTGTTTTTTTGGTTATTTTCAATACATTAGATACGATGTTACACTATTTAAGCATGATATTTGTCGGAAAACTATGGTAATACAGACAGCAATCGATCACAAATCCTTGAATTAATTAATTTTCCTAAGGGGCGATGAACAGTCTTACAAAAGCTATAGTAAACAACACTATATTAACACTAATCTTGCCTAGCAGGCCAACTGAAGATGTGAAACACTGACAGAAACGTGCAAAGTTAAATCAAAGTCTAGATATCTCAGTTGGTTTTATCTTAAGCTGTTGATGATCCTTCCATGAAAGTGTATTTGGCATATTAAACACAATGACTACCTCATTTGAGGGGATGGAGTTGAGTTGCTACTCTTCCACACTGCATCTTTCTCTTGTTATTTTTGCCCATTAAAAATGGTAGTTTCTTTTAATCTGGAGTCCGTCATCATTCTGCATGAGTCGAGTCCATCTGCAGTAAATTAATGAACTGTTTCTATTAGCCCATGGTCATATCCCATGGTTTACATCATTATAGCGATGCAGCCTATGTATTCACACATTATAAACTGCTGGAATTGCAAGGAGCTAAAACACCAGATTATTAACTGATGAACACTAGTTAAATGTGCACTAAGGAAAAGTGTTTGGTTAAGAAAGAAAAAAGAAAATTGGTAACACTTTCTATGACCATGCTTATAATGAATTATAGCTCCATTTAAACTTATTTACAAGTAAGAAATTTATATCATATATCATTTATAAAGACTCATTTTCAAGTTCAAGACAAACTTTTTAATCTATTTAAGATCTATAATACATTATAAGACCAGTCATAGTTACATTTATATTATTTTTATAATTCCTTATTAGTCATGCATTTGCTTTTTAAATGTACATGCTCATAAACCATTACACACTGATTTATAAATATTAATTAGTCAGTCGTATGGTTCCATGAATGTATTTGTAAAGATACAACCTGCATTATTATCAAATAAGTGAATATATTGTGATTAATAGTCTTCTTATAAATACTTATTGTGAGTGATAATACAGTTACTAACCTCTGTAAATGATGACAGAAAGTGATGCATTAAGGATGTAGTGTAACAACAAATTATTATTTTTTCTGAAGTGTTAACAAATTAGTGTTAACTAATAATTGTTGCAAACTGGTACTACCAACAAAATATTAGTGTATTCCTGAAACTGGGTGTCGTTACATTACATTCTTATGCATCGCTTTCTGACAGGAATTTTACGGGCTTTTCGCAAACCCCTGAAGTGACGTCGATGTCCGGGTTAGCGGTAGTATGAGCCGTCAGACAAGTGTTATTTAAATAAACTCCTGATGTACTTACAAACTTTCCAATGCCTCGTTTTATGAGTACAGAACCTATTTGTACTACTGTAGAAGTTTGGTGCCATTCTGGGCATTATTAGTGGGGTAATTTACGAGATACAACCTTGGATCCATTAGCACCTGCACTAAACCATCCAGCTGATATCTCTGAATAAGCTCTAACTTTAATAATGTTCAACCAAGGGAAAAAAGGCTTCTGGGGGGCGGTGTTTGGCTCGAGGTCATGCTGCAAAGGACCCTAGGTTGATTTTATTGGTTGACCCTAGGTTGACCCTAGGTTTGTTTATTAACAAAGACTATTTAAATATTCCTTATTTTGTGCATGTTGCCAACACCAACTGAATGTTAGAGAATCACCAATCAACTAACGAGTATTACTGTAAAAATAAATATGGATTTAGCAGCGGCCTTCACCAACCTCCACCACAAGGGACTTACTCTATTGGAATATTCCCTTCAATTTTGAAACCGCATGACTCCACCTCGGCCTGTCAGCCCATCGACCGTCTTGTAGAAAAAATGGCATGGTTTCTTTAGCAAATGCATTTGTATCTCTTGTTTACTTTTGTTAACACTATATTTAACGTAGCGCCACTCACCGGACATTACATTCTCAACGGGTTAAATTTAAATTCAATTTAGTAACTATTTGCACTGCATGACGCTTTATTTAGATGTGTGCATGTTACATTTTTCTTGGCGAGTCTCAGAGCAGCTGTGTTCACAGTAAAGGCAGCTCCACACAAACTCAGTCTCTACATGTGCTGTTTGACTGGGTTTCCAGTAACGCGCATTTGGAAACTCAAGTCTGATGCGCTTTGTGTTTCATAGCGAAGTGTTGCACTGTTATTATTATCATGCATGGAGCAGCTCAGCAGCTCAGTTAACAAACTGAGTTTGGGTTGCTCATAACGTTCATCTTGGAATGCCATTTTACCAGATTTGTGATGTAAATAATTTATAAACCTGTGCCAACACAGAATACATCAACATTACTCAGCTGAGCTGCCATGCCCTATTTCAGCTTCTTGTAGATAAGTCATTATTCTAATCAGCTGGATCGTGTTCCAGACATCTGTGTATTTTCCATATGCAATTGTTCAGTCAGAGCTGATTACCCCTGATTAACCCTGATAGATGTACCCAAGATTTGCCTTTACAACTTAAGACATATAGTACATATGATGGAATGCTTAAAGAAAGGCCATATAGAGCAAACCTAATCTATTGGAGTATCTAAAAAATCACATTTTTTTCTGGGCAAAAATCATGCATATGTTATAGTGCCTTGTTTACATGCATATGTAAACATGCTGTCTTAAGAGTTCCTCATTTTGTTTTAGAGTCTCCTACAATAGGTTTACATGCTTCCAAAGTAAAATAATAATACTAATGATAATATCCATTGCAACATCAGCTCTTTTCTCAAAGTGTCTGAAAAGGTTTGGTCAAGGATTCAGTCTCTCTAAACCCTGCCTTTCTGAGAGCTGCTCTTCTCTGATTGGTCAGATGGCCCAGTCTGTTGTGATTGGTCGACTGCTTACAGAACCTCCATTTGCATATCTGAATTTCAGCTCCGGGTCTTCTTCAGCACTTAGTTAGTTAGTTACAAACCTATCATGATCCTCACATGACAGGACGTAGGAAGGTAACTGCATAAGAGGGCAGCCAAACAAACATGGTCGCTAAACCAAAGACCAGATTGAAAAGTTACCTTTACATGCTTACCTATCCAGAACATTTCATTGGAATATCACTACAGTTGGATTGTACTGTATATACACTGGTGGACATTTACACATTGAGAACACATTAAGTTTTTTATTGACTGTTTTATAGTATGGTGAAAACGGACTCTTTACTTTTAACAGCATAACTTCTTCTAGTTTTATTGTGTTGTTTTGAGTACCTTGTGTTCATTGTCAATACATTTAATTTATTCATTCTATTTCTGTTGTTTGTCTCATCTTTTTAAAACACTCTCAACCTCTCACAGTTAAATCTGACTCCATTTTATTTGATGTAACAACCTATAAGGCCGATCGTTACAGGAATATCTGAAAAAGCATAATAGGGCATTTAAAACATGCAGATTAATTATAGGCTTTATGGTAATGACAGGAGGTGCAGGTATGCAGTAACTTTTAACATGTAAAAGGTAAAGTCGTGTTTAAAACGATGTGTATTTTAACATTTATCCCGGTACAGTGCCTTGCCCCATAGACTTTGACTGTAAGTACATTGCACAATTTTTGTTTTTTACAAACTGAGGAACAAGATTAAATTATTCTCTGTGGTAAAGCTGTATTTAAACCAGAACATTCATTTACACCTGGAGTGTGTTCAGAGGCTGAATTGATCTGTGTGTTCTCATACTCCAAAGTTGCACTTCTCTACTGTTTGTCAGTCAAACAAAGGCAGAGCTCAGGAAGCCAAACAGACAACACCACTGAATCTGTCAGATCTCTGTATGATCTCAAACTCAAAAGTAGACACAACTTTAACCAGTATGCAACTGAACTTATTTCATACCAACACAAACACCCACTAAATAAAGTCCTAGACATGCACTTATATGCAAAAAAAAAAAAAAGTCCAATCCCAAGCATAAAAGTAGTCTTGTCATTCATTTCAAAGCAAAAATCATGCATTTATCAGAGCATTATAAAGACTGGCTGTATGAATGATATGTAGAAAGCTATTACAAATGTAGCAGAGGTAATGCCATTACAAATGTACAGTAGTAGAGGTAATGTATAACCCTAAAGCATGAGAATCGGACATCTCCTCTCAGGTCTAATCTAAGTATTGAGATTCTGGACTGCCACTTCTAACATCCTTCTGCTGTATAATGAACTCTGAATTTATCTCACAAAAGATAATATTTTCAAATTAACCCCAGTATTATGTCTAATTAAGTTAGCAGAAAGCCTGGCTGAAGCATTGAAACTCAAGGACTGAAGGTCAGCATGATGGGAAATGTAAAGGTCTTGAGTTCATATCGTTCTCATGGGGATTGACACAATTTCTACAGGTACAGTCAATTATACACCCATATCACTGAATATACCACTATTTCATTAATGCGTATTTATCAACAGTGAATATGCATTTAATGTATCAGGAATAGTCCAAAAAATAAAATTTCTATTATTTACTCAAGGTATTGAAAGGAAGGCAGGCAAAAACCAGTGGCTCAAAGTGCAATGGTTTTAATAATTTAAAAGGGCTAATTAAAAGTCAGGAAACAGGTAACTTAGATGAAACAAAAACACGAAATATAAACATGACCAAAAACCAGGAACTCGAAGGGGAACACCTCGGGTAACTTCACATCCTCAGTGCGGCAGTAAAGCACATCATATGGATTGCTGAAACAACTGGAATCCTGACAGTGAAACATGGATTTGCATGGATTTGAATGTTGGGGTAAAACCATACCCTACTATAGGTCATATATTGTACTGACAACTCATCAATTAAATATTTGCCATCTTATATTCTGTGTAACTGTAAAGTTTTGTCAGCTTTTGTTAAAAAAATATCCATTATGATCAGCCTCGGGTTCTACAAAGTAGGATGGTTCAATAATGTTAGACAAACCCAGTTTCCCATATACAAAGCAAGTTTAGATAGATATGAGCAAAAAGGACTTCTTTAAAATGTATTATTTTATTATATTAGATAATATTTAGAATTACAAGATTATCCAGACAACTCTAAGGTTTTTTTTTTTTTTTTTTTTTACAAAATATATTGAAACAACCGAAATATTCATGTCCTCATCACTTTTATCCCATCTTGAAGTACGACCAAGCGTCAAGTAAAGAAAATGTCCACTTCTTTACTTGTTACTAAGTATAAAAGCTTAAATTCATTATAAGCATGGACTTCATAGAAAGTGTTTGAACATTGTTTCAAATGATCTTCTTAAAAAAAAGAAACAAAGTCAAAGAAAGTGAAGTGAGAAGTTTGATCAAAGAAATGATGTATTAAAACAGTGTGGATACAAATATAATGAAGACAAAATAATAATAATTAGATGCATATCCCGGCCGGAGAAGTGTGAAGGTGTGCAGGTGAGACAATATAGACTGAATGCATCCTTAGAAGATGTGAATAAACATCAGTTAGCATTTTAGAGTCTTCTCTAAGTAAAATGATATGACATAAATACATTTTCCCCTCTACCACATATCTCAAATATGATCAGATTTGATAGTATATAATATTCAATGGCCATGTCAAATCACAGAGCTGATTGCTTGCACAATGCAAAAAAAAAAGACTAACCCTTAACCTAAACCTTAGAATAGCTTTGGTAGCACATTCTGATATCATTGCTGTTTGTTGTGTTCAGATCCATTCATGATTGTTTTAAACTCCGAACCGAATCCATGAAGACTGAACTTTTCTTGACAGATGAATGCATAATTGAGTTGAACAATAAAACAAATTCAAACTAATAAAGGCAATGGAATAAAGTATAGTTACACTATATGTAACTATACACTATACACTATGTATGCAAATAATCCACACATTTGTACATAGAAAAACTGAATTTCAGATACAACATCAGTGATGAAGCTCAACGGAGTTCTGCTTGTTTTCTGCAGTTATTCAAAAGTTGTAATGTGGAGGTCTGGCCGTGACCTGGATTAACCTGGGATGAAATACATGGAAATAGGGAATCAATCGGTTTGATTTTTGCCCTGGGCAAAAGTTATAAAGCCCAACCTATCAAATTATTTATTTTACAAAACACAATTCACATTGAGAGCAGGGTTATCAAATTAACTAATAAGAACAATTCTCACAGAGGTGCAGAACAATACTGATAATTGAAATCATCTTAGCTCATATATTCTTTTAGATGTTGCACTAAATTCACAATCTGCAATTAGCCTTGGCCACAAACACAAAATTGAGCCGTGTGTTTGATGTAAAACAAGTGTTTTTTTCTCAATAATCAACCCATTCTCACTCCCAATGCGTCAAAAACCAAAGCTTGGTCAAGCGCAAAAATTTAAGAAACAACAAATGCTTAATTAAATGTTTGATAATGGGTTAGAACCAATACATATACCATTGCAAGTATTTGCCTTCACAGCTTTCTGTCTTCTTCGTTTACTTCTCCTCAAACAAGAATAGGCTGACTGAGTCCGAAAGGCCCTTTTGGTCATT
The DNA here is from genome assembly GCA_022828995.1 of Vimba vimba. Lineage (NCBI taxonomy): Eukaryota > Metazoa > Chordata > Actinopteri > Cypriniformes > Leuciscidae > Vimba > Vimba vimba. Next base: position 3,108,565 of record CM040830.1, read on the forward strand.
TCATCTGAAGAAAGAGAAAAGAAAATAACATTATTATGGTAAGTGTGGTTGCAAGGTTGTGGTTAATGTGCATTTACAAAAAAACACACACACAAAAAAAAAAACACATTAAACCTACCAATACTGTAGTAAAAGCATGGTAAGTTTTGTGGTTACTGTCCTTTTACTACACCTGGCTATCATAGTAAAACTAAGATTACTGTGGTAAAAGCATGGTAACTGTTGTTTTTACTGTGCTTCTTCTACAACTACCACTTTGAAACTACACTGGTAGTTACTACTACTTTGAACCTGATATGAATATGATTAACTGATTGAAGATCTATAGTACGTCAGGAGCTAATCCGTTTAATAATGACAAACAGAAAATACTTAATATCATACATTAGGACAGTGTATGTACGACTATACTCACCAACATGTGCAAATGTAAACTGATGGCAAATATCGCAATGTGTTTTGAACATTGAGACTTCTTCAGCACGATTTCATAACGATAAAATTCACGTCAGTTTTTGATGCCAAAGGTTTCCCATTGAAAGCAATGGAGTTTCCATTTCATCTATAGAGTGACGCCAAGGGGATCCAGTGTGCTTGACCATGCTTCAGTTTTTGACGCCTTGGGAGAATGTGTTGCAATAATCCACAGAGATTTGAGTTTCTCCATGTATATCTCCATCAATGAACGCCATGATTGCAAACATGACTATGGTAGTTGAAGACCCTCAGATTTGGAGCTTGTCACCTCCTCTTAAGCACATTTTTCATCATTGTCAGCAACAGATGTCAGGAACCTGACGGACCTCTGAAGGAGACTCTCAGTTGCTGTCCGGGGAAACACCAGGCAACATTACAGCCGAAGAACTCTGACATGCTGACCTTGAGAGGAACAGTTCATGTTCCCATTGCGGGAATATGACTGTCGCGGTGTTGAGGTCGAGACCTCCGGGTGCCGCGTGGGATGGGTGATAGGAGGATAGTGTTAGATGTCTTGCCCGGTAACCATTCCCTGTGGGCTCCTCACTCCCCCATGTTGGTTCATCTGTAATGGGTGGACCGGCCCTTTCACCCGGGGCTCCCCCAGAGGACAGGACGCCGATTGCAGCATTGGAGGGTGAGCTGGCCTCTGGAGATGATGACTCGACTGCGTTATCTCCCTCTGGGAGCGTAACGTTGCCCGAGCCGGATCCCGAACTGTCAGCTATGCTGAATTGGGCCGCCGAGGCTGTCGGGCTCGAGTGGAACCCTCCACCGTGTCCCGCTCAGTTTCGTTTGGATGATTGGTATCTTGGAGCGGGCCAGGCTGTTTCTCAGCCCGCCGCCCCAGTGCCCTTCTTTCCCGAAGTGCATGGAGAGCTAACTAGGTCGTGGACGGCACCTTTTACTGCCGAAAACTGCCTGAGTGGTTCTTCCCCCTCGCTACCCTTGAGGGAGGAGCGGTGAAGGGTTATGAGTAGGGTTGGGAACCGAAAACCGGTTCTTATTCAGAACCGGTAGTGTTTTTTGAAAAATACCGAAACCGTGCGAAATTCCTAAGTTTCGGTTCCAAAAACGGTTCTGGGCCGATTTGTGGGCGAAGTGCTGGGAGCTTATCCTTCAGCGACGTCTCACACTCACCTCATGAATATTAAAATAGTAATGAAAGCACTCGCGCTACTCATATACGTTTTGAGAGAGAGAGAGAGAGAGAGAGAGAGAGAGCGAGAGAGAGAGAGAGAGACGATCTCGATTCAAACACCCACGCGATCTTCACACTGGAACATTCAAATCTGTTTGCGCTGTTGCTTAGAGAGCAGTTGTCAATATGAAACGGCTTTACTTTCACAATCTTTTCAACAACGCAGTATCGGTATTTCGGTGTTACAAATATTCAAATGATCACAGAAGTACTGAAATAAAAGTTTAGAGTTCGAGAATAAACACTGATGTCTACGGTAGCAACCAAAACAGAGTAAATCACCTTTTGAAAGTCGCTTTAAATAACGGAAATTCGCTTCAGAATTTACTAAATGTATATAATGAGCGAGTACATCATGAATGCCTTTTTTCAAACCGTGTTTTTGTCTTATCCTGAATCACTACGATAAGCCTGTAATAAGCGTTTATACTCGGACTACTTTACACCGGCACCGCTGCGGAATAGCACAGAGTGACTCACCCGCTTCATAGAAATAAACAGAGAGAAGTAGCTCCGGCTACAATGTTCTTCCGCAAGACGCGTGCAGTTCTGTTTATTTAACTGCTAGAGCGCTGATTCATCCAGTAATGAAGATAAGTCTTTATGAATCAATCATTCAAATCGAAATATTATGTTTCACCTGTCTGGATATTACATGTGTGTTCAAATATATTCTACCCCTTCTGAGAGGGTATTCTCCACTGCTGGAGATACAATAAGCTATAGGAGAGGTCCCAAATTATCCTAGAGAATGCAGAAATATTTATTTTCCTTCAGAAAAATGTATTATTTTTGAAAAAATTGCTAAATAATATGTTGAATTTGTTGACATTACCAGTCTGTTAAACTCATTTGACAAGTATAAGAAATAAACACAAAAAGGATTGTGCATTTTCCCCTTACTACTATTTTTTATTAGTTGTTTTAATAATTTGTATTGAATGGGAACCGGAACCGGAATCGTTTGGAGGAACCGGAATCGGAACCGGAACCGGAAAATGTCTTACGATTCCCAACCCTAGTTATGAGGCTATCCCTCCAGTGGAGCGGTCTGTTGTGACACACCTATGTCCAATGGCCGCTGCATCTGGGGGATCCTTGTCTCCCCTCACAGGCCTGTGATCTCGCGTCAGGTTTGACGGTCAGAGCCTACAAAGCTTGCAGGCAACAAGGGTTCGGTTCCTGGACTCCCCAATTTCCCAGGTTGGGTTGTTCGGCGACGCGGTGGAGAGCCCACTGCTCTCCGCCGCCCAGGCGCAGACAGAGGCCACCCGACACATGCTGCCCCGGCGGCCCGCTGTTGCCTCCACCCCGCCGCTGGTGGCAGTTCCTCCGCCTGCTCATCGCCGAGGGCATCCCCTGCCGCTGCCTCCGGTTCCGCGGGGCCCCCGCAGCAGCCTCCACCCAGGCCCCAGCATAGAGTCAGCAGCAGGCAGGCCGCCCGGTCTGTCTCAGGCACTCCTGCTCGCATGGTCTCTACTAGAGGGTAGGGACTTGCTCGCTTTCGGTCAACGAGTTGACCTGGATATGTGCCCAAGGTTCCTACCTCTCCCTAAAGGTGGGACCAGGTGGTGAGCCTGCAAGCACTGCCCTGGAGGAGGCAGACCCAGCCCTGGCTTTCTCTGTCCGTCCGCTTCATTGCGGTTATATGTGCACAGAACGTAAGCCTTAGGACCTCAGACCAGCTCTTGTCTGTTAAGGAAATCAGCAGAAAGGGAAGGCTGTTTCCAAGCGAGGTTGGCCCACTGAATGGTGGCTGCCTTCATCTTGGTGAAAATCCCAAGATGCACGTGTCCACTTAGGTGGTGAGCTCCTCTGAAGTGAGTGTGTACTTCCGCCTAGGTGTTGACACAGAGTGCTTCGCTGACAGATATTCTAGAGTTGGGGGCTGGGCGACACCTATAGTCGCACCGCTGCTTCTCGTGGGCTCCCTTCTCATGAAGCCGGTTTCACTTGAGCCCGGTTCGAAGTGTCGGCTTGCTGCGCCATTCCCCTCCTATGAACTGGATACGTGCTCAATTCTTACTCCAATAGAGTTCCCTCTTAAACCGAACCCTGTTGAGATCCTCCACACCCTCCGACGACGGACGCGGCGGAGCGTCCGAGGCCAGGCCTACCACTCGTATGCACTGGTGGAACTTGTGCTAGGCTGGGTCCATATGTTGCAATCCCCACGGTGATCCCATATGTGTATTATTCTATGATACGGCTCCCTACGGTGAGCCCGTGTCTTCCCTTGGCAGAGCTTTCTGCCATCACTGTCTGGTGAGTAGCTCCCCCTGGTTATAGGCTGGAGCCTCCCCAGTGACATTCCATATGTAGTACTGCCCGTCAATTCGCCCAGTCCATATGTGTATTCTCCACATGTTGGCTTCCGCAGCATCCCTTCCTTCCATGTACAGGGAATGCTTTCCCAGTGGTCCTGTAGGAACAGCAGTGACTTCCCTGGCCTAAAGCCCTGTCCCTTCTAAGCCTTAAATCACGGGGGAATCAGGAAGCTTCTGTCTAGGGAAGTGAAGGTGGCAGAGCTAGTGTCGTTTTCAATAGATCTCCATTCAGTCGACGTCGACTACGTCTGACGTTCTCAACTGAAAGGGAATGTCCTGGTTGCGTATGCAACCCACCGTTCCCTGAAGGAGGGAACGGAGGACGTAGTCCCATTGCCACTACTGCTGGACCACCGCTGACTCCGGGGCCCGCTCAGCTCCTCAGCAAAAAAGTCCACTTCCATGTCTATACCCGCGCTGCGGGCGGAGCATGTAATCAAGCACGCCAGTGTTGAATTGGCTTGATTAAATAGTAGTACGAAGAAGACAGGCTCCCTAAGCGTGATCCCCATTCAGTTGATGTCAACTACGTCCTCTGTTCCCTCCTTCAGGGAACGGTGGGTTGCATACGCAACCAGGACATTTTCCTTTTTCTTTAGTGTGCTATGTAGCTGTTAGTGCAAGTATAAGATCTGCATATTTACAAAGTCTCAAACCCAGAGAGATATTCTTTGTAAAAGTTAAGGCTCAGCCACACCTTCTTAAAACGCTTTGTTCAAACACTGTGGGGGCAGAGCTTCATAACACCGCCCAAATGTATACGCAAAGAAAGAAGGTGTAACTTATTCTCGCTGTATTAATGTTGCCGCCATGTCGTGGAAACGCTGTCTTTTTCATTGCGAAAGCCAAACTACTTTGTTTGGCCTTCCAAAAGAGGACACAATTAGAAAACAGTGCTTAAGCTTTATTTACAACACTGTTCCAGAACAGTACAACTAAAATATTCGACTGTGTGCTGCGCATTTTTCGGAGGACTGTTTCCAGAACCTGGGAGAGTACAAGGCCGGCTGTGCACATTGTCTGATTCTAAAAAGTGGGGCAATTCCATCTTTGCATGTAAGTTACATTCTGGCGCTTCTGACTCACAACCTGTAAGTATATTTTCATATTTTAAGAATTTGCTACTGACTATTCAAACACGAGTTTTGTGCAGTATAGAGTAGCACTTGCTTGTCATTTCTACAATCACAAATGCAGACATAGTTTTATGTTTACATATTGTTAATGCTTGTGCTCGTAGTACCGACATTATCACCTGTCATTATTGCTTTGGGAGCTGATGTTCCAAATATGGTAAGAGGCGTGACATTTCCGTCACATGCTTAAGGTTTTTGGGCCAATAACAATGCACTGGATCGCTGGCCAATCAGAGCACACCGCACTTTTCAGAACGATAGGCTTTGTAAAAATCTACACGTTTCAAAAAAAGCGGCGCATAGAGGAGCAATAACAATTTTTTTTAACCTAAAACCAGTTCACTTTATCATGACTTAAATACAAATAAAACATAATTTGTGCATCTTACTGATATAAAAAGTGAATCAAATCATTCTTTCCTGCAGACTGTGTGCTATAAATTTACCAAAAAGTTGGTTTTATTATATTTTGTACCTTTTTGCTTTGCTTTGTTTACGTTTTTGTTTACGTTTTTGTTTTTACTCCAACTTTGATATATATATATATATATATATCAGAGTTTCCGCTAGAAAAAAATGGTGCCGGTCAAAGTGACCGGCAGAGGTTTCGTTTTCCGGACATTTCAATGATATGCCGGTCAAATATCGCCTCTTAATTAGTCAAGTTGAGGAAAACTGGAGGAAGGCTATGTAACTTAAAAAATGACATAATCAGGCCGAATGCAACATGTTTATTAGCCTATAACTTTCAAAAGAAAAAACGGAAAAAAAAACATGAACGTCTGTTTGGCGTCAATCAACGGCAATTGTTTTTACTAGGGTTTCACATTCATAGTTTAACAAACCAATCCCCCTTCCCCACATAAAATATCTGAAGCCTATTGTTTTTACTCAAGCGAACTTCCCAGTGTCTCTCCACAACCTGCAATGCGCATAAGCCGCGTAACCTTGTTCTCTGCAAGGCGACTTCGCTGCTTCGTCTTGCTCCAATTCTGCAGCGAGAACCCCTCTCTGAAGGAACACTCAAGACCCAGTTTCTACTATGGTTATGTACGTTTCTTCATTCGGATCTATTTGCGATCCATTCCATTCTAAACAAACAACGCAGTTTACCTATATGCTTCGTCCTTTCATTATTCATTAAGATAATAATTAGCCTAATAAATGCGCGCATAATTATCAGTGAACTTGATAAATGTTGCAGATATGTTTTGCTACGCATGCACAAACAAATGCCTTTCAACTTATGTGTGCAAAATTCCGAATAAAATGAATGTGCAGCAATTTGTACAAATAGAGAGTCTATGTCTAGCTACTATATGTGTTGTAGCCATTAATTAAGCTCATTTAGTTTAATATTTGTTAAAATATTATAATGTTATTTTTTAATTTATGTTGATTATGAAAAGTGAACGAGTAGGATGGATGCGCAATATCGAGAGACATGGAGCGGGTCAGACATGATTTTGACCACTTAATTAAGTTTGGTTTTGTAGAAAGACTTTTTTTGAAGTGAATTTCGTTTTGTATAAATTGTATCTTAATTTTTTTTTTTTTTTTTTTATCAACCAATTGCCTGTATTTAATATATAAGCAGCAAAAATACCAGACGATAGGCCTAATCATGGAGGCGCCCACGCGGTCACTTGCATTGCTCGTGAACGGGAGCGCATCTCATCCTAATTTAACGAAACTCAGCGTAGGCCTCACAGACATGAAATATATCTTAAGAAAGCTTGAAATGTCTTTTTAACAATTTAAAACGAAAAGAAATAGGCTACTCTCTGATTATGTAATCCATGATGCGCATTTATCTCTATAGGCGTTCACTAAGGAGATGGCGATCGTCAACTTAATCTTTACAGCTGTTGTTGCTGTTAATAAACTAAAAATAATTGTATTAAACAATAAATTCAATGAAATTGTAATTGTATTAAAAAAGCAAAAAAAAAAAAAAATCCTGTTTAAGTTTTTTTTTTTTTTTTTTTTTACGCATTAAGGCAGCTGAGTCACTGTCCTCAGTGCCCAGAAAAGCGCTGAAATGGAGATGAAGGGGAACCCGTTTTTATTTATTTTTTGGCTTATTTTAACTGGCCCATCCAGTTTTCTGGAGGCCCACCTACAATCAAAATCCTGGCGCTGCTAGTGCTTCGGTCTGATAAGAAATAAAAGACCGCATTCCACATTGGAATTCAACCAAGCCATGTAATAATGTTTAATAACTTTCAAACGGTAGAGCCTGTTCCTTTATAACATAGCCAAAGGTCGGTGTATTTTTGCTTTATACATTTTAGGCTTATTCTCAAATTCAGATTGTGTTGGGGGGGCGGGATTATTAGGCAATTTTAATCGGACAATTTGACCGGAGAGATTTATTTTTGTCGGACATTTCATTTTTTTTCCGGACAATGTCCGGTAATTACCGGACAACGGAAACCCTGATATATATATATATATATATATATATATATATATATATATATATATATATATATATATATATAATATATATATATATAAACTGGTATATCAATTTAAATTGTACTAGTCTGAAGGTTTTTGTAAACTCGTCGGAGAAAGTAACAAGTTCTACATCACATTCAGTACATACATGTATTCCGAAACTGTCACCGTCTCAATACGTAGGCCTGTCTTAATAATACATGTACATATGGTTATCCTTTCAAACAGCATAGAGCAAACGAACAGGAAGGATGTTGAGAGTCTGAAAGATGCTGTAATTTCTTCTCTTCACGTGTCGTCATTTAATCTTTTCATGTTTTTAATCTCCTCTTTACTTCCATTTCCTGACCCTGTTTTGAACCCAAGCCTGTTCCCTAGTTACCTGCCACAAAAGCTCAATAGAAAATACCATCTGAAATGTTCTGGTTACTGAAGTTCACAGGCCATTCCATCTGAGGGCACCTGGCCCTGGCCATTAGAATCGCACTGGGTTTTAAGGTCAAATCGGTGTGCTGCTGTTATTGCATGCTGTATTTCAGGGGATTTGTATGAGGTTGTTTTGTGCAAACCTTGACTTCAGCGAACCGTGAGGTGGCCACTATTGAATCAGATAGACCTGCAGATAAAATGCTATATAAATATAGATTGCCTTGTCATTCAATGGGAACTTAATCCACAACCATGACCTGGAGACAAGCTATTCTCAGAGCACCAGATCTCCTAAGAATGTCGTTGTTTGTCACACAAAGCCGGGTGTGTTAATCCGGATAGATTGCCTCGCTGACTTTAAATCACTTTTGACAAAAAAAAAATCCAAAATCCCCCCCCCCCCAAAAAAAACAAAACAAAACAAAACAAAACAAGGTTGGTTGCTTTGGTGCTGCACAAATAGGAAAGGAATGTGCTACTAAAAAATCCAGAAATTATCAAAAGCATTTAATTAGCAGACAATACAATACAATACAATACATATGTATATGTCCACTGTGAGAGACATAATCTAAAAAGAAAAATCCAGAAATCACAATGTATGATTTTTTAACTATTTATTTGTATGATACAGCTGCAAATAAGTATTTGAACACCTGAGAAAATCAATGTTAATATTTGGTACAGTAGCCTTTGTTTGCAATTACAGAGGTCAAACGTTTCCTGTAGTTTTTCACCAGGTTTGCACACACTGCAGGAGGGATTTTGGCCCACTCCTCCACACAGATCTTCTCTAGATCAGTCAGGTTTCTGGGCTGTCGCTGAGAAACACAGAGTTTGAGCTCCCTCCAGAGATTCTCTATTGGGTTTAGGTCTGGAGACTGGCTAGGCCACGCCAGAACCTTGATATGCTTCTTACAGAGCCACTCCTTGGTTATCCTGGCTGTGTGCTTCGGGTCATTGTCATGTTGGAAGACCCAGCCTCAACCCATCTTCAACGCTCTAACTGAGGGAAGGAGGTTGTTCCCCAAAATCTCGCAATACATGGCCCCGGTCATCCTCTCCTTAATACAGTGCAGTCGCCCTGTCCCATGTGCAGAAAAACACCCCCAAAGCATGATGCTACCACCCCCATGCTTCACAGTAGGGATGGTGTTCTTGGGATGGTACTCATCATTCTTCTTCCTCCAAACACGTTTAGTGGAATTATGACCAAAACGTTCTATTTTGGTCTCATCTGACCACATGACTTTCTCCCATGACTCCTCTGGATCATCCAAATGGTCATTGGCAAACTTAAGGCGGGCCTTGACATGTGCTGGTTTAAGCAGGGGAACCTTCCGTGCCATGCATGATTTCAAACCATGACGTCTAAGTGTATTACCAACAGTAACCTTGGAAACGGTGGTCCCAGCTCTTTTCAGGTCATTGACCAGCTCCTCCAGTGTAGTTCTGGGCTGATTTCTCACCTTTCTTAGGATCATTGAGACCCCACGAGGTGAGACCTTGCATGGAGCCCCAGTCCGAGGGAGATTGACAGTCATGTTTAGCTTCTTCCATTTTCGAATGATTGCTCCAACAGTGGACCTTTTTTCACCAAGCTGCTTGGCAATTTCCCCGTAGCCCTTTCCAGCCTTGTGGAGGTGTACAATTTTGTCTCTAGTGTCTTTGGACAGCTCTTTGGTCTTGGCCATGTTAGTAGTTGTATTCTTACTGATTGTGTGGGGTGGACAGGTGTCTTTATGCAGCTAACGACCTCAAACAGGTGCATCTCATTTAGGATAATAAATGGAGTGGAGGTGGACATTTTAAAGGCAGACTAACAGGTCTTTGAGGGTCAGAATTCTAGCTGATAGACAGGTGGTCAAATACTTATTTGCAGCTGTATACAAAGAGGTTTGTTCGCTATACATCCTCAAGGTGATATAGGATGGACCATTTCTAGGTGATTCAGCCCCGATAAAGGGAGAGCAGAAATGTCAAATGCTGCAATGGATTGTAAGGGAGGCAATTAATTAATTTTTTTTTTTTTTAATTAATTAATTCATATTATTATTTCAGTCACTCACTAGCATGTTGTTAAAGTTCCCACATATTTTTTTTTTCTTACCCTTTCTATTGCTGATAAAAGTATTCGAAGGGTGCTTATGCCTTAAGGCATCAATTAGCATAATACAGTATATTTATTAACTCCTGGTGATCATGAAGTCAAGTCATCTTCATTTATATAGCGCTTTTAACAATGTAGATTGTTTCAAAGCGGCTTTACAGTAACAAACGGATAATTTAAGGTAACAGAGATTGTTTTGGCTTTATAGCGGTTCTTGAATAAAGATATTTTACAGGTAAAGTTAGTTTTGATTGATTCACCTCCGTCGCAAGGATCATTAATTATTAAATTAGAGGCCGCTAAGACAACATCGTTCTCTCTACACAGACTTTAAACACGAACCTGTGAAAAACGCTGATGGCGCTCACGTGCGCATCAAGAATTAATTCTATAGTTATGCGCATTTGAATATATGTGCGCAGGTTTGTAATTCCCTACAAGCCTTAAACTACTTGTCTGGATACAGAATTTTATCACTTAGGGGTGGATACGCGAAACCGAAATTATCCCGACAATGCTTTATCTGTAGAGTGGGAAAGGGATCCTTCATAGGGAGAGACTAGTTGGCACTTGAGCACTGCGCTGTCATCGGGTCCAGGCGAAGGTCCCTCGTCAGATCTGGATACAGCCTGGATCCGGCAGGCTGCAGGAAAACCTTGGGATAAACAAAGACACTAAAATTAGCGTAGATGCCATTCTTCTTTTGATGTAACGAGTACATCAGGATTTATGGGAAGTGTTCCCAGTTCCGGCTGACCTAATATATGCAGCCTAACATTGGATAATTGAAGTCTATAATGTATTATGTGAATGCTAGGTCAAAGAGATGTGTCTTTAATCTAGCTTTGAACTGACAGAGTGTGTCTGCTTCCCGGACAATGGTAGGAAGACTGTTCCAAAGTCGGTGCTAAATATGAGAAGGGTCTACCGCCAGCAGTCGATTTTGATATTCTAGGTATTATTAACTGGCCGGAATTTTGAGTTCGGAATAGACGTGAAGGACTATAATGCGTTAAGAGCTCGCTCAAGTACTGTGGAGCTAAACCATTTAGTGCTTTGTAAGTAATCAGCAATATTTAAAATTGTATACGATGTTTAATAGGGAGCCAATGCAGTGTTGACAGAACTGGGCTAATATGGTCATACTTCCTGGTTCTGGTAAGAACTCGAGCTGCTGCGTTTTGAACTAGCTGTAGTTTGTTTATTAAGCGTGCAGGGCAACCACCCAGTAGAGCATTACAATAATCTAGCCTTGAGGTCATGAACGCATGCACTAATTGTTCCGCATTTGTCAATGAGAGCATATGGCGTAATTTAGATATATTTTTAAGATGGAAAAATGCAGTTTTACAGATACTAGACATGTGACTTTCAAATGAAAGATTGGTATCAAAGAGCATACCCAGGTTCCTAACCGACGACGAAGACTTAACAGAGCAGCCATCAAGTGTTAGACAGTATTCTAGGTTATTACGTGTGGAAGTTTTTTGTCCAATAATTAGAATCTCTGTTTTGAGGTTGTGAGTTGTGAGGATACTGCTTTTTCTAGTATCTTTGACAGAAAAGGCAGATTCGAGATCGGCCTGTAATTGACTAATTTTGTATGATCAAGTTGCATTTTTTTAACAAGCGGTTTAATCATAGCCAGCTTAAAGGTTTTTGGTAGGTATCCTAGAGACAAAGACAAATTAATGATATTAAGAAGAGGATCTATGACATCTGGAAGCATCTCTTTCAGTAGCTTAGTCAGTATAGGGTCTAACATACATGTTGTCGATTTAGATGAGTTAACGAGTTTGCAAAATTCTTCCTCTCCTATAGCAATAAATTAATCAAATTTTTCCTCAGGGAGACTACAATGCACTGCCTGATGCGATACTGTAGTAGACGGTTGCATAGTTATAATTTTGTCCCTGATATTATCAATCTTATAAGTGAAGAAGTTCATAAAGTCATTACTGCTGTGTTGCTTGGAAACTTCTGGGTTTAAAGCTTTTTGTTTTCGTTAGTTTAGCTACTGTTTCAAATAAATACCTAGGATTATGTTTATTTTCTTCTAATAGGGTTGAAAAATAAGCAGATCTAGCAGCTTTTAAAGCCTCGCTGTATGCAGTCGAGCTCTCCTTCCATGAAATGCGAAATACCTCTAGTTTTGTTTTCTTCCAGTTGCGCTCCATTTTTCTGGCTGCTCTCTTAAGGGCCTGAGTGTGCTCGTTGTACCACGGCGTTGGACTATTTTTTTTAATCTGCTTTAAGTGCAACGGAACAACTGTGTCTAAAGTGCTGGAAAAGAGAGAGTTAAAAGTTTCTGTTGCAATATCAAGTTCTTCGAAAGCTATCTGGGATGCTGAGATGATGCAACTGATCAGGAAGATTATTGATAAAGCAAGTTTTAGTGGCAGAAGTGATAGTTCTAACATATTTGTAGGCTTTGCAGCCTTCGCTAAATGTAATTTACATGAGACTAGATAATGATCTGAGATGTCATCGCTCTGCTGCAGAATTTCAACGGCATCAACATCTATTCCATGTGATAATATTAGATCTAGAGTATGATTACGACAATGGGTAGGTCCTGACACGTGTTGTCTAACTCCAATTGAGTTTACAATGTCTTTAAATGCCAATCCCAATGCATCTTTTTCGTTATCTACATGTATATTAAAATCACCAACAATTAGTACTTTATCTGCAGCCAATACTAATTCTGATAGAAAGTCCACAAATTCTTTGATAAAGCCTGTATGGTGCCCTGGTGGCCTGTATACAGTAGCCAGCACAAATCTCAAACGTGATTTATCGTTTACACTATATATTTTTACATTAAGCACCAACACTTCAAAATAATTATATTTAAAACTAGATTTCTTAGTGGTTTTGAAAATATTACTATAGATTACAGCAACTCCTCCCCCTTTGCGTTTCAGACGAGGTTCATGTTTATAACTGTAATCTTGTGGGGTGGACTCATTTAAAGTAATGTAATCGTTTGGTTTTAGCCAGGTTTCTGTCAAACACAGCACATCTAGGTTGTAATCTGAAATCATATCATTAACAATGAGTGATTTTGGAGTAAGCGATTGAATATTCAGCAACCCAAGCTTTATCATTTGCTCATCTGTATTATATCTGTTTTTTATTTGTTGAACATCAATTAAATGTTTAACCTTAGATGGGTTTAGACGTTTTTGGGATTTCCAAATTCAGGGAACAGACACAGTCTCTATATGATGATATCTAGGTGAAAGAGGCTCTATGTGATGGGATTTATCTTACCTTGGTGACGTGAGACAGTAGACTTGTTTGATATGCGCCTTGCCTCGCCTGAAATGTATGCGAGAGTAGGCGGCTGCAGTGAGGGGAGGAGTGAAAAAAGCGCAGGCAAGCCGGACAGTTCTCTCTTCTCGCAGTGGATCTGACACCTGTGAGATCAAAGATGGATATCGCGGGATTCACGCTCGTGTACAGTGTTGCTAATAAACTGGATGTAATTCAAGTTCTGTTGCTTTTATATGAAAATAAATAAAATGAACAAGACACCCAAAGTACTTGTTATTTAATTCCATACCAAATACATGTTTATCAATATTTTTTTTCTTTACAGACATATGTGTTTTTATTTATTTTATTTATTTTATAAAAATTAAATTGCATAACCCAAAGAGATCGCACTGTCAGATAGTTTGGGAATATTCACACATAACATATACACATAAAACATGATATTAGAGTTTTAAAATCAAAACATTTTAAAAGAGAACAATACATCACTGGTTGGTTGTTTAAACCAATGAGCATTAAGCTGTGTCGTCAGCAAGTCGTTTCCCATCGTGCTTTTGATCAGCGCAGTCGGTGGAGAGCAACTGCGCTCGACTGCAGAATCCGACACGTGCGCCTTGCGCTCGCGAGAGTTTTTTGACATACGTCAGCATGACATCAGAGCAAGGAGGACCACACTCGGACACATTTCTAACCGGCATGCATCTCGCGTTGATCACCGGTGATCGGTTCTGCGCAGACTTTGCTCATCTCAAACAAGCCTACTGTCACGTTTTGGGTTTGTTCATGTCATGTTGTCTGTCATGTGATTCCCTGTTTGTCATGTGATCCTGCCATGTGTCTTGTCATTGGTTAATTGTCTGATCATTGTTCACAGGTGTCCCTTGTCTTGTCATTAGTCTGTGTATTTAAGCCCTCATGTTTGCCATGTGTCTTTGTCAAGTATTGTTCCCTGTAACCACTGTTTGTGAGTCATGTTCATGTTCATGTTCATGTTCATGTTCATGTTCATGTTCATGTTCTGAGTTTTCATGCCACGCCATGTTTTTGTTTCATGTTTGGTTTTGTTTATAATAAACTGCACTTGGGTTCTCATCTTTCAACTTGCCTCCAGTGGATCCCTCTTTACAGAATAATTGACCTCAAACCATGAACCCAGCAGTTGACCTTCTTCGTCTTCGTCAGGACAGCCAGACCATAGAGGATTATGTCAAGGACTTTTGCGGACTCAGTCACCTGGTAAAATTTAACGATGTGGCTCTCAAGGACATTTTTTGTTTTGAGCTAAACGATCCGGTGCGGTCCCAATTGCCAGGGGGAAAAATTCATTTTTCCCTGGCCCAGTATACTGACTATGCACTTTTATTAAGTGGCTCAACTTTTACTGTGGGTTTGGCAGACGAGGAACACCGCAATCCCACAGTATCCTCTAAGCCTGAACCACTTCACGTCATGCCTGCCAAGCCTGAGCCACTTCACGTCATACCTGCCAACCCTGAACCGCTTCACGTCATGCCTGCCAAGCCTGAGTCTCTTCACGTCATGCCTGCCAAGCCTGAGCGGCTTCACGTCATGCCTGCCAAGCCTGAACCGCTTCACGTCATGCCTGCCAAGCCTGAGTCTCTTCACGTCATGCCTGCCAAGCCTGAACCACTTCACGTCATGCCTGCCAAGCCTGAGCCTCTTCACATCATGCCTGCCAAGCCTGAGCCTCTTCACGTCATGCCTTCCAAGCCTGAGCCTCTTCACGTCATGCCTGCCAAGTCTGAGCCACTTCACGTCATGCCTGCCAAGCCTGAGCCTCTTCACGTCATGCCTGCCAAGCCTGAGCCTCTTCACGTCATGCCTTCCAAGCCTGAGCCACTTCACGTCATGCCTGCCAAGTCTGAGCCAATTCACGTCATGCCTGCCAAGCCTGAATCTCTTCACGTCATGCCTGCTAAGCCTGAATCTCTTGACGTCATGTCTGCCATGTCTGAGTCTCTTCACGTCATGCCTGCCAAGTCTGAGTCTGTTCACACCACGTCTGCCGCCGAGCCAGTGTCTCCTGACAAGATGGCCACCGCCGAGCCAGTGTCTCCGGACAAGATGGCTGCCGCCACACCTGAACCTGAGCCCTCAGCAGAGATGGCCGCCGCCACGCCTGAACCTGAGCCCTCAGCAGAGATGGCCACCGCCATGCCTGAACCTGAGCTCTCAGCAGAGATGGCCGCCGCCACGCCTGAACCTGAGCCCTCAGCAGAGATGGCCGCCGCCACGCCTGAACCTGAGCCCTCAGCAGAGATGGCCACCGCCATGCCTGAACCTGAGCTCTCAGCAGAGATGGCCGCCGCCACGCCTGAACCTGAGCCCTCAGCAAAGATGGCCACCGCCACGCCTGAACTTGAGCCCTCGGCAAAGATGGCTGCCACTAATCCTGAGTCCTCAGTGATGGCTACACTAACCATTATGGCCACAGCCATATGGTGTGTGTGGTCGGTGCACACATTTGAAGTTCACGTCATGCCTGCCGATCCAGAGACTGTTCATGTCACGTCTACTGACCCAGAGACTGTTCATGCCACGCCTGCCGATCCAGAGTCTGTTCACGTCACGTCTGCTGAGCCTGTTCACGTCACTTCTGCCGAGCTAGAGACTGTTCACCTCACGTCTGCCGAGCCAGAGACAGTTCACGTCACATCTGCTGAGACTTTTCACATCATTTCTGTTCCTGAGCCGTTGTCTGTTCCAGCCCATAACCCCATAGCTGTCCCTAAGAAACTTTTTTTGGGGGGGGCAGTAGGGTCCTTGATAGGACCATGGAGGTCACGCCGCCATGGTCCCCTGAACTGTCTGGTCCACCCTGGCCACCTGAACTGTCTGGTCCACCTTGGCCACCTGAACTGTCAGGTCCGCCCTGGCCACCTGAACTGTCAGGTCCTGAACTGTCTGGTCCACCTTGGCCACCTGAACTGTCAGGTCCGCCCGCCACCGCTCCACCACCCTCATTGAACATTTTTTTTTTTGTTGTTTGGGTGTCGGGAGCCACCCTTAGAGGGGGGGTTTCCATGTCTGTCATGTGATTCCCTGTTTGTCATGTGATCCTGCCATGTGTCTTGTCATTGGTTAATTGTCTGATCATTGTTCACAGATGTCCCTTGTCTTGTCATTAGTCTGTGTATTTAAGCCCTCATGTTTGCCATGTGTCTTTGTCAAGTATTGTTCCCTGTAACCACTGTTTGTGAGTCCTGTTTATGTTCATGTCTTGTTTTGAGTTTTCATGCCACGCCATGTTTTTGTTTCATGTTTGGTTTTGTTTATAATAAACTGCACTTGGGTTCTCAACTTGCCTCCAGTGGATCCCTCTTTACAGACTGCTAGCAGACAGTCGGTTAAGCTAGTCTGTCTGCTTCCTGAGCTGGGCACCAATTTGTCATGTTTTATCTCTAAGACTGAGCCAAATTACTAGAGAGAAGAGCAGGACCATCCCAGGAGGGATGAATACCATCTCTTTTCAACAGGTCAGTTCTGCCCCAAAAACTTTTCCAATTGTCTATGAATTCTATATTTAGCGGACACCACCTCGACAGCCAGCCATTGAGTGAACACAATCTTCTAACTATCTCATCACTCCTGCGAACAGGAAGGGGGCCAGAGCAAATTACAGTGCTTGACATCGTACTTGCAAGTTCACACACCTCTTTAAAGGGATAGTTCACTTTGAAATTAATTTTTGATATGTTTTAGCTTACCTCAAGGGCATCCAAGATGTAGGTGTCTTTGTTTCCGCAGTAGTTTCAATTTTGATATTTTTAGGTCAAACCGTTCTTGTCTGTCAGTCATATAATGCAGGTCGATGGTCACTGTCTCAAAACACATGCACAGAGTCCAAATTAAAACAATTCCCCATCGTCCAAATGAAACAATTCCCCATCATAAGTACACATTGATGGCCTAAGACACGAAACGAGCGGTTTGTGTGAGAAAACGAACAGTATTTGTATCGTTGTTATCTCTTGAAAACAGCACACGTCCAAATGATCTGAGGGCGCGGGCGGGTATAGATATATACATAGATGTCGCCTCGGCTACTGCAGTTCATTGGAACGTAACCGTAGCCAAGCGACATCTAGTGCAGTGGTTCCCAAACCTGTCCTGCCGGCACCCCAACACTGCACGTTTTCTTTGTCTCCCTAATCAAACACACCTGATTCAACTCATCAGCTCATTATCACATGGGTTAATGAGCTGATGAGTTGAATCAGGTGTGTTTTATTAGTGAGACAAAGAAAATGTGCAGTGTTGGGGTGCCGGCAGGACAGGTTTGGGAACCACTGATCTAGTGTATATATCTATACCCGCCCGCGGGCGGGTATAGATGTATACACTAGATGTCGCCTTCGCTACTGCAGTTCATTGGAACGAAACCGTAGCCAAGGCGACATCTATGTATATATCTATACCCGCCCGCGCCGTCAGATCATTTGGACGTGTGCTGTTTTCAAGAGATAACAACGATATAAATACTGTTCGTTTTCTCACACAAACCGCTCGTTTCGTGTCTTAGGCCATCAATGTGTACTTATGATGGGGAATTGTTTCATTTGGACGATGGGGAATTGTTTTAATTTGGACTCTGTGCTTGTGTTTTGAGACAGTGACCATCGACCTGCATTATATGACTGACAGACAAGAACGGTTTGACCTAAAAATATCAAAATTGAAACTACTGCGGAAACAAAGACACCTACATCTTGGATGCCCTTGAGGTAAGCTAAAACATATCAAAAATTAATTTCAAAGTGAACTATCCCTTTAATGTTAATTTTGGTGATCTCCAACTGGCGGAGTCGAACATCATTAGTGTCAACGTGAATAATAATTTTAGAGAATTTACGATTAGCATTAGCCAGCACTTTTAAATTTGCTTTGATGTCAGGCACTCTGGCTCCCGGCAAACATGTGACTATGGTGGCTGGTGTCTCTATTTTCATGTTCCGTGTAATAGAATCACCAATAACTAGGGCATATTCAACAGAATTCTCAGTGGGTGTTTCACTGAGGGGGGCAAATCGATTTGTTATGGTAATCGGAACGGAAGAGCGTTTTTTTGATCCGTGACTACAACGCCTCTCTGTCACCCATTTGCCCTGCTGCACGGGCTCTAATTCAGCCGGAACCGAATTGTGTAAATGGTTCACTAGGCTAGGCGCATCCAAAATAGTATCTAAAGTATCTAAAGCACTCTTACTATCCTCAATTAAAGTTTGGATGTGTGTCTCTAGTTCTGAAATCTTCTCCGTCAGCCTGACTGTCTCCCTGCATTTATCACATATAAATCCTATATTGCCGACAGAGAAGGCTATGCTAAACATGTGACATGAAGTGCAAGTGATAATAACAAGAGAAGTCATTACTCACCGTGTTTGTTGACTGATTCTTACTCACCTGGGCTTTTGATGAACTCAAAGGCGCGGCGCGCGAGAGAGAAATAAATAAATAACTGAGTGCACGGGTGGCGCGTTAACAGGCTAGCGAATTACTAGCGTGTTGTGCTAGTAGTAACGGAAGCTAGCGATGTCAGGGTAATGTGTGATGTTGGGTAAGCTGTATTTAGTAGTATAAACAACTAAAAATTATAGTAAATAATGGTTCAAAACAGAAAGAAATACGAAGCTAATACGAGGCTTAGAAGAAGCATACAGCCACAAACCAACTCACAGCAGCAGCAGTCACAGCGAGGCAGTACATATATACATGTTATTTCATGTTTCTGAAGGTCAATAAAAATAAATAAATAAATAAAAATATCTGTGACTTGTATGTGATGTAGTTTCAGTTGGTTATAAATTGTAATAGAAATCTGTAAACAATCGAAAACTTAAAGACAAAACAAGCAGTGTGGTGTAAAAAACTGTCTCCCTTCCCGCGTGCCCCTTGCCACATCACTTCCTGTTTAAGATGGCTACCTTCAGGAAATCCCTAAAAGGGGTGCAATTCTTTCCCTTTACCACAGGGGGAGTACAGAAAAATAGTTACATACAGCCATGACATTGAGTAACATTACTGAGTAACAGACCCACATTCCGGCCCCTTAATTGACGATGTTAAGGCAATTAAATATAAAATATACATATATTGAGGAGCCATGTAAATACATAATACAATGTACCTCAAGATTTTTAAAACTGTTCACGCACAAAAAAAGGTGTCCAAAATAGTCCAATGGAGAAACAAAAAAAGAAAAAAAAATTAAAAATAGTCCAATGGAAAATCAATGAAAAAGGTTCAAAATATGTCAAAAAAATAAATAAAAAAAAATAGCAATATCTTCATCAAAAGAGATTGTCAACTGTACAAACAACTGAAGTTACTGTTAGGGTTACTCTTGAAGAAGACATAGCTTATTAATAGGTATTTCCAGTATGTTGGACTTTGTTTCAACCATGACACGACGAACATGTCCTCTTTTTTCAGGCAAGGTCTTCGTGATCCGTCCGATAGGCCAAGAGTTCCTGGGTGATGTATTGTCCACTATAAGAACTACGGGATGTCTCCCGGCCAGGGTTATTATAGTTTTGCATTTTTCATTAGTTTTTATTTTTATTTCGTTTTGACTTTTCGTTTTCAAATTCAGTTTAGTTTTAATTAGTTTTTAAAGTGGGTTTGCTAGTTTAGTTTATTTTTTATTTTTTTTAAATCCTTAGTTTTAGTTTAGTTTTTATTAGTTTTAGTGTTAGTTTTAGTCTTTTTTTGTAATTTGGGTTATTTGTCAGGGGCAAGATTCAAAAAGGTCAGAAAAAGTATTGTGTAATAATAACTCAACAAAAACATCATACAATTTTAGAAAAAAATTCACACCCCATTGAAATTCCTTTACCTCTTACAAAATCCACACGCTGTACCAGAAATCTACACATCTTCTATACAGAATTCACACCCTACAGCTGTATAATTTTCACACCCTATACTAAATTTACCCTATACAGTCAATAGCCTACTCATCTGGACTGAAGCAGCAAACATTTAGTGTAAAAGTAAAAAAATGACATAACATTATTTAATATTTGAATCACAGCTTATATAGTGTTTTGACACCGACAACCACAACCAAAAAGTGCATTTTACCTTAAACTTGCGACTAGTTAACTTTCTAAAGAAGGCGCAATTGCTTCTCGGGTCGACATTAACACTGACGAAATTATATTCAGAATTTAAAATATTTTTATACCACTTTTTAATGTGTGATTGTGTAAAGGTGTTCACGAGATACTTGCTTTCAACGTCGAACGAACACTCGTTCTCATGGAGACGCGATGTGTACGGAGGGGAGGGGCTGTGTGTGTGTGTGTGTGTGTGTGCGTGTGTGCGTGTGTGCGCGTGCATGTGAGAGACGCATGAGTGACAGAGGGTGCTTCTCAATTCTTATTTGTGCATCCTCGTTTCCTTTCCTCGCTTCCTTTCCTCGCGTCTCAGCTCCGCCCCCTGTAGGATGCGAGGAAAGGCTGCAAGGAAAAGACGCGAGGACGGAGGAATCGAATGAAAGCTTTTTTTATACATTGGAATACTTGATCACTTGAGCGTCACTTCACCGCGTCATCAGCAGGATCTGCCCTTATGTTCTTGAAGTTTGTTTATTTAAGAAATTCATAATAAATATTAATAAAGCAAGATACCCTGTTGAAATATGTGAGTTGTGTGGTTTATATAAACTGCAAAGATAAAGTATAAATCAAAATGATTGTGACCGATGTGAAGGGGGAGGAGAATTTATACGTGCATCACGTTTTAGTCAATACAACTCTTCCGCATAGGATACACCTGTGTATCCTCGCTCATGACTCCTCTAGAAGCCTCTTCACTCCTCGATCCTCGACTCCTCGTGGTGCAATTAGAGAACTGAGATGTCCTCAAAGGACGGAGGAGAGAGGAGACGAGGAGGGATATTGAGAAGCACCCAGAGAGACGGAGGGAGAGCAGGGAAAGGAAATGCAGCTGAACGAATACGCTGCGTGATTTAAATAGCGTTAAAAAATGAAAGACCTTGACAAAGACGAAAACTAAGGACATTTACTCTATAATTTTATTTTATTTTAGTTAGTTTTGCCAAACACACATTACAGTTTAGTTAGTTATCGTTTTTTGTAATACCTCGTTTTTATTTTTATTTCAGTTAACGACAATGTTTTTTCCCACCTAGTTTTCGTTTTTTCGTTCGTTTTCGTTAAGGATTATAACTTTGCTCCCGGCTTAAGATTTTTTCTCACTTCATGCCATTTCTGCCTTTCTTGCATCAGTGGCAGGTACTCTCATGTCCATCTCTTACAAAATAGATCACTGATATACTGGACTTGTCTCCATCTCCGTCTTGAATACAAGTCATTTTTTATGAACAGTCCAGGTGGCAGGATAGGTTTTCCTTTCTGCAGTAGGAGATGATTAGATGTAAGAGGCTCGGGATCAGTGATATCATCAGATATGGTGGTAATAGGGCGATCATTGACTATAGCCTCTACCTCACAGAGTGCTGTCTGTAGTCCCTCTTCATCTAAGGCTTGTTGTTTTAGGACGGAATACAGAGACTTAATGATGCGGACAATCCTTTCCCATGCGCCTCCGTGATGAGCTCCTGAGGGAGGATTGAAACTCCATTTGATTCCCTCGTTCAGCATTGCATGTTTGATCTTGCTGTTATCCAGCTGAGCGAGACAATCTCTAAGCTCTCGTTTGGATTCTACATAATTAGTTCTTTTGTCTGATATAATTTCTTGAACTTGACCTCTTCTACATATGAACCTTCTTAAGGCCAAAATGCAGGAATCTGTCTCCAATGAATAGGCCATTTCAAGATGGATTGCACCTTATCTCTTTACCAGGCTCCGGCCCCTTTTTACCTCAACTGGACCAAAATAATATGTACCTACGCATGTAAATGGAGGGGAGTCACAAGCTAGAAGACTTAGAGGAAGATCTGCCATTTTTTGCTCCATTACTGGTGCATTCCAACGTCTGCATGGCAGGCAGTTCCTGACTAGCTTCCGAGCAGCAGAATTGGCATAAACTATCCAGTATCTCTGGCGAAGCTTAAAAGTATCTGATTTTTTTCCCACAATGATCTGCTGATTGATGAATATGGTCTAAAGGTAATGTGGACAGATAACTGCTCTTTGGCAAAATGACTTGTTTCAAAACAAAATGTTTCAAATCTTCATGCATTGACATTTTATGCAGCCTCCCTCCAACTCTTAAGATACCATCCATCAGAAAAGGTTGAGTTTGTAGATACTGCTGGTATGTCGTTTTCTCAGAGAAATAATTTCTGGTTGAAATGCCTGTTGCTGGATGAAGCCTACTAACACCTTCTCTGCTTGTTTAAGATCCTCCACTGAAAGCTCTTTATCTCCAAATTGAGTTTTGATTTCAGCTTTTCTGTCATTGGACCTGGCCGAATAATGAGGATCAGTGCTTTATAGATGAAGAATTGAGTGAGCATCGTTTTAAAATTCAGGATCCATGCAGTAGCCCTTTTAAGACTATTCTAAGAAGGTAAGTGCTTGATGAATTTGTTAACAGTATCAGAGCCTCCTGTTAAAACTGTAGCGAAAGCCATAGCCTTTTTCTTTATCTCGGAGTCGTCACAAGATATGGTAATTTGCTCCTCCAGAAAGCAAAGCCAGTTTGATTCAGGTAGTGAAAGGAATTCTGGACCATTCAACCATCTTTCTGAACCAAGGAAGAAATCGATCATAAAACCACTGGGATTTCTCAGACAAATTGCGTATTTTGCAGACTCTATTTGCAACATATGTTTTGAATCGTGTTGTGTCATTAAAGATGTATTTTAAGACAGATGTGCTATCTGTCCAGAAAACGGATTATGTGAGTGGAATTTCAATCTCTCTCTTGAGCATCCTGTCAACACATGTAGCAAGGACAGCGGCTGCCAACTCAAGCCTGGGGATAGTTACAGGTTTTAATAGAGCAAGTCTGGCCTTGCCCAATACAAAGACAACATGAACATCACCACTGATGTTGGTAAGTCGCAGGTAACTAGCAATACCATACCCTGATTCACTTGCATCACTAAGGTGATGTAGCTGAGCAGTTTTTATTTTGCCGTAATTTGCTGGTTTGAAACATCTGCGAATGCTTAGATTGTTAAGTTTGTCCAAACCCTCAAGCCATGCCCCCCAGTATTTTGTTAACTTGTCTGGAATCTTATCATCCCAACCACAGCTGACTCTGCAAAGTTCCTGTTGGATTCTTTTTGCAGGAAGAATCAATGGGGCAAGAAACCCAATCGGATCATAGATGGAATTCGCAGCGGAAAGAATAGTCCTCTTGGTGGACTGTTACTCCTTTAAGTTAACCTTAAAGAAAAAGGAGTCTGTTTCAGTGCTCAACTGAATTCTGAGAGCTCTTTCCACAGGGAGTTTATCTATATCAAAATCTAACTTCTTCACATCTTTGGCCTTCTCCTCTACTGGAATTGAAGCTAGGACAGAGCGACTATTACTTGTCCCCTTCATCAGTCTAAATCCGCCGGTGGCGCAGACCGCTCTTAAGTCTCGAATCAGGGCATTGGCTGCATCCTCATTGGGGAGGTAAGTTAGTCGTTACCATAGAAGTTCCTTTGAATGGTATTAATGGTGTCCTGGCCACATTCCACCCATTGGCCCTTACCAATCATGGGCTCCTAATAATCCCCTTACATTGAATTGGCTCTATCACTCTCTCTCCTCTCTCCACCTATAGCTGGTGTGTGGTGAGCGCACTGGCGCCGTTGTACTGTGGCTGCCGTCGAATCATCCAAGTGGATGCTGCACACTGGTGGTGGTTGAGGAGAGATCCCTTGATATGATTGTAAAAGCGCTTTGGGTGTACAGTAGTACATATGAAAGCGCTATATAAAATGCCTCATTCTATTCATTCTATTCTATTAAGAAGCTCTTTACCAACGCTGCCCTCGTTGTCCTCTGCCGTTTTCTTGAGTTCATAGGTGAAGAGACGGCAACGAAGAGGTGAACTAACATCCGATACTCTGCCAGTGGTTGGCTAATGTCACCATTAAGCCACCATAAGAACCGCAGAAAGTCAACATCCTCAGGTGTGACCTTAACCATATGAAACATTCCTTCGATATCCGCCATGACTGCCACGGGTTCTTGACGGAATCGAAGGATAAATCAGGTCCCTGTAGAAGCTCTTTATTTAAGGATGTGCCTTGAAATGAGGACCCACAATCAAATACAACCCTAATTTTATTTTTCCTCTTGTGGTACAAGGCGTGATGGGGTATGTACCATACTCTTCCGAATTTTCCTGACATCCTTTTCGGCATACCTTTTCTCCAAGAGGTCAACCATACATTTCTTGTAATCAGCAAATAACTTGTCATCCCTTTGGAATCTCTTCATGAGGGTATTAGCTTGCTGCTCAGCTATCATTATATTATTAGGCAGATGAACCTTCTCTTGACGGAATGGAAGTCAAAGTTGATAGTGACCATTTGGTTTAACAACAGAGTCTGCTGCAATTTTGAGGAACATCCTGTCCTCAGCTGAATACTCGGGCTTCTCATCACATGCCTTTTCAGGAAAATCATGATTTAGCTTACTCAGGAAAAGCTCTTCCACGCTTTTAAATCCTATTACAGTACGCCTTTAGTCATTCATTTCTGCTTATAGATGGGCTTCTGCCCAATGGTCCATTAATAAGTCATCCTAATTGAGTTGAGACTGCATAGGGTCCATCTCCTTGACTATTAATGACCCTCCATAGCTCTATAAGCTTTGGAGCATTAACTCCAATCAACAGACTGACTTCCGCTTCAATGGTATTCAAACTGACTTCTTTGAGATATGGCCAGTGCTGAATGTCCTCTTGAGTAGGAATGTTCTCTTTACCAACTGGTATAGAAGATTGAGTAAAAACCTCTGGCAGGGGCAAAACGTTGTTACTGTCGAGGCTACTTACTTCCAACCCATCCAATCTGTATGTACATATTGGTCTTTCTTGTCCCATAGTCCTGAGTAAAACTTCTGTTCTCCTTCCTCTCACATGCAGCTTTTCCGTTAGATTTTCTGTACAGAAAGTTGTGGAACTTCCAGGATCAAGAAAAGCATAATTTTGTATTATGTTATGCCCGTTGCAGGCCTAAATCTTCACTGGCAAAATAGCAAGTTTGTAATCTAAAGAACCAACCTCTGTCTGTTCTGCTAACACCATGGCAATTGTAATTAAATTACTGCCACCTTTATCCTTCTGGGAAGTGTGTTGCTCTTTGGGGGGCATGCTTTCAACATGGAGAATTGTTGGGTGCCTTTTGTGACAAGTCTTACAATCCAGAAGTTTTCTACACACTTTGCTCATATGCCTCTTTAGAAGACATGCAAAGCATAGTCCTTTTCCATTTAGAAAATCGACCTTCTCTCCATGAGGCTTTAACGCTATCTGACGACATGCTTCCAATGCATGATTGCCAGAACAGAACAAGCAGGGAGCCTGTAATGCAACACCTGTAGCCTCATGACTCTTTATTTCTTTCGTACTAGATATCAATGGTGATATGGAAGTAGCAAAGCTTTGTAGCCATTTTAGAATCAAACCAGTCAATGCGCTAATTTTCTCAGCTATCATCAGATAGTTGTTCTTGCACGAGCCTATGAGCAGTCTTAAATTCTCCAAGTGACATAAAGAATGCCTCTGCACTTCTTTTTATTGATTCCACATCACCACCATCAGCAAGCAATGCCTTTATTTCATTCATCCTATGTGTGCACACACCAAGCCTTCCCCTACGCATAGAACTGAGGGATGCAATGCTTTGTTCAACCTCATCCTTTTCATTTTTGGACATTTCATCAGCCATATTTGACACAAACAAGCACAATCAAGTATCCAGCTTCCCGTAGAATCAACAGGCCACAATGTACACATAAGCATCTCCTACTGAAGAAAGGAAAACCTATTCTGCCACCTGGACTGTTCATAAAAAATACTTGTATTCAAGACGGAGATGGAGACAAGTCCAGTATATCAGTGATCTATTTTGGAAGAGATCTATTTCCTGAAGGTAGCCATCTTAAACAGGAAGTGATGTGGCAAGGGGCACGGGGAAAGGGAGACAGTTTTTTGACTTAATGTAGTTCCTTTCCTTCTTTAGCCACTTCCGTAAGGGAAAGTATCTTTGACGCTACAAACATGTTTTAGCAAGACTTGAACTTTATTGTAACAAAAAGGTGAAAACTTAAAGACAAAACTCTCCTTCCAAAACAAGCATGTAATGTAGGTCAAAAAACTGTCTCCCTTCCCGTGTGCCCCTTGCCACATCACTTCCTGATTAAGATGGCTACCTCCAGGAAATCCCCAAAAGGGGTGCAATTTTTATCCTTTGCCACAGGGGGGAGTACAGAAAAATAGTTACATACAGCCATGACATTGAGTAACATTATTAATATTATTGGTTTTATTGTATTTATAATAAATGGTATTAATTAAACATGCCTAATGAAATTTTATTTAACCCACTTTATGCATGTTCTTAATTTCCACATCATTAAATATAAATACGTATATGAAATTAATTAAAATTGGCTCTCTTCTGTTGCATAATTCAACTAATAAATTTAAGATTGGTAATAGCAATTTTGTTAACACTTCATTTTACAGTCCTTGTTGCATATGTTACTTACTGTAGTCATAATAGTAAATTATTCAATTCAATTCAATTCAAATTTATTTGTATAGTGCTTTTCACAATACATATTGTCTCAAAGCAGCTTTACAGAGAATGCATTTCAGAAATGTACATAGAAAAATACAGTTAGTTAATCATGTATTAATTTAGGGCATAACATATCGCCAGCGTTGAGTCGTCTCTTCACAGGCGTCGAGTCGTCTCTTCATGGGTGTTGGGGCATCTGAAGGTTCCATGTGAGGCTGGATACAAACTGGAACTGACAAACTCTATTTACCTCGGGACTAGCGTCCCAAGATAACGACAGAAAAGCAGATGGGAAATAATTAGCATAGCTGCTGTTCATAATATTAATGCATTAATGCACAGCGAGTCTGAGCCTCGAACAATATCAGGAAGGCCATTCCACAGTTTAGGAGCTGAATGTGAAAACGTCCTCCCTCCTTTAGTGGACTTAGATGTCCTAGGAATGACCAGAAGCCTCGAATTTAGTGATCTTAAAGAGCGCAATGGATTGTAGGGCGATAGAAGTTCTGTTAACTGTATACCCAGGAGCTAAACCATTTAGGACTTTATCCGCCTTATTCTGCTCAGTCTAAACAATGCACGCTGCCATGACGACGACTCCGGTTGTCTACTTCCGGTTCGTAGCGCTTGACCTGTACTAGCAGCGAGAGAATGAGTTCAAGCTCGTCATGTGCTGTTGTTGTTTGTTTTAACAATTCAAAGAAGATTTCAAACTTATTGTTCAATTGTCAAACTTATTGTTCTTTTGTAACAATTCAGTTTATTGTTCAAACTGAATTGTTAAAACAACCAACAACAGCACATGACGAGCTTGAACTCATTCTCTCGCTGCTAGTACAGGTCAAGCGCTACGAACCGGAAGTAGGCAACCAGAGTCGTCGTCATGGCAGCGCGAATTGTTTAGAGCAGAATAAGGTGGATAGGTCAGTAGTAATACTTTGTAATTTATACGGAACTTCATAGGTAACCAGTGTAGAGATGATAGAATTGGTGTTATATGATCATATTTCCTTGACCTAGTAAGAACTCTAGCAGCTGCATTTTGGACTAACTGTAGCTTGTTTATTGAGGATGCAGGACAACCAGCTAATAAAGCATTACAGTAATCTAGTCTCGAGGTCATGAATGCATGAACTAACTTTTCTGCATCAGAAACAGATAGCATGTTACGTAGCTTAGCAATGTTTCTAAGGTGGAAAAAGGCTGTTCTTGTAACATATGAAATATGGTTTTCGAAAGACAAGTTGCGGTCTAATATAACACCCAGGTCTTTTACTGTAGTGGATAAAGTAACAGGACATCCTTCTAAATTAAAGCTGTATTGTAAGAGGTTTTGTGGGCAGTTTTTTGGGCCAATAAGTAATACCTCCGTTTTATCTGAATTTAATAGCAGAAAATTACACGTCATCCAGTATTTTATATCTTTAACACTCTGTCAATTTAGACAATTTAGTGTTTTCATCTGGTCGTGATGAAATATATAATTGAGTGTCATCAGCATAACAGTGGAAATTAATTCCATGTTTTCTTATAATATTACCAAGTGGCAGCATATATATTGATGTAGCAGGAAGGGTTATGACCCCTCCTACTTGTTATGGTTTGGCCAATGGCCTGGCATCCGGTGCGTATAAGAGCATGAGTTACCAGTTCCTTAGTGTGCGTCACTATCCGGGGCCGTGACGTTACCCATGCGCCCTGCTGCGTTTTGTTGGAGTGCAGTGTCAGGTGTTGCTCGTAAAAAGATCGCTGAAGCTGCTTATTCACTGTCAGTGCTGTTTGCCAGTCTGTGTGCTTTCTGGAGAGTTTAGTATGGACATTTGAGACAGGTAAGGGAGGCATTTGTATGCGACTGTGTCTTGTAAATGAAGTTTTGCTTTGGCTGAGCGGGTAATCTGACTAATCTCTGTTTAACGTAGTGTAAGACCTATCTGCGCTTTCTGCCAACGAGTTTGTCGGAGACATTTGACTCCATCTACCGCATAGTTCGGGGATAGTAATCCCGGGACAGCATGCTTTGTGAGTATACTGCTTGAGCGTGAAGCCAAGGGAGAGGGAATCGCGGTATAACACCTTTTTGTTTTGTTTTTAGGCACGCGATAAGGACAGTAGCGGCGTCCTGCATGAGAATTATCTGCCCGTTGCTTCCTCATAAACTGCTGTTTGCTCTGCTCCTCATCGGCTGCTGTTCTGTTTTATCTGTTTTGTGTTTTGTTTTGTGTTTTGTTTTGTGTTCCGTCTCGAGGGAACCATCTCGAGTGAACCGACTCGAGTGAACCGACTCGAGTGAACTGACGCCACGGTCTCGAGTGAACCGTCTCGAGTGACTCGTCTTGAGTGAACTGTCTCGAGTGAATCGTCTGGAGTGAACAGTCTCGAGTGAATCGTCTTGAGTGAACTGTCTCGAGTGAATCGTCTTGAGTGAACTGTTTTCAGTAAATTCTGTTCTCAGTGATATGTTTGAGTTTCTTCTCGTTGTTTTTCCTGTTTATTTCTTTAATTGATTTATCTTTTTTGAATTTGTATGTTTATTTTGGTTTGATTATTCTATTAGTGAATTATCATTTTGTTCTTTTTGCATATCACTGTTTGATGTCTTTTTCTTTTGTTTGTTGGCAGGGCCTGGGCACCCGGGGGCAGACGAGTGACCATTTAGGTGGTGACGTCCTCACTGTGTGTCGTGGTCTTCTCTGACATGAGTCGTTGAGTGTGTATTAGTGTGTGTGCACTGTGTATAGAGTAATTTTCATAAGGGTGATATCTCGAGACTGCCTCTACGGGTAAGCCCAGGTTCCTCTGCTGCCAACGATAGAATTAAACAATTGAGATGAGTGTGATTGCTGGTCAATGCCTATTTTAACTATGAATGTTGCTTAAATAAAATACTTTTGTACGATTACTTATGTCTCTGACTCAACGGTGATTGGGACCTGTGTGTGCCTTAGCTTAGAGGTTATATTAAATTCTTGGGGTGAAATTCCCCAGGTGGCGTAGTCGGAAATTACAGCAATTTGAGTCAAACCACGCCCGCTCTGCCACATTGAGAATAGCAGAGGGCCTAACACAGATCCTTGCGGAACTCCATAGTTTACTGACGTTATCTTCGATTTTTCCCCATTTAAACAGACAAAATGGTAGCGGTCTGATAAGTACGATCTAAACCAGCTTAATGCTTTTCCATGAACACCAGTGTAGTTTTGTAGTCGATCTAAGAGTATTTTGTGATCTATAGTGTCGAATGCAGCGCTAAGATTGAGTAAAACTAGTATTGAGATACAGCCTTGGTCAGAAGCTAGAAGTAAATCATTTGTAATTTTAACGAGCGCAGTTTCTGTGCTATGATGAGGCCTGAATCCTGACTGAAATTTTTCATAGATATAATTTTCTTGCAAGAAAGAGCACAATTGAGCGGACACAACTTTTCTAGTATTTTAGACACAAATGGAAGATTTGAAATGGGTCTGTAATTTGCTAGGTTATTATGATCTAATTGTGGTTTCTTAATGAGAGGTTTTATAACTGCCAACTTGAATATTCTTGGAACATAAGATAAAGACGAGTTAATAATATTGAGAAGAGGCTCTTCCACTACAGGTAACACTTCTTTCAGTAGTTTAGTGGGTATTGGATCTAATAAACATGTTGTTGGTTTAGATGCAATGATAAGTTTATTTAGCTCTTCTTATCCTATAGTTGTAAAGCGGTGTAGTTGTTCTTGAGGGGCGATAACTGAGGCTGAATCATAATCAGAATCGTGTTTCTGATGCTTTCTATTTTCTCAGTGAAGAAATTCATAAAATCATTACTACTACACTGTAACGGAATATTTTGCTCAGGTGATGTCTGTTTATTTGTTAGTCTAGCCACGCTGTTAAAAGAGAAATCGGGTAAATTTTAACATTGAGCTCCTTTTTTTGTAAATTTGGAGTCCATAGTAGTCGATTGTCGAGTTCACGCGCGTGATCATAGGTAACTAAACCTATGCGCGTGAACTCGACAATCGACTACTATGGACTTCGACTGAAAACAGGATGTAAATACAGGTATGTGCGATGGCTGAAATAACATAATTTTTATTCATATCTTTCACATCTACTGCAGTCAGATTCACCCGTGTTCACTCTGAAGGAATCACTCACATTGGCTGTGCACTTGTAATGACACATCAAGGATGTTAAGAGGCTAAAAGCAGGTTTAACCTGCTGAGGTCGGCTGTCGCGCCGGCGCGATAGGCTCGTTTTTTTTCCTTATCAGTGCAAACAAAATCAAAATTCTAATATTAATTTTTATCTTATATGCTTGTGTTGTACATCAATCGATCCTGTTAAGTGTGTATTTTTTTTTGTGCATACTCATAATAAAAACAAAGTGTTGTGCTTTTCGCCAAATAAAGAAAAATAAACATGATGCGCGTTCTGCCGTCTCTCTCAATGTGAAACTCATTCTGAAACGCGACAGAAAATGACCTGTAACTCAGCGAATGTTTGTCACACAGACTTAAAACACATGTCTATACAACGCTTGGAGTCTCTATTTTTAAAATATGTAAATTATATAAAAAACAAATATTCTCTGTTAAAGTAATCCGTAAGAAAGCAGCGACATGTACAGTTTCTCAAACACATCCTAATTAACTATAATGTGACCACACCCACGCGCGCACGAGCGATTGACATGCAAATGATCCACGCGGCAGAACGCAGACCTGTAAACGCCCTCATCACCTCAAAACAAAGAATAAGAGACTTCGGTAACTTACTCCTCTCTGCTTTTCATCGAGTTTGAAGATGTGCTGTGCTGTGCTGTTTACCTTGTGCTGTGCTGTGCTGTTTACCTTGGGATTTACCTCAGAAGAACGCGATTTAAAGATGAGAAGATTTTTAAGGTAAGACATGTTATACTGGTCATGCCAGATTAAAATGTATGTTATGAAATGAGTTTGGAGTAAAAACATGAACTAAGCCTAATATCGTACATGTATATGCATCTATAAATAGACAGAAACATGTTAAAATGTGAACTAGACTGGTAGGCAACCTTTCAGTGCTAAATTTATATACTTCATATATATTTCACTCAGTTTTGATTAGTTTATGACACTGAAATAATGCTAAAATACTTCTTTATGCGTAATGTAGCTTGTTTGCGAATATCTACTAATGTGATTTAGTGCAAATATGTTTCAGCCTCCGGTAAAATATGTGATATAGCCTACTGTCTACATTATATTTTTATATAAATGCTCGATTTTGGTTAGCCTAAGACACGCTTCAATACTGCCTTATGCACAGATGTTTGTGAATACAGGTGTAAATGTTTGAAATGTAGTGATGTGTGTCGTTCGCGAACGATCCGTTCATTGCGCGTGTCACTAAATGCGTGCGGATACCCATCAACAGATACTCGCGGTGACGCGGTCTATGGCCCATAAATAGATATTTCTCCGTTCTATGGCCCATCAACTATACATTGTTTGTCCATAACCATCACTTGCTCAGCAGTTTACTTTGTATAATGTATGCTAAAAGTTTTATTTTGATGTTGTTTTTTAGGAATGTGAACCTTCATCTCAGTGCGATCGAGAAATCATACCGAGTAAGTGCATAGACGTAATATTTTACAGATGAAATGTAGCCTAATTGTGTTTACATCGTCATAATATAAAAGTAGCCTACCTATTCTTGTGTGAAATGACAAAAACCATCCATTCTGCTTATACAGGAGACACTGCGCAGATGAGGGTGAAAACACAAGATACATGGAGGACAAAGACATTTCCATGTCCTGCACCTGTGACTGCATACAACAAACTCATGGGGGGTGTTGACCTGTCTGATCAGCTGATACAGTACTACACAACACAGCACATAACCATGAAGTGGTACAGTAAGATTTTTCTACACTTCTTGGACATTGCTTCCACCAACTCTTTCATTGTGCACAAAGAGCTACATGGTAACTTGTCACATAAAGAGTTTATGGAGCAACTTATAACAGAGCTCTGTGGTGTGTCACAGAAAACGGCAATGAGTTTTAAATCAGTGTTGGAAACCGTTGTGCTGCTTAATATATATTTTTATAACCTGTAATAGTTTTTTCAGGATTCTTTGAATAAAAATATTTTTTTTATAAAAAAACAAAAGTTTGGTCTTTTTTTCTTTCTTTTTTGGAAAGGATGTAAGTAATAGTAATAACTTTAAGTCTTTCCATTGTTAGAAAAGATTTCTATTTTGAATAAATGCTGTTCTTTTTAACTTTTTATTCATCAGTGAATCATTCTTAGGTCATCATTCTTTGTTCAGGCTGCCTCACAGCACCTTGATGGCCCATTAGCCATGGGGGGAGTGTCTTTAGTCACACCCCTGGTGTGAATCACATTAATATTCATGGACCACGCATACAGCAGTGCTGACACAAAAACTGACATGCAAAATTAAAATCGTTATATTGTTGTTTGTGAAAGAGTGGTCAGAATGATTTTCACCTCATTTTGTAGAAAAAATTCTAGCCTACAAGAATAGTAATTCCAAAGTCTTATGGAAAACTATTCAGTATGTGTTAAATGGCCTTATTGCAGTGACAATGTTTTTCCCAAAACATACTAACCACGCATAATATTTTTTTTCTATAAAATGCAAACATGTACATCCATTTTGCTCACATATTATTGTAGCAGAGTTTGTGCTGAATACAACAAAATTACATGTTGGCCAATAGTATGTTGTAAGTAGCTGAAATAAGCACAAATGTCAGGTCATGTCAAAACATCTCAAGGGCCCCAAAAACACCTCAGACTCCAGAGGGTTAAAACTTGCCCCATTGAAGTCAACAGTGTGCAAATTTTAAAAAGAGGATAACACAGTGTTGGCAACACCGATTTTTGTCGTTGTTCTCTGTATTGACAGCACTCCAAATTTACAAAATCAATGTTAAAATTGACCGGAGTTCTCCTTTAAATAAAAACCTTGGATTATTTTGGTTATTTTCTATTAGTTTGTGGAGATGCTCAGCCCTGGCTGCTTTTAGGGCCTTTTTATAATGTGACATTACTGTCTTTCCACGCGATTCTAAAGACCTCTAAATTAGTTTGTTTCCATTTACGCTCTAAATTACGAGTTTCTCTCTTGATAACATGCGTAGCACTGTTATACCATGGTGCTTTAGTTTTCTCTCTAACCTTTTTTAATCTAATTGGTGCAACAATGTCTAATGTACTAGAGAAAATGGTGCTCATAGTGCTAGTCATTTCCTCTAGTTCATCTGTTTGTTTGGGTTCACTGAGCAGCTGAGATAGATCAGGTAAGCTATTTGAGAATCTATCTATAGTGGTTGGAAGGATTGTTCTGCCTGGTCGATAACGTGGTGCAACATGACAAATTTCAGTAGTACGTAGTATGCAAGAATGATCAGTGACATCATCACTTTGCGGTATAATATCTATATCAGTTGGATTGGTTCCATGTGATATAATTAAATCTAGCGTATGATTAAGACGATGAGTGGGACCAGTGACGTTTTGCTTGACCTCAAAGGAGTTTAATAAATCTGTAAATGCAGCTCCTAACGCATCATTTGTGTTATCTACGTGTATGTTAAAATCTCCAACAATTAATGCTTTATCGACATTGACCAATAGATCTGAGAGAAAGTCTGCAAACTCTTTTAGGAAATCAGCATAGGGCCCTGGAGGTCTATATACAGTAGCCAAGGCTAGAGATAATAGGGATTTCTTTCTTACATCTAAGAGCGTAATATTTAGCACAAGTACTTCAAACGAATTAAACCTGTGACCTGTTTTCTGAGTAACATTAAGAATATCTCTATAGATTGTTGCAACACTGCCGCCACGACCAATCAGACGGAGCTCATGCTTATAACAGTATGCTGGTGGAGTAGACTCATTAAGACCGAAATAATCATTTGGTTTAAGCCAGGTTTCAGTAAGGCAAAGTATATCGAAACTATTATCTGTGACCATTTCATTTACAATAACCACCTTAGGTGTGAGCGATCTAATGTTTAGAAGACCTAGCTTTAGAAATTGTTTTTGATCACTAATATTGAGATTTTCTGCTTTAATCACAATTAGATTTTTTCTAGATCCTACAGTAGATTTATTGTTTGACCTCACTAAACGAGGAATAGACACAGTTTCTATATAATGTTCTACATTGGTACTTATATCAATTAAGTTGGGACAGCAAAGACTTTGACTTACTAGTCATATGGTGTGTAACGCCTTGGAGATGTTGTCCGACAGAAGAGCCGCTCCGATTCTGCTGGGGTGAAGGCCATCAGCATGGAAGAGCCTAGGTCGCTCCCAAAACAGATTCCAATCATTTACAAAGAGCAGTCTCTGTTTATTACACCATGTCATTAGCCATTCATTTAGAGCAAATAGTCTACTGAACCTTTCATGTCCTAGTCGGTAGGTGGGAAGAGGTCCAGACACGATGATCGTTGTTTCAGGCGATGTGCTGCGTCTCGATCAGGCTCCTTTAGTCCTTCTTCAGAACCTCTGTCTGGCGCAGCCTGATGTCGTTCACTCCCGCGTGCAAGACCACAGTTCCGACGCGCTCGTCACCGTTCAGAATCTCGGGTACGCGAGCAGCAATTTCAGAAACACGAGCACCAGGAAAGCAGTGACTATGCACATTACTTTTACATAACGTAGCTTGTATGTGCCGAACGATGGAATCGCCTATGATCACAGCATCGCGTTCGGTTTCGCGAAGAGGGGAGAAGCGGTTCCGGGTGGAGATCTCGAAGACCGGGAGGGGCGAAGAGGTCCTTGCTCTGGTCCTGGCTCGCGTCTTCTGCAGTGGAATCACCCAGGGTCCGTGGTGTTGTGTCGGTGCCGGAGTGAATGAAACCAGGGATGATCGCGTCCTGGGTGCTCGGGTCCTGTGCAGAGAAACAAACAGAGTAGACGAGGTCGGAGTCAAAAAATTACTAACCACTGACTTGTGAGCATTGGCGCGTGATGTTTCAAGCGCGGATCGCCGATCTCACAGCTCAGCCTGCCTCTCTAGTAGGTCGCGGATCTGCTTCTCGACGGACTCAAGCTCTAACTGCACCGAATGCAGCTCGAACGTGTCCTCACCTGCACTCAAAGGTAACGTTAGACACACATCCGATATATTCACCATTATAGCAGATGTGCTATAATGGCGAATTATAGCTTTCAGTGATAAGGGTGTAAATAAGACGATCGATA
Organism: Vimba vimba; assembly: GCA_022828995.1. Classification (NCBI taxonomy): domain Eukaryota; kingdom Metazoa; phylum Chordata; class Actinopteri; order Cypriniformes; family Leuciscidae; genus Vimba; species Vimba vimba. Next base: position 3,144,909 of record CM040830.1, read on the forward strand.
GGCGAGACCACACGTGCAATGCTAGCGGGCTAAGGCTAGTAGCGGAAGTTCAGAAAGTTGGATATAAGTAGCGATATCAAAGCAATCTGATTGTTTTTTATAAAGAGTAGTATTGGAGATATGTTCACATGCTTGTAAATTAGAAAAATTTGGTTTATAAATAAATGTGAAAGAAGAAAATCAAGGATTAGGAATCAATTCGACGGAGCTCCAAACCCAAACAAACGCTTAGTCGTGACGCATGCGCAGTGTCAGAGTCATTATGCATAATTGCATGCAAATAACCCTAAACTAAACCCTAGAGTTATATATTGTTAATTAATATTGCTCAGTATTTAAATGTATAATTACACTGTAACAAGGACAACTTGTAACAATGTAAAAAAAAAAAAAAAAAATGTCATAATGATGAGAAAAAAAAAACCTTAATAAAAAAAACATTGCTTCTAGTCAACAAACAGTGAGAGGTTTGTTCGCTATACATCCTCAAGGTGGTATAGGATGGACCATTTCTAGGGGATTCAGCCCCCTCACTTGCATGGAAAAGCATTTTCTTATTCACAAGCGCCTCAGGTGACAAGTGTACTCTCTTTACACTCTCCTTCTGCCCTGTAATATTCCTCTACCTCATTTAAAGTAGAAACATGTACCAAATATGAAAATTATTTGCAATACCAAAAACTTTAAGTATATATGTACACAATGAAAAGTTTTAAATGAAATAATGTCAATAAAGGGAGAGCAGAAACGTCAAATGCTAATTTTATTCTGCAAAACAAAGACTTTTCATTTCATGTGTTATGGATTGTAAGGGATGCAATTAATTAATTCATTTCTTTAATAATTTATTCCAGTCACTCACTAGCATGTTCTTAAAGTTCCCACATATTTTTTTTCTTACCTTTTCTATTGTATTTCTGTATTTTATCATGAGATGCAAGACATCTAAAACACATTATAAAGAAACATTCTGAACTCCACAGAAATATATTTTTATTGATTTGTCACAACTTACACAGTGCAAAAAAAAAAAAAAAAAGTCTTTATTTGCTAAGGGTGGTTTCCAGCCTCATAGGAAGATTTATCATTGAAGCTCATGAGGCAGAATGTTTGTTCTGTATTTCAATTAGCCAACGGCCCATGAAATTCTAAATGCACTGCTAACCGCTTTAAAGGCATATAGCAATGGCATGATAGTTCCAAGTTCCACTTTATTAGTATAGTTAAAAATATAGCATGCAAATATTTTTGCAAAATCAAGGGGATCTCATTCATATTCATAGGTGTAACGGAGACTCAAGCTGGTTGGGATCCATGAGCAGCTTAATTAGATACTTCAAAAGAATAGTCAAACAGGTGAGGGTCAAACAACGGTGGATGCAACAACGTAGACAGATCGTAACTCGTAAACGTAGAACAGAAGTAATAATCAGAACAGGCAGCAGGCAGACAGAGGGGTAATCCAGATAAACGAAGCACTAGGTCGGTAGGCAGGCAGAAATGAGTCAGAGACGATAAACAGTCCAGGTAAATAATCAACAAGAGGGAATACAGGGAAACGCTCAGAATTGTCAGCACGGCAAAACAAGACTTCGCAGGGAGAAGTAGGAAAAGCTGGCTTAAATAGTCATAATAATGAGTGACACCTGTGAAGGTGATCAATCCCAGGCATGGGAATTATGGGAAATGGAGTTCGAAAAGAGTCAATACTCGGGAGATGGTTCCCGCTGATGGTGATCGGAGGGAACCACAGAGGCTGTATTTGTGACAGAGCCCCCCCCTTGCGAGTGGCTCCTGACATCAGGAGGTAACCGTCGTCGGGGTCTACATCTGGGCCTTGGGGCAGGTCGATCAGGATGGGCATTATGAAAGTCAGTGGTGAGTGAGGGGTCCAGAATGTCGACGGCGTCGACCCAGGAGCGTTCCTCGGGACCATACCCCTCCCAATCCACGAGGTATTGCAGAATTCTACCCCGGCGACGAGAGTCCAGAATTTCTCTGACACGATAGAACTCCTCCCCGCTGATGATGATGGAGGGAGCCCTCTGGTCACCAGCCTCCTCCTGGATCTCCACTCCTCTCGGTCCACCAGCGGGTTTGAGCAGAGAGACATGAAAAGTGGGTGAGATACGGTATTCAGAAGGCAAAGATAGACGGAATGAAACTGGTGTGATTTGTTTAGTGATTTGAAAGGGACCTACGAACCTGGGATTGAGCTTCTTGCAAGGTTGTCTGAGGCGGAGGTCACGGGTGGTTAACCAGACCCACTGGCCGGGTTGGTAGACCGGACTGGGACGTCGATGGCGGTCCGCTTGTTCCTTGGTTCGACGAACAGCTCTTTGAAGATGGACTTGAGCTGCGTCCCAGGTTGCTTCGCAACGTTGGATCCATGCATTAACTGCAGGTAGGTTGGAGGGCTCGCCGGACCATGGGAAGAGTGGTGGTTGGTATCCCAGCACGCATTGGAAAGGAGTGAGGTTAGTGGCAGGCTTGCGAAGGGAGTTTTGAGCGTACTCGGCCCACAACAGATAGCGGCTCCAATCAGACTGGTTGCGGTGACAGTATGATCGAAGAAAGTGGATAAGTTCTTGGTTCAGGCGTTCGGTCTGGCCGTTGGCCTGAGGGTGGTATCCAGACGTTAGACTGACGTTTATATTTAGCATCTTGCAGAAGGCAGACCAAACGCGGGAGGTGAATTGAGGGCCCCGGTCAGATACAATGTCTTCAGGAAGACCATAGAACCTGAAGACCTGTTCACAGAGGGTTTCAGCAGTTTCTAGAGCGGAGGGTAGTTTGGGTAGAGGGATCAGGCGACAGGATTTGGAGAATCGATCAACGACTGTGAGAATGGTGGTGTGACCCCTGGAAACTGGCAGATCCGTAATGAAATCCAAGGCTATGTGGGACCATGGTCGTTGTGGTATAGGCAGAGGTTGAAGAAGGCCGGCAGGTAGTTGATGTGAGGACTTAGTAGTGTTGCAGATCTGGCAATTGTGTATGTACTGAATAGTATCGGCCTGTAAGGACGGCCACCAGAAGCGATTGGTCAGAAGTTGCACGGTGGCTGTGATGCCTGGATGACCAGAGCTGAGAGAGGTATGGACCTGTTGAAGGACTCTCTGACGTAATGCCTGCGGAACATAGGTGCGATCTAGTGGGCATTCAGCTGGTGGTGGTTCCCTGGTGTGGGCTTCCGAGATCTCGGTCATGATGTCCCATAGTACTGGTGCGAGAATTATGGAAGTGGGAATGATGGATTCGTTGGTAGTCGGAGATGTGGAAGATTCGTGTAAATGTGATAGTGCATCTTCCTTGGTGTTGCGTGAGCCAGGTCGATAGGTGACGGTGAAATTGAAGCGGGTGAAAAACAAAGCCCATTGTGCCTGTCTGTAATTGAGTCTTTTGGCAGATTTAAGGTATTCGAGATTTCGATGATCGGTGAGTACGGAAAAGGGAAATTTGGAGCCCTCTAGCCAATGACGCCATTCCTCAAAAGCAGCCTTCATGGCCAGAAGCTCACGGTTTCCTACATCGTAGTTTTGCTCGGCTGCATTGAGTTTACGTGAGTAGAAAGCACATGGAAATAACTTGGGTGGCTCACCATGACGCTGGGAGAGGACAGCGCCGAGACCCGTGTTGGACGCATCCACCTCCACAACGAATTTACGGTCCGGGTCCGGGTGATGCAGAATGGGGGCTGAGGTAAATCTCTCCTTAAGGTTTTGGAAAGCTTGGATGGCCTCAGGAGTCGAAGATAGACGTTGTTGTCCCCTCTTGGTCATGGAAGTTAATGGGGCTGCAACTGAACTGAAATTTCGAATGAACCTTCGGTAAAAGTTGGCAAATCCTAGGAAGCGTTGCATCTCTTTAAGCGTTCTTGGTTGGGGCCAATTAAGGACTGACTGAACCTTCTTATCATCCATAGCTATCCCACCTGCACTGATGATGTAGCCCAGAAATGATATTGTGGATTGATGAAACTCACACTTCTCTGCTTTGGCGTATAGCTGATGGGAGATCAGACGTTGCAATACAGCACGAACGTGGTTCAGATGGTCCTCCAGGGAGTCGGAATAAATGAGGATATCGTCAATATAGACTATGACATAACGGTTCAGCGTGTCCCAGAACACGTCGTTGATTAACGCCTGAAAGACAGAGGGACTGTTGGACAGGCCGAAGGGCATTACCCGGTATTCATAGTGCCCAGTCGTCGTGGAGAAGGCGGTCTTCCACTCATCACCCTCCCGGATGCGAATTAAATTGTAAGCGCTGCGCAGATCAAGTTTAGTGAAGATTTTAGCCTTACGGAGCTGCTCGAGGGCGGCTGGAACCAGCGGTAACGGATAGCGGAACTTGACAGTAATGTCATTGAGACCTCTGTAGTCGATGCACGGACGGAGACCCCCATCCTTTTTCTTGACGAAGAAGAATCCTGCGGATGCTGGTGAAGTAGAGGGACGAATGAACCCCTTGGTTAATTCCTCATCAATATATGCCTGCATAGCCTCTGATTCGGGTTGAGATAGTGGGAACACCCTCCCCTTGGGTGGAACTGTACCTGGCAGCAGGTCTATAGCACAGTCACTGGACCGATGAGGTGGTAGATGAGTGGCTTTGGACTGACTGAAGGCTTCAGCCAAATCTCGGTATACCTCTGGGAGTTGTGTAGTTGGTGATTCCTTCAGAGATGTGGATTGAATTGATGAAGGCAGGCAATGTTGATGGCAGAAATCTGACCACTGCTTAATTTGTTTGTCCGTCCAGGAGATACTGGGGTTGTGTGATTCTAGCCAGGGGAGACCCAGGATGATCGGATTGCGTGGAGACTGGAAAATGAAGAAGCGTATGGTTTCTGTGTGCAGGACTCCGATGGTGAGTGAGATGGCCTGTGTGATGAATTGTATCTGACCGGAACCCAACGGACGTCCATCTAATGCCGCCACTGCCACATGAGATTCACAGGGAACAAGAGGAATATGATGAATTTTAGCAAACGACAGGTCCATAAAATTACCAGCAGCTCCTGAGTCTATGAGTGCATCACTATGGATAGTTAGACCACTAATTTCAACTGACACAGGCATTTCAAAACTAGTAGATTGAATGGCAGATTTACTCACCATAGTGGATCTGCGTGGAGGTCGAGTGGGACAGTTGGATCTCATGTGGCCCGGAAGACCGCAATAGAGACACAAATTTTGCTGTATGCGTCTCTCTCTCTCCTCCGTGCTGAGATGGGTAACTTGTGTAACTCCGATCTGCATGGGTTCGGTCTCTGACGTCTGTGCAACAGTGGGATTAAACTGACGGAAGGGACGTCGAACTCTCACTACATTATCCACCCGTATGGCCAGCTCAATGAATTGATCAAGAGTTTTATCCTCATCCTGACACGCCAGTTCGGATTGCAGATCGGTATTCAATCCCTTACGAAACAGCAGTTTAAGAGGAGATTCTTGCCAGCCAGTCTGAGCAGAGAGTGTCCGAAACGTTAAAGCATATTCAGCGACAGAGCTTGTTCCTTGTCGCAGTGCTAATAACTGTTCACCAACCTCTTTACCGCCTGTCGGATGTTCGAACACCTCCCTGAAGCGTTGCAGAAAATCAGTGAAGGAGGGAAACGTAGCTGAATCCTCACTCCAAACTGCGGTCGCCCAATCTAAAGCCTTTCCCGTGAGCAAGGAGCAAACAAAAGCTATGCGACTGTCCTCAGTGGGATAAAGCAATGGTTGTTGTTTAACAAACATCTTGCATTGGAGTAAAAAACCCTTACACTTGGTGGGCGACCCGTCAAACTTCTCGGGGAACGCCAAGCGTGGACTGGCAGCGGTGATCGGTGGCGTGGACACGGCGGCTGATGGTGGCTGGCTGGGCGGATGGACACCGCGTTCAGCCAATAACGGGTGGATGGCTTGAAGCGTTTTGCCCAGGTCCTCCGTGAGCGAGGTGAGACGAATGAGCTGTTGTTGGTGTACTGACAAGACAGAGGCTTGAGCGCTTAGCTCTGTGGAGAATTGTTGGAAAGCCGCTGGATCAGGGTGTGGCGAAGTCTTCTGTAACGGAGACTCAAGCTGGTTGGGATCCATGAGCAGCTTTATTAGATACTTCAAAAGAATAGTCAAACAGGCGAGGGTCAAACAACGGTGGATGCAACAACGTAGACAGATCGTATCACGTAAACGTAGAACAGAAGTAATAATCAGAACAGGCAGCAGGCAGACAGAGGGGTAATCCAGATAAACGAAGCACTAGGTCGGTAGGCAGGCAGAAATGAGTCAGAGACGATAAACAGTCCAGGTAAATAATCAACAAGACAGAATACAGGGAAACGCTCAGAATTGTCAGCACAGCAAAACAAGACTTCGCAGGGAGAAGTAGGAAAAGCTGGCTTAAATAGTCATAATAATGAGTGACACCTGTGAAGGTGATCAATCCCAGGCACGGGAATTATGGGAAATGGAGTTCAAAAAGAGTCAATACTCGGGAGATGGTTCCCGCTGATGGTGATCGGAGGGAACCACAGAGGCTGTATTTGTGACAATAGGTAGGCATATTCATACATAAAGCACACACATTTGGTATAAATGTGTGCTATATCCACTCTTTATCTTCTCAATAATTATTTTGGAGAAGATTTGATTAAGTCCCATTGTCTGCTACACTATAAGATTTCCAGGATTTAACAGTAATTCCGGTAACACTTTCTATGAAGACCATGCTTATAATGAATTATAGCCATTCTATAATTATATTTATAAAAACCTACTAAAGACCTACTGCTTTATAAGAACAGTTATAGTTACATTTACATTATTTTTATAATTACTTACAAGTCATGCATTTGCTTTTTCAATGTGCATGCTCATAATCCATTATACACTGATTTATAATAAATAAATTAAAATCAAATATTAAATATATCCAGAGATACTTGTTTGCATTACCAATTAGTTCCCCTTCATCAGCTCACTATGACGTGAGTCAGAAGTGATTCTGACGAATGGGGATCGCTTGCGAGAGCCTATCTACTTTGAGTGAAACTAAACAAGCCAATGCACATTAGCATGCGATAATTGCACCAGCTGCCGTGCATCGCGGTGTGAGCATATAATGAGCAGCAGGTGCCTCGCATCCTTGTCTTTTCGCTTCGGAGCCAGACGGGGTACGCTGTTCTTATCTCCTGCAAAGATCTTCTGAGTGTCTTCGAGTCTCTGCCAAGAAGAATCTCTGGTTCGTGGTGTTGGTGTGACGGCACTGACAGCGAGGGTTGCGATCTCTCTGCGTCTTCTCTCTCAGCATAAACATAAACTGTTTTCACAGCTTTGTCGGTTCGGTGGGCGTGATGATTGAGAGTGAGTATTCACACTGGGTTGCATTCCTGGTGTGTAGCCGCGGCTATCTCCCTGTGCGTTTCAGCACATCAGAGCAACGATCATCAACGATCATCACTAACACGATCTGTCTGCGTCTTTTTCAATATGTCATTCAGATCGTGTGTTTCTGGATGCGGCCAATGTTTGACTCCGGCTGAGGGGCATGATCACTGTATCATGTGCTTGGGCTATAGGCACGTTGAAATGGAACATTGCGGGAACATGACCATTGCGGCGTTACGGTCGAGACTCCGTTACCTCTAAAGAGTTGGAGCCCCTTCGCTTATTCCCCGATCTAGTGCATCTTCTGCCCAGCAGAAGATGCCTACTTCGGTTAATAGCCTTGGTGACCTGAGGATCACAGTGAGAGGTAACCTGCTGAGCCAGTCTCCTCAGGCCCCTCACTCCTCTGTAGCCCCCAAAAGAGTGCGCTGGGCCGTCGACGGCGGTTCCAGTCATTTCTTTTGGAGCTCCACCAGATGATCAAATGTCAGTCGCTGCATCGGAAGGGTGAGTTAATGTCCTCTGGGGATGAAGACTCGGCTGCGCTGCCTCCTTCGGGTGTGCCAGCGTTGTCCAAGTCAGACCCAGAGCTCACGGCAATGCTTTCCCGGGCCGCCGCAAGTGTCAGGCTCGAGTGAAACCCTACACCGTGTCCCAAACCTTCGCGACTGGACGATTGGTATCTCAGGGCGGCCCGTGCTGGTTCTCAGCGCCCTGCCCCAGTGCCTTTCTTTCCGGAAGTGAATGAAGAGGTTACCAGAGCATGGACGACACCTTTTTCTGCCCGAAACCGTTCTGGTGCCTCTTCCTCCCTCACTACCCTCAATGGTGGAGCGGGACCACTTCCGGGAGAGTTGCGTCTCCATCCCCAGGTGGTCCAGCTGGTTTTGGACTTCTTCTGAGCCGCTTAGATAGATCTGTTTGCCTCTCCGGACTCGACCCATTGCCAGTTGTTTTATTCCCTGACCGAGGGGACCCTCGGCATGGATGCACTGGCACACAGCTGGCACACAGCTGGCCCCAGGGCCTACGCAAGTATGTGTTTCCCCCAGTGAGCCTTCTCGCACAGATTTTGTGCAAAGTCAGGGAAGACGAAGAGCAGGTCTTGTTAGTTGCACCGTACTGGCCCAACCAGACCTGGTTCCCAGAACTCATGCTCCTCCCGAGAGCACCTCCTTGGCCCATTCCTCTGAGGAAGGATCTGCTTTCTCAGAAACGGCACCATCACTTCTGCTAAAGCCCCCTCAATGAGGCGCCTCTATGCTCTGAAGTGGAACCTATTCGTTGAATGGTGTTCTTCCCAACGGGAAGACCCCCAAAGATGTCCGATCAGAGTCGTGCTTTCCTTCCTGCAAGATGTGTTGGAGCGAAGGCTGTCTTCCTCCACCCTCAAAGTGTATGTTGCCGCTATCGTCGCACGTCACAATAAAAGTTGAAGGTAAGTCATTGGGAAAGCATGACCTGATCGTCAGCTCCTGAGGGGAGTGAGGAGACTGAATCTGCCTCGCCCCCCCTCTATACCCTCTTGGGACCTGTCTCTGGTGCTCAGGGCACTGCAGAGACCTCCCTTTGAACCACTGCAGTCAGCTGAGTTAAAGTTCTTGTCACTAAAGAAAGTGCTCCTGACTGCCCTGGCTTCCATCAAGAGGGTAGGGGACCTGCAAGTATTTTCGGTCAACGAATCGTGCCTAGAATTCGGGCCGGCCAACTCTCAGGTTATCCTGAGACCCCAGCTTGGATATGTGCTCAAGGTTCCTACCACTCCCTTCAGGGATCAGGTAGTGAACCTGCAAGCGCTGCCTTCGGAGGAGGCAGACCCAGCCCTAGCTTTTGTGGTTATACGTGGTTATACACTGTACATATTTCCTGCATAACCCCTGGGCCGGAACTACTCTTGTGCAATTCCTTGTGTGCCTTGGCCTTGTAGACCTGCAGGAGCGCCATGGCATGCAGGGCTGAGGCAGCTTCTCCACAGGCTGAGTAAGCCTTGTCCGCGAAAGCCTGGGAGGGGAGGCGGTTATACGTGGACAGAACGCAAAGCTTCAGGACCTTCAGGATCAGCTCTTCGTCTCTTATGGAGGCCAGCAGAAGGGAAATGCTGTCTCCAAGCAGAGGATGGCCCACTGGATAGTGGATGCCATCGCCTTGGCTTATGAAGCCCAAGGCGTGCCTTGCCCATTCGGGTTGCGAGCACACTCAACTAGAAGTGTTGCTTCCTCCTGGTCTCTGGCTCAAGGTGCCTCACTGACAGATATATGTAGACCTGTGGGCTGGGCGACACCTAACACGTTCGCTAGATTCTATAGCCTCCGTGTAGAGCCGGTATATTCCTGTATACTCGCCCCCAGTGGCCAGTAGCACGAGGGACCCATTCTTAGTGTTGGCTTGCAACGCCACCCCCACCCCCATGGGCCGGATACGTGCGTCTATTTGCTTCAGTAGAGTTCCCCAGAAATGGCTAGCTCTGTGAGTACCTCCGTCATCCCTGCGGCATTCAGACGTTGTGGAGCGTCTGACGCCAGGCCTACACTCGTATGCATTGTGGAACCTGTGTTATGCTGGGTGTCCATATGTAGTGGTCCCTGCGGTGACCCCATATGTGTATTCCTCCACGATCAGCTCCTCTGCAGACGAGCCCATGTCTTTCCCTAGACAAAGCCTGCTCTGTCATCTCTGCTGGTGTTCTCCCCATAGAATGGGCCCCCCCCCCATAACTAGACTGGAACCACCCCAGAGACTGCCATATGCTGTACTACCCTGCTTGGCTAGTCTATATGTGTAACCGTCACAGTGCCTCCCTCTGGGGTTGGATGTGACTTCTGCAGCATTCCCTTCCCCAAGGGCACGCTTTCCCAGCGTAATCCAATAAGTCACACTGAGTGGGTCTTGCGGACCAGCAGTGATTGACCTTCTCTGCTTAGAGCTCCTACTTCTGTCCAACTCTCTGGTCAGGCCAGGAGGCTCAAGCGGAGCGCTGGAAGGGCCAGCAGCCGTGGCGTTTTGATAGATATTCCCATTCATCAGAATCATTTCTGACTCACGTCATAGTGAGCTGACGAAGGGGAACGTCTCGGTTACGTATGGTAACCCTCATTCCCCGAGGAGGGAACGGAGACATGAGTCCCCTCGCCACAGTTGCTGAGCTTCCGCTGTACAGTCAAGTCACAGGTCCGGCTCCTCAGCGGAAAAACAAGGATGTGAGGCACCTGCTGCTCATTATATGCTCGCGCCACGATGCACGGCAGCTGGTGCAATTATCGCATGCCAATGTGCATTGGCTCGTTTGGTTTCACTCGAAGTAGATAGGTTCTTGCAAGCAATCCCCATTCATCAGAATCACTTCTGACTCACGTCTCTGTTCCCTCCTCGGGGAACGAGGGTTAACATATGTAACCGAGATGTTATCAGTTATGTCTTCAATGGCTAATGTTTGCATTAAAGGTCATGCATGAATGGTAATTTTAATTTGTTAAAATCTATATCTCCTCGGCCATATGGTATTGCTTACAGCGGTTTGGAATTATACTGTAAAAAAAAATGTTTTGCTAGTATGTTTAAAAAAAATCAACTATTTGTATTAATGATTTCTGATGTCATTTTTTTTTTTTTTTTTTTTTTTTTTTTATTACAGGAATTATTGTTAATTAGTTATATTTACAAGTAAACAACTTAAAATGTATAATTAGCACATCTTCATGATTTCTTAACATTTGCTTTAGGAAAAATGCATCCTATGTTTTCGCTTTACTTAAAGTATCAGTGATGCATTTATAGAGGTTAGTAACTGTATGATCAACACAGCTATTAATAACAATATATTCACTTATTTGACAGCAATAAATCTGAATGACTAAAAAGTCATTGTAACTATAATAAAATAACATTATAGCAATGCAGGTTGCATCTTTATAAATACATTCATGGAACCATACGACTGACTAATTAATAGTTATAAATCAATGTAATGGTTTATGCGCATTGAAAAAGCAAATGCATGACTTATAAGTAATTATAAAAATAATATAAATATAACTATAACTGTTCTTATTATGCAGTATATGTCTTAATGTCTCTTTATAAATGTATTTATAGAATAGTAATACTTACTTATTTATAAGTATAAATGGAGCTATAATTCATTATAAGCATGGTCCTCATAATTCCTCATAATTCCTTATATTAAAAATACTGTAATCAGATTATTACTATGAAGTCAATGCAGGTTAGAACATTGCAGTACAACACATTTCTTTAGAAAAATAGGCATATTGTTAGCTGCATTGTAGTAGTGTACACAGAAGTGTCACACACTCTACAGGCTTAGACACAATGACCAGAACTCTCGCAGAACCATGATTCACAGTTGGGACATGAGAACCGAAGGTTCTCCATCCCTGGATGGAGTGGAACAGTGTTAATCCAGTCTCAAGTTGTCATAGTGAATTTTGGGCATACTTGGCCCATGCCAGAAACCGGTGCGAGTTCTGGGGGCTGTGGCAGACGGTGCAAAGAAAGCACCATATTTCCTGGATCTTCCTCTCCGTTTTCCCCATTATCTGAGGGTGATATCCAGACGATAGACTGACGGTCACAACCCAGGGCTCATTTGTATATTCATAGAACCGCATATACTAAATGAGGCAAGGGTGTAGTTACATTCAAGGCATGAATAATTTTTTTTCAAGGAAAAAACATTTAAATATGTAATTTTGGTGATCCGAGATGAGTTTCAAGTGATACAATTATTGAGTATAGTATATAAGTCTATAGGACTGTGCAAGTATTAGGGCTGTTGATGGACTCGATCTACTCCATTCTGAAATCGATCTGTATGTAGTCTTTGAAAAAAACATGATTTTCTAAACATTTTTAAAAAATGTCTTTTCTTTTCCTCTTTTCTTTTTTTCTTTTCTTTTTTTATAAAAGCAGAGGGTCTGTTCATTCCTGTTCAGATATTCATACAACAAAATATTCTTGGGGCCATGACGTTTTTGTGAAAATTTTTGCGTTAATATTTATTTTAAGGTGACGCAGTTACACATTACTACTTGTACTTACTATAGTAATAACAGAACATTATGAATAATTACAAGTAACTAACCCTAAACCAAACCCTAACCTTAACTGTATAGTAAGTACATGTAGTTAATTAATATTACTCAGCACTTATTTGAAGTACAATGTAATTACTATTTTTAACTGTAGTGTTATATTTGATATAACATTTAAAGTTAATATCTTAAATGAATTACACTTTATTTTACAGTGTGTACTTACAATGTACTTATAGTATACTTACCCAAGAAAGAACTGGTAATTTAAGGTAACTACATGGGTTATGGTTATGTTTAGGGGCAGGCTCAGGGTTAGTACCTTGTTATTTAGCACAGTTATTGTAATTGCTATAAGTATATAGTATGTACATGGGGAACAGAACTGTAAAATAAAATGCTACACTTAAATGTACTTAATTGCACCATCAAAACTTAATTAAAATTTAAATAATGACATATATGTTTCAATATAAATTACATTAAGTATTTTAGTTTACCATAATGCAAGTACATTCAGAACCGAATACAGTAATTTGTTGTATAGAACATAAACTGTAATAGTATGCTTTGTGCCATGAATAAATCATCAGATTACGGATTATATCCATATGGCACCATTACAGCCATATTCATGAGTCTCAATGAGCTTCACAAAACTAGAGGCTGAAATGGGAATGAAGCCTATTGCTGTTTGAGCTCCAAGCATACATTTAAACATACAGAACATTTTAATCTAGACAGGGATAACAATTAAACTTTAAAATAAATACATATATCCATACATATGTCACATTAATGTTGTTTTTAGAGTACTTTTTCAAAATGTGGGTTTTTCTGAGTCGCAAATATTTGCTGAAGCTTCATCCAGTTGGGATGTTCATTGGTGCTGGTTTAAACTGTTTAGTGGCCCCCCCCCAAAAAAAATGTATGCATCTTTTCTTAGTGCTGTTTCATGAAGCCAAAAGCCACATATCTTCTCACTCCTTCAGGCTCAGCAGACTGTACAGAGCTGATCAAAGGCATGAAATGGCCAAAAATCATCCTTAAATATTTATTTATCATCTCTGTACGGTGTGTGTTTCTCATTGGATGTCTCTTTCCTTCTTAAAATTGGTGTGATTGTTTTTGATCGTGTTTACTGTGGAGCTCTGGAGAGAATTCATTAGCAGTAATTAAGCTTTTACTTGATCAGGGCTTTGGGGAGCAATAAAAAGAAACACTTATGTGAAGTCAGATTACAGGAAGCAGTGTGGAATGGGAATGGCAGATTATCAAGCCTGAGACTCTCTGATCACAATCTTGTTAGCGCTTTATTTGTCAATCGCCTGCTAATGCTTACATCGAACCTGAACTAATCCAGACTCCAATTCCTGGACAACAGCTTATCGATGTGGTTTGGTGAAGGCTAGCGGTGTACCACCCTTTTGAAACCAAGACTCTGATTTAATCCAACAGTCATTAGTGTGTTAAATAATTAAACTGCTCTAGCCTGTTGTGTTCGACCAAACCCAGCCTTTTTCAGCCAGTTTGTAATGATTCATAGGGGTGAATTCAGGTTGATTAGGACGCATTTTGCCATTGAGGTGACTGGGAAAAAGTGTCCCAGTCAACCTGATTTCCCTCCTATATATTGTGTAGCTATGTTTCTTGCTGTGTAGTAAAACCTGAGCTGAGTTACAAAACAACCCTTTTCAGTGGTTGATAGACTGAAGTCAAGTCAAGTCAAGTCACCTTTATTTATATAGCGCTTTTTACAATACAGATTGTATCAAAGCAGCTTCACAGTGATAACATGAAAATAATACAACAAAGTTTGTTTCTAAAAGAAAATTGCGTCCACCTTAAGTAAGGCAGATAAATAATAATGTTGAATATTAAATGTCCCCAACTAAGCAAGCCAAAAGCCAAGGCAGCAGTGGCAAGGAACCAAAACTCCATCAGGTGACAGAATGGAGAAAAAACCTTGGGAGAACCCAGGCTCAGTTGGGGTCCAGTTCTCCTCTGGCCAATGACCGAACGGTGTATGATTATGATCCAGGCAGCATTACAGGTCAGAAGTCAGATTGGTCGTGTCGATGAGGCCTTCACAGGGCTGATGAGGCTGGCACTTCAGGGATGCGTCATGGATGGGTCCAGGTGCAGGTCCACCATCTGATCTGGATACGGCCGGGATCCAACTAACTTCAGTAAACAGTAGGGGTGGCACGGTTCACAAAACCCACGTTCGGTTCGTATCACGGTTTTAGGGTCACGGTTTTCGGTTCTGTATGGTTCTTGTTGTTATTTTTTCTTTTAATCTTTAACACTCCAAAAATTTACTTCAGCATATGATATATAGCTTAATTATTAATTTATTTATTTCATAAATGGGGCGTGTTTGCAAAATGCAGCTTCTCATTTCCCATTCCGAAGTAATATATTGAGCGAGCGGTCACTGTGAGGAAACTTTCAGTGGCCCTGGAGGTCCATCCATCTGTAGTGAGAGCTACGTGGGCTGTGTCGGACAATTCTTTGTCATTTTCTCCTCGTGTCTCGTCATCATAGGCGTAATTTGCGGGTGGGACATGTACCCACCACTTTTTGCCAGGGTCAATATCTCGCGGCACGGATGTACCAATACAAATAAATAAAACATCTCCAGTTAACTAGCAAATTATTCGTTTCGTTCGTTTGTTAAATAAAAAGCAATCTAGCGCTGAAATTAGTTTTTTTAATCAAGTGATCAAAGTGCTCGTTGCCGCTGCGATCAGTGGCGCTGTTCTCTTGTGGCTCGCGCACACGTCGCACAGTCTTCACTCGGACGCGCGCTTCAATCCGTTGAGGAGACACTCTATTCGTTCCGGTGAAATCACAAAACAAAATTCACACAAATCTGTTCCTGCTTGATATACAACCACTGATAAACATAATCGGTTTTGATGAAAAAGAAAAAAAATATATACAAGTGCGGATTAGAACTCAGAACTTATGACACGCTTCGCAAAAGTTCTGCCACTGGACCATTAAAGTACATACGTGAAACAGTCTATGTATTTATTCATGTGAAAAAACAACATATAGTGGAGTAGATCTCATTAAATGTCTAAGTAAACCCAGTGTACTATTTAAATCGATTGCTGGACATCATAATGTTATTCTACATACATCTTATTTATGATTTAGCATTGTATTAGCACGGGCACAAGGCTACATTGCGCATGCGTCGAACCGTGCGACGCACACACGCACCGAACCGAGACAAGCGAACCGAATGGTTCGGATGTTTTTTCATGTACCGTGCCACATATAGTAAACAGGGAAGGACTGGTTGACACTTCAGGACTGCGTTGTCATCATGTCCAGGTGCAGGTCCTTCATCGGATCTGGATACGGCCTGGATCAAGTGGACTGCAGTAAACCTTGGATAAACAGAGAGACTAATATTAGCGTAGACGCCATCCTTATTATGATGTAACAAGTACATCAGGATTTATGGGGAGTGTTCCCAGTTCCGGCTGACCTAAACTATGCAGCCTAACATATAAAAGTCTATAATGTGTTATGTGTATTCTAAGTCAAAGAGATGTTTTGTTTTTAGTCTAGATTTGAACTGACAGAGTGTGTCTGCTTCCCAGACAATGTTAGGAAGATTGTTCCAAAGTTTTGGTGCTAAATAGGAAAAGGATCTACTGCCTGCTGTCGATTTTGATATTCTAGGTATTATCAACTGGCCGGAATTTTGAGATTGCAATAGACGTGAACTATAAGGATTGTAATGCTTTAAGAGCTCGCTCAAGTACTGCGGAGCTAAACCATTAAGTGCTTTGTAAGTAATCAGCAATATTTAAAAATGTATACGATGTTTAATAGGAAGCCAATGCAGTGTTGACAGAACTGGGCTAATATAGTCATACTTCCTGGTTCTAGTAAGAACTCGAGCTGCTGCGTTTTGGACCAGCTGTAATTTGTTTATTAAGCGTGCAGGGCAACCACCCAGTAGAGCATTACAATAATCTAGCCTTGAGGTCATGAACGCATGGACTAATTGTTCAGCATTTTTCATTGACAGCATATGACGTAATTTAGATATATTTTTAAGATGAAAAAATGTGGTTTTACAGATGCTAGACACGTGACTTTCAAATGAAAGATTGGTATCACACCCAGGTTCCTAACCGACGACGAAGGTTTGACAGAGCAGCCATCAAGTGTTACACGGTGCGATTTTTGCTGTTTTTACGAGCTCGCAGATGATTTTTTTCACTCGGGAGAAATCGAGTGGAATCGGTGATGCTCGCATGGTCGTGGCTCGCAGCGTGTGAGAGGAATTACGAGCCGAGCCAAGCACGTTATGAGCACCATCCCGACCTCCCGATGATTTTTAAACATGTTTAAAAAATTCGGGGAGTCGGCCCGATTTTCACCAGCTGTCCCCTATTGCTAAAACATACACAACCAGTCGATGGGGCTATACCTCAGTGGCAACAACCATACCGCGTGCGCATATACTGTCTCTCTCTCTCTCTCTCTCTCTCTCTCTCTCTCTCTCTCTCTCTCTCTCTCTCTCTCTCTAAGATAAAATTCGTGCAGGACAGTCGTGCCGTGTACCAGCTGCTTTGACGCGATTATCAGTTAAACTGACTCGCAACGTGTGCAATATCTCACGACCTCCCGAGTGTCCGAACTCGCACCGTGTATGCCCGCCCTTAGACAGTACTCTAGAATATCACGTGAGGAAATTTTTTGTCCAATAATTAGAATCTCTGTTTTTTCAGAATTAAGTAGTAGGAAGTTTTTTATATCAGCTATGCATTCCATTAATTTTGTGAATTGGTAAGTTTCGTCAGGGTGTGAAGAAATATAGAGCTGAGTATCGTCAGCATAACAGTGAAAGCTAATTCCATGCTTCCTAATGATATCTCCCAAGGGTAGCATGTATAGAGTGAACAGCAGCGGTCCTAGTACTGAGCCTTGTGGTACGCCATACTGAACTTGTGATTGATAAGACTCCTCTTCATTTACTGCTACAAACTGATAACGGTCAGATAAGTATGATTTAAACCATGTTAATGCAATTCCACTAATGCCAACATAATTTTCGAGTCTATTTAAAAGAATGTTGTGGTCTATAGTGTCAAATGCAGCACTAAGATCGAGTAACACTAATAGAGAGATACAACCATGATCGGATGGTAAGAGCAAATCATTTGTGACTCTAATGAGAGCTGTCTCAGTACTATGGTACGGTCTAAATCCTGACTTTAAATCCTCGCAGATATCATTTCTTTCTAAAAAGGAACATAGTTGTGAGGATACCGCCTTTTCAAGTATCTTTGACAGAAAAGGTAGATTCGAGATCGGCCTGTAATTGACTAATTCTGTAGGATCAAGTTGTGTTTTTTTAACAAGCGGTTTAATCATAGCCAGCTTAAAAGTTTTTGGTACATACTCTAATGACAAAGATGAATTAATGATATTAAGAAGAGGATCTATGACCTCTGGAAGCATCGCTTTCAGTAGCTTAGTCGGTATAGGGTCTAACATACATGTTGTCGATTTAGATGAATTAACGAGTTTGCAAAATTCTTCCTCTCCTATAGCAATGAATGAATCAAATTTTTCCTTAGGGAGACTACAGTGCACTCCCTGATGCGATACTGTAGTAGACGGTTGCATAGTTATAATTTTCTCCCTGATATTATCAATCTTATAAGTGAAGAAGTTCATAAAGTCATTACTGCTGTGTTGCTTGGAAACTTCTGGGTTTAAAGCTTGATTTTTCGTTAGTTTAGCTACTGTTTCAAATACTGAAGCATTGAGGTCATCTGACAAATGCTAACAACAAAAGTTTGATTCATGATTCAAAAGATTGATTCATGATTCATGGTTAAACAACTAGACGTACAAACTAAAAAAAAAAAAAAAGAAGAAGAAAAAAAAATTCGGTATTTTGAGAAATATGGTCAATGTGATCTTTTTTTTTTTTTTTGGGTATCTGTCCATATGTGAGCACTGTTATGTGTCAGTGTCTATCCAAGCATAAAATATGTTTGGTGCAACTAAAAGTATATGAATACTCACTTTTTTTTAATTGACAAATATAACTCAGGTGAAGCTAAAAATATTATAGCGTACTCAGACGGAGGGAAACCTGAGCTCAACTATAACAGATGGCAAAAGAGAAGATAGTGAACAGGAAACAGACCCTCACAATATTTGCCAGAGCTTATTTGCATATGTTGTAATGCTATAAATTACTCAACCATCTGCTCACCTCATATGTTTGATTTGACAATGGAATGTAAGGTAGACAATGGAACAAAAACATTTGGTGGTATTCCAATAGTTCACAGTACATCTTTGATACAACTACTACTGTGATATGTACACAAAGCCTTGTTTATTAAAATTTGGATGAAGATATTCCATTAGTAAGCATTATGTCCTGTCTCACTATATTTACATGCCTTCTGCATGCTGTATTAGGATAGTTTGGTGGGCTAGTAATGGATACACATGCTGCGTGTAAAATGCCCAATTTAAACATCAATAAGAACATGAAAGACTACTCTCTTCTCTTGCCTCTTTGGTGTGTGTGCTTTGTCTGAAAGCGAAATCTCACTCACTAACAGTTTTAACCACTTGGCTGGCTCATAAAAGACACACTGATCTTGTGTCCTTTGTGTTTGAAAAGCGATGAGGTATGCATAATTTTTGCGGTCTTTGATGATCAAGAAGGAGCTGTTCACGTGACCAGCTGTGCTCAACTTTATGCTCACTCTTCTGATAGCATCTTTAATTGGAAAACATTCCTATCTGGTGAGTGAATGTTTTAAATGACACAAAAAGAATGAAACCGAAAGCTTCATAAATGTGTTTATATATAACCAGGGGATGTACATGCCTTTGCCATATAAAAAGGCAACAACAGGATTTTTTCCCCAAATCACCTCATAATCTGCTGTCTGAACAACTACCAAAACAATATGTAACTAATATGCAAACCTTGTATTTGCCAATTATTTTAGTTTCCTGGCACCCGTGGGAGTGTGATTCTGACAGTCAGTTTTTGACAGTAAAACAAACTCTATCAAACTGGCCAAACATGGCTAATGAGGATGCCAAAGAAGCACGCTTTCAATAATATGCAAAGGGCATTCAGCCATGAAGAAATCAAACGCTCTTTTACAAAAATTACTGTTGATTTCAGTCCTAATATGATGTTAGTTATTTCAGTTTGTCTTCAGAGTTTGTTGTGCAGCCCATATACCTCACTGTAGAGTGACACATTTTGTGAAGTTGCAAACACTAATCAATGGTGTGTGGGTTGCCAATGATCCATTTGCAAATAAATAAATATATATATATATTTTTGATAAAGTCTCATCTAATTTATAGTCTTTTATTTATTTAACACTCCTATTTAAGCCTTTCCTTTAACTGGGGGTCAGAGCACTCCAATACTCGAATAGGGGGTATATAAGATGCTCTGTCAACTTGATACAAATTTAATTATATATATATATATATATATATATATATATATATATATATATATATATATATATATATATATATATATATATATATATATACACACACATATGTATGTATGTATGTATGTATATATATATATATATATATATATATATATATATATATTTATATATATTTATATATATACATATATACAGACCCTTTCCAAAAAATTAGAATATCATGGAAAAGTTTATTTATTTCCATAATTCCATTCAAAACGTTAAACTTCCATAGATTATAGATTCAGGGCCCACAACTTAAACGATTTCAAGTATTTAGTTGTTTATTTGTACATAATTTGGGCTTCCAGCTCATAAAACCCACGAAAACAGGATTTCAAAAAATTAGAATATTACATGAAATCACACAGTAATTACACAGTGATACCATGGTCATTGAACCAGGTTTTGGTTCTTTTGGCAGTGTGGGCAGGTGCAAATCCTGCTGGAAAATGACGGAAGCATGAAGTGCTCTGGAAATGTCCTGGTAGATGGCTGCGTTGACTCCATATAATCTATGGAAGCCTAATATATATATATATATATATATATATATATATATATATATATATATATATATATATATATATATATATATATATATATATATATATAATAAATTGGAAATAGCATGTTGCCTTTATAATATCATATTTATAATACGAGTATGGGGGTCCCAGGGATCATCATATTCCAATGTATTTTATATGGTCTGGATTTTTAGTTTTGACTGTTTACTTTCAGCCTAGAGCTTACAGAAAGTCATTAGTTTAAGAATATAGAATTTTTTAATGAAGGTATTCTTAATTAAGTAAATATTTAATGAAAGTCCTTCTTCTGTTCTCTTTATCTACTGTGTGACGATTGCTGCAATCATCATGGTAAATCATTTTGTGTTCATATCAAAATACATTGTGATTAAGAGGCTTATGTCACATCCACCGTCTGTCTTCCTCATCTGTCTCTGCAGTACACTCCCCAGAATCCTCCTTGGCGCACACCTGCACTCACTCTCCTCTAAGTAGTAATCAGCTATAAGTCCTCTTCGCCATGGCCACCCAAAGGGTCCTCTCCACCATGGCCACCCGAAGGGTCCTCTCCGCCATGGCCACCCGAAGGGTCCTCTCCACCATGGCCACCCGAGGGGTCCTCTCCGCCATGGCCACCTGAAGGGTCCTCTCCACCATGGCCACCCGAAGGGTCCTCTCCGCCATGGCCACCCGAAGGGTCCTCTCCGCCATGGCCACCTGAAGGGTCCTCTCCACCATGGCCACCTGAAGGGTCCTCTCCGCCATGGCCACCCGAAGGGTCCTCTCCACCATGGCCACCCGAGGGGTCCTCTCCGCCATGGCCACCCGAAGGGTCCTCTCCACCATGGCCACCCGAAGGGTCCTCTCCGCCATGGCCACCCGAAGGGTCCTCTCCGCCGTGTTCACCTCCTCAGCCTGCTTCACCATGGCCGCCCGAAGGGAAGTCTCCGCCATGGCCGCCCGAGGGGTCGTCTCCGCCAGGACTGCCCGAGGGGGGTTTCCTACTCCGCCATGGCCCCCTGACCAGTCTGCTCCGCCATGGCCGTCTGGACCATCCTGGAGTCCGTCCATCTACACCCGGTCCACCTTCCCATCACGGACTCCAGGATGCCCACCCCCCCTCCCGTGTTCTGCTGTCTTCGGCGCGGGTCGCACCTTGTGGGAGGGGGGAGTAATGTCACATCCACCATCTGTCTTCCTCATCTGTCTCTGCACTACACTCCCCACAATCCTCCTTGGCGCACACCTGCACTCACTCTCCTCTAAGTAGTAATCACCGTCACCTGGATCCCATCACCAGCTCACCTTTATATTCAGCACTCAGTCACTCACTCTTGGTCTGGTCTCGTCAATACATGTCTATTTATGACACACAGACTCTCTACTTCACCTACCTGCATACTAGGGATGGGGAAATGAAGCCTCATGAATCACTGAGGCTTTCCCCTGACTGTTCCGGGAAAAGATTCAAAGCTTCGAGAGTGCCGAGAACAGCGCCGAGAACAGCGCCATCTGGTGCTTATTTAAAATAAAGCAGCCAGAAGCCTGTGTTAGAAGCTCTGGCAGATGAAGCAACCACAACACAATCCATAGTTTCAATGTTATGTGTACTAATAAAAGCCTTACATGTTTGTGTTTGATTTGTTCATTAAATAAATTCATTTTCTCATTAAAGTGACAAAATATAATAGCTTATGCTTATATGATTCAATAAGATTTAATGTCTCTAAATGTCTACAAACACACACACACACACAATGAATAAGGACATTGTCTGATAGGATCATCTGTTATTAAATGTCAATATCAATAATTGTAAATATCAACCAGACTGAGCTGAGGCAACAATGACTCGTTAAATACGATCTGAAGTTCGAGCCTTCTGACACCCAAAGCGAAACGCGCACGTGACTTGACAGAAAGTGAGGCTTCATTTGTCATCGATCACGTGACTCTAGTAAACCAATACACGCCTCGATACGGGGCTTCACTACAAATTGTGTCGCTTATGTGATACGCGCATCGAAGCTTCAGTGTCATATGTAACATCACTACTGCATACTTACCGTCGATCCAGATCTTCTTCAGTCCATCTTCAGAGAATCTTCATCATCTGCATCTGCATCTGCAAGAGAAAGAGAGACTTTGTTATCATTCAGTTAAGCTTCATCCAATTATCTACTTCCTGTTTACTCACCTTTCACGCTGTGTCCGATCCATTCTGCTATTAAAATATCAAACGTACCATCTTGCCTGCTTCGTTTGTACGAAACCTGACAGCTTAAGATGCCTTTTTACACAACACCATTTTCAGCAAAAAAACGTTTTAAATGTTTTGGCCATTCATTTACACGACAATGTAAATTCTGGGGCCTGAAAACGCAAACATTTGAAAACAGGTTTCAAAGTGCAAGTTTTTGAAAATGACACTGTTATCGTCTGCATGTAGACTACAAAAACGTGAATTTGTGAAAATGGTGACATCATTCACATGCATATTAAATGTTCAGTCTTCAGACACGTGGCGTTTCTTTGCATAGTGACATCGCCATCTACTGGTCTGGCAGCAGAATACAGCGTTCTTTAATCGTTTTCGCAGATCCGTGGGAACAGGGATCAATTTTACAACGCTGTGTCTGTACTCGAAAAACACGAAGGAAAAACTTTTGTGTTTTAAGTACATTTTTGTCGTGTAAACGTACCCTAAATTAGAACTGCTGACACTTCAATGGACATACATGCAACAGAATAATTTTCTAAATATTACTGGAATGGGCAGGTACATAACCAAATATTTTTTTAGCTAGTTTTCCCCCAAAGAAGGGGAGTAGAAAGAAATACATCAAAGGAAAAGGAATTCATCCACAGCATTCACCTACAAACACTGAACTTGAGGATTGCTTCACATTGACAGAAGAAACTCACAGAATTCTGTTTTAGCAGTGTCAAAAAAGAAATAAAAAGAAACTTAAAATAGGAATTTAAAAGAAAAGGTTTCTGAAGAAAAGGCACATTGTTCATTTGGGTAATGTATTGCTTCTAGTTTAAGAATAATTGGTATATGTTTTGCTTTGCTGCAGATAGAAGTCACTTGATGAGTTATATCAAGCGCACATCGCCAAAGGTTAATGTCTGGTGTACATTTAATGTGACTCCAGAGGCGAAAAGGAACGCTGTACTGGTTTCTCTAGCACAAACAACCCTTCTCCTGCAGTTCATCAAAATTTCCATGCACATTCAAGCTGTGATTGGACTGAATCTGCTAATTCAGAAGACAGGAAGGGCTCAGACCATTCAGAGATAGAGCAGATGTGATTAAACACTGACGCCTGATCGCAAAGTGTGTAGGGTCTTGACTTGAAGGATCATGAATGATTGACACTCTGAAAAAGGGAAGAGGGGTTTACAAAAGTATAGTTGCCATGGTAACTGGTGGAGGTTTGGTTTAGCGTGGAAGCTCAAACTCAGTTACAAATGGCTAATTAGACTAAAGGTACTTGAGAGGGAAGGAAGCAGTAGATTCAATCAAGACGGAAACAGCTGGGCTCAAGATGACTTCTTTTTTCTACTGATGCTAATTTCTGTAATTAACTTGCAATAAAGAAGCAATGTTTGTTTCAGCGGTGTGTGTGTGTGTGTGTGTGTGTGTGTGTGTGTGTATTTTTTATTTTAGTATTATTCTAACCTGGTGCACAAGGCATGTTTCCATTGTGAAAAAAGGTTTAATTGTTTAATTCTTAAATTGATTTAAACAAGCTTCATCACCTACCTTAATTCTCTTTTATTCAAAATACTTCAGATTAACAATAAAACTAGATTTGCACATCCTAAAGGATATTTTCAAAGACAGGAAATCAATAGTATCAGGTAAGTTTAGGTTTTAAGCTATTTTTGGTCTCATTGTATATTAAGTGTCTTTAACTAGGCTAATATGCACTAACATTTATTTGATACAATGCACTTATTGTGTACATACATGTTTTTACATGGTACTTATATATATATATATATATATATATATATAAAAAAAAAAAAAGTACCTGCATGTAATTACAGCAGTAATTAATTTCTGTAATTAGGCTACATCTACACCTTAACCGATCCACAGCACCAAACATGTCCTAACCATACACAATCCCACCTCAATAACAACAAAGAGTTTTGCAATACAACATGAACACAATAATTTTACATTTTGATGTACATACATAATAGTTAAAGACATCTAATATAAAGTGTGATAGTTTTTCTTTACACTTGTTTTTTTTTTTTTTTTTTTTTTGTTACAGAAATGAGGATCTATAGATCAAGAAGCTTCAAAATATTCTTACAGATTTCTTTCTTAAGCATTCATAAATACCAACCAGTGCTTCAATTTTTCTGTCAGGTGTCATGTCATCTTATGATATGCAGAGGCAATTTCAATTCTATATGCTGGGGAAAATGGGAGCTACACAGTTGATCTCACCTATCCTGTGACTGTGCTGTTTAAACCATTGTGCTGACACAGTACATTCAACAAGGATTTCTCTTAAAATCCTGCCATAATAGGACTCTGCTTGTGATACACATAACCATTTTTTGGTCATCCTGCCAAAACATGCAAAAAAGTGCATGCACATTTTCCTTTCATGACCATAGATTACAAGTAGTGTAATAAGTGATTGCATTGAGGTTGAATGTTAAAACGAACACCCTCAATTAACCTATGCCAGCTCGATTTAGAAAAAGCTGAACAAAAACAAAGAGAGGAGGTACACTGCATGTAAGTGCATTACAGTCAGAGGAGCAAACTGTGTGCGAACGAATGACACTGGTTAGGAATGTCTGTTTTATTGACATTAGTGAACAAATAATTATTGTTGAAGATATGTCCATGTCTAATGCTATTTTCCTCATTAATTGACAACATCAGCCAGATGTGATTTAAGCTAACCTTTTTTAGGGAATATTCAAATTTATCTTGCCTCAGTCTAAAGTGGAATCCAATTATGAGGCGTTTTGTTCAAATCCAAATTTCAATTAGTCATTAGTCATGGTCAAGATTTGTTCATCCATTTATGAGAGCAACTGCATAAATGGCCATAATAACTCAGACCGTTAGGGTTATTATGTCTGCTAGAAGAATGACTATTTGTGTTTGACCGTTACCTTGACATAATTAAGTTAATGTCATTGCATTGAATATTTTTTAAAATATTTTTAATTCAAAATTGCAAACAACACATTTCAATTTGCAAAGTTATGACTCAGAGCCATCCATGTGCCAAAATGTTACATGTAAAAGTATAAATGTGTGAAAAAGCCAAATAATTAAAATATGTGTGTTAAATTTTAAAATCACTTTAGCCATCACTGGAGACAACAAGACTGGGATAGTGTTCCTGGTTTCATGTGACGTTGACAAAACAGCAAAAACAGAATAGCTACAGAACATCTCATTCTGTAGCTTGACAATCCAGACCCACATCAAGATGTTGGGTCTGGGAACACATCATTGGCAGGACTCAATCCGAGGGGCGGGATAAACCGTTTGTCTTTCAAATTCCCTCTGCACGCAATAGGATAGCGCTACAACCAACCAGAGCAACGAAGAAGGTGACGTAGTCAGAGCGACGTATCCGGTCGGCAAAACTCCGAACACATCTTCCTTTTTTAAGAATGACTTCAGTGCTGTTCTTTGTTCTTTTCTCAAAGAAAAGCTTAACTCCAAGTCCTCCAGAGTCGCGGCCAAAGCCGATTGGAAAGACCGCTGTTCGCCAGCAGCAGCAGCCATTCTTTGTTTTCAAGTAGCAGGGAATTCACGAGGAACCGTGACAACTCTGCCGTCATTATGTTAAACCCGCCCGCCGACTCTATACACGATGTGATTGGCCTGACTAGAGTTTGTTTTTTGCTAGATGACACTGGCTGCAAAATAATATTTGCTGCCGCTAGGGTGCGTCTAGATTTCCAGGCTACTCATTCTGGATTTTTCAGCAGGGTTGTCCTTGATAATTAAGCATTGCTGTTTAAAAGTTTAGGGTCCAATTCTATCTAATAACTAACTATTAACTTTAACTTTTGCCTCAGTAAACTACTTATTACTGCTTATTACTAGATTGTAAGGTAATTGTTAAGTTTAGATATTGGGTAGGATTAGGGGGTGTAAAATTTGTTCATAAGGCATTAATATGTGCTTTATAAGTACTAATAAATCAGCACTATACCATCTCTAACCAGCATAAATCAGTGTGGGCCAACATGAAATTCATGATTGTTTGTTGGTCAGCATTGTTTGATTGTTTGAGCTAAACTCTGCTGGCAGGTGGCCCTCAAAGAAGCAGGATTGGGCATTCCTGAAATAAAGGATGTGCCTTACCTGCAAGTCTGCATCCACTAATACATCCACTACATCCATTTTGCTTCTAGACACACAGTCACTAACTTTTCCCAATGGCACATTAAACAAATAAGGGGCAAACAAATCAGCTTCATAGTGGATTCTAAGTGATCAAAGGCTTAGGATGTTCCAATTAAACCCATTGCAAGGGCTCTGCCAGTAGTCAGCACCCAGGCAACGTGACATACATCCGAGTAAGCAAGATCAAGGGAAGTTAGTGAGGGAAGGGAATAAAATT
This sequence comes from Vimba vimba, assembly GCA_022828995.1. Taxonomy (NCBI): domain Eukaryota; kingdom Metazoa; phylum Chordata; class Actinopteri; order Cypriniformes; family Leuciscidae; genus Vimba; species Vimba vimba. Next base: position 3,172,009 of record CM040830.1, read on the forward strand.
GAAGTGGAACACATTCCCAGAAAGGCTGCATACCTCCGCTGCCACGTCACTCTTCGTCAAAGGTTTGGTGGAAAAATCAGTCAGCACTGAGCTCATTCAGTTTCATTATGTAAAAAACAAAACAAATGTTTTTTGTAGATGAAGACATATGGTTTCTTTTGTATTTGTTGTAATTTAATTATATAATGCTAAACGGTCCATGATGTAAATCACTGAGAGACCACATATGGTCATTCACAGTTTTGATTTTTTTTTTTTTAAATGCGAACGATACTGAGGAGGACTCTAGCCTCGAATCCTCAGAAGGACTGAACTAGGAAGGACCCAGCCCTGCTAGGATGCACCCTTCCTATTGAGAAGCGCCCAAAGAGAGTTAGCGATTACATCCATTTTGTAAATTTCCACCACAATAAGGCTCTGATATACCTACAGCAAAGTTATTTTCCATTCTTTTCTTAGGTGTAAAAACGTCTAAATATCTTAGTAGCTATAAACTTCACAGCAAAAAAATCACATTTAGATCTAATTTAATAACTGATGATCTTTACAACTGAACTGAATCAGAACTGAACTGACTTCAGCTGAACAATGATACTTTTCTTTTTAGAGCTGCTTTACAGACGAATTGAACTATGTTTGCATCACTGAATCATTATTTTCTTGTTGAGCACTGTAAAGCTGCTTTAACTCAATCTGTCAACCCCCAAACTTCTGAAATCAACTCCAAACAAACTTTGTTTTGGGCTGATTTTGTTCAAAATGGCATCACACCAGTTTGCTCTACAACTTAGCTTGAAGTATATTGGGGCATTTGCCCAATTATAGCACTTCTATTCCTACAGCCACACAGCCTCTCTCCAAAACCATGTCCTTCAAAGACAAGTCAGACAACTTGATGTCAGCAAACACAAATGTGCAAAATGATTCACAGACAGAGAGGTTTTTTTTTCTTCTGATTGTCTAAAAAAGGAGCAGGCCAATCTTCTGATTAGGATTACAAACCTGTCACAAAGAGGTGCGATTTCACAAGACACCAATAGTTGCAGCATAACACTGAACATAACATGGCTAAAAGTTTCTGGGATTCAGCTGGGATATATATATATATATATATGCATTCACACTTTGTATGTACAGACAAAAGACTGATTTATGATTAGCTGAGTAACCAGCAAACAGAGCCAGAATGGGTATTCAGTGTTTGTAAGCCCCATCGGCCCTCTCGAAGGTTGTCATCTGCAGCTGCTGTAGGTATTGGCACTTAAAGGCTGCTGTTTAAATTGGTGCCTGGGGTGTCTTCAGAGGTGGAGAGTTTGAGTGAGAGGGCAGGCTTCTTTGACAGCATTGTCAGCTAAAGATGCTGAAGAAGTGCTCTTCACAAAAAGCTAAACAATGTGCCCAAAGACCTGGGGCCATCTGAGGACTTCAAAAGCACAAAGGAGGTGCAAAAAATGAACAATTTTAACTGTCAGTTCTCATGTTGCTGGAATGTGAGATAATGTACCAGGGTGATAGGACACTTGATTTATCAATGTTTTCTTGTGTGGACTTGGAGGTTAGTCCAAAAATGACACATTGGGTCCTTGCTTTACATGTAAGAAAGGAAAAGTAGAGTTGAAATGTGGTAACAACTTGTTGAACAACCTACAATTTGGATGTTGAACCCCCAAAAGTAATCTGACCTTCCCTCACTGCACAAGTACTAAAATCTGATAACAGTTCAAAGTTGTTCGCACCTGCACATTGTAGTTGTTGTATTTAAATGGATAAACAGTTTAGGAAAAAGACACAATGTACTTATCAACAGCACCAAGTTAAAATTCAGGTTGCCAGAGTGAACTGCAAGAATGACAATATGTGTCTGTTAGTGTATTACTAACCAAACACATGCAAATCAGTGTAAGAGGAGTGATGTACAGTCAAGTAGACTTTGTGGGCGAACAAGTGGTAACCGGTTTTTAAGTACCTGCACCACCCATATGTCACAGAATTCAGGAGTGGATGACAGCCCAGATCCCTGATCAACAATGTCTTTTTTTGGCATTTATGTATTTTTATAGACCATATAGAGATGACAGGAATTACCAGGGAAAAGGGATCAGTAAACCATGCAAGCCAGACCCAAACTCGGTGCCATCTGTTTGAGCACCACAGCGGAGTGATATTTTTAGCTGGATATGGTTTGATGTTTATATCCTGAAAGACCTATAGGCCAGTGTCATCTGAGATGAGAAAGGTCACAATGAGGCATCTCGACTTGTAAAAAAACATTGCAGAGAGGCATCAGGAAAGAGAGTATCATTAATTCACATATAGTAAGTTGCATCCAAATAATATTTAGCTGAGTGAATTATGTTCTGGAGAAGTTTACACAGTTTTTAAATAAGCATCAGCTTCTATTCTTCAGCAAGCACTCTGTGTGCGTGAAAACTGTCATTTAACATTGTAACATTTGAAACGTCCTATTTGGTGTTGTTAGTCCTGACAAATGAAAATTTTTAAAAAATTAGAACGCTTACAAACAGTGTGTGCCTCCCTGCCCCAGATACATCACAGGTAGGGACACACACAAGTTTTGTATTCTCAGCCTCAGGAATCGATGTTGTTTACTTGCCGCCTTTTTGCGCCTCGGGGGACATTGGTTTTCAGAGAATGCAAACCACAGTATCTGCCTGAAGTCACCGTGGCCCTGCAGAGTTCGCCTGTAGAAAATAGTGTTCGGTTGTTCCCTGCCGGTCAACCGCTTTAGGGCTCCGAACTCAGTCTTTGCCAAACAAATCTCGAGAGACTGATCCCCTTAATGAATTATATAGAAGCGTGGAAACTTCTACCAAATATATCTCAGTGGGCACTGCGTAGAGTAGAAAAGGAGTACAGAATCCAGTTCGGGTCTCGAATCACCAAAATTCAAAGCTGTGCACTATGGTGGGCCCTGAGAAGGGTCGGGTGTCCCTCAGAGTGCAGTCCCTCTTGGTGAAGGAGGCCATTGGACGTGTTCCTCCTTCCAAGAGGGAGTTCGGATTCTACAGCCGGTAGTTTATAGTTCCGAAAAAGGATGAGGTGGTTGCGTTCTATGGAGCCAAATCTCATTAATAATTCACGCAAAAAACATGATTCATACATGCGTAGACAATTTCACATGCATGAAACCTAATTCACGTACCCCCCAAAAAATTCACGTGCGTAAAAAAAAAAAAAAAAAAAAAAAAAAAAAAAAAAAATCACAAAAACCAATTCACATGCGCAAAATAAAATTATATATTCGTGAAATATATTTCACAAATGCAAAAAACAATTCATAGATATACAACTGTGCACAAAAACCTTTGAATGTTTAAAATGTACGAGTTTATCCTTGAATGTGCAAATCGTCATTCACATGTGTGAATCGCCTTGGATGTGTGTGTGTGTTTTTGAGACTTTCCTGGCAGCACAATCCTCCTACACAGATGAGTCGTACTCTTTAGCCAATCAGATTTAAGCTTATCAATCGACCAATCAGTATCACGTGAGGGCGGGCTTGATTGATAGATTGATTTGGCTCCATAGCGTTCAATCATTGATCTTCGGCAGTCAAACGAGAGAGAGTTGCTAGAGCCGTGAATTTCATTCAGAACACTGTTGCATTTAGCCGTTATCCTGACTGTAAGCCTTTTTGAGAGTCCTACTGTTTTTTGGAATCATCCAAGAACTGTGTCGGAACGAGAGACACTGATTTATTTCTGCGAATCATTTAAGTGCACTTGTTTGTGCGCGAGAATGCGTCTGTGAACTGAATGATCGGTTTTGAAGGAGTGATTCATTTTTTGTTGAGTTTTTTAGTTTTTTTAAGAAACTGACAATCGTCCATGATCAAGATTTGTTTTTCGATCTATGCGTGCCGAGTGCGAGCTGAGCTGCGCCATTTTGTTCCAGAAAGTTCCTGAGTTTTTCTTCCTGGGCCAAGCTGAAAATATTCTTGTTTTGTTTTGTTTATTACCCTGCCATCCTTACGACATCTCACTGTCCTGTCTTAGCTGTTTATTTAGTCATCGCAAGTCATCACCTCAAAGTTGCCGTTGCCACAGACTGGTACAACAGTTCGATACACGCACACGCACACGCACACGCGCACGCGCACACGCACACGCACACGCACACGCACACACACACTTCACTGATATAGAGTGAACCGAACTGAGTGTTTGAATGAGGGTTTCAACTGTCAATTTGAACTGTGTTTGTGATAACTGAGTTGAATGGAAACTGAATTATAAATTGATTCATAAGAATCATTTAAGTGAATTCAAGGTTATCCACGTATTTGAAGTGAATCATTTGGATTGAACTATACGAGTCATCAACATCAAGTGTTGTTTGTAAATCAGTTTGTGCCCTAATACTGAAATTAGTTTCTGGGAAATACTTCTGAGGTGTTATAAGAGGTTTGTTTTGAAAGTGTTAACCATTCGAAGGTCTTTCAAGAAAACAAGAAATCTCAAAACTGTTTATTTATTTATTTTCTGTTACTTTTTGTTATTTTATTATATTGAAATAGATCCTTCAAGGAGAAACACAGTTTCCTAAGGGAAGAAAAATAAATTAGTAATTGTTAAAACTAAGACAATTGACAGGTTTTTTTTTTTAAACTTACCTTGGGGTAGGGGCGTCTGACTTACACTATTAGGATTAGGTGGGTGGGGATGTGAATTTGAGTTTATTTTCCATCACATGCACTTCAGGAAGCCACCGTATCGACATACTTACCTGAAGCCTGCACTACCTATTCCTGTAGTATATCATAAAATAGCGTAAGGTGAAACATATACACATAACGTGCACATTGAGTCTCAAAGCACTGGAGTGGGGACTAAGATCCTTTTGCTTTTTAAGTCTTCCAGGGTAACGTTTTAATTTCCCCTACGAGGCGAGTCTTACAGTCCCGTTACATATGTTTCTCTGGGTAGTTTGGGATTCGACTAAGATGCAGGCACTGGCTATATGGAAGAAACCTTGGTTCCTGCCCAAGGCCCGGTGCTGGGAGTGCCGTGTCATTGGAAAATCGTGACAACAGATGCGTCCCTTTCAGGCTGGGGTGCAGTCATGGAAGGCCATTCAGCATTCAAATAGACAATACGTCGGTGGTCTCTTACATAAATCACCAGAGGGGTTTGAGGTCACGCCCTCTGTGCAGACTGGTGCATCACGTCCTCCTCTGGTCCCTGGGCAAACTGCTGTCGCTCAGAGCTATGTATATCCATGGAGACCAGAATGAGGGGGCAGACACTCTGTCAAGGCAGGGGCTGAGGCCCAGGGAATGGAGACTCCACCCCGAGACGGTGGAGTGAATCTGGAGGAAGTTTGTCTGTTTTCGTCTTGAGAGGGTCTGTTAGAGTTCTAGAGAGGGTCCGCCAGGACAGGGTCAGTCTACTCTTGGTAGCCCCATTCTAGCCAGCCCAAGTATGGTTTTCAGACGTCATAGTGCTACTAGCAGGCCCTACATGACAGATTTCAGTCAGGAGGGACCTTCTGTCGCAAGCCAGGGGCTTAATATGTCACCCCCGGCCAGAGCTGTGGAAGCTATGGATCTGGCCCCTAAGAGGGACCTTCTCCAAGGGTTTGGTCTCTCAACTGAGGTTGTTGAGACCATTCTAAACTCTAGATCTCCCTCCACAAGGAAACTATACACCTTAAAGTGGAGAGTATTCACTTTATGGTGCAGAGAGAATTAGTTGGATCCAGTGAACCGCTCACTGTCTGCCCGGTTCATCTCTCCTTCCTGTTTGGAGTTTGCTCCTGGGAGAGCTAAAGCCATTCTCTACCCTAGACCATGTTAGGTGCTGACTAATGTGGCACGGTCCTGTTCTATAGGCCTTACATCCTCCACCGCATGTGTTGGCAGATTGTCTGTTTCCGGAAGACTCGACACACATCCTTTTCACAGACCTGAAGTCAAAGAGAGAAGATCAGAATGGGTGTGGGTTGTAAGACAGGGTTTTTGAAACATGCAACAAACCTAATTCAAATCATCAGCCAGTTTTTGCAGACAATTGATATGAGGAGTGTTGTATCCTTGAAAGCTTTATTGTTGGGGTTTTCCCTACAAGAGGTCTGTGGTTCTGCGGGTTGGGCCTCCCCACACATTTTACTCGAGAACCCAGGGTGGAAGGAAAGTCCAGACTGTAGACTCTCATATCTCTCATCCTGAGTTGTGCCCAGACAGGTTTCACACCAGGGCAGGCTTTAGTCAGTATGGCACAGTGGGCATTCTGTTCCCCAAAGTGTTGTCATTCGATGCAGTGTGAATTCCCTCAATAGGGACCGCTTCAGGTTACGAATGTTACGAGATGCTACGTTCCTTTGCTACACCACCTGAATGCCTGAGAGCGACTTGCTTTAGCCGATCAGAAGCTGGCGCTGTTGTGTGCCTGGTTACCTTTGTAGTCTCTCTGGTATGTTGTCACACGCTACGTCATGACTCAATGCAAATCAGGATTGGACTAGTTTCACACATGCTTCAGACGCTGTCACACTCTACATCACAACACAATGCCAATAGGCCTTTATCGCATCACAATAGAAAGCCGGAATTGCTGAAGCAGTGTACTGCGTCTTCCGGTTATTGCGTTCAACATGGCTGTCTGTTATCGCTGGACTACCGCTCTCGCATCTCCCAAAAGTTGGTCAAGACGATCTGGTGCGACTCGTGAATGAACACTCCAAGGTAAAATATTCCAAGCTGGAGAAAAGATACAAGTTCTTCTACGAGTAAGTGGCTTGAATTCTGTTGGCGAGTTATCGCTGATTGCTAGCTTGTTATTTTTAATAAGGTAATCGTCAGCTTGTTAGATAGGTTCAAATACAGCCAAAAAAACCCAACATATCATATTTGAATAATTTGAACAATGTGACTGATTGTTAATGCTATTAAGATATTTTTGCTTTTACTTTGGTTTGTCAGTGTCAGTGGTTATTAAACTTTTGCCTGAGGAGCCCCAAAGGCCCTAGCTAACATTAATGGCCCGAAGTTTGGATGGTCACATTTGGCTACATTAACGTTCCGAAATGCCGTTGCGGCAGTTTAAAAATCACAGGCTAAGGTTAAGCTGTATGTGGTTAAACATTGAATCCTTCTTCAGTATGATGTGATATTTCCCCTTTTTATTGCAGTGTCAGATTTAGTGAGTGAGGAAGTGGTAGTGCAGGCGAGCTGCTACCGTTCTATGCGAAAGAATGAAGAGCCACATACTCTTCAGGTTACATTGTCAGGAGTCCGAAATCATGCTCTAGTCCCTACTCATCAACATGCGTTACTGGCTTTCTGTAGTCTTTCGTTTATCAATAGGACATCATGTAGATAATAGCCTAATCTTTCTGATCCCTGATGGATTTCATCACATTTACAGTTTGGATCCAGACAATGCTACAGTACCAAAATACCCCACACTTGTAATGTGTAGTGAATAGAACATGGTTTCAGACCTACACAGGTTCAGGTGCATTTGTTCAGTATGTTTTTGTTTCTTCTGCTGTTGCAGATGCTCTTTTTGTTGTCCCATTTCTGCTGTTGCAGATGTACCTTTTTTGTTGTTCTACTGCTGTTGCCTTAATTTTGTTCAACCTAGTTTCACAATAATGTTCCTAGTGTAAAGTAAATGCTTCTTACTGTATAGCCTAAACATCCAAACTTTCCCTCAAGTATATGTTCTCCATTTCTAGATTGTGCTGCATGCCGTTAAACATGTGGAATTAAATGGATGCTCCTGCTTGTGTGCTGCTGGAATGGCTTTATGCAACCATGTGGTAGCACTCCTGTTTCAAATGGCTCATTACAGCACCATGGGGCTGAAAACTGTGCCAACCCCACTGTTGTGCACCGGTGTGCTTCAATCATGGCACCGACCAAGGACACAGGTAAACTTGTCTGATGCAAGTTGTGGGTTTAAAGTTTGTAAGTGCACACTGTTGGAATACTGATTCTGCACTAATGGTGTAGATGTTTCTACACAGTGTATCCATTCCCCTTTACACCTCATCCATATGAATTCTTCACATGGTAATATAAGATTTGTGTATGTAACCCTGCTTGCATTTTTATGGCCTGAAATTCAACATGGTTGTATAATTAAGCTGTGAGTATTTCAATTCAAAACATTTCACACACGTTTTCATTAATACAAATTCAATAATCCATATTCATCTTTCAGATTTCACTTCCAAAATATTAATTCTGTTTAAAAATACAACCTATAATATTCGACAGGCATTTTTCAGTCCATTTTATTTCGCTTTACAAAGGCATGATGCACAGCTTTTAGATTTATTATATGTCTCAAATCTGTCAAATCATGTGTAAATATTGCTATTTTTCAGTAGGCCTACCGCATGATCTCATATTTATTTTAATATCAACTAGGCCTATCTAAAAAGTGTGCATCATGCCTGACACCTACATGAACAATTTACATTTGGTTTTATGACTAAGTCATTCTCTTCAAATGCTAGAAGTTAGAAACGTGTTGAATTTCAGCCCATAAAAATGCAAGCAGGGTTAATGCAATGTATATTTTTTCAAGTAGTGCAATTCAACAAGCTTTTTTTTTTTGTTTTTGTTTTTTTTTTTTTTTTTTTTTTTTACTTCCATATTTGTGTGGGTCCCTCAGATATAGCCATACATACTGTATACTCCATAATGATGTTTGAAATTCTAGTAAAACACTCACACAACCCACACATCACATATGCATATACATTTGTTTCCTTCTATTTTGCAGAGCAGCGATTGCCTGCAGAGGATGTACACCTACAATATGACTTGTGTCGTGAGCTGAAATGACCTGATACTCTCTCACACTTGCAACTGCACTTAATTTCTTTTTGTGTTGACCCACAGATGAACTCGGGTATGAAAGCCAAAGGCGCCAGGATGCAGTAGTGTCAAATCTACTCTGTATCGAGCTTACGCTGGTAAGTATTCATTTATTTACTTACTTACTTATTATTTTTGAATACTAAGGACTTTATATCAGATTAGCTACACTGTCACTTGTAAATCATTTGCAGTTATTAACTGATGAATGGTTTCTGTTACTTGTGTTTTTAGGACCCCTTCCTGACCTGACGGTGTAGTCAGTTGAAGCCCAACTATGCAACCTTCAGCCACAACCTGGCATTTGCAAAATCTTATGCGGCCTCTCCGACCTGACTTTATTGCACTCTAAATTTGGACTAGTCCCTCGAGGTTCAGTTCTTTCTTATCAGTGCCCACCAGTAATACCCCGAGAAATCATTAAGCATCCAGAAGCCCCCTCATTCCCACAACTTCCATTAATTAGTGGCTACACATTAGAACGGCATCTACAGTTTGTCCACAATCGTCATCAGTTTTTAGAGTTTAGAACTAAACTGTGAATTGGCAAGTATCATTGAAGGGAATACAAAGGGGCAGTCGGAGAATCCTTTGTGGAAGGAAGTCCGACAGCCCCGCCTAACTTCCAGTAGATTCGGTGAAGTTTGTAGCGTTAGAGGGGAGTCATCTAGTCAGGCTCTGGCAGCCAGGATCATGAAGGGGGTAAGGCAAACACCTGCCATGAAAAGGGGTGTTGACCTTGAGCCAGAAGTTTTACAACAGTACAGTGGCCTTTGCAATGTCAGTGTCGCTCCCTCTGGATTCGTTGTGAATCATGATGCGCCTTGCCTCGGTGCTAGCCCTGATGCCAAAGTGTATGATCCCACTGCAAATCCCCCCTTTGGGTTAGTCGCTGATCAGTGAAATGAAAGATAAACTTGATATATTTTATTTTGCCACATATATGGAAACGTACCTGAAATTAAAGTAACTCTATACATCCCATCTATGATATTCCTTGACTCTTTTGATGGCTCTCTCCACCAGGATTCTTAGTCAGGCGATGTTCTGGGTTTTTTCTGTGTCCTCTTTGCTGAACCTGGTGCTTCTTTCGAAGGGGGTGGATTATGAGGGTTGCTCCAACATCAGACAGCATCTGGTCAATGACAAAGCCTTTATCAGCCATGCACGCATCTCCAGGCTCAAACATGCTGAGGATCCCTGACTGCCGTGTAATTTCTCGGTCTGATATCGAACTTGTGAATAGCTTTGAGATAAAGGTGATAACACCACATGGGGCAATGCCAATTAGACCTTTGAAAGTATTGGTGTTCTTGTAGGAAGAGAATGTTTCTGACTGGAGGGTAAGTGATGATGGTGCCTCACATCTGATTTCTGTGCAGTCCAGAATAACATGCACGTTCGGGCAGTACTGTGCAAACTTTGGTGGCATTGTTGCTTGCATCTGTTGCCTTGTCATCCAGATTGGTACTGACCCCAAAACAATGAATAGATAGTTGGCCCATGTAATTATTATTCTACTCACCGTAGTGAGACTGATGCCGAAGATGTCGGCAATCACCTTTTCCTTCATACCAACGGCAACTCGACAGCAGTTAAGAAACAGTTCATCCACAAGTGCCAGCCTCCGGTTCGGGCTCGGGTTCTCCAATGCCATGACATCGTTTGTCCTCTGAGCTCTGCTCCAGTAGACTAGCCTGGATGCTGAGGGGGCAACCGATTCCCAAAACGACCAAAACACCTTTTCTGATTGAAAACGGTTGTAGAACCGGAATTCCTCGTCAGTGGCACAGTATCTGTTGATGTTCAGTGTGCAGGACAGGTCCCTCAGTTGTCTTTCTAAACTCCTGACCAGTTGCCTGATGGTTTCGGCAGCAACATCGGCATCTAGTCCACCTGCGGAGTCGTGGGTATAGTTGAGATCTCTGGCGGGTTCTTGATCCTCCGCGACTGTAACGTTAGGCTGTTCATCCGCTTCCTCTATAGCAGAGTCGCTATCCTGAAACTCTTCAACTACTCCAAGACGCGCATTAATCCGATCGAAAACTGACTGGCGAATTACACGAGTCTCCCCCCAGCTGTTCCACGAAAATCGGCTTGGTGTAGTACTGGATTTTAGTCTCTTCCGCCCACTTTTCAAGACACATATGCTCTCCTTGTCAAAGTGCAAGCTGCACACAAACGTACTACCCCGACTTATATGGAACAAAGGACCTTCGTCCCTCCTTATCAATCTCACCTAAGCCTTGCGGAGGTGTTCGTCCTTTGGGAAGTCTAGGTATGACTGCCTTTGTTTTGATGTTGATCAGCCCGGCACACTGCAATATCACCGGCGAGAGGAGGCAGCCATAGTTTCTCTGGTAACTAAGTAACCACCGGAAGTGTGAGTTCACTGTTTGGCGATTTCGAACATTCTGAAACCAGGAAATGAGATAAAGGACTATCAGAATAGAACTAGTTTCACACGTGCTTCAGATGCTGTCATGCTGGATGAATTCCCCAAAGTGTCTCATTCTACACAGCATCTCGTTCCCTTCTCAGGGAACAACGGTTATATTTATAACCTGAGATGTTTTTACAGAGGCATGTTCTTCATCACCATGAGCTATTGGTCTGGCAACATACAGTTGATTCTATCTCTCAGGCATTTCTTATTTACATCTCTTCAGTTTTAAAAGAATAATGCTACTCGGTCAGGTATTGTGCTTGCACACGCATTATCAAGGAGATACCATCCTTCCATGAGTGCAAACTGCAGTCTGTAATGCAACAGTGTCAAGTGTGGCCATACAAGCGTGTAACACTATTGGAGACAGGTTATGCATACTGTTTTACAAGGCTTTAAATTATAAGTGCTAGCTTTATTCCAGCAAGATTTTGAAAGATAAGTGGAGGATGGAGTTTGGTTGCCGTCTTACTAGCAATAGGCTTGGGTAAGTTCAAAATATATCTTGCTACCACAAAACTGAAAACTCGCATCTTACTGGTGTCTTCTGTATTTAAGTGTTCAGAATTGCCTACTGCCTGTTTTGAAACCTCTCTGCAAGTCCACAAGCATCATGAGTCCAAATGTATAAACATGACAGAGTGTATACCAGCATCACAGATCACTTTTTTTTTCATCCTGGAAGAATGGAGCTGTTGGCTAGATGTCCCTCTACATCATGGGTTAGGAACTCTGGCCCTAATTTTAGGCTATTTTTCCAAGTAATCCTAACTAGCTTGGTTAGCTTGTTCAGGGCTATTATTGTTGGAGCTGGGTCTGCAAAGTGGAAACCTCAAGGGTCAGAGTTGTACACCCATGGTCTAATTGTCAACCTTACCATCAAAACTTATCAACCATAAGAATCTAGAAAAGCCAAGTAGGCATCTACACCCCACACAGGCCATGTGGGTGCTATTCTTCACATGGTTTAAAGATGTTACATCAAAAGTCTTGATGACACTGATAATATTAACATTTGTTGTATGAGTTGCATCACTATGCAATCACAAGTAGAGGTTCTGACTTATTTGTCACATATTTGCCCTTGGATTATTGTTTTTGGATTTCCGTTTTATTGGATTAACAATTTCCCAAGACCCTGTAAATTGTATCACATGGGATTTATACTCAGATTTGTTGCATTACCCTCTTTAACAGTGTCCTAAACTTAAATTGAAGTCAATGAAACTGTCCAATCAGGAAATTAATCACTGGTGTATGTTACTTTTGATAATGCATTTAGCATAGAAATATGATGAATGTATAGTTTTTGGGTCTGCATGTAGTTACACATAATCTTTGAGAGCATTATATTGTTGTGTCATTGGATAATTTAATTGCAGGTTGAAACAAATAATGAGTCATAAGAAGATGAGTCTGTTCAAATTTTATTTTATTATTTCACATAATGTGTCTGAAACATTTAGAGTTTCTAAACTCTTTTTTTTTTATGTGACCTGAAATATTCATACATAAATATACATACATATACAAAGAAATTAAGCACACCTGTGCTACAGAAGGCCAGAGTTTACACAGATGAAAAACAATTGCCATAATGAGAACAACATTGTCTCATAAATGGCATCAACCCATGAACGATTACAATAACCTTGTTTGCTTTATAATAATAATAATAATAATAAAATGAAAATCATTCAGGCTGTGGATCTTAAGGACAGCTGTGAAAAGTGAATAAAGTATATGTTCAAACCAAGTTCATTTTCAGGCTTCTAAGTAGTGTTTTAAAGTATATCATATATATATATATATATATATATATATATATATATATATATTTTAAGATATGCTGCTTACAAGTGAATAATTGTTTGTTGATTATATATTATATTATATATTATTATATACAATTATAGTGTCTGCCATGACTATGTTAAAAGACGGGTTTATATGTTTTAATTGATGATGTGTTTGATAAACAAAATATCAACAGCTTTTTGAGCAAGGAGTTAAGATTATGATGGTCAATGCAAAAAAATATTTAAAAAATAGAAATATATCTTATTTATTCATTCAGAGTATGTTTTGCAAGGAATTATTATTATTAAAGCATGCATAGAAGTCAGAGAGTGTTTGAGGCTTGATTTACCCTTGAAGAGGAGACAGGTGAAAGGTGATCTTTCACTATATCAGACCGTATGGTGTTTACACCACAGGCCAGTGATATATGGCCTGCATTGATAGGCCTCACTGGGTAATTAACAAATTATGTTCCAGCTAACAAAGAGTACACATGACAGGCGATGTATGGCTTTCAGAAGACCCCACAGCAAAGACCACCAGAGGAGCAGCTTTAATGTGGTGTGATGAATGAACTAACACCGACACTGCGCAGGTGGATGCACGCATATACGCGCACACACACGCGCACACACACACACACACACACACACACACACACACACACACACACACACACACACACACACACACACACACACACACACACACACACACACACACACAGCAGTATTTTTCATCCTGCACGGGGAGTTGTACAGCGGCAAGGTGAAAGATGGCAAAGCAGAGGGCAATTATCCTCCAGACAAATGGCCCAAAGGCAGGAGGCCTGACAATTAGTCCCACAGAGGTCCAGCTCACTCCAACTCAAGAGTGTCTAGAACTGATGCAGAACTCTGTATTTAATCATCTTTTCCCCTTCTTCTGAATTCAGGCCATGTCCACACTGATACGTTTTGGTTTAAAAACGTATATTTTTCTCTCCGATTTGGCCTTCCGTCCACACTGAGACGGCGTTTTTATTAATGAAAACGAAGCTTTTTTGAAAACGCTTTCCAAAGTGGATACATTTGAAAACGCTGTTTTCGCGTTGTAGTGTGGACTGTGAAACCAGTGGTATTTAAAAACGATGACATAAATTTAGTCATGTGACGCATATTGTACCAATAGATATTCATGTTTATACCAGTATTGTGCCTGTTATGTGCTAATTACTTTCACACTGTTGCTAAAATATTCTACATTGCACACTCTTCATATCACAGTCCTGCAAAGATGACAGAATTTACTCACATTTGCTGTCCTGCGGCAATACATGAGAGCGGTTTTAGCGTTTTAGACCACACATATGGTGACTGCGTGCGACCTGGACCGCATCAGTGAATGGTGAGATATTTTACAAAATAAAATTATCCTGTCATAAGAATTGCGCGATAACTTACATCTGAATCATATCAGTGATCTTTTGTGGGGTTTTACGCATGCGCTGTAAAGGTGAATTTAGTGTTTTCAGGCGTTTTTCAAAAGTTTCTCATCCACACTGAAACGTCCGAAAACGCCTGAAAACGCTAGTGTGGACAGAGAGCGTTTATAAACGAAAACGCCGTTTTCAAATGTATCCAAATTAATGTAGACGTAGCCTTAGTCATTCAGTGGGCTCTAGAACAGTACCGGATTCCATTTATCAGGAAGTTATCAGGACGCATGTTGCCATAAGGTAAACAGCACAGATTTAAAATGCAACCTCAGTCAATGGCATGAAATACCCCTTGATTAAATCTGAGCAGAGCGGATAAATTATTTCACTTGAAATCATAGACCACACATATTTGCAAATACCAAAAATTAGGTTGATTATTTTTTTTGAACATATATTAATTGCTGACACTTTTGATTAATTAATTAAATAAATAATAATTCAAAATAGTATATCCACAATTCATTATATGGTCCATAGAAGATTAAGTCAAATTGACAATTATAAGTTAGTTTGAAGACCTTACCTTGTCTCTGTCACAACACTGAGGATGAAGACAAGGTTTACACAAGGTTTAATCCACAAGCAGGTGATAGAACGTGTGTGTAATGCACACACAAACATCAACGGACAGAAACAGAGAGAACAGAGATGAACTAAAGACATGGTGGTGAGTGACGAACTAAATGATGAACAGCTGTGATAAATGAATGTCCATGGTTACTGATGAGTGGCGGGAAAATCGAAAAAAGGAACACATGTGGTGAATGAAAACAAACTGAAAAGTCTATGAAAGCAGAAACTAAGAACAAACAAAACTGAGTGAGTGGTCAATACAAAAAATAAAACAAAAATTCTTTACCTAAGTTAAAGTCAACTTACACTCAATATGTCACCTAATTCCCTCCAACTCAAATAGCTTAAATTGTCAATCAAGTGAGCAGCCTTTTGAAAAATTTTCTCAAAGGCAAATACAGATTGTTTAGCATTTAGCATTACAAGGATCTACAATCCACATTATTTTGTCTTTTTGATTGATTTTCAAAGCCCATTAAATGATAATGGCATTATTTGCCTCTTAAATCTTTAGAGAAATATGCATCATATAGGCTAATTGAAAAAAAGTCTCTGTTCTAGATATTTGCTAACTTCCAAAAATGCACCTATATAAAATTCACTGCAGTTTCCAGCTGAAATGAACACCAGAGACTAGTAAAACACACAAAGTATTTCACGTAAATTATAATTAAGGAACAGATTATTGATTATTAAAGACTTATTTTCTAATACATACTTTTATCATAAGTGCTTGATTTGTAATACATATTTGCATCACATTACCAGCTCCATAAATTATGTGTTTTTTTTGTTTTTTTTTGTTTTTACGTAGTAAACTTGCTCGGTAACTCACCTGATACAACACTTGCGTTCAGGTACGAATTCTGTGACATAAATCACAATAAAAAAGTAAAAATACTTGTAGAAACAAGCCTAAAATGGAGTGGTTGCTTCAGCAAATGTGTTTTTATATCAAGTTTACTGAACACTATCAGTTAGGTTCGGCTTTCGGGTAGAGTTGAGTGTAGGTGGTGCGCTACTTCCAAACACGATAGTTGTTTATAGTGTTAACTCACCCAACATTTAATTTCCGAACTACCGTAATACATGCAACTTCACGTTCATCTGTTTTGGGGGGAAATGTAACTGACTTTTAACTGGACATTTCACTTTGAAAGTGCCGTGAAACGTAAGATGCAACGTTGTATCACATACCGTATAACTTCAGACACAAATCACAAGCATGATCAATAAATATTAAGTAAACAATGTTTAACTCTAAACCACATGACAGCTGAGTTAAAGCAACACCAAAGCACTTTTCCTCTGTGGTCCCCCTACAGGTTGGAAGCGGAATTGTCGTAGATAATTTAGCCTACCGCAGCCTACCGTCACATGCACGCTATTTGTTTATCCAGCACCGGCTTTGGAAATAATGACGTCCACAGACACGTAAGTAGAGTATGTTGCATGATTTTATGAAAGTATGATGTATTGCGGCATCAGAAACAAAGAAAAACAAAATAATGACATTGCTTGCTATTTTTTTGCTATTGTAATGCTTGTCGTAAAGCAAGTCAAATTTGTAGTTTCTTATGTCTCATTCGAACTACAGATCCGCCACCCGATCTGGCAAACTTTGCACAGTGTGGTTACAGCCGATAGAGGGTCGCAAAGCGAATGCAGAAGTGCCGTTCACCCTGTTATGAGTTGATGAACCACTGAAACGATTTTGGAAACATTATTTTAAGGTACAAAATAATCATTGGCGTTGCTTTAAGGTTGAGTAAGTTAACAACATTTTGTTAGCAACATGTTTAGTTCACACTAACTGACGAAAATGCTACTTTAGACTATTTATTTATTTATTTATTTATTTATTAAACATTTTTAGAATTGTAAGTTTTTACAGGATCTTCATTCCTTTTTCCCAATATCTGGTTGTTCCAAACTCTGTTATCAACTTTGTTTAAATGATACAACAGACGAAATCCTAATTTAAATAATAAATAGATTTTTAATTGATTAAATTGTGAAGGAGAGAATTTGATATAAATCCTACAGTGTGATAGTCAATGCAATCAAATAAGATTGGTAAACACAATTAAGATTGGAGAAAAGTTTTTTTTTGTTTTTTTTTCAGCTTTAAGATTTTTTGAAATAAATTTCTAATTTCCCCAAGGTCCTTTTTTTAATCAGACTATACTATCATTTTCCATTTCTGCTTAATGAATCATGCGAGTTATAGTCATATTACAAATGGCAAGGCTTTGCAGGCTATTAGTTTGTTTCTTTAGGGGTCTAATAGAAGACATGCTTCATTTAGGACCCGGTAGTATCCCAAAGCAATACAGAATGGATTGTATTATTTCCAACAGCTGCTATTTCTCAGCCATCTCTTCACAAGTGTTGAAATATAATGCGCTTGGGTGAAGTTATTATTCCCGACCAGATCCTTTAGATTCCAATGTAATGGCATTCCCTCTATTGAAAGGGACATTTTAAGTTTTCTATCCTCAACAGACGCACTCTTTTGAATTGTACTTAATTACAAAATACATTTTGCCACTCTCTTAGGTACATTTTGCCCATTCATGTGTTGTGCCGTAATAATAACTTTGCTCTGAATGGTTACTTTAACGTAATTGTATTACCATGGATCATTCTATAAATCCTAAATGTAAAACATTAATGATATAACTGATCTTCTGTTGAGTAGATTTACCCTTGGGACAGATGACTTGACTTCATATAAGAAAATGTGTCTTTTGTTGATTTCATTTATCAAGATAAGTGACTCAGGATTTCATAATGCAAATGGGTCTTACAATGTTTCAAAGACAGCAAATCATTAAAAGTATTTTCTATTTCTAGCTGCTTTATCCATTTCTAAGTGATTCATGAAATACAGAACATTATGTTGTGGACTTTAAATGTGTTCTAAATGAACTGTTTAAGGCTTTGGCTCCAGATAATGACCCCTGCTATCAGAAGCTGATTCCTTTTGAGTTGCTCAGTCTGTGACAAGACAACCAATGAATCAGAAGTCATCATTGTCATCATGGTTGTCGCTAGCTATGATGGTCACCGTAACCCTCTGTTTAACAGACTGCATTTGTGGCATAAACCACAGAACATTTTATTTATTTACTTATTATTTTTTACAAAAAGAAAAAAATTGTTGTTGCAGCAGTCACTATGAAAAATGAAAAATGAAAATACACTGTTTTTAGACACAAGTAGTATAGCCACATGACTTATAGATTATATTATTCTGCATGTGCACTTATTCTGGAAGTGTTAGTGCTTTTTATGTCAATTTAAAGGGGCTATATGTAGAATTCAGAAACTGTTGTTATTAGCAACACCGGTGGACGTTAAGTGAACTTGCTGTCTGTCAGGAGTCAGTAAGCAGCAATAAAGCACACGAGACAGACGTAGTGAACTTCATCTTGTTTATTCTTTCACTTCCGTTCTCCACAAATGGTGTCATTACACAACACTTTTCAAAATAGCAGTCCCAATAAAATTCTACTTATGAACACAACAGAACTACAGCCAGCAACGTATTGCTCGTAACGTACAAGAGACGGAATGTGATTCAAGGCCCTGATATAGGCTACTCACGTCAAAGTTATTTTTCATTCTTCGCTTAAAAGTAAAAAAAAAAAGAAAGTTGGAAATATCTTTGCAGTGATATACGGTTAACAAACATTCCTACGCCGATGAAAGATGAGGTCATTCAAATTACATAGTTATGATAGTTTGATTATAAAGAATAGTTTATGCTATAGACTATATAGATCTGACTATAGTTTGAATTAATCCCTTCTTTGCATGACACATTGACATGTACACAATGGCTCTTTCGGCATTATCCTGAACATTGTATAAGCATTTGTTTCATGTGTCCCAGAACAGAAGTGAGGCTCTCGGGAGCGCTTCCTTTTGATTTTCCTTGCAAAAACATCCATAGTCCTTCATATACAAATCAGTCAACAGGCTTTCAGAGATAACCTTGGTAGTCGGGGAAGATCTTGTTTTTGTTGTTGTTGTTACGTATAGCTACTTTAATGCCATTAAACAGACCATTCCCAGGATTTCCCAGTATGAACTCATTAACTGATAAAATGTAGGTTATTTGTGAATGAACTGTAAGTCACTATATATATGTAACGATGTAGGCAGGAATGAAGCGGAGAGTGAATCCAATCGCAAGCACTTTAATAAACAAACAAACAGGTAATCCAGGGTACACGACAGAACACGAACCGAGAACTCAGGATGGGAACAAGGAGACAACAGCAAACGTTACAACATCAAGAACTCACAAGGACTGAACTAAAACACAGGGCTTAAATACAAGGGAACACAAGCTAAACAAGATAACAAGGGGGCGTGGTTAAACTGAAACACCTGGGAAGACTAATCAACATAACGGGGAACAGCTGAACATGGGACAAGACACATGGCAGGAGCACATGACAAGCAGGGAATTACATGACAGACAAGAACAAGGAACAAGACACAAAACCCACACCGTGACAATATAAATGTCTGGCCATTCCGTATAGAAAATGTAAATGATGTATATGGAGCAAATTATGTGCCATAATTAAACAAACAAATCCAGCATTTTGCAAACAAACTCGATCTCGCAAACAAACAGAAAGCAGTGTGCAAGTACAAAGGTCAGTTTGAGTGAAAATGCAGTGGAGTAACAAATATGTATTGTTTTACAAGATAATACTTCACAAATAAATACAAACCATACTACAAATTACTATGTCTGAATAATATGTATGAATGTACATAGTTAATTAATCACTTACTTACACTTTCTAATTGATCTTATGAACCACTGTTAACTCCTAAACAACTGGTTTGTAAATAATGCAATACTTCATTTAGAAATGATAAATTGATCATTAATAAAGTGTGAACATACAATTATTAAACACATTATAGATATACTTATAAATCAAGAATAAAGCATTTATAGCTGTATTTATAAACTGCTTATTAATGTCTATTAATGCTTTATAAACGATGAATTAACTGTTTACTAATGCTTAACTAATGATTAATAGCGTGCAGTTATTATAAAGTGTTACCGAAGCAGTTTGACTTTCTTTTGAAAGTTCATCAAAAATATTGCTGCTTTTCTCCATTGGTTGACATTTCTCATAGGCAGCCTTCTCAGAAATCATTAGAAGTCTGAGCATGTCGTGAAAAATAAGCAAAAAGTTGCATCGTCTCGCACACAGTTTCACACCGCAAGATTCTGAATAGAAAGAATGCACATTTTTATGGCTAATGAAGTCTGACAAAAGCGTAATTCATCTTGTCTACATAATTCACCCATACCAAATAACCCATCTCCAGTTGTATAAGTCATCATCATCCCAGAGCGGCGTCAGGGTGTCGTGATAATAAACTTCATTCTGCTCTCTTGTTTTTGGATCAAAACGGCCACTCACCGACTTGAATGGGAATAGATTGCCGTCTGATTGCTTAAATAAAACATGAAGGATCTAATGAACATATTCAGGCTGTGGCATATAACTCAAATGCATGGCAGCGAGCATTGATTAAACCTCCCCTGTTTGGCATTTGGATAATGAACAAACACTGTAGAGAAATGGCAACTATTAACCTTTTACCCCCATTTTCCCCATTGCTATTGAAATGGTCCTGTTTTGATTCCCCTTATGAAAATCAATGAATTAAGACTGACAGGGGATTATATATATATATATATATATATATATATATATATATATATATATATATATATATATATATGCCATGATTTTTATTGTAATTACACAAGTTTTCCCCACCGTTTGGTGTTCAAAGGAAACAGTGTGCTGGCTCAAAGATATCCTGGATCAAAATTCGCACAGGATTTTGGAAAGTTGTGAAGGATTTCTACATATCAAAAGGATAGATAGCATTTGTGTTTCATTTCTTTGGAAAAGTTTTTTTCAAAAATGACACTTTTTCTTGATTCCACAATACACGTGGGAGGCTGTGAGTGTGTGTGTCTTTGCTCATATACTGTTTTTCTCTCGCTACAGCTGTCCATCTCAGTGGTAGGTAAAGGCTGCACGGGAGGGTGTTTGGCACTCTTTTTGTCCCAGTGAAGTCCTCATTCCCTGTGAATCTTCTGAAAAGTTTCCAGTTTTTGTAATTCAGTCTTTGTGAATTTCTTCATTTTCTTTCCTTCTGTCATTTTTATTTCATGGTTGTCCTGTTGAAAAGACCAGCATATGTTCTGTTTCAGATGCTGGTGTCCTGGTTTGTCCCCACCAGACGTCTAACCAGCAAGACCAACTTCCAACTTTTTAAAACCAACTTCACCAAAAACACTCAGATTTAAGGTCAAATAACTCAACAGTTCAATTCACATTTTTTTGTGTAGCACTTTTTACAATGCATATCTTTTCAAAGCAGCTTTACAGAAAATGCATGTTTCTACATTACATTTTAGAGTGTTATGTCATCAGAGGTGACTGTGTCAAAGTAATGTTCATATTGCAGAAATTTACAGTTCTAAGATAATACAGATCATGCAGTTAGCTAACATCCTTTATTTACTTAAACAAAAACAATGAGCACATTAAAGCAATTATTACATGTTGTGAGCATAATGATTACAATATATGGAACATTTGGTAGTTTTGTACTCTATGTTGATTCAATGTTGGGTCATCTGAAATCTTGTTAAGAAGCTGTATCCAAACTGGAGCTGACATAATCTCTAGTTACCCTGGGATGACAGAAAAGTAGGCCTAAATGGAGTATAATTAGCATAGCTGCAATTCAAAACATTACAAGCAAAAGATAATCATGAGCATTTGATCAGATATACTGTAACAGGAGCATTAAGGGAGCCACCTTAAGGGTACGCTAACAAGACGACATGCTTAAAATGGATACGTTTTTCCTTTGGGTTTTCCACGTACAGACGACACCATTGTCAAAACGATCCCCATTCAGACGGATCTGTGAAAACGACTAAAAACGCTGTATTCTGCTGCCGGGCCATTAGATGGTGATGAAACACTATAGACTGAACACGTAATACGCATGTACATGATGTCATAGTTTTCAGAGATTCACATTTTTGTTGTTTACATGGAGACCGTTTGAAACGTGCACTTTGAAACCAGTTTTCTAAAGTTTGCATTTTCTGGCAAACAAAACGCGTTGTCGGGTAAATAGATTGCCAAAACGCATAAAAAGTTTTACATTTTTAGTTGAAAATGGTGTCGTGTAAACAGTCGTGTTGAATTTGATTGTGATTTTCCTATTGTTCATTAGCTGGAAAAAATCGTTCTAAAAGTGATTCCAACAACATTGTTCCTCTGTGACGTTACAGTTATAGTTGTATTGTGGACTTCCCTATTCTCATATAACAAAAATAAAACTTTATAGTTATTGTCCTTGGTGTGAATGGGCCTTAACACTTTTTAGTTTGTGATGGTTGTCTCATCATTATATTCAAGCACAATTTTATAATGTATTCAGCATTGCAATTTGGTGAAGAACCACAAAATCAGTTCTAGCCCTACTCTTGAGCATGTGCTTTATAACCCAGGGTTAAAAAAGGCCTTTACCTGACTTCAAAAGAAGATGTTAATCCAGGGTTAATTGCATTGTTAAAGTCCTTTTTTAAACCTGATCTAAGGAGAAGGTGTAATTATTTTACAAGCTTTCAATTTTGGATGCATTTGTACAATTAAAAAAAAAAAAGTAAGATTAAAAAGGCATGAAGTTCCACCCTTAAAACTAACTCTCAGTGGGGTGTAAGCAGATTGTAAAGAAAATGGAATGGTATGAATTCAAATTAATTTGTCCCCAATTCGCCAAAATTTTAATAATTGCCATTCATTTTAGTCTATGCAACTAACCTAGATCTTCATTATATAAATCATTAAAGATGCCAAGCAAAGATACCATATATTTACATTAAAACCATTGTGAATGCATTTAAATGGCTATGCACTAAAGCATGATTAGTTATGCAGTGAGAAACAGCAGTGTTTAATGGACTATGTAAGGTTTTAATAAATGTGTATTGCTTTCCTCCATAAGAGAAGTAGCAACTTTACTATATCAGAGCTCTCAAGTGATGCATGACTAGAGAGGGCAGTTACGTGTAGTGGGCCGGGCTCTGGTATTCATTGCAATTGTGCTGTGTGGAACATTAGTTATCGTTTATTATTTATCTTGCAGTGCATTTACGTTTTAGTGAACAAAATGAACCAAGCTATTGCAAAATATTTATATTTTACACAATAAAGATTAGTGACCCTAATATATCCACAACATACTGCCCCACTTATAATGTTGTTGACGCCACAAATATCCTTCCAATGCATGGGAAATCCATTAGGGAGTAACATAAAAATGAAGGTTTCAAAGGGTTTGGGTAATTAAACCTAAATAAGCAGCACACATTCATAAAACTGCTCTGTGTACTCGTCCAGAATGATGATATCGTTCACATTTATCAAAAATAATAGGGAGCCTTGAAGAATAATCTCTCAGTTGTTCTTTTCAGCGGTTCCTTCACAGTAAATGTGAAATTCATCGGTTCTTTACACTTGGAGGGTTGGCACAGTCTCGGCAAGGTTTCTTTCAGACAGAAGAGTGGCTAAAGCACTGGCTGGACATAATGAGGCTGGGCTTTGAGAGGAGAACAGTTCTTTAACAATGAGGAGAAGTGTAGCCACTCTTTCTCTGTTTGACAGCTCAAAGCCAAGTGTGTGACAGAACGGTGTGCTGCGTTCACTCCATTACACACACCGGCTTAACGATCATCATTTGAAACAGTTCTTTATGATAAGGTGTTGGACTGCAGAAATAACAGTGGTATTTCTAGAAATTGTGTTGTGAAGTGAAGATTTCATTTCTTAATGTCCTCGACCTCTTCAATTGGCCTTACATAAGATTCTCACATAAAAATAAAATTAAAAAAAGCCAGCCAGTTATACTCAAATTAATATTTCCTTGTTATTGGGAGCTTGTAGAGGAAAGGGCTTTAAGGTTTTACTGTTCTTCATGCTGAAGATGAAAGTACTACTGACATCCAAAACATACAGACCGTAGCTCCTAGTTGAGCTTTAGGCCCCGTTTACACGAAGGGAAGACGCAGATATTTCCCTGCGGTTTGGGGGGGGTGGGTGTGTGTGTGTGTGTGTGTGTGTGGGGTGGGGGGTGGGTGTGTGTGTGGGGGGGGGGGGGTGTGGGGGGGGGGTGTGGGTGTGAACCCTCTGCTTGTCTTCTATGTACTTGTTTGATTTATGTTGTGAGTAAAAGTTTGCATTGGATCTTTTGACTCTTCTTCGTCTTCTTCTGCCTGTACCACACCGTGACAGAAGATTGGACTGCCCAAAATGGACGATTTATCGTCATAGCTCAGGAGAGCCAAAACATTTTTACATTTACCAAGAACTTTTGGTGCCTTGCTGTCACCAGCACCCTCGACGACGAGAACCTGAGGACCTTGTTCCGGATCGGGGCCACGTTTAGCCAAGATGGCCACCTCACCGCAATCATCCGCTTAACCCTCAGCCAAGATGGCCGCCGCCTCACCTCTTGAGCCCTCAGCCAAGATGGCCGCCACCTCACCATTTGAACCCTCAGCCAATATGGCCGCCGCCTAAGCCCTCAGCCTGGATGGTCGCACAAAGCCAAGACCTGTTCATGTTCCTTGACCTGTTCCTGTCCCTAGACCTGTTCCTGCCCCAAGAACTGTATCTGTTCCCGAGCCTGTATCTGAATCTGTTCCCGAGTCCGAGCCTGAGCCTTTTCCCGAGTCCGAGCCGGAGTCTGTTCCCGAACCTGAGTCTGTTCCCGAATTCCCACCCAGCCTCCCTCTCCCACCTCTCAACCCCTCTTCCGCCACTGCCTGTCAGCCCCTCAAACCACCTTCGGGGAGGTGGGGTCGCCATGGGTCTGCCAGCCTGCAGCTCCAGCCTGGTCAGTGGATCTCCGGTCTCCGCCTCCGACCTCCGTGACCAGGACTCCTCCTCAGCCCGGCAGTCCATTAGCTTCACCTTGGCTCCTACCTCCCTTCGCTCCACCGTGGCCCATCAGTTCCGCAAAGCTCCCTCGTCCCTCCGGATCCACCTTGGTCGCTCGTCGACCTACCCTCACCTCTGGACTGCACTCCTCTGGCTACACCCCGTCCCTTCGTCCCCCCGGCTCCATTGGACTCCTCACTTCCTTCTGTTCCTCCTTAGTCCTCAGTCCTTCTGTCTCCACCGCGCCCTTCTGTGTCCCCGCCTACACCTCAGTCGCCAGAGCCAGCGGCCTCGCCATGTCCCGCTGGATCCTTTGCATTGCCTGGGCTCGTCGGCTCTCCGGCTCCACCCTGGTCTCCTCTCCCACCTGCTTCAGTCTGGTTGTTCGAGACTGCACGCTGTTCAAAATCCTGCCATGCCACAAATGTAGTTCATTCTGTGTTACATTCACTATATACTATACATTCATAGTTTTAGAGCTTGAATAAAGTCTAAGCATATATAGGGAAAATGTATAGTCCTAATAAGCGTTGCACTGTCTAATCTTTTATTTTGCTCTGTTTTGCCATATTTTTCCTATTCAGTAACCTGAGTGTGAAATTATGTACATGTGCTGCAACCTACTGGAGGTACCAGGTCACAACATACATAGAGTTACATCAGTAGTGTGGAGTAGCGTAGCGATAATGAAAAAACTGAAATCTCAATGAAGTTGCGACATATACCCTGAATTACAGGTCCTTCTCAATAAATTAGCATATTGTGATAAAGTTCATTATTTTCCATAATGTAATGATAAAAATTAAACTTTCATATATTTTAGATTTATTGCACACCAACTGAAATATTTCAGGTCTTTTATTGTTTTAATACTGATGATTTTGGCATACAGCTCATGAAAACCCAAAATTCCTATCTCAATATATTAGCATGTCATGAAAAGGTTCTCTAAGCGAGCTATTAACCTAATCATCTGAATCAACTAATTAACTCTAAACACCTGCAAAAGATTCCTGAGGCTTTTAAAAACTCCCAGCCTGGTTCATATCTCAAAACCACAATCATGGGTAAGACTGCTGACCAGAAGGACATCATTGACACCCTCAAGCAAGAGGGTAAGACACAGAAAGAAATTTCTGAACGAATAGGCTGTTCCCAGAGTGCTGTATCAAGGCACCTCAGTGGGAAGTCTGTGGGAAGGAAAAAGTGTGGCAAAAAACGCTGCACAACGAGAAGAGGTGACTGGACCCTGAGGAAGATTGTGGAGAAGGACCGATTCCAGACCTTGGGGGACCTGCGGAAGCAGTGGACTGAGTCTGGAGTAGAAACATCCAGAGCCACCGTGCACAGGCATGTGCAGGAAATGGGCTACAGGTGCCGCATTCCCCAGGTCAAGCCACTTTTGAACCAGAAACAGCGGCAGAAGCGCCTGACCTGGGCTACAGAGAAGCAGCACTGGACTTTTGGACAAATTTTGCATGTAATTCGGAAATCAAGGTGCCAGAGTCTGGAGGAAGACTGGGGAGAAGGAAATGCCAAAATGCCTGAAGTCCAGTGTCAAGTACCCACAGTCAGTGATGGTCTGGGGTGCCATGTCAGCTGCTGGTGTTGGTCCACTGTGTTTTATCAAGGTCAGGGTCAATGCAGCTAGCTATTAGGAGATTTTGGAGCACTTCATGCTTCCATCTGCTGAAAAGCTTTATGGAGATGAAGATTTCATTTTTCAGCACGACCTGGCACCTGCTCACAGTGCCAAAACCACTGGTAAATGGTTTACTGACCATGGTATTACTGTGCTCAATTGGCCTGCCAACTCTCCTGACCTGAACCCCATAGAGAATCTGTGGGATATTGTGAAGAGAAAGTTGAGAGACGCAAGACCCAACACTCTGGATGAGCTTAAGGCCGCTATCGAAGCATCCTGGGCCTCCATAACACCTCAGCAGTGCCACAGGCTGATTGCCTCCATGCCACGCCGCATTGAAGCAGTCATTTCTGCAAAAGGATTCCCGACCAAGTATTGAGTGCATAACTGAACATAATTATTTGAAGGTTGACTGTTTTTGTATTAAAAACACTTTTCTTTTATTGGTCGGATGAAATATGCTAATTTATTGAGATAGGAATTTTGGGTTTTCATGAGCTGTATGCCAAAATCATCAGTATTAAAACAATAAAAGACCTGAAATATTTCAGTTGGTGTGCAATGAATCTAAAATATATGAAAGTTTAATTTTTATCATTACATTATGGAAAATAATGAACTTTATCACAATATGCTAATTTATTGAGAAGGACCTGTATATGCCATGAACTTCAGAATCTTTTGAAGGCAAAATATGGAAATCAGCATAGAGGAATATTGTTCATGTTATCAGGTTGTCAGGTGATATTATCAGTTAATGTACGGCCTGAGGTAAAATGTTCAATGATTGTACAGTCATACTCATAACATAACCTACAGTACAAACATTATCTTAATAATGTCATTAAACATAACAATTGTTGACCACAAACTGATCACAAACCACGGCGCTTCGCTTCTTGTCCGCTTGTACGAACACCTTTACTGCGCCACTGAATCTGTGTGTTGTAAATGAATGGCCAAAACGCATATGGTTTTACGTTTTTAGTTGAAAACAGTGTTGTGTAAACAGCCCTAAGAAGGCAGCATTATTATTATGCTGATCATTGATTGGAACAATCTTTGTGTCAGAAGCATATGCTGTGAATTTATGCAGCTTATTAGATTTTGGAATCTAATATGTGAAGGTAAACATAGATACAAGTTCCTCATGTAGAGCTAATGCTTACATTCATCTTATTAAAACCAACCTAATTATATCTTTTGTTTGAAATTCATTGATGTGCAATCCTCAAAAGTGCCTTTTGAAAGTAATGACTATGTAGTTTTCAATATACTGTACATAAAATATGTGCTACCCATGATACATAATAAAATCATTGACAATTACAAAAACTACTTTTCTCTGCCAGTAAAAGACAGCTGGATTGCTTGTCCCTGTGCATTTCATTTCAAGTGCTGTTTAGCAATGACCTTGGCAGCTCATTAGCAATAAGCTGACAACCCTTTTCAGCAAATGAGCAAAATAATAAGGGTTGAGTCTCAATTAATTGCAACCTGCTGCTAGTTAGGCATGTCGTGTGTGTACTCTCCTCCCTCCAGGTGGCCACTGCTCATTGACAAGATGTGTCCCATAAACAAAAGCTCAAACACTGGAACACTGTCCGTCTTCATACGGGAGGCTTTTGATGTTAAAATATACTGATATGGCGAAAATGAATTGTACCTTAGCTTTGGGGTGTTGTGTGAATAAATTATGAAATATTGGTTTCTTACTGGTTTTATGTAGTCTCAATATCTTGCTTAAGTGATCAACATAGTTCAAAGATTAGTTCTCCATGCTTTTCTTTGACAAGAAACACCATGATGTTTATCAGGTTTTGATCTTACTCTTTAAAAGATGTAGTAACTTCAAAAAGGAAGCTGTAAACCAAAGATTATGCAGCTAAATCAAATGTGTGAAAATGACAGAAAAAGTGTAAACAAATTTCATATTGCATGTAACGCTCTCAGAATATTTAGTGCCGTTCAAGCCTTTTAGAACACACCAAAAGGATGAATTATATCAAACAGTACATTCCTCATGGTTATAATTGCAGCTATCCAAAATGAACGTTTGTCACATCTGCCATAAAAATGAATGGCAATAAGAATGGAAAACCTAACCGAACTTTACCTTATTTCTTAATCACAATATTTTTTGTCCCTTTTACAGTGCAATTATAATTTTTTTATCCTGAGTCTTTCTGAAAAATAACACAGGTCGTTGTGTCGCATGCAGCATTTATTTATAAGTCGAATAAGCTTTTATTATTGTATTTTTGATCTTTGTTTTAATCCAAACGTCCAACTTCCTACAATCCAATTAACTCCTGAGGGCAAAATCAAGTCCTGCCCTACAAATTTCTTTCTAATTCCAGTAGCCATTTCACCCAGATATACATCACTTCTGTTTCATACCAACTTTAAAATACATTCATGGTAACACTTTATTTTAAGGTGTCTTTGTTACACTGTAATTATACTTTAAAGTACTGAGTATATAAAGTAACTAAGCACTTACCATAGGGTTAGGATTAGGGTTTGGTTTGGTTTAGGGTTGGTTGCATGTAATTATGCATAATTTATAGTTATTATTTACTATAATTTATAGTTATAGTGTGGCTACTGTAGCAGACTGAGAGTTTGGGGAGTGGCTACTGTAGCAGACTGAGAGTTTGGGGTGTGGCTACTGTAGCAGACTGAGAGTTTGGGGCGTGGCTACTGTAGCAGACTGAGCGTTTGAGGAGTGGCTACTGTAGCAGGAGGAGAGTTTGGGGGGCGTGGCTACTGTAGCAGACTGAGCGTTTGGGGAGTGGCTACTGTAGCAGGCTGAGAGTTTGGAGAGTGGCTACTGTAGCAGACTGAGAGTTTGGGGAGTGGCTACTGTAGCAGGCTGAGAGTTTGGAGAGTGGCTACTGTAGCAGACTGAGAGTTTGGGGAGTGGCTACTGTAGCAGGCTGAGAGTTTGGGGTGTGGCTACTGTAGCAGATTGAGAGTTTGGGGAGTGGCTACTGTAGCAGACTGAGAGTTTGGGGAGTGGCTACTGTAGCAGGCTGAGAGTTTGGGGAGTGGCTACTGTAGCAGGCTGAGAGTTTGTGGTGTGGCTACTGTAGCAGGAGGAGAGTTTGGGGCGTGGCTACTGTAGCAGGCTCAGAGATTGTGGTGTGGCTACTGTAGCAGGCTCAGAGATTGAGGTGTGGCTACTGTAGCAGACTGAGAGTTTGAGGAGTGGCTACTGTAGCAGACTGAGAGTTTGTGGTGTGGCTACTGTAGCAGACTGAGAGTTTGGGGTGTGGCTACTGTAGCAGGAGGAGAGTTTGGGGTGTGGCTACTGTAGCAGGCTGAGAGTTTGGGGAGTGGCTAATGTAGCAGACTGAGAGTTTGAGGAGTGGCTACTGTAGCAGACTGAGAGTTTGGGGTGTGGCTACTGTAGCAGACTGAGAGTTTGGGGTGTGGCTACTGTAGCAGACTGAGAGTTTGGGGTGTGGCTACTGTAGCAGGAGGAGAGTTTGGGGTGTGGCTACTGTAGCAGGCTGAGAGTTTGGGGAGTGGCTAATGTAGCAGACTGAGAGTTTGAGGAGTGGCTACTGTAGCAGACTGAGAGTTTGGGGTGTGGCTACTGTAGCAGACTGAGAGTTTGGGGTGTGGCTACTGTAGCAGGAAGAGAGTTTGGGGAGTGGCTAATGTAGCAGACTGAGAGTTTGAGGAGTGGCTACTGTAGCAGACTGAGAGTTTGGGTTGTGGCTACTGTAGCAGACTGAGAGTTTGGGGTGTGGCTACTGTAGCAGGCTGAGAGTTTGGGGTGTGGCTACTGTAGCAGGCTGAGAGTTTGGGGAGTGGCTAATGTAGCAGACTGAGAGTTTGAGGAGTGGCTACAGTAGCAGACTGAGAGTTTGGGGTGTGGCTACTGTAGCAGACTGAGAGTTTGAGGTGTGGCTACTGTAGCAGGAGGAGAGTTTGGGGAGTGGCTAATGTAGCAGACTGAGAGTTTGAGGAGTGGCTACTGTAGCAGACTGAGAGTTTGGGGTGTGGCTACTGTAGCAGACTGAGAGTTTGGGGTGTGGCTACTGTAGCAGGCTGAGAGTTTGGGGAGTGGCTAATGTAGCAGACTGAGAGTTTGAGGAGTGGCTACTGAAGCAGACTGAGAGTTTGGGGTGTGGCTACTGTAGCAGTCTGAGAGTTTGGGGTGTGGCTACTGTAGCAGGAGGAGAGTTAGAGGAGTGGCTACTGTAGCAGACTGAGAGTTTGGGGAGTGGCTACTGTAGCAGGAGGAGAGTTTGGGGCGTGGCTACTGTAGCAGACTGAGCGTTTGAGGAGTGGCTACTGTAGCAGACTGAGAGTTTGGGGTGTGGCTACTGTAGCAGGCTGAGAGTTTGGGGCGTGGCTACTGTAGCAGACTGAGAGTTTGGGGTGTGGCTACTGTAGCAGGCTGAGAGTTTGGGGTGTGGCTACTGTAGCAGGCTGAGAGTTTGGGGTGTGGCTACTGTAGCAGGCTGAGAGTTTGGGGTGTGGCTACTGTAGCAGACTGAGAGTTTGGGATGTGGCTGCTGTAGCAGACTGAGAGTTTGGGGAGTGGCTACTGTAGCAGACTGAGAGTTTGGGGTGTGGCTACTGTAGCAGGAGGAGAGTTTGGGGCGTGGCTACTGTAGCAGACTGAGCGTTTGAGGAGTGGCTACTGTAGCAGACTGAGAGTTTGGGGTGTGGCTACTGTAGCAGGCTGAGAGTTTGGGGTGTGGCTACTGTAGAAGGCTGAGAGTTTGGGGAGTGGCTACTGTAGCAGACTGAGAGTTTGGGGTGTGGCTACTGTAGCAGGCTGAGAGTTTGGGGAGTGGCTAATGTAGCAGACTGAGAGTTTGAGGAGTGGCTACAGTAGCAGACTGAGAGTTTGGGGTGTGGCTACTGTAGCAGACTGAGAGTTTGGGGTGTGGCTACTGTTGCAGGAGGAGAGTTTGGGGAGTGGCTAATGTAGCAGACAGAGTTTGAGGAGTGGCTACTGTAGCAGACTGAGAGTTTGGGGTGTGGCTACTGTAGCAGACTGAGAGTTTGGGGTGTGGCTACTGTAGCAGGCTGAGAGTTTGGGGAGTGGCTAATGTAGCAGACTGAGAGTTTGAGGAGTGGCTACTGTAGCAGACTGAGAGTTTGGGGTGTGGCTACTGTAGCAGTCTGAGAGTTTGGGGTGTGGCTACTGTAGCAGGAGGAGAGTTAGAGGAGTGGCTACTGTAGCAGACTGAGAGTTTGGGGAGTGGCTACTGTAGCAGGAGGAGAGTTTGGGGCGTGGCTACTGTAGCAGACTGAGCGTTTGAGGAGTGGCTACTGTAGCAGACTGAGAGTTTGGGGTGTGGCTACTGTAGCAGGCTGAGAGTTTGGGGCGTGGCTACTGTAGCAGACTGAGAGTTTGGGGTGTGGCTACTGTAGCAGGCTGAGAGTTTGGGGTGTGGCTACTGTAGCAGGCTGAGAGTTTGGGGTGTGGCTAGTGTAGCAGGCTGAGAGTTTGGGGTGTGGCTACTGTAGCAGACTGAGAGTTTGGGGTGTGGCTACTGTAGCAGACTGAGAGTTTGGGGAGTGGCTAATGTAGCAGACTGAGAGTTTTGGGTGTGGCTACTGTAGCAGGAGGAGAGTTTGGGGCGTGGCTACTGTAGCAGACTGAGCATTTGAGGAGTGGCTACTGTAGCAGACTGAGAGTTTGGGGTGTGGCTACTGTAGCAGGCTATAGCTGTAATCTATCTATCTATCTATCTATCTACAAAGCCAATTTGTGGCACTTGCAAAAGCAAGAGAGAACCAACAAAGAAAAAAAAAAACTTACCATTTCGTAAAATTAATAAATAATTGTTACTACAGTTTTCGCTGCTGGAAGAACAGATTAGTTGACTGTGTTATTAATTCTGCTACATCAAGTTAGTTCTATTAATTGAAACAAACATTTGTAATTACTTTTAATGAGTTTAGTGTTTTGTTCTTAACCAAGCGGCAACCTCCCCGTCTCTCTCTTGAAACCAACACGGAAGTGAGTTAAACTGCAATTCATTAACTGGCCGCTTGGGCTGGCTGCAGAAGTGAGTCAAATCTGTATCTCCCTCATGTTAAAATTACCAACTTTACAGCAGAAAAAAACATGTTTACAGCCTGGTTCTCTCTGTGGCTTTGGTCTATACAGCTAATTTTGCCCTTCATAACAACTGTGAGGGGGGTGAATTTTTTTATAACTCATCCGTTTAGTTGATTAATATTTAAATTTAAGGGTGTGGCCACTTGAGTGACAGGTGGATTCCCGCTGATGTCAATGCTAGCTGTTTGTCTGCTGTTACTAGCCGTCACTTCACCTCAGCAAATGTTGCTGCTGAACTTGCCTTCTCTGCAGTGTTTGTGCTTTTTTTCGGGATTATTTCATACAATTTAATACTTGGGTACAAAGCCCACGTCTTTGGATTCAGTCGTTGTCGTCGAGTATCGTTTGAGAAAACGCCAGCGCTGTATTTCAGTTGTTTTCCTCTGTGAACATGCACTAATGGATGTCTGACAATTTCGTTGCTTTTTGGGGTTTTCAAATTTAAAACGTCAATAAAGGCTCGTTCGTTCTGCTCTCACGGAACAGATTGATTATAATATGCTTATACCGTCAGATGAAATCATGCAGGCGTCGGCGCTTTCTCCGTCCGTGCAATTAATGCACATCCATGAATGAGCGCGGATTTTCTAGCGCATTTACTTGCACTTCAAAGGCAATATATCTATGGTTTAACGGTTTAACCCATTTGAGAGGCGGCCAAAATCAGAATTTAAAATGGACTGAATAAGCTCTCTACGAACTTGAGCGATGCCGCGCTGACAGACCATGAAAGAGTGACTGACATGTATGCACATAAATCACTGTCACACACAAACACTCTCGAAGTTAATACACAGTCTCACTTGTAGCCATGTATTTTAACTATTATAATAATTCGAAGGGCAAAAACAGGAACTTTTAATTGGCTTTACATCATCAGCTAACTCGATCACGTCGAGCTAGGTGATTTCAGATAGCCAGGCTCATATCTATGGCCAGGCTCCTCAGCTCCACTCACGCCCCGCCTGTTTGCCTATTTTCTGTTATCCGGGAGTGACGCGAGGCCAAGATGGCGACAGACGGCTCCGCCCACTTTAGGCTTCAAAAATGTTCTTCAGAAACCTACGGGTGACGTCACGGACACTACGTCCATATTTTTTTACAGTCTATGTTCTTAACTCATATTTAAAATATTCAAAAAATGTATATGTTTTTCCTCGATTGATGGTTTAAGCAAACTTGTAGGGTCATTAAATACAAATTCCCAAACCGGTCCCCTCTAGACATCACTTTTGGCCACTACTATATATATCTGAGCACTGAGCACTGTCTGACAAACTATTGCAAAGCTGTTTTTGTTTTTTTATCCCTTCCTGATAAGCCATGAGTGCTGTCATAACTTTTATTGATATGATTGATGATGTGATGCCTATGAATAAATGTCCTTTTGCCTATTAGACCTTTATTTTACACTGGGCCTTTCACTTTCTTAGTCCTCTTCAATGTATTTGCTGCTAGGAAAATAATGGTTAGGAAGTCTTGATTCTGGGTGCAAAGTCATCCTGCCCTGGGTAGAACCTGCGGCTGGTGTGGTTCCCTGGGGAAGTCCTAACCAGATGCCACATCACATTAAGGCGCCAGCGAGACGTTCTAGTGTGGAAGAGCGTTGAAATGCTTCCCCAGCCAGCCAGAGGGGGGCATAATTAATTATGTCCTCTCAAATTTTCTCAGTCACTCTAATGTTTCTTAATAGGCAGTGGATGTGTGCATGTTTGTTTGAAAGGATTTCTACATGCGTGAAGCCCTGCAGTTTCTAATATCCAGAAGGGGTTGGCACTGTGGCATGGTCAATGTCAGGCCACTGAAATGTATTCCAATATTTTTTCTCAAGCACATTCATGCACACTGCATTTAGTACAACTAATCCAGATTTAAAGCTGCAGCTTGTGATTTGCACACTACTAGCATAATTAAAGAAATAAAGACCACAGAGATTTGCTTACCCTCTGTCTGCCATTATTAGGCAAACAGGAAATCCTAACTGAACATCATGCCACTGATTGAGCCAATGTAGATCTGTCAAGCCACTCAAACTCAAGGGTCAAGTTTTAGCAGCTAGCCAAAAAGAATCTTTCTCCATTATTATTTTTTTTTCACCCACATATTTTTGGTGTATTTTGAGTATAAAAATGCAGGATCGAAACACCAATATATGATTAAATTTAACAAAATATGCATAACAAATTTATACACTTTCTTGGTAGATGTATTTTTAGCGCAATTTTCCAACGGACAACTCATGATTTCTGTTCTGTCTGTGCGCACCAATCTTGCACTTCTATCTACTCCTCAACCAGACCACCTAGAGACTTCGAGGGTTTTCGGCATTATGTTAAGGAAGGTCTAATCTTGGGAACGCACAAAAAAAAAAAAAAAAAACAGGAAAAGATTTACTATCTCTTAGTGTTGTGATCCCATGAGTTGAGAAAATTGCGCTAAAACACTCACCGAGTTTTTATTACTTGTTTACTCATTTGCACATACATCTCAAATGTTGCTCAGGTCTTTCTGAAGCCCAAATCTTCATAACTGACTTCTAGAACTTACTGTCATACTGTTGCTCCCATAAATGAGGCATCAGCCACCAACAGGGGTTATGCGCAACATTCTTCTGGGTTCTACAAAACAGGTTGAACTACTTCCGGCAGTCAGCTACTGAGGTAAACTCAGTACATTACTACACAGCATAGTAATGGCGACCTTCTATAGCCGGTGTTTACAGGAGCTACCCTTAATATCAATTTCCGATGTACACCGTATTGCCAAACGGACGTCCAGAGCCCTGAGTACTCTGTTAGACAAGGGATTTAAGTTTAACGCCTCCTCATTTATTCATAATTATGAGGGTATGTAGTATATGTAGCTTTTGCTAATGGCACCCGATATAGCCTTAGCTAACTATCAGTAGTTAGTTTAGAATTGTATGCTATCAGTAGTTTAGCCTTTTATTTTTGCTCGCAGACGATTAAAACAATCAAATGAAGACTGCATTTAAGCGATGGGGTTATAGTACCAACAGTATAATTACTACAATGTCCTGTGTGTTTATGCTGGTCAACCTCCAATTATGTATTAATGACCCATGGCGCCCCTTCCTGTTCCCGTCCGAGGCCGGGTGTGCTCGCGGTGTGGCTGAGGCGGGCTCCGACTGTTTAATTAAAACAAAGCATTATGAAGGCCCGCGGCAGGTGTTGACGCGATGTGATTTCTGCCCAGTGTCTGAATGTCAAAATGAAGAAATTCAATGAAGCGCGCGTGAACGGCAGGAGTAACTATGCCTCTCTTAATTTTCCCCGACACAGAGCAGATCGGCACACAACAAAAACTGCTGTTCGGATGTTCCCGTTTCTGATATTTCAACATTCGTGACATTTTAATTAAAACAAATACACTAAAGTTTGATCAGAAATAAGAATTTTATTATAATAAGCGAAAATTAACAGTTACCTCAGAGATCACCTACCGCTGCAGATGTGTACAGAAGTGAAAAGCAGAAAGGCTTAGACCTGTTTTCCAGTTTGAACGATGGGAGCTCCACACCTATTGCGTCAGTCTCCTCTGAAGTGACTGTTTGGTAACACTTTATTTTAATGGTCCAGTTTAGACATTCTACTGACTATAAGTAACTTTGGAACTACATGTCAACTTATTCTACTAACCTGAACCTAACAGTCTACAGCAGTCTAATACTATAATTAGAGGCTACTAGAGTTAGTAGTTGTATATTAGTTTATATTAATAGGTAATATTAGTTGGCATGTAGTTGCAAAGTTACTTATAGTTAGTAAAATGTCTAAAAGGGACTACCGAAATAAAGTATAACCAACTATTTTGTTCTCTTATGAAACACTTTTATTTTTATTTTTTAACAAATTATTTCCGCAAAAACATGATATTTGCTTAAAGATTAAATGAAAATCTATTTTGTAAATGCATGTTATAGGTATCAATTTGAAAAATTCAGCCTTCATTTTTATTATTATTTTTGAATTATTATTATATAATTAATAATCAGAATTATATAACTCGATCTTCCAGTGAAATGACAGACTTCTCTCTAGTGACATATGCTTGACTTCTCAGATTATTTAGTCCACTTAAAACCGCTTTATTACAATTGACTTTAACTCTTTCCCCACCAGCATTTTTTTTAAGTTGCCAGCCCATTTTTGATAATTTTTACAAAATGTTAATTGCCCCTGAATATTTTGTTGTATGAATATGTGAACATGCAATATATCAACAAAAAAAAGTAAATTCTAGCTTTATGCATTCTTTTTTTAATCTGAGAACAGAGAAAATCGCATTTTTGTCAAAGATGTCATTTGCATGAGATTCAGAACGATGATCAAAACACAGATGGAGTAGATCGAGTTCATCAACACCCCAAAGCTTCACAGTCCTAAAGCTCGTCCTGGTTCGACTTTTCATTCTATAAAATCAGGCAGTTTTGATTTAAATGCTGTTTAATGTTTGCTTACATATTTTACATATGTTTAAGCAATGCTTTTATCACTTGTTTCTGCTTCTTCTTCTCCTGTGTTTTGATCAGGAGATTCTGTACTCTTTCAGAAGATGTGTAATAGCGCCCCCTACCGTATAACAGTGAAAACATGGATAGCAGGAAAATTCCGTCAATGAATTATCTGTATACAATGAAAATATGTGTATGTTTCTATGGCTCAACAAATGTTTATTACACATGAAGCAAAATAGTAGTATCAAGGTTGCTAACTTCAGTGCTCCAGCCAAGCAACTACAACTGAGATGACTAGGAGTGCAAAGAGATATCAGGTTGTGTTTCAGTTCAGAACTGCAGAAATTACACACTGCGGCTTTGAAGTTAGTTGGAAGAATGCCTCAGTCAAAGCACCTCACACAAACACACACTGTCTTTGAGCTCAGATTCAGTGTGTAAAAAGGCTCAGAATGGCTGAACGAGAGATACTCCCTCATATTGACGTTAGTCTGTGCAATAAGAAAGGAAATAAGAAAACACAAATAAAACAAGAGAGGCTTTTTTCTGCAAATGGGACCCGACAACACTAGCAACACAATTTTGACCTTGTTAATTATAGAGGGAGACAAAGGGGAAATGGAGGATATGTGTGTGTGTGTGTGTGTGTGCGTGTGCGTGTGCATGTGTGTGTGTGTGTGTGTGTCTGTGTGTGTGTGCAGTGTGGGCTGGGTCAATGATGGCAGCATAATCAAGCCTGATTTTTGGCACTATGTTGCCCTGGCAACCAGACTCATTTGCAACTGTACCAATTGCAGTGCCTGTGTTAAAAGCCCACTGTTTCATTCCCCCCCTTTTTACCCGTAATGAGAGAAAATGGTTCTGAGGTCAGTTAAACAATTATTGCTATTTATGAGGAGCTGTTTAAGTGATTTATTCCTTATTTTCCTGAACAGCTAATGTGCTGTTGCTCTTGCTGCACAGATTTGAAGCAGAGAGAGTGTGTTGTTTTGGAGACCAATCGGATACACTGTCACTAAGCAAGAAGCTCATGAGATTTAAAACAAGATGACTATCTTGTGGTCTTGATGTTGCTTTGGAAAACGTTTTTTTAAGGAGTGAACAGGGAACAGATGGCAACATTTGAATCACTATTCGCTGCTTTGTACTGAGTGCTTTCCTTTTAAAATGCTTTTCCTTTTTAGACTGCTTCTTATTGCTATTCACACGAATACACAACACACAAACACGGACTATTGTTGCCATTCCTTTTCAAGCACAGCTTATCAATGTGAGCAGCATTGTAATGAGGGTTGGCTAATGAAAAATCAATGCTCAATTTCAGGTTAGATTAATGAATCAGAATGTACATGGAGCAGTCGCAACATTATCTCTCAAAAAGCCTCTCTAATACTTTAATTCTCACTAGTGGAGTAGTGCAGATCTGCAAATGTTGAGTAAAATATGAATATATTGATACTGTATATCAGGTTGATATGTAAAAACATTTCCTAATCTTTTGAAAACTGATAAATAAATGTTGCATTACATGTGTTGGGATCTCAAAGTTGTATAAAGCAGGAATACTAAAAAAAAAAAAAAAAAATCTACAGGACAGTGTTTTTATTGATAGTGTTGGCTGTTACATGCACTTGTTAATTTCAAAATTACTCTTAATATGTGTATACATAAAAAACAAAACTTAAAAATGTAATCCTAAAATAACATGAAAATAACGATTTGCACAATTTTTTTTTTTTTTTTTTAAATATTATTATTATTATTATTATTTGGTTTTATCATGACAGAAAAGTATCATAAGTATCGTGTGTGTGTGTGTGTGTGTATACTGCATATATGCATATATACATGAAAAAAAATAAAATATAATAATAATAATATATATATATGCTTGCCTTAGCAACTATCTGAAATAGGTTTATGAAGCGGAACTAAAATTAAGCACTACAATCTCTCTTGCCATTTAGGACACTCCGGGCTGGGACGATGAACTCTGTCTGGAGCGGAAGGCCAAAGCCCATCACCAGGTCCATCCCAGAGTCCGAGCCGTTTGAGCAGAGCTCTCCTGAGCCGGCCGAGGAGCACTGGCTCATCAACTTTTCTACAGAGCCAACCTTTATCCCAACCCTAAAAGCACTCAAACTAACCCACTGGATGATCCTGTCTCTCCGTGACTCCTGCCCAACCGTTGTCTCCGTCCTCACTGCTGGCTCCGTCCAGTCCTCTCCTGGTGTCGCGCAGCTCCTCTAGCTCTCCGCCTCTGCCTTTGGGTCTCCTCTCCACCAGCTTGGCTCTGCGAGATGGATGCCCTGGCTTCACCCACGGCCTGTCATTAAGATTAAGCCGGCGACATCGCCTTGGACTTCCTGGTCTGTGAAGTCGCTGTCAGTCAGCCCTTCGCTTACACTGGGGTCTCCATCATTCTCACCCATCTTTATACCACAAAGCAGTTTGGCAGTGTGTCCATGTTTTTACTTGCATCTCACCTCGATGGAATGAACAGAGCCATTAATGATTTCCATGTCAAAGAAGGCGGAGCCTCAGAGCCACACCCACTAATTACATCATTACAACAGACTAATAGTAGTTCAAATGTGTTTATCAGCCTGAGCAAACTCTGGAAACAAACTAAAAAATATCTTAAATGTTGCTAGATTCATTCAAAACAGCCATGGGACCTATCCTGAACTGTGATGTCAGTTTAGAAAGGCAGTTTCTAAAACTGTGAAGAAGACAACATAAACATTGTCCCAATAAACACATTTTATGCCAGTATGCTTGATTGCAAGTAAATGTGTTGTCAGTACAACAACAGATGTTGGAAGTCCGTGCTTTCAAAATGTTCATAAAGGGTTAGTTTAGAGTTTGTAGCATATTTGCCCAACAGCAAATCCAACGTGCTTGCTTGACACACAATGACATTCGAGCTTCCGCAAGAACCATTGAGGATTGTTCTTGTGTGTCAAGCAAATGAGGTGCATTTTTGGATTGTCTACCCATTTAAGAGAAAAAAGTTCATATTTAAATCATATGGTGATGCTACTTAATATTTAGACGTGAATAAGGAAAAAAAAAAAGAAGCAAAGCTTTTCCGCAAAGGAACTTCCACAATAACACCTGACGCACAGAGAAAATGGCAGCATTGAAATCCTATACCCGAGAACGGGTGGAAACTCAAGATTAGCCACAGCCGCATGGATTCTTCATCTTATCTCATGCCAGCAATGGGTCTGTGAGATTGAATAGTCTGAAGGTTTTTGAGAGCAATAGTTCAGCCATCGGTGAGCTCTTAAAAGTAATATGACAATGTACTCTTTTACAGTTCATAAGCGTAGCCTTGGTAACACTATTTCATCCTCTACCGAAGTAAACAAATTTAGGCTTAAAATGTTTTTATCAATGCAACCGTCCTTCGACAAAACATTTCCTAGCATATGCCTTACTAAATAAATGTTTTAATTCCACAGTCCATCTTTTCAATAACCCATGGCAATTTATCATTGAATTATGTAAAGGTTGAGTGTTTTGAATGGAGCTCTTATTTTAAGCTCAACATATTTTGCTTATTTGCAAGTGGCATTCAGAGGAAGCAATACAATTATGTTGTCTTATACATTTCCATCTCCAGTGGATGCAAAATAATATTCTTTCTGTGCTAACAACCTCATAAGGAGTTGAAACACCGAAACAACCAGAATGACTTGCTCCCCCCACATCCGATGCAAAGTTCAATTTGCAGTCTTATTCCCCTACTTTGTGCGGCTACTGGCATGTGGTCATTAAAGGTAAGGCTGAGTGGGTGGCACTATTTATGTGCCAGGTCAATACATAGGCAGGGAAGTGATAAGATGAAGGCCCTTAAAGCAAGGCTAGCGGTAAATTGCCAGTGGTTTGGAGTTACCAGAGCAAACTGAAATTTGGACACTTCTGTCTAGTCACAGTGGTTAAAGGAATAGTTCAACCAAAATGACAGTTCTGTCATTATTTACTTATCGTCATGGCATTACAAACCCGTATGTTGTTCTTTATCCTGTAGAAAACAAAAGGTGATTTTTTGAAGAATCTTGATGCATCTGTTCATTCATAACACTCAAAACAGTTCAGTCATGACAAATCAGAGTGAATTATTTTACCAGCAGGTATTGTCACGGGGCATGGAATGCACATATGCTTTATTTTGTTGGATGATATCTATTACGCTGCTGAGCAAATACAGGAATTTGTTCAGTTTAGTTAAAATAACATAGATAAAGGACATGCTGCTGCAAGAATATGTAAGAGCCCCCATAGCAATTCTCTACAGGTGGTGCTGGGGAGGAGGAGGAGTAAAAAGAAGGTTTCAGTATTGCAGATCAGGGCGATTGCAGGCTAGGGTACACAAATATATGGTTATGTGGATTAGGAAGCACATATGTCTGGCTAATGCCACGGCGTTAGCAGAACCAATCAGTGCTCAGTTAGATACTGCATTTCACAGTGACCAAACATAATCAAAATAGGTCATACTTTTATGCGACATTTATGCCATGAATGACCAGTTTACATAAATCAAGTATTTTAATATTCTTGTAAAAAATCTAATTCATTGCACATTTTTCTGTAATTAATCACAATTAGTCACACCTAACATTGTAATATAAAATACATTGTAATATAAAAATATTTTCACATTGAATCTCCAAATTAATGTAGACAACATATAGACAGTATATTTTAAATAATTGTTTAATGACATCTTTTTAATAAGTACTATGAATTAATGCTAGTGACACTGTCAACTAGTATCTCCCCAGGGAAGGCCTCCCTTTACCTCTCTACAGATAAAGCGTTGTCGGGATAATTCTGGTTCGTGTGGCTACACGGAAGCAATAACAATTCTGTATTTTACATTTTAAGGCCAGACAAGTAGTTTGTTGAGGGTTGATTTGTAGGGAAGGACTGCACGCCTGCGCACATATATTCAAACGCACATACCTATAGACTAAACATGTAATATGCATGTGCACCGTAAATCCGCTTTGGAACAATCTAAATTGGTAAAAGCGCTATATAAATGAAGATGACTTGACTTGACTGACTGATACCAGTACTGATACTGATGTCTCTATTAACTAGATTTATTTTATTTTTTCTGGGGATAAAATGAGTAATTATAGGCATTCAACATTACAATTAAAAGTCATCATTTTGACCATAATTGGCCTGAACTGCAAAACAGCAGATTGTTTTTATTTAACATTTATTAACAATTTCAGAACATAAAAAAAAGACATTTCATTTAAGTGAACTTAAAACAATATTCACATAAACCCATTATAATAAATGTCACATTTAGCTGTGCGCCTTTTATATAGTGTGTTTATTTCTGTCTCTGTCAATACAATAATGTTTGAATGAGAGCTGTCAGTTCATTTAATAAAATTATTAGTTACAAGATTTGGTACAATTTTTTTATGTCAGGATTGATCCTCTCGATACAACGTTAGTATTGCATTGCCAAGTATTAAAACTTAGTTCCGCATTTACACCCGCAAGTCTACAAGATACTCAGTTCGATTTTGGGCCCAGTTCTCTCCTTCTGACAATCCTAGGTAAAGTCCTGATTATCTTAATGGTTCTACAAATTATTTTATCTGATTTTCCTGTGGTGTTAAGAGTGAAGAGTGAAGACTGAATCTGTATCCAACATGTTAAATATTTTCAATCAGAAATCCTGTACACGTGCACGCTCTGTAGATTATCTTGTGGAACGAAACGGTAACAAATCAGAAAGCGAGCTGACCTAAGACGGCAGCAGAACACAACTTCATCAACCCGTTTTCTTTTTTTCCCACAAAGTTTCTGTAAAAAGCATTCCAAACACTATTGTCACCATTCTTCTTGCCTGTCGTTCGCAAGTCACGTTTTACAGCGAGAGATTTTCCGTGTTCACCGTAAAGGTTGTTTGTGAATGTCTTGGTCACTTCGCGGCCCTCCACACACTACAGCAACAAAACTGTACATATACACAGTATACGTATAGATTATGGATACTAGGACCTTATGCCTTCCAGTAAACTTTTGGGCTGAACCCTTTACAAGCAAGAGGCCATTAGCACCACAAACCTATCTAAATATAAAACATTCAGTCATACTTAAAGGACAAGTTCGGTATTTTACACTTAAAGCCCTGTTTACAGATCGTTTCTGGTGAAATAGAACGGTTAAGATTAAAATTTGGACACATGCTGCTGTCCCGAGAATTTTAGGTTTCTTTCGCTTTCCCCAAAACCTCTAGAATGGGTGTATAGGTGCACTGGGACAATCCTTCCTAAAACGCATTAAACTTTCGTTTACAAAGACGTGAAACTCACCGAGTGGTCAGGGGTGTTCACTGATATGCTCACACAAAAATCGCTGCAAAAGATGCTTTCCAACAGGTGTTTTACCATTCGTTGTAAAACTGTGGATCTATTTTTCCAAACGTCTCACACCCGTAGATTCTTCCGTTGAGAGCTTGAATAATAGACACTCCAGCCCAGTTGGTGGCGATAATGCACCTTTGCAAGCAAACCACTGGCATTTCAGTTTGCAATCCGCCGTAAAAAAAAAAAAAACACAAGAAG
Source organism: Vimba vimba (assembly GCA_022828995.1). Classification (NCBI taxonomy): domain Eukaryota; kingdom Metazoa; phylum Chordata; class Actinopteri; order Cypriniformes; family Leuciscidae; genus Vimba; species Vimba vimba. The sequence continues at coordinate 3,215,990 of CM040830.1, forward strand.
AAGAAGAAAACACCACATCCAATACAAGTCAATGGAGGAGACAAAAACTACGATAAAACCTGTTGGAGGTTTTGGGGAAAGCGAAAGAAACCTAAAATTCTCGGGACAGCAGCATCTGTCCAAATTTTAATCTTAACCGTTCTATTTCACCAGAAACGATCTGTAAACAGGGCTTTAAGTGTAAAATACCGAACTTGTCCTTTAATATTCAGCATTATTATTGACTTGACTGCACAGACACTGTTGGATGAGAACTTAACCGAGCTGGGCTGCATTTCCCAAAAGCATCGTAAGCCTAAAAGTATCGTAGAACAATTGCCACCAATGGTCTCTACAATCAACTTATGATACTGGGAACGCAGCGCTAGGCGATGACATCACTGTATTCTACAGAGCTGCTTTATAGCTAAAATTGAACTCATTTAATTTCATTATTGATGAACTTTACACAGTTATCGAACTGAACTGAACGTGGCTGGAGACATACGTGTCCTGGGAGAGCGTATTTTTTATTGTAAATGTTACAGATCTCAGAATGGAAAACTATGAAGTGTACGTGAGGGAAAGGAAATTGAACTTTGCTGTCACAGAACCAGGAAATCAGATAAGTAACGTTCATAATTGAGTTTCACTGTGTATGCATAATTCATCTTGCAGTTAGATTTTTATTTTGTTCTTTCTTGTACTTTTTTCCAGATTGGCTTTGCTGCACTTAAAAAAGAAAAGAAAATCAGTGTAGATTTAGATACTTGTTTGAAAGTCATTCATGTCTTAGCATGCAGTCCATAACTGCACCGCAACAGAGAAGAATATTAAGTTCTAGTTTGAAGGACCCCAGAGGTGTGTAGTGTGCAGATTATCCACTCTCTTCAAGAGCCATTGCAATAATTCTCATAATCTTGGTTTAATCTAAGTTAATGACGATCAATTCATTTATCTTTAGGATCAAATAGTATAGCATGTGTAATGTCTATTCTTGATGCTGCTCTGCTGTATGGCTCTGAAACTTAATTTCTTAAGTAACACTTTTAGGCTGATCTGCCGCAGCAGTCTAACTGCGTCAATGTTAAAATGATTGAGATGGCCATTGAGATGTTCACAGAAGACGAGTGTGAATTCCAGCAAGATGCTTTAGTTTTTGCACTGAGAATAATGAACATTTAATATTTGACAGTGTTTTTTGATAGCAATATTCAGCAACCGATAATATCCAATGCAACGTTTTTATGAAATTTCACCAGTTTTGAACTGAAATATGCTGTCATTTACATTATTAATGTAATTAATAACTAATTGTAACAACAAAAGAAATGTTTAGCTTTTTCAACATATTAGACATACAAATAAGAGTGAATGCTTGCATATTTTTAAAATAAAATAGTTTGCAAATAAATTAAATTGATTACTTCACATCTACAATTAGACCTAGAACATTTTTTACATTTTTATTTCTTTTTCTTTATTCCCTTAAATCCCTTTTAATCCTTTAAATATTTAATTCCTTTAAATAAAAAGACCACAATATCCTCCCCTAATCTTCAAGATGGTTACGGGCTTGGTATTTAAAACAGGCATAATAAAATATTATAAAGATTAAACCTAACATCCACGTCTTTGACGTCGAACAGTATATTTAAATGTCATGCCTCACTGGTTTACGGTAAGAAAAACAAGCGCATCATTATTGAGCGCTTGAGTACTTGATGGCTTCCAACAGCGCCATCTAGTGGTTAAAGTAGTAGACTAGCCTATTCAAGCCCACTAATGTGGTAGACATTGTGCTTTTTTACCTGTAGGGAAGGGTCAGAACTGGCCTCATAACCAGCTTGGACACCCCACTATCAAATCTGATTTCCTGCAGGAAAATACTTTTGCCTCCTGAATCAGGCTTTAGTTCAAAGGTGCAGACCACATGTTGTGAAATGAAGCAGGCAGCTAAACTAACCAGGTTGTCATTTGCCCTTGTGGCGATCCTATTGATTTACTGCTTCTCGCTGATGGTTTCCTGGAGGGTGCGTGGACAACAAACCCTGAAAAATGTTCAAATGCAACAAAAGGTTCATGAGACTTCCTCCCATGAGGCCGGCAGCCTGAAGCACATTCAGTAATTCAAGAAGTCAGAGGTGAAACCAGATAACCTGTCTGCGATTTAGACGTAACGCTTTTTAATGATCGATATTACAGACATTTTTACATGGTCTGACAAATTACAAACTGCGTGCAACTGAGTTTGCTAGCTTTCCCTCCTTGAGCGCAGTGTAGCTACTGTAGACAGTTCTTCACAAATGAAAAAAGTTTAGGATGATTATTCTGGCCCTATCGTCCATTTTGGGCGGTTCATTCATCTGTCACTGTGTGGTGTAGGCAGAAGATGACGAAGAATCAAAAGCTCCAATACCAACTTTTACTTACAATATTATTCCATCAGGTACAGACAGGCAGAATGTGTACACACACACACACACACACACGTACACACACACACACACACACACACACACACACACACACACACACACACCAACACACACACCAAAACACACACACCACACACACACACAAACCACCCACACACACACACCCACCCACCCACCCACACACACACACACACACACACACACACACACACACACACACACACACACACACACACACACACACACACACACACACACACACACACACACCACACACACATACAAACCACCCACCCACACACACCCACCCACCCACCCACACACACACACACACACACACACACACACACACACACACACACACACACACACACACACACACAGCCACCCACACCCACACCCACACACACACACACACCCACACCCACACCCACACCCACCCACACCCACACCCACACCCACACACACAAAATAGGACTGGGAACGGACAAAAATATAGATGATGATGATGATGATGAACTAACACAGGTGACACAGATGAGCTGATAAAGGTTGTCAAGGAAACAAATGAGTGGCGGGAAAATAGAACGAAGGAAGACATGTGACTATGAACATACAAACAAACACTGACACGTGACAGTCAGACTGTAAGTGCATTGAACAGCAGTGCCACATTTAGGCCCCGTTTACACGAAGGGAAGACGCTGATATTTCCCTGCGGTTTGGCCTCTCATTCACACGAAAACGCCTCGGTTACGACTGTAACCTCGGTTCCCTGAAGAGGGAACGAGCGTTGCGTCGAGTTTGACGCTATGGGAACGCTTTGCGTGATGACGTCTTGAAGCACATGTAAAATCAGTCCAATGGTGTGGCGGAACGTCAGAGGCGGGTGACGTCACGTACCAGGAAGCTATAAAAGCCGGCCCGAAACAGAAAACGAAAGCTTCGTAAAGTCTGAAGTCGTGTTGACAGGCATGAAGGAGATATGGCAAGGTGACGCAACGCTCGTTCCCTCTTCAGGGAACCGAGGTTACAGTCGTAACCGAGGCGTTCCCTTTCAAGGGAACTCGCGTTGCGTCGAGTTTGACGCTATGGGAACGTCTATACCAACGCCTCCATAGCTACAAATGTCTGTCCTGTGTGAAATCTGGTGAGCAGCACTAGGAAGACAAAACATGAGACCCTGGAGCAGAGTCTAGATCCAGAGAGTAGAACCTGACGAAAGTGTGTGGTGAGGACCAGCCTGCCGCATCACAAACGTCCTGTAACAAAACTCCTGATATAAGGGCCTTAGAGGCCGCCATACTCCTCGTAGAGTGCGACCGGACAGCCAAAGGAGAAGGCTGCCCAGCCGCCTCATAAGCAAGTGAGATAGCCTCGACCACCCACTTGCTCATTCTTTGCTTAGTCACCGGACCTCCCTTGTTAGGGGAGCCAAAGCATACAAATAACTGATCACTTTTACGCCACAGGGCAGCTCTGTGGACATAGGCGTCTAACGCCCGAACTGGGCAAAGCAAATTATTAGCCTCCTGGTCCGCATTCTGAAAAGGAGGAGGACAAAAGGCCTGCAGAACAATAGGTCTGGCCACATTAGTGGGGACCTTGGGGATATAACCCGGTCTGGGATGTAGAAAAGCTTTCACCATACCCGGAGCAAACTCTAAGCATGACGGAGCAACCGACAATGCTTGAAGATCCCCAATTCTCTTGAAAGAAGAGATAGCCAGAAGAAAAAGAGCTTTCAAAGTTAGAAACTTCTCAGGAACCTCCTCAATGGGCTCAAAGGGGGCCAGGGACAGGCCTTGAAGTGCAATGGACAAGTCCCATGGTGGCACCCTAGAGCGAACTGCAGGCCTCAGCCTCCAGGTGCCACGAAGGAAACGAGATACCAGAGGGTCCTTCCCCACAGACATTCCACCCAAAGAAATGTGGTAAGCACCTATGGCCGCCACATAAACCTTTAAAGTGGACGGGGTCAGACCTGCAGTGAACCGGTCCTGCAGGAACTCCAGCACTGTACCAATTGGGCAGTTAACTGGGTCCAACCGACGGTCACTACACCAAGAAGTGAAGACTCTCCACTTCAGGGCATAAAGTTTCCTCGTGGAGGGAGCTCTGGACTGTAGAATGGTCTCAACAACCTCAGTTGAGAGACCTGACTCTATGAGCTGGGCCCCCTCAGAGGCCAAGCCCACAGGTTCCACAGTTCTGGGCGGGGGTGAAATATTGAGCCCCCTGCTTGGGACAGAAGGTCCCTCCTGACAGGTAGCTCCAGAGGAGGCCCGTCGAGGAGCGACACAAGATCGGGAAACCATACTCTGCCCAGCCAGCGCGGGGCTATAAGAAGCAGGCAAACCCGGTCCCTGCGAACCCTCTCCAGAACTCCCGGGAGCAGAGCAACTGGGGGAAAGGCGTACAGACGTAGCCTCGGCCACGCCTGTACCATAGCATCCAGTCCAAGAGGAGCTGGATGCGTGAGGGAGAACCAAAGTGGACAGTGAGACGTCTCTCGAGACGCAAACAGATCCACTTGAGCTTGGCCAAACTCCCTCCATATTAGCTCCACCACCTCGGGGTGGAGCCTCCATTCCCCGGGCCTCGGCCCCTGCCTCGACAGAGTGTCTGCTCCTATATTCTGAACCCCGGGGATGTAGGCTGCCCTGAGCGACAGCAACTTCCCCTGGGACCACAAGAGGATATGGCGTGCCAGATTGGATAATGGGCGCGAGCGCAAACCCCCTTGGTGGTTGATATAGGCGACTACCGACGTGTTGTCCGTATGCACTAACACATGGTGTCCCCTGAGATCTGTGATAAAGCTCCTCAGAGCCCGGAAGACAGCTAACATCTCTAGGCGATTGATATGCCAGGAACGATGATGGTCTTCCCACAGACCTTGAGACGAGCGACCCTCCAGGATCGCTCCCCAGCCCGTGAGGGAAGCATCCGTCGTTAGCAGTTTGCGACGACAAGGAGCTCCCAGCACTGGGCCTTGGGACAGGAACCAAGGTTTCTTCCACATAGCCAAGGCACGTAGGCATCGCCGCGTGACCTTGATTGTGCGAAATGGGTTGCCCCTCGGGGAAAACCCCCTGGTCCTGAGCCACCACTGCAGGGGCCTCATGTGCAGCAGTCCAAAAGGTATCACGTTGGAAGCTGCTGCCATGAGACCCAACAGTCTCTGGAACTGTTTGACAGTGAGTAGCTGGCCTAGCTTTACACTTTTCACAGCTGCAAGGATGGACTCTATACGTGGCGGTGACAGGCGCGCCTGCATCGACACTGAGTCCCAAACCACGCCTAAAAAAATGGTCCTCTGGAGTGGAGAAAGCACACTCTTCTTGGCGTTCAGCCGTAACCCCAGCTCTTTCATGTGTGCGAGAACAACATCTCGATGTTGAACCGCCAACTGATGCGACTGAGCTAAAATCAACCAATCGTCGATGTAGTTCATGATGCGAATACCCTGGAGGCGCAGCGGCGCCAGAGCTGCATCCATGCATTTGGTGAAAGTGCGGAGTGATAAAGCTAGGCCAAATGGAAGAACACGATATTGGTATGCTTTGCCCCCGAAAGCAAACCTCAGGAACTTCCAATGACACGGACGGATGGAAATATGGAAATATGCGTCCTTGAGATCTATCGTGACAAACCAGTCCTCGGACCTGATCTGTGGCACGATCTGTCTCAATGTTAACATTTTGAACTTGAGCTGCATGACTGAATCGTTCAGAACTCGAAGATCTAAAATGGGACGCAATCCCCCGTCCTTTTTCGGAACAATGAAGTACCGGCTGTAAAACCCGGTTTCCCTGTCGGAGGGAGATACATATTCTATGGCCCCTTTCTCTAACAGAGTGTTCACTTCCTGTTCCATGACCAGAACCTGCTCGGGGCCCACCACTGTGGGCAGGACCCCCATAAACCGAGGTGGGCATTTTTTTAATTGTATCTGATACCCTTTTTCCACGGTCTGCAGGACCCAACGAGAAACATTTGACAGTAGCTTCCACGCTGTCAAAGATTCTACTAGAGGTACCAGCCTCTCGAGACTGGTTTCTGGATTTTGTTGTTGTTGAGCAGTCAATTTGTCGCCCTGTAACGGCGCACCGGCAGGGAACAATCGAACAGACTGCTCTAACACCCTCCTCGGAGGGGGCGGGCATCCCGAGGCCACTACGTTTCCGGGTGGTCCTTGAGATATGTGCTCGCCGGAGACCGCTGCGCCCTGTAACACCGGAGGCGGCAGGGTTAGCAGAACGGTCCCCTGAGGGTACCGAAGAGAGACGGGCACCGTAAAAAGAGGTGTTAACCGCTCTGCTTCGGGGGGGACTACCCTCATTAGTCCTAAGCCCTCAGACGTCAGGATTTCTTCCCAGCAGCCTTCTTGGCGGTAATAACGGTCCGCAGATCCGCTTTACCCCTCGAGGACTGCTGGGTTTGAGCGCGCCCTCCGTATCCCCGAGATTTTTGTGGGGGAGCACGGGAGGACACGCTCTGTTTCTGAGTGGCACGGTGCTCAGCGCTCTTTTTAGAGGAGTGAGGCTGCTCCCGCTCAGCAGCCTCATAGAAAGAACGGCGGGGGAGAAGTTTCTGGAGAGCAGCAGCTTGCTTAGCGGCTTCTTGTGATTTTGCTACCGCAACACTAACTGCATCACCAAACAAACCAACAGTGGAGACCGGAGCATCTAAGAGAACATGCTTTTCTTTATCCTTGATATCACTTAGATTGAGCCACAGATGCCTCTCAGTGGCCACCAGGGCTGCCATAGACCCCCCGATAGATTTAGCGGTCTCCTTGGTGGCCCTGAGAGACAAATCTGTGGCTCTGCGAAGTTCGGCCACAGTGTCAGGACCAATTCCCCCGCCCTCCTCCAAATCCCCCAATAATTCAGCCTGATAGGCTTGTAAAATGGACATCGTATGCAGACACGCTGCAGCTTGACCAGCGGCTGCATACGACTTATGAACCAGGGAAGATGTTACTTTAACTGGCTTAGAGGGAAGTGTAGGAGCTTTCAGAGAAGATGCCGTTGCTGGAGAGAGATAGCCCGCAAGCGTCTCTTCCACCTTCGGCATCTCCCCATAACCATACTCTTTATATTTAGATATTGAGGAGTAGTGAGATGTTTGTGGTGTATAAACTCTGTGAGACACTGGTTTCGCCCACGATCTCGACACCTCGGTGTGGAGATCGGGGAAAAACGGCAGGCTCCTGCGCTGGGGCTGCGCACGAGATGGCAGGAAGCGTTCGTCAAGCTTACTTTTCGAACGAACGTCCTGCCTATCTTCTGGCCACTCAATAGACAGTCTGTCAACAGCTCTAGTAATGACATCGAGCAGTTCCTCAAACGCATGAGACTGAGGTGGCGAATCCTCAGACTCAGCTTCAATACTCACAACATCCAACTCCTCAGAGCTGGATAGTTGCAGTACTGGTACCTCTATCGGGGGGGAAGAAACCGCAGCGCGTGCTTCCACACCCTGATAAGAGGCACTGGATCTATCAGACGGATGCTGAGATAAGGCAGAGCCCGTCTCAACATCCACTGATAAATCCATCTGTGAACCCCAGGTCTGAGATCGACGCCGTGCCTCGGCAGCGGCGGGACCCGAGCCCTGGGGAGCGTGGTCAGGATTGAACCGAGCCAAGCGGGATCAGAGCGTACGCAATGGAAGCGCACAGCAATGCACACAGTCACCACCCTCGAGTGCTGACTGGGCATGCTCCTCTCCCAAACAAACAACACAAAGAGTGTGTGTGTCACCTCCCGTTAAATAACGCGGGCAGGGATGGACACACACTCTAAACTGCTGCTTGCTTGCCATACTGATAATATATATATATATATAGACAGACAACACCAAATAACAAGACAGATTTACACAGAGCGCAACTGAAGACTCAGAAAGCTTTCGTTTTCTGTTTCGGGACGGCTTTTATAGCTTCCTGGTACGTGACATCACCCGCCTCTGACGTTCCGCCACACCATTGGACTGATTTTACATGTGCTTCAAGACGTCATCACGCAAAGCGTTCCCATAGCGTCAAACTCGACGCAACGCGAGTTCCCTTGAAAGGGAACCCAGTTTTTATCACAGAAAATTATTATTTCTAAAAACTCCGGCCAAAGTGGAGATTTCTGATAATGCCGGTTATATGTTGCCGTGTCAACTGGGAGAAACGGGGTTTTAGGTTCTGAAACATCACATTATGCTAATTATGTATTCTCTAAATACCCGGCTATATGTAAATGTGGCCTTAATTATGCCTGTTATTTAGGAACCAATATTGAATGTGTGAATAATTGTTGCTGCTCAGTGGTTGCATTTGTGGAATGTGTTGTTGCATTTTAGAAAATATATTCAAGAGGTTCTTCTGGAAAGCACTTGGCTTTTCCTTATCTAAACTTCACAGGAAAAAGGAAAATTTCCCAGAAATATTTATTCTGCATTGCTGGGTATCATAAACATTGACAGGTTTTAATAATGCGAGACCATTTTGAAAGCTTGGGGTAGCATTATTGGGTCATTATTGTATAAGGTTAGAATTGATTAGAATCAATTCAAAGGTGTTGACTGAATTCAAATGCTTTTCCAAAAATTCAGAATAATTCATCATGAATCCTTATGAAATTATATTAGATTCAAATATTATGTATTTAAACATTTTTAAAAGGGACCTATTATGATGTTTCACAAAGTCTTGATTTTATTTTTGGGCTCTAGAACAGGTTTTTATGCTTGTTCAAAATACATTATTTTCCCTGTATTTGATATTGTTTCAGCTCCTCTCTTCCCAGGCACTGTCCCAAATGATACACTTCATATGCACTTACGGTCTTGTGTCCCATTTTACATTTTAGGTTTCAGAAGGGTGTTCGCGAGCGCCCCCCTTTGCGGCTGATATGCGCCCTCGATGCAAACCTTTTGCCAAGCCTACAAGCCCACAAGCTGCATTTACTTGTTTGATAAGTTTGGTTCACCAATGTAAAGTAAAATACAATAATTAATATCTTTTGCATTTCCAATAGCTTCTATAGTTAGCTTTAATGACTACATCTATCCAGAGTGATGCTTTACATTGGATTTGCTACTTTAAGTTTGTCTTGAATCATGATATTTCATAGATTGCAGTATGATTTAATTTGGCCTGTATTCATCAGGCATTGGAGCAGCTTTACAGGAAACTCTGACCTTGAAGACGTATTCGTGCATTCAAAGATATCTACAATGTCTGAAGGACAATATTCTCTTAAACAGGACAAGTGAGCATCGTGCTCACTTTATGAGCTTTCTGTCTGTATAGGATGAGACGCTGATTTTACTGCCGTTTGGCTGAAGCTGTTAACCTTTATTGTTTCCCTTGATTGTTTTTTAACAGTCAGTATTACTTTTAAATACAAGCTTCATTATGTTTATAATAAAAAAGATATGTATCAACATGATTGTGTGTAAACTTTTGTTTGCATATTATACAGAACTGAACAGAAGTAACAATCACCAGCAACACAAAGAAAAACCCATATGCTGTTAACTGATGTGATAATATGAGTGTTACAACATTTTTTCTCTCTCCAAGAATTAAATGAGAGAAAAATAAGACAATAAAGTAAAAATTGTTATTAGTAGACCAAGGCAACAGCCAGAGAAGAGGTTAAATCGGTGGAATGAAGAGAGGATGAAGGGTGCCTAAAAAATAATCCTTCACAGTTGTAAGTTTTACTGAACGATCTCTTGTCCATGTTACTCAACAAACGCATGATGCAATCAAGTGAACTGAGTGGTTTCAATGAAAAAAGTGTTGTGTCAGCTTCACTTGGCAAATGTTTGTTCAGTCAATGGTGAGTGAAATGCACAAATTGAAAAATGCAATGCAGGGTGTCCCAGCTGAGTTGAGGAACTGAAGGGCAAGCAATAGAATGACTTTAGAAACACTGAGCATTACGAGCAACTATCAATCTGCAGCTCCTAACTGGTTAACCAATGAAGTTCAGCAGGGTTGAGACTGGGCAGTACCTGGAAGGAATGTGTCCTGGGTAAGGAAGCTAAGGTTTCTGCTTGGCCAGTAGGGGGTGTTCATAATGGGGTTGCCAAAAAATCACTAAAATATACCAAGGAGATGACACATGGGGTGCTTCTCAATATCCCTCCTCGTCTCCTCTCTCCTCCGTCCTCCATCCTATGACCCAGAAACCGATCGAGCTCAGCCATCTTGAAGGACATCTCAATTCTCTAATTGCACCGTGAGGAGTCGAGGATCGAGGAGTGAAGAGGCTTCTAGAGGAGTCATGAGCGAGGATACACAGGTGTATCCTATGCGGAAGAGTTGTATCGACTAAAACGTGACGCACGTATAAATTCTCCTCCCCCTTCACATCGGTCACAATCATTTTGATTTATACTTTATCTTTGCAGTTTATATAAACCACACATCTCACATATTTCAACAGGGTATCTTGCTTTATTAATATTTATTATGAATTTCTTAAATAAACAAACTTCAAGAACATAAGGGCAGATCCTGCTGATGACGCGGTGAAGTGACGCTCAAGTGATCAAGTATTCCAATGTATAAAAAAAGCTTTCATTCGATTCCTACGTCCTCGCGTCTTTTCCTTGCAGCCTTTCCTCGCATCCTACAGGGGGCGGAGCTGAGACGCGAGGAAAGGAAGCGAGGAAAGGAAACGAGGATGCACAAATAAGAATTGAGAAGCACCCTCGGTTTTAGTTATTGGTGCCAAATGGCCTACTTCAGTAAACCATGCCAAGTGAATCATCTGGCATTAGATGAGTGTGTTTTCTTTTTCATTTGAAAGCAGGATTAGTTGCTATAGTAGATGACCATGCAGATCATAAACTGTGCATAGCATGAGCAAACAGTGTCCTCCAATCAAAAGTTTGGACGCATAATGTAATTCTATACAGTGGAACGTGTTAGCTTATTATACTTTAAAGAATGGTGATACTATTTGGGTGAACTATTTCTTTAAGAAGCCTGAAGAGGAAAACAGCACACCAAATTCCAAAACATATGCTGGTCTTTTGAGCAGGGTAATTTTGCTATTGGGAAGAACACGTTTAGATCGAATCATTTGTACAATAAAATGCTCTGGCCTGCAGGGGATGCATGTAGAAGTACTGCAATATCTCAAGAGAGATCTTCATGGAAAAGAGGGAAATTAGTGATATAAATGCTTATTGAAATACATTTATTCATTAAAAAATTTCAGCGACAAAGAAAAATGCCAATTCAAGGACCATTAGTATGATTAAGAGGGCTGTCACATTTCTGTAAATCCATGAAATATACTGTATATACTGTGGGGGGACACTGTTTAGTTTAGGCAGCATCAGTTTAACATTTTCCCTGAAGCTGGATCCATTTATATTTCTCTGTTTGCTCATTCTCGGGTTAACATTATTATTTTTCTATTGCGAAAATTGAAGTAAAGTACTGCATAGTTTATATTATTTGTGAACATCAATATAAATATTACTGTAAGTTGAAGTCTCTCTATTGTAAGGCTGGGAAGCTTACATTGCTATTTTGAACCAACAATCGGAAGATCAATCTACAAGATGCAGTTGAAGGATGCATAATTAAATTATTTATTAGACACGCATCGCAGAGCTGGAGCAAGGGGAACATTTGTAGTTAAATAGTATATATTTATTTTTACCCAGAAAATTACTGTATTTTGAGATGTATTTTGGAACATAAACAATGGACTATGCTGATTCCTATTCACATGCATTAGCTGGAGAAAAATCCTGGAATGTTTTCCTCAAAAAAATTTATTTCTCTTTGGCTAAAGATAGAAAGTTTTTTTTTTTTTTTTTGGGGGGGGGGGGGTGGAGGGAGAACTATTCCTTTACACAGTAGTTCCTACATTGTCTTGCTGTATGGCTGTATAGTAAACGCACAACACTGGAGATTCAGATAAATAAACATTCTTTAATCATAAATCCTAGGAAAAACTCATGAGAACACAACCACATTAAAACATAACCAAGACTGAACAAAGAACTGAGAGGAACGTCTCGGTTACGTATGTAACCCTCGTTCCCTGAGGAGGGAATGGAGACGTTACGTCAGTGACTGATGAATGGGGTTTCGCTTAGAAAGCCTATCACCTTCGAGTTCAAACAAAATGAGCCAATGGCAAGGAAATGCCATGGGTCTGCAGAATTTGCATAGCGTAACTCCGCCCCACCTCGTGGGTATATAAGGAAGTACGCTGGCAACATGCTTTTATGTTTTCCTGCTGAGGAGCCGAGACTGAACTCAAACGGTTCCAGCGGTACAGCAGAAGTGGCAGGGAGACGTTACATCTCTGTTCCCTCCTCAGGGAACGAGGGTTACATACGTAACGAGACATTCCCTTTCGTTCAGTCACTCCGAGTTACATCAGTGACTGACAAATAGGGTTCCCAGTCTAATCACGCCACCTCGGCTGTCTTCCAGTGCCCTGTGTAAGTCTGAGCTCCCTGTCGTGAGACTAACATGGACGAAGGACTCCTACTTAACACAGAAATACCAAGGTACACTGGGAAGCATATCTCAGTGGAAATAAGCAACACAATGCCTGCCAGAAGGAAGGACTTACCGAATACACATATGACCCGCGAACGGGCTGCATATGGAGAACACTGGGGTATCCAGCCCACAGGGTGGAATCTTTCAACCCCAGGGGTGGCAAAGTGGCTTGCCAAGGGAAAGACACATGCTCAGAGAGGCTTACAGTGGAAATACACATGTGGCGGTTGCCCAAGGGGGGGAACCATGCACATGGAGGCACCTATTCAACACAAAAGCTGCCACAGGCATAACTCTGGGGTCGACGTCAACAGTGCTGGAGGAGCTCAGGGCTTCTGGAGAAACTCACCTGATGAGAATATCACACGTATCCAGTCCGAGGAGTGGAATGGCGAGCAAGCGAAGACACCTGAGCAGGTGTTACCTGTTACTTGAAGCGAGTACACGAGAGGACACTGGTTCCTGAGATTGTAGAATCTGGCAAATGTGTTAGGTGACGCCCAGCCTCTGCAGATGTCTGTTAGCGAGGCGCCATGCGCTAAAGCCCAAGAGGAGGCCACACTCTGAGTGTAGTGTGCCCGAACCCCAAGGGGACATGGTCGACCTGGCTGCTGGTATGCCAAAGCAATGGCATCCACTATCCAGTGAGACAACCTTTGCTTGGAGAGAGCCTTTCCCTTCAGCTTCCCACCATAACAGACAAAGAGCTGGTCTGAGGTCCTAAAACACTGCGTTCTGTCTACGTAAGCATGGAGGACGCGTACTGGACAGAGCAGTGCCAAGGCTGGGTCTGCCTCCTCCAAGGGCAGCGCTTGCAGGTTCACAACCTGATCTCGAAATGGAGTGGTGGGAACCTTGGGCACGTATCCAAGCCGGAGTCTCAGGATCACGTGAGAATTAGTCGGCCTGAATTCTAGGCACGCTTCGTCAACCGAAAATGCCTGCAGGTCCCATACCCTCTTGATGGAGGCCAATGCAACCAGGAGTGCTGTCTTCATAGACAGGAACTTAAGCTCAACTGATTGCAAAGGGTCAAAGGGAGCTCTCTGCAGGGCAGATAAGACCACTGCATGGTCCCAAGAGGGTACGAGGGGAGCTTGAGGAGGATTTAATCTTCTGGCTCCCCTCAGGAACCTGATGACCAGGTCATGCTGACTTATTGTTTTCGACTCCAGGAGGTTGTGGTAGGCTGAAATAGCAGTTACGTAAACCTTGAGGGTGGAAGGAGACAGCCTTCGTTCCAACCCTTCTTGGAGGAAGGAGAGCACGGACCCGATCAGACATTTTCTGGGGTCTTCTCGGTGAGAAGAGCACCAGGTGACGAAGAGGTTCCACTTCAACACATAGGCGTGTCGAGTTGACAAGGCCCTAGCGGAAGTGATGGTAGCCACCACCTGTGGTGGTAGGGTAATCAAACCTGCCTCGTGGGTGCCAGAGGGTGCCCCGTCTCTGAGAAAGGAGGTCCTTCCTTAGAGGAATTGGCCAGGGAGGTGCTGTCGTGAGGAGTACTAGTTCGGAGAATCAGGTCCGGGTGGGCCAGAGAGGCGCAACCAAAATGACCTGCTCCTCGTGAGCGTGAGCGTGCCCTCGGTCAGGGAATAAAACAGGCTGCAATGGGAAGAGTTGTGGGAGGCAAACAGATCTACCTGTGTGTCACCAAACTGTTACCAAATCAGCTGAACCAACTGGGAATGGAGTCTTCATTCCCCTGGGAGGGGCTGAGACAGTGAGAGCTCGTCGGCTGCACGGTTCAGTTCTCCCGGAATATGAACGGTACAAGGGTTGCCATACCCATCTTGGGACTCGATCACAAAGCCAGTGCTGAGAAGCAGTCCGAGCGGTGTGGCTGCCGCTGCGGATGCCATATGCCCCATTATCCTCTGAAATAACTTCAGTGGAACGGCACTCTTTCGCTCAAATTGACTCAGGCAAATCAGCAGTGACTGCGTGCGCTCGCTCGTAAGCTGCGCGTACATGGCAACCGAGATGATTTCCATACCAAGAAAATAGATCCTCTGCACAGGGGAGAGTTTGCTCTTTTCCCAGTTGACCCTGAAGGCACAATCGGGCTAGGTGCCGGAGCACTAGGTCCCTGTGTTCGCACACCTGGTCTCGAGAATGAGCTAGAATCAGCCAGTTGTCGAGATGTCCCGTGTTGCCATAGAGGCAAAAGAGCTGCCTCAACGACTTTCGTGAAGACGCGAGGAGACAGGGCTAACCCGAATGGGAGAGCCGTGTACTGGTATGCCTGCCCCTCGAAAGCAAACCGTAGGAACGGTCTGTGTCGAGGAAGAATGGAGACATGAAAGTACGCATCCCTCAAGTCGATCGCTGCAAACCAATCCTGGGGCTGAATGCATTTGAAAATGCGTTTGGCCATTAGCATCTTGAACGGAAGCCTGTGAAGGGATCGGTTCAAGACGCACAGGTCCAGGATTGGCCGTAACCCACCGGTTTTCTTCGGTACAATGAAGTAGGGGCCGTAGAATCCAGCTTCATTTTGGCTGGAGAGACAATCTCCCCCGGAAGAGGGGAGGAGATTGTGCAAACTGAATCGCATAGCCGAGCCTGATGGTTCTCACGACCCAGCAGGACAGGTTGGGAAGCTCTAGCCAGGCCCCCAAAGAACTGAACCAGCAGGGTCATGGGAATCCCCGGCTGTACCCTCGGTGGGGCAGCATGGCAGAATGACCGGCCTGGACGTGGGAGGCAGAGCGTCCCGGTGTGTGGGCACGGTCATAAGCCGCATCCTGACAGAGGAGACCAGGGAAGGATGTGCGTTCCACTGGGGCCTGCTCTGACAGGGTTCTGGCGACAGAGGGGGACGGGAGTGGCGAGATTCGTAAGCGGCGCACACTGCCATCCGCACGCTCTGGGGGCTCAGAGATGGGGGAGTCAGTTCTGTCTTTAACCACATTAGGGGGCCTAAAATATTCTCCCCCGGCCCTCCACCGGGGGAAGGAGTGGCCCTGCTACTACCTCCTCTACAGAACTGAAGCCCATCTCTGAGCTGTCCGCATCAGAAGCGCCGCTTTGCCTGACGTTTAGCGGGCTGCAGGGCTGGAGCGGACTGGGACGCCTTTCTGCGACCACCTCCATGGCGTGGCCCGGGTAAAGGCTGCTGCTGGGGCAGAGCGGAAGGGATGGGAGTCACAGAAGGGCACCCTTTGCGGCAAACAGCCATGTTTCTGGGTGGCCGAGAACTGTTGGACGAAGTCCTCGACCATGCCATCAAAAAGGCCAGCCTGGGATATAGGAGAGGAAACAGGTTCGCTCAGACTCTCTCATATCGGCCAGGTTGAGCGATAAGTGTCTCTCCTGGACCACTGCTGTGGACATCACCTGACCAAGGGAGCGTGCGGTCACCTTCGTCGCCCGGAGAGCATCCTGGCCTGGTAGATCTGAAGGATGGCCATGACATGCAGTGAGGCGGCGGCTTGCCCCGCAGCTCTGTATGATTTCGCCACCAGGGTAGACGAAAACCTACAGGCCTTGGAGAGGTGTTTAGGATCGCCATGCTACGTTGAATGACCACACTCAGAAGTACACAGGCGATACATCTTTAATAAGATGTTTCACGTGCAAGCTCTTTTGTGAGAGGAAGCTCAGCTCAGGAAGCGCCCAGAGAGAAACACACATGCTGTTACAGACCACTGCACAGATCAGCAAGCAGGAATGTGAAACTCGCTGGAAAGCACCGTCACACCAACACAGACTGGGGAACTGCTCGTCTTGAAGATTCTCGAAGATGACACTCAGAAACAGGCTTACAGGAGTGAAGAGGACCTGTTGGCTCCAAAGCAAAAAACTTAACTGCATGTTGCCAGCGTACTTCCTTATATACCCACAAGGTGGGGCGGAGTTAGGCAATGCAAATTCCGCAGACCCATGGCATTTCCTTGCCATTGGTTAATTTTGTTAGAACTCGAAGGTTATAGGCTTTCTAAGCGAAACCCCATTCGTCAGTCACTGACGTAACTCGGAGTGACTGAACCATCCTGTTTCTGGATTGTCCCAACAGTCCGCACTTAGCATGTTAATGAATCCCTTTCACCAGATATTATGATGACAAAGAGCATTGTCCCACATTTAATTCACTTGTACAGCTTTATATAGATTACTTACAGTATATATTAGGGCAGCTATTCGCTCCTGCCTACACTATTGCCATTCATTGCCAAAAAAAATAAAATAATAAAAATAATAATAAAAAAAATATATATATAATAATAATAATAAAAAAATTAAAAAACTTGAGAACAAAATTAATTCAGTGTACCCATTGTCATGTTCACAGTCATCATCACAATTGCAGTGGAGGACTTAATAACAGTAATTAGTTTAGCCTGACATGTTTAGGATGGGTACACAAGCCAAATGTTTTTTTTGTCTCCCTCTTTCCAGTGATGTTTACTGCAAGCTGCAAACCCCCTTCTTATAATCAAGGGTTGTACTAACAGTTTTAAGTGCTCACGCATACAAGATTATGAGACAAATTCACTAAACAGTTGTGGTATTATAGTGTGTGGTAGTTAAAAAATCCTTGCAATCCAGTAAACTAAATGTACTAGAAAAGCACAATGCATATGTCACTGTCATCCTTTTTTTGACACAAATATACCTACTTTTGGTGTAATTTAGGAGTATTATAGAGCCTTATTCATTCAAGTCAGAGTTAAAGGCTTAAAGGGGAACATAGCAACTCTAGCCATTTCTTCGCTGATTTTCCCTTTTGTTGTCGCGTGTTTTCTCAACGAACTCCCCCTACAGCTGTGGGGCGTATATTTCACAACACTGTAGTAAAAAAAAATCTCACTTGCGGCACCCTCCTCCCCTTTCTACCGCTGCTCATGTGCATTTGTTATTATGGGAGCCGGCCAACTTTATCGTGTGGAGCTTTGTCTACCGAGGTGGGTAATACATCATAAGCCGCTTTCCGACCAGAGGAACCTTTTCACAGTTCCTAGAACTATTGGCTAAAGTACCCGGATGTCGGTGTGTTCGCACCGTAGGAACTAGGAACGATTTTAGTTCTAGGAACTCCATTTGGAGGAACTAATTTAGGTCCTACTTCAGAGCTTTTTATCATATACTGTGTACTTTCTATAACAGTTCTATCTAATAACATATTAAACAGTACTGTTAGACAGATCGCTAACTAATAAACAGAGAATGCGAGCATTGTTTGCTCTGGCGTTCTCAGCGCTGCCAAAATAAAGGTCTGTCGCGCCGTCAAAATAAAAGTCACCGTGCTTGCGTCACTCCCTTACCCCTCCTACCAGTTCCTATGGCCACTTGGCCAGTGCGAACGCAAACAGCAAAACCGAGTTTGGGGGAGAGTAGTTCTTAGAACTGTTTAGAAGTGGACAGTTCCTAGAACTAAGTTCCTGTAACTACTTGGACGGAAAGTGGCTATACAAAGTATCATATGGCGTGTGTGTTTATGTTGAATTGCCGTAAAGCAGTTTGTGTTTCTCGCTCATTCTCGCTTCACACGAGACTTCCTATTTCCAACTTACCGGGACGTTAGTCCCCATGTTGCAAGGTTGGTTTTCCGCCGGGTAAAATCATACCCCTACATATGTCATAATGTATGTACATTTCACAAAAAAAAGAAAAGAAAAAAAAGTTCAATGTAATTCATCAAATTAAGCATTATAGTGAATTTGTGAACATAGGATGTGGAAATAAACCATCACTAATATGAAAAGAAATGAAAGTATAATGAGATTAGCTAAACTGATAAGTGTAATTTTTGTATTTCCAAAATTCCTGCATGATTTCTTTTATTTCTTGTCACAGTACTGAAGCTAATTCTTGACAATTGTGAAGAAGAAACGTGACCATTTAGGGAAATAAATTATCTTCAAGAAACCAGACTGTCAAGACAGAATATTAATAATTCAGATATGATCACACCATCAGCAACAGATCATTATTAGTCATAGAGGTATTTCGGGAAACACAGATTTGTGTGCGTTGGGGACATAAACACACCACCATGGCTTAGTGAGGGAGTGAACATCTCACCCACATACAGTATGTGCTGGAAGGATCAGGTGAGGATTAGGGTGTGGACTGACAAAACTGAGAACTTTCCACATTCCCCATTCCATTTAAAAAAGGATTAATAGCACAAAGAAAGATTATTGGTGACTGCATAACATGTTCAAACTTTAGAGGTACACATCACTTTGTACAGTTGAATATCAATTCTAAATCTAAATTACTTTGAGGAGTTTGAGTTAGGTGAGTATGTGCTCTGTTTCACAAAATAATATGATAGCTTTGTAGAGCATTTTTTAATGTAGGCTTCTATAGCACCAGTTCACTAAAACAGTTAGTTTGAGCATGAAAGGTTAAATACTATTCAATATTCACTTCTTTGTTGCAATATATTCAATAAACTTGAAACCTCCCTTTATTTTCCCAATTCAAGGTTTAGCTTGCACCTCTATTAAAATGTGTTAAAAAGTGTTCTCACTGCTCAGAGATATTTTAACAGTTCAGAACCTCAAAGTTGCAGAGCTGCCAATCAATTTAAAAAAAGCTAATTAATTGCAATTAAAATACTGAAGCTTGTAATTTTGGATATTTAAATGTAAAATGTAAATAAATGTAAAATCAACACAAATAAACTATATTTAGACCTATCACAGATATTTTAGTTTTTTCAATTTAAATTTAGTTTTCATTGTGTTCAGTTCCTGTTTAGTTTGACCCAAATTCATACTCAATTCATTGTCAGTTTCTACTTTGCAGTTACTTTTTGGTTGTCCTGTGTTAATAAAAGAAGACTTCTGCATTTAGATCCTTTTTGCTTCATTGTTGCAACCAATGTGTGACAAATAGTGCTTATAAGATTTGTTTATATTTTATTTTAATTGGGAACACAGATTCTCTCCTGTGAACAATATATTTCCAATAAACCTTCAAGACCCTCAAAATTACCTTTTGGCTTCAAAGGCATATTTCTTACAGAAATGACAAAACACAGGCCTATATGTTAAAACCCTCTGGGGTCCTTCGGGTCCAAATGGACCCGAAGCGTTTAAATAAAAAAATGTATAAAATCATAGCTTCATCGGAATGGTCCGAAATTTGGTGACTTTGTTGGTACTTGGTATATGGACACCCAAAAAAATTGGGGACAGGATTTGAATAGTCTAAGTGGTTGTAAAAAAAAATAGTCACACTCAGGACCTTCGGGTCCAAATGGACCCGCCATAGGAAATGAATGGGAAATTGGCAAAAATGTGACAATACAGAGTTTTTCTGTGCGTACAATATACAAATCAGCCACGATCCAGAAAAAAAGCACACAACAGTGAAGGGGTGAATCTATAAAACATCAAGAGTGCAAAACAGACACATCCACACACACACACACACACACACACACACACACACACACACACACACACACACACACACACACACACACACACACACACACACACACAAACACACTTTTATACACATACACACTAATAAATTCAGATTACAAAAATCTGTTTTGAATTTTTAAAAATCGCAGCTTCATCGGAATGTTACGAAACTAGGTGACTTTTATGGTATTAGGTATGTGAACACACACAAAATATTGAGGTCATGATCCAAGCATGCTAAGTGGTCATCACACTTCTGCTCTTTGGTCAAAAATGACCCCCATAGGAAATTAATGGGAAATTGTCAAAAATATGAAAACACAGAGTTTTTTTGTGCATACAATCTACAAATCAACCAGGATGCAGAAAAAAAGGACTCAACAGTGAAGGGGTGAATCTCTAAAACATCAAGAGTGCAAAACAGACTAAATCTGTTCAGGCAAAAATCACTAGAATTTGCAAGCCTTTCTACAGAGAGCTGTAAATCCACTAGTGGTAAAAATGTGCTATTGCGTGATAAAAATGCTCAGTGTGTCCACCAGTTGGCGCCCATCTCATTTCAAAAATTGCTTTCATGAGGCCTAGGCTTGACTCTAAAATGAAATACAGCTTTAATAAAAATAAAATAAAAATTATATATATATAAAAAAAATTATATTATATTCAATGGGAAAAAATGGGTCATAATTATTGCAGAGGGTTAAAGTGCCATTTGAATTTCAAAACAATTAAGGCCAATAAAAAACTAAAATGTTTTCCACGTTTAAGTGAATATAACTGTAATACTCAATATAAAATAATATTGCTGAGAGTTCAGAACATTAACTAGAAAGTAGAAACAATTCAGCTCAGTCCTCTTTTTACATTCATCCAGTTGCTGAGACAGACCAGTCTGTTGACATTATCAGGGGACAATGAAGCTCTCTTCTTTTGAATGATGTGACCTGAGAGCAAGAACAACCTCTAACAAAGCACTGTGGTTGCAGGGGTTGACAGATAGGGGTGAGCGGGGCACAAACTAACGCGGGGCTTGTTTTAACACACATGGTTTAAAACTTTTCACACATGCCAGCATGACAAAACTTGTATTTACTAGTTGCCTTATCTATATAGAGAAAAAAATGCACCAAAATTAAAAAAAAATCTTTGAAAGATATCACTGAACATTTATTTAACCATAGCGAAAGTAAATTCCTTCCTGAAGTTAATCTTTCATTTAAGTTTTTTTTGTGTTTATTTAAAATTAGAATCTTATATATATTATTTTAATCTTATATCTGTTATTTAACAGTTGAGATGTGAGGGATTATGTACATCCAGCCAGTTGTTATCTCAGAATAAACACTGACAGGGTGATCAGGATCAGGTCTTCATCAGCCTGAAGGGGTTTGAACAACCGGCTGGATGTACATTACCCCGCTTATTACTTGCCACAGAAGTAAATAATTAGACACGGAATATTTTGTTATGTCTTTAAATGCAAAGCTTCCGCGGAGAGTGCAGTTGCTAGCGTGGCAAGTTCAAACTAGACTGATATTTAAGAGATACAGTATACAGTCATATCACTTATTACACAGCATTTCACCAATTATGGGGATAAGAGATATTGATTTGGGATGAAACTGTTTTAAAATAGTACCTGTTTGTTATCTTATGATCCAAAAGTGTACAAAACAAAAGTCGCAAAATGGCAGCAGCTGTGTTTGTATGAAACGAGAGAGCGAGTCCACGATGCTGGATGACATATTTAAATAAATAACTAACTGTAAAAAACTGTACACGAAATATTGATTTGACTGAGTTTTAAAATTTTAGTAGCTCACCAAACACAAAACTTCCACGAATAAAAAACGTTCCTAGCAAGCGTATAGCGCTGCTGACTTCAGTGACCCGGATGTTTCCATTCTCAGAGGTTGTTATCTGGGAATAATATACCACTAGATGGCGCGATTGACCAATCAGAGTCAAGTATTCCACAGAGCCGCGTAATAAAGTTTTTTTAATGCTGATCTAACCAGTAGAAGACACTAGCCGGGTTTAAATCCCAGTTGCACAGGTGGGGCATGTTGTCACACTGCATTACAATGAGCCCCTATTAGAACTATGATATCACTATTCTATACTTTTATGAATTCTATTAAAAAAAGCATGAGAAAAAGGTGAATAAAGACTGTCTTCCAGCTCAAAAGTCAACGGAGGTTTGCTAGACTACCCTGGCTGCAAAATAACATTTGATGCCGCTAGGGTGCGTCTAGATTTCTAGGCGAGAAAAAAACTGTATTAATGAAACAAAACCAAATAATTGTACTAGACGTGTAAAATGAATGAGGGAAAAAAACTCTGGATTTACATAAACTGAGAAAGTCACAAAGTGTATGTACTCTATGGACTCTTCCTCTTCATCTGTAAAAGGTAGAGTTGCTCTTTTGTCTCTTTTGACTGTTGTTTTCCAGGACTCGCTGCCATTACCAGGTTGCTTACTGAAGTCCACACCTCATTCCTTTCATCTTTGGGAAGACACTTCAGGTCTTTAAACCTTGGGTCAAGTGCAGTAGCAATCTTCAGCTATGTGAGGTTGGTGCTGTCCTTCCTTTTTGCTAGGTCTGTGGTAAAATTTGACTACATACATCGTCTGTGGACAAGTGGCACAAGGCTGGCAACATCACTGAACAGGAGATGTTGTAAAAATGCCAATAAATTGGTATTAATTGCACTGAAACTCACTACTTTCCTGTCTGACACACAGACACAACACACACCTGAAACAGAGAGAGGGCGAGAAAACAGAACAAGAGACAGAGACAAAAGAAATATTAACTTGCCTGCTAGGTTCAAGTAGTTCCTCCAGCTTTTACAGTTTGGCAAGCTCCTGTGAAGTCAACATGGAAACATTGTGAAGATTTGTTTTGCTGGATTCGCTTGATGAATCTAGAGACGAATTCCATTTTTGTTGTAACGTCCTGAACGAGTGAGTCTTGCTTCTGTCCACATGCAATTTGCTGTTCACTTAACTCCTGAGCGTTTGATGGACTACGCTTAAAGTGCCCGACAATCTTACGACATTTAGCTAGAACGCTTTCGAATCCACTGCCGTGAAAGGAAACCATGACGGTTTGTTTCAAAATGTGGGCCGTGCAGGGCAGGTGTTCAAAAGAAAGTAGTCTCACAGCAGCAACCATGTTACGAGCAGTGTCAGTGCCAAGTGTCGTTAACTTCCTGAATTTTCATTCTTTTGCAACATCGAGAAAATGATCAGCACATGCCTCAGCGCAGTGTCGTTCTTCTGTTTTACTCACAGTCAGTGCAAATGATGGCAATTTCCATTCTTTATCAATGAAGTGCACTGTGATGCCTAAGTAGTTGTCATTGTTCACAGAAGTCCAGTGGTCTACAATGAGTGTGACGTTGCTTGTGCTAGCATGTTCATCCTTATGACATGATGGTTCCTCGCGAAGGCAGATTATATGAGGTGTCTCCCGTTGCAGTTCAAATGATGATCTCAGTCCATCGTCATCTACTATGTTAACTGGGCGGCAGTTTTTAGCTCTCCAAATATCCAAAGCATTCATTATCTTATCACTTACAGATCTTGTTAATTGTAATTTACTTTGGCGAGGCCCTGTAGAGATAGTTTCTGTAGGGTGTTGTGCTTTTAAGTGAATTATTTCTGTGGTAATAATTATTCGGCTTTGCAAAATGCACAGATTACTTTTGTTTTATCCAAAGATCCATCGGGCAGTGTTTTATACTGAAACTTTCTGTGTAAAAGTCCTCCCTTGCTCTTATCCATCTTTAGAGAGGATGATTCGGTTCAGACGAACTCGGGACTAGGGTGGCGCACACGTCAAACACACATCAGACACCACAGGAAGTAAAAAAAAAAAGTTAATTCCATAAATATTTTTTAATATTTTTTAATTGCATGCATTAACACACTAATTTTTACAGGAGTAAGATCTGCTAGGGGTTTTTCCCTACTTTCCTTGCAGCACCTCACATTCCATTTACCAAATGTATGTGTATGTTTCGGCAGTCGTGAAAGTCTTACGACTTGACTTAGACTGCCAGTGACCCAAAATGTTGCAATTATATTTTCAACCTCTAAAGCCTGAAATATGAATAATATTTGTTTTAAGAAAAGTTTGCATTTGTATTTTTTTTTTTTTGTATCATATTTGATAAATCATTATGATATATGGAGAATATGGATCTCATACTCAGGTAGATTGGGCACATTGCATATAAATGCAATGTGGTGCAGTTGCTTATATTAAAAAAATAAAATAAAAAATAAGATGAAATTTGTATTGTGCATAAGGGAAATCAATGAGATCTTTATAACAGTATAACAGACTACTTAGATAAAATGCATATAAATATCAGGTATCACTCTATATCTTAATCTTAGTGAGATGATATTTAAGTGCTTAATCAAAGCTCTATAGCTTTTCAGCAATGTTTTGATCTTGTTGATCATTTAGAGGCCTTAGAAATGTACATATCAAATATGAGACAGTAGGCTTTATAGGGTTAACATAACAAGGCTTTGTTTATTTTAAAAAATAGCAAAGTGTTCAGTGGCTTTTCTGATGTTGTGGGAGTATGAAACATGGTGATAAACAAGATGAATAATGACCTCTTAACACATGAACTAATACTTTATGTATCTGTTCCTATTTATAGCACTTCAATTAAAATACTTGACATTATATCACTGCTGTGACAGATTTTATTCCCTCCTTAAACTTGCAGAGTAAAACTGTTCCCAAAACATCAGCAAAATGAAAGTGTGTGTGTGTGCATGTGTGTGAATGTGTCCTGCGGCTCTATAGTGTCAAGAGTCTATAGAACCCCTGAGCAGAACATATAAGCTGAGAATGAATGTAGTTTTACTTTCAGATGAGTCAGCAGTTGCTAAAGAACATCTTATGAAGAAAGACGAGCCATCCACTCTTTATCTAATGGCCCAAAACCCTCATAACTGGTGTCAACATCAAATGGTGCAGATAAATGAAATTGGTTATTCAGAGCTGTGATAGTTTTAACACTGTGATGGGAAGGGAGTTAGATGCAGAAAAATTATAGGTATAGAAACTAGTGTGATGATAACGGTGCAGAAGATTTTGTTTGCTCAAACTTCTCGAAGTATGCAAGCACAATAATTTTAATAATGTTTTCAAACCTTTCCTGGAACCTTCCCACTGCACATTTGGAAATTTCCCCTTATTAGATACATCTAAAAAAGGGACACATGTTGTCTACTAGAATAAAGCTGGAGAACTTCTTTTTTTTTTCACACAAAACAAGTAATCAATACATTTATGGAAACGGGGTCCACAGTGGTACCCCCAGTGGGGGGTACAGGAAACTTTGAGCTGGACAGAACCAGCGGAGACACAGGAGACTTTGAGCTGGACGGAACCAGTGGGGGTTCGAGATTCATGCAAACATCCTCTTCTAGTTCATAATAACATCCAGAGGTCAGTTGCAGCTCACCCTCAGTGGTAGGAGTGTGGACAGGGCCTTTCTCCATTCCCTCAAACTCCACTAGTAATCCCACGGCGGCACAAACACCCGGTAAGACATTTTGTGTGGCTCAGGCTCTGAGGCGATGGCTTGCTCAGTCCTCAACTCTGGCTCTTTCATCGCGGCAGACTCTAGCCTTCCGTCAGCAGTGAGCTCTGGCATCATGTCCGTGCCTCTGGGTGATGCTCTAGGTCCGGAGTTGGGCTGGTGATATCCCCCGCTGGTGTTTGGCATCCCGCAGTTCACCATCACCCACTCCACAAATTGGGTGAATGTCCCCCGAGGACCAACACTGTGCAGGCATGCTTTTGTGGACTGGTTTAAACTTGCGAGTTAGGAAACACACAAGGAGTGGTCGGGGAAGTTTGTGTTTTGCACACCAGAAATCAAACTGGCACCCAGATGTGTTTTGTTGAAATCTTCTGTTGTGGTCCATTCAGACCAGCTGGACAGCCAGTAAGTGTTTATATACCCAATTTGAGGATCCGGTATTCTGTCAGGATTGTTGTAGTAACACGCTCAACGAAAGGAGTAGAGAACAAAAACAGTCTTTAATAAATCAACAAGGAACACTCAAGAGATCATAGAAAACATTAACTCAATTTGCGATCATAGTTGGCCAACGATGCTTTTGGGAAACGCACCCCTGTTCGAGTAGATCGGATGCGATGTAAAGCCAAAGTTCATGATTTATGTGCTCACACTATACGGTCCGAACGTCGAGCTGCGACTTCACTGCTCACACTATACGTGTGAAATATGTGCGATAAACCCCCGTGATATCACGTATCCAGAGAAATTGTCGAAGCAAGCATAAGCTATCATTATCAAGAGGATTTAGCATTTCCAATGTATGTATTACATTATCATTAGTATTATTTTATTATTATTGGGGAAAGCCTACTTTTTATTAAATAGGCTATAATACATTGGCCATGCAATAATTTCATAGCGCATCACCGGACAACTGGCGCGCTGTGAGGATATTTGAAAATGATCTAAAAACATTTAGGTCGGTTTTACAATGAATTATAGGCCTATAATTAAAATGATTAACAGTCTATATTAATATCTCCGAACAATGCTGCAATAATCAGTCATCAATACAAATTTAAAACAGCTTTATTTCAAAAACAGCTTGTATAACATGAACATTGTTTAACAAATTAATAAAAGAGGCACAGTGTCGCTACATCGCAGTTGGCTTGGAAGACGTGGGTAATATGGTTTATCCATTATGCAACACGAACTGGAGATAAGCAACAGTAATTTGCAGCTAGCTTGATAGCTACGGAACTTAAAGATCTCCCTCTTTTCGTTTTCATTCTTGCTGCATTCTGCATTTCATTCTAGAGTTTAGGGCAATCGGTTCGTAGCTTTGCTTCAACTGTGCGATATAGTCATGAGGAGAGACCAAAATTTCTGACATGCCATCCGATTGCCGGTCGGGAGAGGTTTATCGCCTCTCAGTTTCCTCTGTACACTGCACAAACACTGCATGACAAAGCTGAAAATCGCCCCGACCCGGAAAAAAGAGTCGCATGAGTCGGAATTCGGCTCAAAATCAGACGAAAATCACACAGTGTATGCCCGCCTTAACTAGGGAACACAGGCAGACAGACAGGCAAACAGGGAAACTTGAAACATGTTATACCTAAATTCATTGATAATCTTTCACTGAAAATATCTGACTTAAACAATTCTCACAAATCAAAACCTTTCATAAACATGTCACAAAGAGTTAGGTCAAATGTCAAGATTTACAGCTGGTAATACTTTATTTTTTAATGTAGTTACTACAGTAATTGCTATAAATCGTGCTGAATTACAAGCAACTAACCTTAAACCACACCCTAACCCTAAAGTAAGTAGCCTACATGTAGTTAATTATTATTACCAAAGTCCCTTTCAAGGAAAGGCTGTTCACACAGTGGTAACAACTCCGGGCAGCTATTTCGGGCATCCAACATCAAGTCCATTCTATTTGAATGGGGGCATCCTGAAAAATCAAAACTTAATTTAAAAGAATATAGTGCAGAAGGTTGTATGTATCATTTTTGTGGTGCTTTGTCATTTTGGAGCTTAACAAAACTTTCATTAGAAGGGCAGGATGTTCCTTTAAAAATCACCTTTTGTGTTCCTTGGAAGACAGAAAGTCATTTTAGAATGACATGAAAGTCAGTAAATGATGACAAAATGTCCTTTCTGGGTGAATTATTCTTTTGAAAATATGATGTTATAACTACAGTATATTGAGTTCCAGTAACTCAAACAGTAGAACACTGTGCTCACAACCACAGTGTCAGAATTGATTCCTAAAAAAATACATGAACTGATAAAATGTATACCTTCCATGCAATAAAAGTTGCTTTTTGATAAACCAAATCCACCAAATGTAAATATACTTCAATGACACAGTCAAAAAAAGACATAGATTACATAAGCAGTGTTTATAGCAGCTAAGGTTAATAAAAAAAAGAAATAATTTTTGACCATGAAGTATTTTTTCATCGAAGTTCTCTTATCATCTTTCATTTATACATTTCTATACAGTATGTGTTTCGCAACGTTAAAATGAAAACACAAGGCAATGTCCAGATGGACTTGCGATACATCTAAAACCACTTCTAATGAGATAAAGGAATGCTCAAGAGACAGCGGATTTACTTACGATCAGTCCCTGAAACATCAACCTCAAATCTTAAAAGATTAATGCTCTATTGATTGATGCTGTTAAATAATTCTCTTTCAGATTGATTGCTTTCTTTGGCTCACTTTTGCTGGGTTTTTCTCTAAAGGAGATGTTGGTATTTTGTATTTGTATATTATGATATATTATAAACCTAAATGTGGGTTGTGGATCAAGATTGGTGAACAAAGCATTAATGTTTGGCTATAGTCCTGAAATACTCTTTGCATAAAGTCAATAGCTGGTTCCTAGGGTCAAGGAAGGGACATTAACTATGGGAAAGTTATATAGCTTTTTTTCAATTTGACTTAAGTGTTCAACATTTATTGATTTCTCACTGATGGTTAAATCTGGTTAGATGCGGTCCTCTGATGGGTGGCCAGCATTAAGTAAGAAACATTGCAGAAGACCCAAGAGTCCCAATGATCCAGCGTTCTTAAAGGTCTAACTTGGGTTCATGGAATTATCTTTGAACATATTGCAAGATAATTTTTCTTTCTTTGCTTGTGCACATTACCACAACAAAGATTCAACAGAAATTGCAATACTAAAGTGAAGGAAGAGCATATGAACTAGTGTGAACTCAATAAAAACCTAAACAACAAGAGCCTTATCTGACAGGGTAGGGTTGTATGTGTGTGTTACACCTTGACATTTTGTGCATTTTCCAAACTGATGCAACATTTGTTGCTTCAGATTTTTGTTTACAGGCAGGCCCTTCTGGAGAGTTACGTTGAATTACACGATTCAGGGTGATTTTATTATGAAATCCACCCATAAATAATGCATCCATAGGCAAAAGTGAAAAAGTATAGGAAAAATGTTTGTCTCAAAAGCCTTTTTTCTTACTTTTGAGATTGTTTTGTGGTCAATTTCAATCTCAATCTTTGTTGTCAGGTTTTGACACAATACATAATTTCTTGTTGGTGATTCAAACCCTGCAAAGAAAAAAAAAATCGTTTTTATTTATTTGATTAATTTGTTGGTTGTTTTTTTTTCCATGGACTTGATGGGGTTGATGCTTTTGAGGATCAAAAAAAAAAAAAAAAAAAAGATGCAAAAGCACCATAACATTTTCATAAAAGTAGTTCATATGACCCAGGCAACATATTCCAAGTCTTCAAAAGTCAAATGATATACAAACAGAAAGTCATTCACTAATAATCTTCAATTACGCTTCAGTGAGTTGAAATCACACGAAGCCTCACATGAACATGCCAAGGAGAGCTAGGTTTGATATCAAGAATTTTAGTAAATAACAGCTTAAATTGCCACCTATTCCTCACACAATAATAAGCAAGTCTTTATCAAATGTCGTGAATTTATTTATTAAGTAAATCAATGATTCAACAAAGATTAGAATGGAATTCCGGAACTGTTCTAGCCTTGACTCTTTCCCCGCCAACAAAGAGTTTTTTACAGCTTTCCATGTTGTCACTGTTATACGGTAGGGGGCACTATTGCGGATCTCCTGAAGGAGTACAGAATCTCCTGATCAAAACACAGGCGAAGAAGAAGCAGAAACAAGTGATATCATATGTAAGCAGATGCATATGAAATATAATGTGATCATCAACAATAAACAGCATATAAATCAAAACTGCCCAATGTTACTGAATGAAATGTCGACCCAGGACGAGCTTTAGGACTGTGAAGCTTTGTGGGTGTTGATGAACTCGATCTACTCCATCTGTGTTTTGATCATCGTTCTGAATCCGATCCAGATGTAGTCTTTAACAAAAACATGTTTTTCTGAGCTTTTTTTTTTTAATCAAAATGTAGCTTTTTTATTAAACTTACCCACATTGAAGTGTTGGTAAAAAAAAGAATGCATGGAGCTAGAATAAAACAGATTTTTTTTTTTTTTTTTTTTTTTTAAAGCAGAGGGTCTGTTAAGTTTGCACTGGCGAAGCACTGCTACTTCTGTGAAGTTATTTACTCCAACTCTGAGCGAACTCTCTGATCCTCACCACAGGGCGTCTCAGGCGCTGCGAGCAAATCACTCCGCCCAAGTAGCAGTGCTTCGCCTTCTGAGAATATAGTTCCCAGTATGTATACGGTTAGAAGATGGCTGTGTCTCATGTGACCTTGTTATTTGTACACGATGTGACTATGCAAATCACAACATGTAAATAGGAAAACTTATTGGGAGCAGTATGCTAGCTGGAGCCATTTACCTCCAGTCTTTGTGCTAAGCTAGGCTAGCGGTGGGTGCGTCAGACAGAGTTACGGCACGCACGGAGATGAGAAGGGTATGAATGGACTTATCTAACTCTGGGGGATACGGTGAATAAGCTAAAGTCCCAAAAAGTCGGCGTGTTCCTTTAATGATCTGATATTCCAGACAGATACAAACTCACTGGCATGCTGACTATAGCGTCCCACATGAATCCAGAATCTCTTTTTCAGAGCATAGTTGACCTAAACAAAGGATGAGATGACATTTTACTCCACGACTGTAGAGAGATAAATGGCAAACCATTAATCTATCTCAGCCCACCCAAACCACTTTTTGGCAGAATGTAGTGCAAAATCCATTACCATGGCATTTAGCACTGCTACAGGATCCCTGACAAATAGCAAGGCAAGCAAAGCTGATGTTTGTAATTTTTTTCGATGTTAAAATACTTTCACCTATCCTGATTTACTGTGCAGAGACAACTATATGTTAGCTGGCTGGCTTCTTGAAGAGTGTAAAAACTGTGTCTGTGTGGTAATTTGCTATTTCTAATGCAGTCAAAATAGTGAATTGACATTTATTTGTTGGGCTGTTACGTTGTGTAACTTGTTTTTGCTTTGTCTCTGCCTCTTCTGTTCTCAGGATTAGCTAACAAAATGATGAGCTGGAGTGATTGATGCTGAAGATTTTTGTTAGCCCCAGGGCTTTCATGAAAACTACAGATTGTATCGACACTGCCACACAAGAGGCATGTTATACCACTCTATGTATTAAAATCATTTTATGTACAATAGAGTTTTATAGGTTTACATGTTTCATTCATCCATTTTATTCCTCTTATCATTTGAGTGTTAACTGTATGGGCCCTATCTTGCACCCAGCGCAATTGACTTTGTACACCGACGCATGTATCATTCCTATTTTGCACCCGCGCACAGCGGACTTTTCCCTCCACAAACGCACGTCGGTTAACTAAGAAACACACTTGCGCTCCCGGGGGCGGTTCAGCGCAAAGAGGAGGCGTGTTCCGGCGCAAACGTTCCCTGGTGCTATTTTGCAGGTTTAGAAAACAATTACGCCACTGACCGAAAAAAACTGTAAAGTCATACTGCAGTTACTCTCATCTTTATGCACAGAACAAATACAAAACCCAAAACAGAATCTTCCATTTAGGCAGTATGTAACCGAAAGTCAGTGGCGCGTTGCGCATGTTATTCATATGCTATTTTAAGGGCGCATGCTTGGCCATAATCAATGTAGCGTGTGCACAACGCGCATACACTTTGATTCTCTCATCTACACAGAAGCAGCAGTTTTCATTTTTGCAAATCATACATTATTACGATAGATAGATAGATAGATAGATAGATAGATAGATAGATAGATAGATAGATAGATAGATAGATAGATAGATAGATAGTTAGATAGTTAGATAGATAGACAGTTTATTATAAAAGCATACATCTAGCTTATACATTTACCCAAATTATCATATGCCTGTTTAACCGAAGTTAATCTGGGTGTGTTTCTCCATCCCCAACGTCACTTCTCTGTGTTTTACGGCCCTGACGAGAACGTCGGTCTCCTCGGCTGTGAACCGCTCCTGGCGTGCGTCTGGCAAATCCGCTGTTATAATAGGAATCCACTATAGAACAAGCGCGCCTGCTCTTAAAGGGAATGTGAGATGACGCTCTGATTGGTTTATTTCACGTTACGCCCAAACCACACCTATGAATAATGAAGCTACTTCAGACCAACACATTTTAGATTTGCGCCTGGGGCAAGAGTCATTTATCCCGCCGGGAAAATAGCAACAGCGCCCAAGACCCGCCCACAAAGTTACTTGCGCTTTGCGCTTGACACTTGCGTTTCAGATCGTTAAAATAGGGCCCAAAGTCTTTAAGGCCTAGTTTACATCTGGTTTTAAGATGTGTTTTGGTCGATTGGATCACATGTAGACGAGGGAAACACATACCCATTTACACCTGGTGTTTTAATCCGTCTCTTTTATCCACTTTCAACCACTTCTGTCCTGATTTCTTTGAGGGGAGGGTCTATGGGTGGGTAAATGTGGAATTTTTCAGATCTTTTGATCTAATGGATGACATAAACTTGCTCAATTTACATATGAACGCGCCCGGAGACGCATAAGGAGAGCAGCAGCTCTGACAGCCGCAAGACTATCAGTGTTATAAATCAGGAATGGTGAGAAAACATTGATAAGTTTTTCGTCTTCAAACCAAACTTGAGTCTTTAGCCGACAGTTTAAATCCCGTCTGGCTAGCGTACTTCCCATAATGTTTCCGCATCAGGTCAGTAGGCGGAGAGAAGACTTCACGTGCCATTTTTCAAAGCATAGTACGC
Source organism: Vimba vimba (assembly GCA_022828995.1). Taxonomy (NCBI): domain Eukaryota; kingdom Metazoa; phylum Chordata; class Actinopteri; order Cypriniformes; family Leuciscidae; genus Vimba; species Vimba vimba. Next base: position 3,249,096 of record CM040830.1, read on the forward strand.
AAGGTATGTCTACAGTCTGGGAAATTTTCAGTTCACATTTCTTTTTTCATTGAGTGCAACAACATGACAAAATTTGACTTAACCAATGCATGTGTATGGTTTGTTTTGACCACTGAAAGTGGTTAAAATGCCCAAAAAATGCATCCAATTATGTTGTCAAACAGAGAGGTTTAGTCTCAAAGCTAAACTGGGAGATTTCAGAGTCAATGACGTCATGGCCTGCAGGAGTGACAGGTGTTGTTAAGAACGGCTTTTGGCTTACCCAAGAACCCCTGCAAAGATGGGCCTGATAAAATAAATTAACTGTGTGAGGGGTGACAGCTTAAGAATACAGCCTCATTTATTTCACAGTCTCCATTCTCCGCCTCATGGACAGCAGTCATATCGCAACTATACAAACCCTTTCCGCTGCAATGACGGAAACTCCACAAACCATTAACGCCCCACGACAAACAGCACCAAAAAACCAAGATGGATCATACAAAGCATGTCTTCTCATTGTGTTACCTCTAGTCATTTATAATACCCCCTCCACTCCATTCCATTACCCAGTTTTTTGCCAAATGAAAACTATGTAATCGAGAGCTCCATCAAACTGTCATGTTTACAGCTTGTTATTGCTCAATTCTGCAATTCATGGGAACTGCTCGTAGGAGAGCCGTCTGTCCTGTCCTCAAACTGGAGTTTAAAGCGAGCTCCTTCCCATTACATGCTAAGCCTATGGACTTTGAGAAGCGTGGAAAGTCCTTATCAGCAGTGGCCAGGTCTGGATTTAGCGCAGCGGCTTGTGAGCATCAGAAAGGCAGAGTGCAGGAGGCCTGGGAGACGGCAGCAAGCAGCTGGAGGTGAACTTCAGAGATGTTGTTCTGTTTTGCCCTTGAATTCTGGCTTTGTATTTACTTGGTGTTCACTTGTATATATACAGTTTTTAAAAATTTTAATTATTCAACCCCCATTGCAAATCAGGTTTATTGGCAAATGTTAAAATTAAGTTTTATTTAATGTGTCTTGCTCAATATTAATATAGGGGGGATATCTATTAGTCTTTAATGTTCTATTATTTTTTAATTTGAGTTTTTGGGGTTACCATTGTGCTGAAGAGTAGAGCCTGTGGTTCGGTTGACGATTGGCCAAACATCATTAAGACTATAATTTCTATATTTTAAGAGTAATGGCTGTGCACTCCTCATCACAGTGATAGTCTCTTGGTAAAAACTTTAGGACATGCAGGAGTGCTTGTGCTTTTGTTAACCAGCTTGAAAATATGAAACATTTATAATGTTATAATGCCATTGCTCATGAGGAACGGGTTAAGATTCCTCAGAAACGCTGCCAGATGTTGGTGTCTGGTTATACATCTCGTCTGCAGCAGGTCAGAACAGCAAAAGGGTGTAAAAAATATTATTTGTTTATAGATTAAAACTTAAAATGACGTCAAATAATATGTGAAATATAGTAATATGTAATACACATTGAATACAAATTTAAAATAGTAATGTTCACTTTAGTCACCTCCGCTATTCATAATAGCTAATAATAATGTGAAATATGGGGCTAGCAAATATGCAAAGACACACTGAGCCATGGTGCTTGTGAGTTTGAATCTGGCTTGCAATGTTTCCAGATCTATCCTCTTCCCCCGTAGTTTACAGTCCTCATCATTTATTCATTCATAATCCATATCCATATAAAAAAAAATACAACAACAGTGCAGTGGTCAGTCATCATTGCTGTCGGCGGAAACCAAGCATGTCCAAAAGCATTACTTTTCCAGAAATTATATATATATGTGTGTGTGTGTGTGTGTGTGTGTGTGTGTGTGTGTGTGTGTGTGTGTGATGTCAAAGTTTTAGGGTAAGGTGAGGGACAAGATTGCTGGTATGTTTTAAGGGTGGGTGTTAATCTGTAAGGGAAAGTCAATAGTGTAATCATGCAATTACAGAAATTAATTGTATTATATGCAGGTATTTTTAAAATAAAAATACAGTAAAAAAACATGTATGTACACAATGAGAGCACTGTATTAACTGATTAATTTAAACGTAACATAGTAGTTAAGGACAGCTAATATAAAGTAGGACTAACAAACAATAAACAGTAATGCTAATAATTCATTTGTAACTGTAATTGTATTGTAAAGGAAAAACCCAATAAAAAGAATGTTAAAAATAATAACAAATTCATATTTGCTAAATTGGTAGCTTCCAGACCTATAATGTTTTTTTTTTTCTTTCTCCATTATTTTTAAATTGCTTAGTAATTTTACTAAGTAGGACATAATTTAATTTGTAAATGTATTAAGTGAAAAATGCTCAGATATATTAGGACACTGTAAAAAAATGACAAAATGCAGGGCCAGCCTCTCCACATGTGTGTGGCCACTTTTATTTTCAAGGACAGTCATTAACGAGAGTAACAGACTGATGTGACTAATAGGCTCTCGGGGAAGAGCGTCCAGAGAGTCCACATCTTCAGAGCTTCTGTGTGTGCGAGTGCACAAGGTCTTTCCCTCGGGCTTTACTGCTGCCGCTGCTGCATGTGGGTCATGCTAGCCACTGATTTAGAAAATCCTTAAGCTTGCTGTGGTGACACAACTAAAACTGAACTGTAACACTGTAACAGAACGGCCTGTTAAAAAAAACAGAGAATGAGGAATTATGGTAACATAAACCTTAAGTGTGTCCTAATGACAATTTGTTTAATTGAAATAAAACACCTTGTGTGACCAACGAAGGATCCGTTTCAGGTGCTTGGTAGATCTTTACAATAAGGTTTGTTAAAGGCCCCCTGAAATCAAAATGTATGTTTTCTAGTGTTTATTATGAATATGTTAGCCTTAAGGTTATGAAGAAGCTGGTGTATTCCAAAACAATGACAAAATTCGCATTTAGGAGATATAAGCAGTCAAAACTTACAGTCTCACATCTCCAACACATATTGCTCTATGACGTGTCTGTCAACACTCGGTTTGGCTAGGTGGTATTTATAGCATAGGGGGCGGAGTTTTAGATTCTAGAGAGCATTTGATTGGACAGAAGATGTGATGAGAAGCTGAAATCCACGGTGATGTCATAAACATCCCTGATCCATTTAAGCAGAAGTGAGAGACTGTGTGTTCGGTTGTTCAAACGCTCGAGTTTTATCCCGTTCTCCAACTGTACGTTGGTTAAGAATGAAATGACTAGAATTTATTCACACATCTACTAATGAATCCAACGTATAATCAGCGCTCGGATTCGCGTCCTTAAGTCAGTCTGTGAGGTAAACTAAACGCTATTGGCTATTTGAAAAGGGGGAGGAGCCATTCAATATGTCCCGCCTTAGCTTCCTGTTTCCGTTGAAATTACGTCAACGCATCAAACAAAGCTGCGCGTTCCAAGGCACTTCAGTGGGAATTAACATTAATTAATGCATTAGGTTTCATTAACTAGTAATGAACAAAACAGCAACCTTTTTTAATCTAGGTTGATGCCAATTTCAAAGATCAAAGTTCAAAGATCAAAATTTGATTCCTCGTGTCACGATGATACAATGATCTTCCTCTCCAACTTAGCAATCATACACAGGTAGTGTATGCAAGTCACAAGTACAAACCATGAGAACTTTGTCTTTGGTTAAACTTCTGAGGGACATCTGTAGTCCTTTCAAACAGCAAGAAGCCAAGGTGCCCTTCAGTGTGTTTGGCAAGCAGCAGCGATTACAGGCGTTTATAAAGTCTCAGCGTGTAGAGGCCAGTTATGCAGGCGACTCGATGAGGGATGTGTCCTTCAAAACGGGCCAGGGAGCGTTCGTTTCTCAACTATCCCAAGTTTAATTGTGGAAGTATATGCTGATGTTGGCATCACATTTGATTTCACTTTGCAAATTCTGCACAGTTATGTTTTGTTGTTTGTCTATTCACATTGTATCTTTGAATGTATATTTGTGCTATCCTCCTCACTATAGCATCCCATATACAAGTGGCATGTAGTGATCCACTATTGGTTTACAAACTCCTAATTAAAAATAGTAATGCAGCACTTATCTTATGTATTATTTTGGGTGATTTATAATTTCCTATTGAAAGCTACTACCACTTTTATTCAGTAACATGTACAAAAATGTAATCTTTATTCCTTAGAATATCATTTAGATTTTTAAAAGGGAAAAGTGCATATTTAGCCAAGTCAGAGGAATGTATTGGTGCACTTTAAACCCTTATGTCCTATAAAATAATATAGTTATTTATACTTATATTTTCTCAAGTTTTAGAAGAGTACTGTTTCTCATGCTTCTTTTTAGTTAACTTGGAAACATGTAAATACACTGAAAAAAATATATAATATGAGAAATAATAATAATAAAAAAAAGATAATTTTGGCATTAACAAATTAGAGTATTTTGGTCCAAAGTATTTATTTACTTTGGACCAAAATACTCTAATTTGTTAATGCCAAAATTATCTGGGGTTTTTTTGTTGTTTTTTTCTCATATTATATTTATCACATACATATATTTTTTTGTATATATATATATATATATATATATATATATATATATATATATATATATATACACACACACACACACACACACACAAAAATATGTATATATTTGATATATGGGGAATGTATTATTTGCTTTTATACAAACTGTACATAACCGGTTGAAATCAGAAACCATGATTTTCAAAAAATATTATACAAATGTCACCTGCACCTTTTTTTCAGTGTAGTTATTCATAATCAGTCAAAGTATCGGTTTTATGTTTTAGATAGGTTCATTGTAAATAATTGTTGTTTGAGTCCAAGTTAGAATGATTACTATTATATTTTGTGTGTATGCACCATTTGTGCATGAAGACGTATCGTCTCTTTTGACAGCTCCAGCTATTTGAAAAAAAGTCTTGCCACCATCGATCACACTCTCTTCACTAAAACCTTCATCTGGACCATAGATGTACTGACATTTGCACCTAGACAGCACTTTTGAGAAAGCTAATATGATCTAGACTTGAATATTGATTGTAGAAATCACCTGGCTAAGAGAGGTCCTGGTACAAGGATGGTAACATATATCTTGCCATTATTTTCTGGCATCGGTAGCTCCTGTTCTTAACGTAGTGCAAGAGAAGACGACGACCACGGTAAATCAGACTCTCTCATAGCAGAGAGAGAGGTTTGTTCCAGCTGTGTCCCCTTGAAATGACAGAGCAGGGAGCATGACATATCAAACTGCTTCTGCAGGTGAATCACATCATTAGACGGAACAGATTTATGGCTCCATGAACATTGTTATTACCTCCACCGCCACTTGGCCTGATGTCTTTATGAGAGAGCCAACGCTCGTACTACACTGAAGGTACAATGTGACCTGAAACATGAATAACAAAACATTGCCTTTTCAACAAAACTAGTTTTGTATTAAAATATGTCATGTTAAGACTCTTACCAAAGCAGGTCATTTCATCTGACAGACCCTCAATTAAAGGTCAAAATATCCTGCGACCTTTTTTTTTTTTATTTATTTTTTTGTTGAAGATTATTTAAATGAACAGAACCAGATTTATACATATATAATAACATAACCAGATTGTCTGTCCAATTACAGTTTTATGTGATAATAAAATAACAAAGCACATTAAAAAAAAAAGATAATTTCTCATAAAAGTCATCTATATTGTTCAGTAAAAGGACAAAATCTGTCCACACTGCTCTCTGTCTAGGGGAACTGTATTACACTGGAATGACAATCACTTTTACATGACCTTCATTCATTGTTTAATCATTGTTTTGTGTCCTTTGAATGGCACCAAGAATGGACACACTTTGTTACTACACATACTGTATACATTTGTGGATAACACTTTAGAATACTGGCTCTTATTAACAAAGGATGAATTACTGCATTACTAAGTAAAGCTACATTAACTCTGAAGTCACTACTTTTAACTACTGAAGAAGAGGTGTTAACCTATCAGCATGTAATAACAAATGATGATTGTGGTAAGCAATAGTTAACTTATCAATAACTAAATATTACATTGAAATTTGGTAAAGTATGTGCACTTACCTAAGAAAGTCTTGGTAATATAAAGTAACTACATGGGTTAAGGTTAGGTTTAGGGGTAGGTTCAGGGTTAGTACCTAGTTATTACCCAGTTATTGCAATTACTATAATAAGTGCATAGTATGTACATGGGACAGAACTGTGTTATGCCTCCTGAAGAATACAGCAAAGTATCTACTAATTCAAGTTAATAGTTACGAGTTAACTGCTCATTAAAAGTCATACACACTTAGCTATCAAATAGGCCATTGGCCCTTTCTTATTATTATAGTATGCAAATAAGCATTTGGTGGAATTACTTAAGTCTAAAGATGTAGTCTTTTGTCCAAAAGGAGTTATCATTATCATCATCCAAAACTATCTTTTAATTTTTATTTATTTATTTATTTTTAAAGAAATGACTACTTGTATTCGGTGCATTCAATTGGTCAAAAGTCACAGTAAAGACTTTGTTGTATTGTTACAAATATAAACTTAAAAATGTGGTTCTTTTGAACTTTCTATTCATCAAAGAATCAGGAAAAAAATGAATCACAAAATGTTGCTTCAGCACCAAAGCAGTATATAAAGGAGCGTTTACATGAGACCATTTTCAACTAAAAACGGAACGCCTTTTATGCATTTTGGCCATTCATTTATACGACAACAACGTTTTGGGGGCCTGAAAATGCTAACTTTTGAAAACGGGTTTCAAAGTGCAAGTTTTTGAATATGATACCGTTATAGACGTGTAGTGTTTCTTTACAAAGTGACATCGCCATCTACTGGCCTGGCAGCAGAATACAGCGTTTTAGTCATTTTCACAGATCCATGTGAACCGGCATCGTTTTGACAATGTTGTCGTCTGTGCACAAAAAAATGTGTAGAAAGAACTTCCGTTTTTATTTCATCGTTGTTTTGTAAACATACCATAAGGTGCGAAATTTCACAGGAAATATCCTGGGCCCGGTTTCCCAAAGCGTTCTTATCTCTAAGTAGTTCTTAACCTATTCCTTAACCTCTCTCTTAACCTTATGGGACGGTTCCCAAAACGTTCGTACGCTAAGTATATCTTTTGTAAGTCACACTTTCGTAAGGTTGGTCTGGACCACTCTTAGCTTTACCTTATCACTGTTGCAGGGCTATACGAATATAATTCTGAAGTTTTAATACACCCAGACAGTGTTCAATTAGGCTAATTCAAGTGTTTTCATGCAAAGAATAAAATTGTCATTACACTGATTGTTGTTAGATTTTTAATTATATTATTATACAATATTATTAATTTAATTAAAACGCTCTTTTAAAGGCCAGTGAAAGCATAGGCTACTGTCAGTTAAGTCCTATTCGGACGCTAATATTGTTTCTCATGGGCTCGTCCGGTATTTTAAACATTTACAGGGGTAAGTCTGTGATTTTAGTGCCGTCCGAATCCATAATATCAGTGTTTTTCTCACCCAACCCGCGTAAAAATCCCTGGCCAAATTAGTACCTTCTGTTTTTTGACAAACAGGTCGTGTGGTAATTTAATTGCCGTCTGAATCCACATCTCTGAGTTTACAAGAGATTCAAAATTCACGGTTTAAATCCTTTTTGATCACTGCCGAGCACCGTACGCAAGATGTAAACTTTTATTACTGAAATGCTGGAAAGTATTTACAAGAACAATATTTCATCGCAGCTCCACCTCAGCGAACAAAAATGGGAAAGAGAAGAAGGCACGTACATTTTTTAAAAGGTTATTGTGGCAGCAATATATGATACAATTTTAAAATATGTAGGCTAGGCTATTATACTGTATATGGAAGCTTGTTTCCGCCACAAAATAAAAAAAAATAAAAATAAGTCGCAATTGCGAGAAAAAAAGTCAGAATTCTGACTTTATTTCACGCAATTGCGACTTTATATCACGCAATTCTGACTTTATATCTCAGAATTCTGACTTTATTTCAAGCAATTCTGACTTTATATCTCGCAATTCTGAGAAATAAAGTCAGAATTGTGAGATGTAAACTCGCAATTGTGAGATAAAAAGTCGCAATTATCTTTTATTTTTTTATTTTGTGGCGGAAACAAGCTTCCATAATTATAGGCTATTATAGTTTGGATTATTTTTTATAATATCCAATAATCATAATAAATTGCAATTTCAACTATTTCTGAAGTGCTTCATTTATAAAGATCACCGCTTTCTCACATAAACAGCCCCTGCACGAGAGAATAATTGATTCTCGAGCCATCGATATCAACCAATTCAGCACCATCGCCACGGACAGCGCCGGGTAACGTCGCACGTAAGAAGGTATACAGTATCTTAAGCAGCTTCCTAAGCTATGGTTCGGGGAACACACTTAGGAACATAAACACCTTTGGTAAGATATATCTTTCGAGCTCTCTTAGCGCGCTAAGAGTGAGCGTTATCGGGGAACCGGGCCCAGTTATTTATATAGAAATTCACACAATCTGGAATTTCACGTGAGGATGAAAAAGTTCTCAGATTTTACTCTTGTTCAAGTTGTTTTTGTTTTATGACGTAAACTGCACACACTTACACCCTAGACGCTCTTATCTAGTTACTTATTAGAAACATGTTTTTTTTGTTGTTGTTTTTTTTAAATAAACAACAGCTTCAAAATTCACGTTTTCGATATGGGTGTGTGTAGTTTCCGTTGTAGAGCAAAACGTCCAAGTATCATCAAGTTCTGTTTCCCACAGACTTTAATTTTACTCATAAGTGTAGAAACCCCATTATAAAAACCCATAAGGAAATCTTCAGGGAAACACAGGCGAATTAGTCTTCCGGGTTTTGACATTTCTTGCCAGTGGAATTTCACAGAACTGTAGCTAATGTGACCTTTATAATGATTTCTGAAGGAGCATGTGGCTGAAGTAGTGGCTAATAAACAGCCAGTTATTTTAATGTAATTATATTTCAGAATATCACTGTTTTTTTTTAATCACATAAATGCAGCCTTGGTGAGCATAAGACGCTCCTTTCAAAAATATTCAAAAGTCTTACCGACCCAAACCTTTGATTGCTACTAAATACAAATATCTTACAATTCCCCTTGTAAAACTTGTACATTTTATTTCTGATGCTCCTATCATACAGTATATGTGGGATTAACTGTTCTTCCTCCTGCTCTTCTACAGTCCGCCGTCACTCTTGTTTGTAAAGATGTTTTTGAAGAGCAGGAGAGGAAAGAAGTGTTTCTGTGAAGAGTCTCTTAACCGAAGGCTTGTGTGTCACACCACTTCTCTGCTGCCATAAGATTTTTACTGTAACTTACTCCTTACCTAACGCAACCTTTAGACAACTGACGAACCCACTTGTTTGAATGATGAAATCTCTGAAACTTATGAACATCAAGTCCAGTGGCTTTGCAATTGTACTTTTACCAGATATTTCACACATGCTTACATTTATAATCACATGTAATGCAACTCATGTCTTCATGCTTTCTATAGCAAGAAACACTGTGTGCAAAGCAGCTTGATTTATACACTTCTGGTCTAATCTTGCAAACTGCTAATCAAAGTTTATTTTTCCAACATTAATATGTTGCTGCTGCTTAACTACCTTTTGTGATCTGACAGTCTGTGGCTTCTCTGATCTCCAAGAAGCTCAGTGGATGGATTATCTGGATTTACGGTAATTCTGCAAACAATGACAAACATCTCCAAACAGCCACTGTCATGCATTATCAGTCGGATCAGGCTTTACAAGGGAAGAGGATCATCAGCAGCTCTCAGTGTTACAGAGCACTGTCAACAAATCATTTTTCTAGATCAATTCTAGATTATATTTTTATTTTTATTTTTTTATACACTACCATCAAATGTTTGGAATAATTAAGATTTCTTAATGTTTTTGAAGGAAGTCTCTTATGCTCACAAAAAATGCATTCAATTGATCAAAAATACAGTAAAACAGTACAACTGTGAAATATTGCTGCATGAAATCAAAATTGACATTGTTTTAAAGAAATATTGTGAAATATAATATTAAAGAAATATTGTGAAAATAGTGTTTATTGTAAATGATTTATCTGTGCACATGATTATTGTGTTAAATTAATGTTCATGGTAATCTTGAATCAGAAAATCAGTGACATCTCCTCTCTTCTCTGATGTCGAGGGCGGGGCTATAACCTGTCAATCACATGAGATCAGCCAATAGCAAACCACAACCATCCAATCAATTCCCCACAAGCCCACATTTGTTCTTGTTCCAGAAGCGTTTCACTCGAATATACGGCACTATAGAGAAGAAAAGACCAGCACAACTTCACTTTCATGACGACTTTAAAAGAGTTGTCTTCTATTGTAATATATAGTAAAGTGTAATTTATTCCTGTGATCAAAGCTGAATTTTCAGCATCATTACTTCAGTCTTCAGTGTCACATGATCCTTCAGAAATCACTCTAATATGATGATTTGATGCTGAAGAAACATTTATGATTATTATCAGTGTTGCAGACAGTTGTGCTGGTTACTTTTTTTTTTTAAAAAGAAAAAGGCTACTTTTATTCAGTAAGGATGCATTAAATTGACCAAAAATGTCAAAAATATGTATTTTAAATAAATGCTGGGTAACACTTTATTTTACGGTGCCCTTGATACAGAGTAATTACTTAATTAATTACTTAGTAATAGACTTTGTAATAACATGTAACAAAATGTACTTAACATGTAACTAAGTTATGGAACAGCCTGTACTTACAGATTGTAATTACGCACATGTAATAGGCAGCTACTGTTACACATGTGTAACAAGCCGAGTCTGTTACATACGTGTTACGGACTTGGTACACTGTAATTATGTAAGAAAGTACTTAGTATAACACAATGTAACAACAAGTACTAAAATATGTTAGGCTACTGAGGTCTGCAGTTACACATGGTAAATGTGTATGTTCTGTAGCATTACTTGTATGTAACATAAAATAAAGTGTATCAAGATTGTACTTAAGTGCACTTCCTGTGTATCTACATATGCAGCCTGATCTCACGGCAATTCGTACGAATTCTACGAGGTGGCTAATTCGTACGAATTCATATATACGACCTCACTCGTATGAATTAGTACGATTTTTGCTAAATCGTACATATTTTACGAATTGCCCAATTCGTATGAATTCATACGAATGACCTACCCCTGACCCCGCCCCTAAACCTACCCATCACGTGGGTTTAGACAAATCGTACAAATTCGTTCGAGTGAGGTCGTACGAATTCGTACGAATTAGCCAACTTTTTATCACTCGTTCGAATTCGTACGATTTGGTCGTGAGATAGCGTTGACATATGTTATCCATCTGAATTAACCCACTAGTTCATAGCTTATATACATGCATTAGCTTCCTAATTACATTAAAATTACAGAAAATTACATAGGTATAAGCTACGTAAAATAAAGTGTATCAAGAATGTACTTAAGTGTACTTTGTGTATACATACCTTATCCATCTCTGCCTTACTTTGATTTAACTCACTAGTTCACAGCTTAAATGCATGCAGTAGTTTCCTAATTACATTGTAATTACATAATATTACACAGGGATAAGCTACGTAAAATAAAGTGTATCAAGAATGTACTTAAGTGTACTTTGTGTATACATACCTTATCCATCTCTGCCTTACTTTGATTTAACTCACTAGTTCACAGCTTAAATGCATGCAGTAGTTTCCTAATTACATTGTAATTACATAATATTACACAGGGATAAGCTACGTAAAATAAAGTGTATCAAGAATGTACTTAAGTGTACTTTGTGTATACATACCTTATCCATCTCTGCCTTACTTTGATTTAACTCACTAGTTCACAGCTTAAATGCATGCAGTAGTTTCCTAATTACATTGTAATTACATAATATTACACAGGGATAAGCTACGTAAAATAAAGTGTATCAAGAATGTACTTAAGTGTACTTTGTGTATACATACCTTATCCATCTCTGCCTAAGTTTGATTTAACTCACTAGTTCACAGCTTAAATGCATGCAGTAGTTTCCTAATTACATTGTCATTACATAATATTACACAGGGATGAGCTACGTAAAATAAAGTGTATTAAGAATGTACTTAAGTGTACTTTGTGTATACATACCTTATCCATCTCTGCCTTACTTTGATTTAACTCACTAGTTCACAGCTTAAATGCATGCAGTAGTTTCCTAATTACATTGTCATTACATAATATTACACAGGGATGAGCTAAGTAAAATAAAGTGTATTAAGAATGTACTTAAGTGTACTTTGTGTATACATACCTTATCCATCTCTGCCTTACTTTGATTTAACTCACTAGTTCACAGCTTAAATGCATGCAGTAGTTTCCTAATTACATTGCAATTACATAATATTACACGGGTATAAGCTACGTAAAATAAAGTGTATCAAGAATGTACTTAAGTGTACTTTGTGTATACATACCTTATCCATCTCTGCCTAAGTTTGATTTAACTCACTAGTTCACAGCTTAAATGCATGCAGTAGTTTCCTAATTACATTGTCATTACATAATATTACACAGGGATGAGCTACGTAAAATAAAGTGTATTAAGAATGTACTTAAGTGTACTTTGTGTATACATACCTTATCCATCTCTGCCTTACTTTGATTTAACTCACTAGTTCACAGCTTAAATGCATGCAGTAGTTTCCTAATTACATTGCAATTACATAATATTACACGGGTATAAGCTACGTAAAATAAAGTGTATCAAGAATGTACTTAAGTGTACTTTGTGTATACATACCTTATCCATCTCTGCCTTAGTTTGATTTAACTCACTAGTTCACAGCTTAAATGCATGCAGTAGTTTCCTAATTACATTGTAATTACATAATATTACACAGGTATAAGCTACGTAAAATAAAGTGTATCAAGAATGTACTTAAGTGTACTTAATGTGTATCTATAAACCTTATCCAACTCAGCTTGTTACACGTGTAACAGTAGCTGCCTATTACATGTGCGTAATTACAATCTGTAAGTACAGGCTGTTCCATAACTTAGTTACATGTTAAGTACATTTTGTTACATGTTATTACAACGTCTATTACTAAGTAATTAATTAAGTAATTACTCTGTATCAAGGGCACCGTAAAATAAAGTGTTACCAAATGCTGTTATTTTGAACTTCCCACTTCAGACAATCCTGAAAAAAAGTTTAGCAAAAAAATATTTTCCTCAAAAATAGGTTTTCAAAATGTCCTACATATAATGAGTAGTACATCATTACTCATTACACAATCCATTTTCCAAACCATGTTTTGGTCTTATCCTGAATCACTACAGCACACCTATAATAAGTGTTTATAGTCGGACTAGAGAGTGTACATCCGCTCCGTCTGACTTCTCTCCGTATATAAAAAACAGGGAGAAGCAGCTCTGGCTATGATGTTCTTCCAAGAGACGCATGCAGTTTTGTTTATTAACCACTACATAGTGTACCTTTAAGCAGCAAAAACTGTTTTCAAAATTGATAATAATAAGGAACATTATTAATAACTGAGCCTCAATAATATATGATAATTGAGCATCAAATCATCATATTATACTGATTTCTGAAGGATCATGTGACACTGAAGACTGGAGTAATGATCACAGGAATAAATTACAATATATTCACACAGAAAACGTTATTAAATAGTAATAAAATATTTCACAATATGAGTGTAATGCAGTAGAGTAATAATAAAAGAAAGACAATGACTAAATAAATAAAGGGGCCACTATGTCAGGGTTATGATGATTAATGTTGGTATATAATTATGTGCCTGTCTTTTTTTAATTTATTTTTTGCAACAGTCGTAAAAGGAGTTCAAAGTTTGAGTCATATAGATAGAAAGTGAACAAGTCAAGTCCAAATTCTTTTCCGACGCAGAGATGAAATCAGATAACAGCATGTTAGCTTTACTTCAATCCTCGGCACAGCACTATCAACGGCACCTTAAATGTAAAGAGTATCAGTAATCCAGGATCCAGCTCTCTGACATCTGTGGCTGAACATGTTTTGTACGCTCCTGTTTCCTCACATGACACCAGGTGTATTGTAATGGCTTATGGAAATAGGTGTGGAATAACAGTGCAGGGGATTCTGGGTCATAGTTGGATTTGTTAACTTATTACAGTGTCTGGAGTGAGGCTCTTATCGACACCTGCCAATTCTTTGGCAGACCCAGCAGGATTGCACTGACCTCGATATAGAAGTAATGGATATTAGGAAATCTTCTCGCTGTGATTGTAAGGGATTCAGTGACAAAGAAAGAGAGAAAAGGGACAGGAAGGAGAGATAGATCCTCCCTGAAGGACACGACGCCACGGCCCTCAAGCTCAGAGATGAGAACTATATTTAAGCAATGATGATGAAGTCCTGTGTTATTTTAAAACATTTGTCTTGAAAATATATTTTTTATTTTAACTTCATCTTTGATAAATAGGTCATACATTGTTGCGGGTGAGCATGATGCTAGCATGGGTTTAATAGTGAAATCATGAACATTTAAAATGTATACCTTAATGCAGTGTAAGTCGCTTTGGATTAAAAGGTCAATCAATATAACAAATATCTGAAGTTTGGTTAATTCAATTGAGTCATTCGTTGCTTTTTGCTGGAAATCATTTACACAGCCTCAAGTTGCTTGCAAGTCCTTTTTCTTTTTTCCAGTGGAACACAACAAAAATGTATTTTCCATATAGAGGAAATAATTTCTCCTTGAAATTCCCCCATTGAAATATAAAAAAAAAAAATATATATATATATATATATACCATGGTTAATGGAAACATATCAGGGTATTAATTGGTTATATACATAAGTTCCCATACGAACTGGATGCACCAATTAGCAGCACAAAATTAATGAAACCAACATTTTATTTATTTACAAATCATACTGTGCGAATAAGTGTGATGAGATTTGAGCGAGCCTACATTCCTTTATCATGAAGCTGATGATAAAATGAGCAGCTCTTTAAAACACTTTGGAGAAAGTCAAACATGATCTAAAGTAGCCAGATAAACAAACAAACAAACAAAAAATATATATAAACTGATGAAAAGAGAAAACAGCATCTTGCACCAACATAAATTAGAAAGCTTTTTAAACTGCTCATGACCACCTTTAATAGAATTTATCACATTTAATTGTATTTATTATGGCACATTTTGACTTACTTATTGTAGAATGTATAATAGATAATCTGTTAGGGGAATATCATTTTCACTGTACAGTATATTACAACTATGACATGTTGTAGCTATGGTTTTGAAATGTGTAGGTTGCTGTATTTCATAACAAATGCTATAGATTAAAAAGCAAATGAACATTGGTCTAATCATGTTAATGAGAGCCATCAATGGTCTTACCTGGAATTATAGTCTTATTTTAATAAATGCTGTAGTTAAATAATTACAATAACTATTGTTACTTTTTCAGAAGGGCAAGTAAAATCAAGAGCTTTAAAGTCTGGACCTTCTTGAATTAATGACCAAACAATCAGTTTTCAAGTCTGAAGAACTTTTGAGAATATGGAAATAATCCATTTTAATATAAGAAACTGTTAAAGTAAAGTTAGGCACTTTGAAGTAGAAAATTCTGTCAATATATCAAACTGCAAAAAATTATGTTTTTTTTGTTTGTTTTTTTAAAGCCAATAACAAGAATCATAATATCATTTAGGAATGGGGATAAAAGCTGAATGCTGCTGGCTTGTCATTTTAATCCTATGCAGATATTTAAATGTCATCCTAGCATCAGTTATCAAAAGAGTAGAGCAACAGATTTGCTCTTTAAGGACTATATTCCTTCTTTGACTCAGATAAGAGTATCTGGGATTCTCTGCTGAAACACATAACAGAGTCCAAATAATACACACATCACTATAAACTTACTTGGGATTAAAACTCATGGTGTATTTGTTTTATTTTATCTTTTAATGATATAAAAAGATAAAAAGCTGATATAATTAACTGATCTCTAGACAAAATGAATTGGTCCTGTACTGTATATTTCATGCCTCTCAGCTCTTTCAGCAATACACACCCCTGACATTTCATTATGGCATTATCTACCAAATCTATTATAAACGAGCTTTCAGTTACACATTAGGCTTCCACAGCCAGGTTATCTCTTAATTCCTCAAGCTGAGATTTGGTTGACAACTGTTCCTAAATATAATTTCGTTGTCTGCTTTGATCTGAGACTGCTGTGAGGGAAATGGCCAAGTCGTCACTCACACCCCTAATTAACAAGTGGAAGAAAAAAAAATAACTGGGGTGGCTAATATTGCAAATAACTACTTGTCCAATTTAAAAAAATCTAATTAGTTTTAAATTGCTTGTTGTTTATGGAGTTGGCTAAAGGGGAAAGGAGCAAAGCAAACCAACTGAGCATCTGTGCAAACACAATGTCTGGTGTACAACCAACATGTTGAACAAACTGGTGATATAGCCACAACAATATATAAGGTACTTTTAGAGACAATAGCAAGAAACTAAATTAATATTACACGGCTCTGTGGAATACTTGATTCTGATGGGATGGGAAACAAAATGAAGGTGAGTCAATATTTTTTATTTTTTTTGGGTTGAACTATTCCTTTAAAGGGTCTGTTCACTTAATAATTAAAATTACCCCATAATTTACTCATAATTTACTCACCCTCCAGCCATCCTAGGTGTATATGACTTTCGTCTTTCAGCCAAACACAGCCAGAGTCATATTAAAAAATATCCTGGCTCTTCCCAGCTTTATAATGGGAGTGAATGGTACCTGAGATTTTGAAGCCCAAAAAAGTGCATCCATCCATCATAAAAGTAATTCATACGCCTCCATGGGGTTAAAATTAATAAAGGTTGTTTCTGAAGCGATGCTATCATAATTGTTTACTTCATTCATCATTTGTCGGGTCAGAGGTCACTCTTCATGCGTGGGTTCAGAGGTCACATGTCATGCGTCGGGTCAGAAGTAACTCATGCGTCGGGTCAGAGGTCACTCTTCATGCATGGGGTCAGAGGTCACTCATCATGTGTGGGGTCAGAGGTCACTTGTCATGCGTCAGGTCAGAAGTCACTCATGCGTTGGGTCAGAGGTCACTCTTCATGCGTCGGGTCAGAGGTCACTCTTCATGCGTCGGGTCAGAGGTCACTCGTCGTGCGTGGGGTCAGAGGTCACTCTTCATGTGTCGGGTCAGAGGTCACTCATCATGTGTGGGGTCAGAGGTCACTTGTCATGCGTCGGGTCAGAAGTCACTCATGTGTGGGGTCAGAGGTCACTCTTCATGCATCGGGTCAGAGGTCACTTGCCATGCGTCGGGTCAGAGGTCACTCTTCCGCCGGAACTCGACTCAAGTACGGCTGTTATCGGAAGCTAGTGATTATAGTTTTCAAAGTTATAAATATGTATATTTCTCTTACAAAAACACATGGCTTCGCATCAGAAGGCCGTTATTAACCCCATGGTGCCGCATTGATTACTTTTATGATGGATGGATGGATGCACTTTTTTGGGCTTCAAAATCTCAGGTACCATTCACTCCCATTATAAAGCTGGGAAGAGCCAGGATATGTTTCAGTATAACTCTGATTGTGTTTGGCTGAAAGAAGAAAGTCATATACACCAAGGATGGATTGAGAGTGAGTAAATTATGGGGTAACTAACCCTTTAAATGTAAACATGTTACAATTTTCTGAACCATAATAGCCCGTTCTATCTTTCCTCCATGGTCGTTTTTGTAAGCAGATAGATGGGTAAATTCCTCTCGGTGTGTCTATCAGCACTGATCCATTAATCACCTGTGCCTCTGACTATAACATCTGATAAAGCATCTTCCTATCACTGTGACTGGAGTAATGGCTCGACAATGACCTGTCTGAACATAGAGAGTCTCTGCTGTCAACAACATGAGCGGTCTGGAAAACAGAAGCCGGGGTGAGTATGATAAAGCTTGATGGGACTCGTTCCATGAGAAATGAGTCCCACTATGTGTGTGTCACAACACACATGTATCTCGGTGTAGCTGCTACACTCGTGGATACACTAATCATTTTGCCATTATCTGCAAAATTTTAGTCATTCTTGTTCTGCAGTGCCTTTTGGACACTGTAATAAATAACTTATTTCAGTTTATTGCCAAGGAAACATTTCTAATGTTTGTTTAGTTTAAGTTGTCCAACTAATATTTGTATGTTAGTTAACCGCAATAACCCTGCCAATCATTTTCATCCTTTAAAATCATTTGTTGAAATATTTTATACAATATATATATGTACTGTGATGCACTATAATTGCACAAAACAAGAACAAAAAAAGCTAATGTAGTTTCTTGAGTCCTCGATGAACCACAGACGAAATTTACAGTTGCTGTAACCATCTACTTGATGTAGCACCACACAGTGTGATTAAAAGTTGATTTAACACAGATTCAGCAGTGGGGGAAGTTTAATTATGGATCCAAAATCCCTATAAATTATAGGGCCGGTGACAGAGACAAACAGCTAAAGTAGCTCCTGTTTATGTGCTTCTTTTTGTTTGGAGTTTCTTCTGGGTTGAAATAAGGAGCAGGAACATGCCAGACTCCCTCAGATCAATAAGACTCAGTAATGAGCTGTGAGAATGAAGAGAGCCGGGTCACAGGTGTCAATGAATCTGCTTATCTGCATCCACCTAGCGGCGCTACGTATACCTGTAGATCTGTGATAGCGAAGTGTTGTTGCTTGAACCCCGAACAAAGGAGGCAGAGTCGAGCTACAGACCCAGAATTCACAGATATCAGTAGTCTCGTCCAGATCTGCGAGGGCACAGGGCAAATGTTCGAGAGAGGGTAGTGGAGATATTCAAACTCTCTGTTGCTTACAATGTATCAGGAGAATGTGTTACTTCTGCGAAACATACGATATCTAGAGCCCCAAAACAAATAATGCCTTTTTCAGTTAGTGATCATTGCTGGTTTCAGTTTACAACAGAATACAACAGTCTGATATAAACAGACTTGACTATTCTTCCAAGTCCACACAGACAATTGCTGAAAAATAGCTTGATGCAAGAATAACAATTGTATTCGAACTGATTTTCCGGTTTGCCACTGCTCAGCCAAACCGTGTCCCATCCCACATGTATGATACTCGTTGAGCAAATGTTTTGTCTTTCCGTGTTTTCACTGTTATACGGTAGAGGGCGATATACACATCTTCTGAAAGAGTACAGAATCTCCTGATCAAAACACATGTGAAGAAGAAGCAGAAACAAGCGATATGGAAGCAGATGCATATGTAAATGATCATGATTATCACCATTAAACAGTGTATAAATCAGTAAATAAAACTGCCCAATGTTACTGAATGAAATGTCGACCCAGGACGAGCTTTAAGACTGTGAAGCTTTGTGGCGTTGATGAACTCGATCTACTCCATCTGTGGCAAAAAAGAGATTTTCTCAGCTTTTTGCTCAAAATGTTGCTTTTTTTAATGAAACTTATCCAAATTCAAGTGTTGATAAAAAAATAATGAATGAAGCTAAATTAAAACGGGTTTTGTTTGTTTAAAAGCAGGCTCTGTTCTTTCTTTTGATATACTGCATACTCAGATATTCATACAACAACATATTCTGGGGGCCATGAAAATTTGTGAAAATGATCAAAAATCCAGGCGCTGGGTGGCAACATAAAATAAATGCTGTCAGGAAAAGAGTTAATAGAATTAAATGTGCATTTGTTATGTACTTCAAATATTAAATGTACATAAAACATAATAAAATGTCACTTAAATGTAAAGTGGAATTTAAAAAATCTACTTTGTAAAATTAAATAATTTTTAAATCATGTTTCATGCTTTAAAGTAGACTTATTTTATGCACACTTAAGAATGTGCAAGTACTTAATTACACGTTTAACTCTAGTGAGTTATTTTAAGTTCATATATTTTAAATGTACTAAATTGCAACTTCATCATTACAAATGTGCAAATATATTTAAATACATAACCTTGAAGTTTCAACAGAAATTACATTAAATTATATTTTAGTATGCCATTAATACTTCTCAGTACATTTGACAATAAAATGTAACCACATTTCAAAGACAATAGAAGCAATTACAAAATTACATATAAAGATGTACGTAAGTGGGTCAAAATGTCCAGGTTACTGCATTTAATACAAATTTAAATTATAATACATTTTCATTTAACTTTCAATCAAGTGCCTGAAAACATTACATTCAGTTTGCACTTAAGCTTATTATTTTCAAGTATATTATTTCCATAATAAGTACTCTTTTTAGAAGAATCCTAAAGTGTAGCTCTGATTCACAAGGGCAAAACCACAGTGTCGAGAGACTTTTTAGGCTAATCACACCAAACATAGCTTTCTTACAGCTGTCTCCTCATAATGAGGGAAAGGAAAATAAATCATTTCAAATGCAACACAATTACACACTTCACATTTAAGTAAAACTTAGACTAACCATCATAATATCATGAATACATTTATTGTAATAAATTACACATTTAACTCAAGCGCCTTTCCTCTGCATTTATTTTCATCACGGTGAGGTTAAAAGCAGGAGCAACACTTACTTGATGAGTTGTAGAGAGTTGTGTGAACATGCTGCTATTTGGTTATCACACTGACATGCCCACAACGCCCCCGTGCCAACTAGAGGGAGACACGCTAGTAGCATGCTAAGAGAATATCTTGTATTCATGATTGTAACAGCTTTAATGGTTTTTTTTTTTTTTTTTTAACTCCCACTCTTTCCTGTAGGTGTTATAGCTGACAGTCTTCTGTGAAATACCTAACCTTGAGTTAGAGGACAACACCTTCACCTCTTGTACAAAACAGGTGCTGGTCTGCTCAATCAGTCTTGGGATTGACTGGGAAAATCCAGTGATCTGACGTATGGATTCTTGGGTCACTGTCAGTAAACCCACAAACGTGTGAAAGCACAGTGCGACTGCTAGATTGTGCCAGAGCATTACTATTAAAAAAACATTTATTTAGCTGTCAACTTAAATTTTACTTACTGCCAATTTAACGGGCTTTAATGGGTTTCCCATTACATATTTATAAATGTTTTTCACAACTTGCAGTTTGTTCGCTTGATGTTTTAATTCCATTAGGGGTGAATTCAGGTTGATTGGGACACTTTTTGCTATTGAGATGACTGGGGAAAAGTGTCCCATTCAACCTGAATTCACCACTATAGAAAACCTTGTATGTACCATGTATTCTGAAAACAATTGTAATTATTACTTAAGTTTATAGAAATGTTTTTTTTTTTTAAGAATGCACTGACAGGGCCTCTTCACACAGTTCTGCTTGGGGTCCCCAGAAGTGTAGGATTGGCACTGATAGTCGAGTCAGCAAGGTCATCATTAGAGTGTGTAGTTTTGGGGTGTGTGCGGCCCATATGCAAAACACGTGCAGTAGACACACAAGGAAAAAATTAACGAGCGCGCCGTAGTTACGTATTCTAAGTGTATTAATGTCTTCAAGCCATGCAATGGATTAGATAGCCTGTTTATTTCAAAACATAATTAAACAAGGGTCCCAAAAAAACCTCCACAAGTGATTTTACTGAACATAAGAACAACTTGTCTAAACGCAACAATAAAAATAAGCAAGAAGTCATAAGATCCTGGTGGATGAGTGATGATCTTCCAGCGCTGTTTCAGAGGAGTGCTCCTATTGTACGGCACATTGTAAATCAAGACCAGTCAATCTGTGTGAACAAACCAATCCAAGCGTTCCAGCTGTAAAACACTGGCTGTTTCTCAGTATCCTTGTGCGTCCTTGTGTTCTCGTACTACAGCGTCCTCAAGAACGCAAGTACAGAGGACGCATGAAAGTACCGGGATGTGTTCTTGATATCCAGATTATATGTGACAAAACCAAACAAGAAGTAAGATAGCCCTTACACTTTATTATATTAAATTATATTGTGTTGTTGAACTGTTGTACAAATGCAATATCACACTTATCACACTTGCCTACGACCGAATAACAGCTATGCTGATATACAGCCATATCACACTGTTACTCATGTGATATTATATTATATTATATTATATTATATTATATTATATTATATTATATTATATTATATTATATTATATTATATTATATTATATTATATTAAAATAGTAGTGTCTGAGATCTAATGTGCATTAATGGGTTATTTACTTGTTAAACATCTATTTGCTTTTTTTTTTAATCCAGTGCCTACATTCTAAACACACACACACACACACACACACACACACACACACACACACACACACACACACACACACACACACACACACACACACACACACACACACACACACACACACACACACACACACACACACACACAGCAACTTTAAGGTTATTTAGGGGATAATGATCAATAAGTTTCCTGTAACTCCCCCTACATCACCATAATGAACTTCACTGCTTTAATGAATCACAGAGCTACAGTTAGTGACCGCTGCCCGTAAAGCCACATCAGCATTACAGATTCTTACAAACCCTGTGCCTATTTTGTAAGCCCATGAATGCTAAAATTGGATGCAAACTGTTCTGATCCACACAAAAATATAAGGACAACTAGAAATGAACTGGTAATATGAGCTTCAGAAATACCATCTGAGATTTTTGGAAATGCAGTCTCAAATTGTTTAAAAATAATCATATTGCATCACATTTCTGTTGTTGGTGTTTCTTTGTTCCAGACAATCATTTTGCAGGAAATTCATATGTCAGATCTGGAACTTGCTTGGTAAATTTGAAAAAAAAAGGAAAATGATGTACACACACACACAAAAAGGAGTTGTCTTTTGAAACAACTGATGACAGACTTTTTGAGGGGGATAAAATTCCTTACGCATATTACTTAAAAAATAGTAACAAAAGCCTTTAGTTTACACACTGTACTCAACACTACTCTCATTAGAGTGTTAGTAGAATAAGATGACATGTATTTGCTTTAGACACGCAGAATGTCATGTCACTCATGTTCCTCAAGATCTATAAATCATGTTATGTTGTGTGTGGCTCGTTTGAATTGAGACAAACTGCTCTAAATAAAGATGTGTGATTTACTATGGTTAACTAATGTTTCGTGAAATTACCAAGCAGAACGTGGCTCAAAGCCTCATCTGTAAACTGTTCGCATACGCGTTGGCGGCAGCTTTTTGGATCAGTCGAATTTAGTGACTCCAGATCAAGTCATAGAATGTGATTATCAGCCAATACTTAATCTGTGAGCAATCGATCGGAGCATCCCTAGCTACTCATGGTATTGTAGATATTGTTTTAGATATGTAAGGTTTTTAATTCAATGAACGGGAGATTCATGTGTGAAACACTTTCCTTTTTCTTTTGGATGTGGAGATGCTGTAGCTACTGGCCTAGTTATCTCAAACACCCGCAGGGTGGAAAGAAAAAAATATTACAATCTATGAATCCAAATATATCCTGTCAAATATTTCCTGCAGGCATCATACTCGTTATGACTGCCAGGATCAACCAGTATTTGCATAGGACAAACGGAGGCAACAGGTTAGCGTCAACTTGCAGGATGAAAACCATTACAGCATTTAAACAAACTATCGATTTTATTCTCATCCTAATAGAGGACTATGATCACCAGGAGGTGAAGCCATTACAGGGAAGGTGATGCGTGGCCTATAGAGAAAGCTAATATGCGTCCTTTTCCATTTGTCACTGTTAGTGTTAGCCACCTTATACGAACAGCAACAACGGGGAATTATCTATTAATCTTGAATGCAAGCCAAAGGGCAAAACATGCTGAGGGGAACATGTTTCTGTATGAGCAATCACCTGAGCTGAGGGTCTCAACTGTTCTGCTGAAAGGACACGCGAGATGTCCACACAAAGACACTGTGCACTACACACACACACACACACAGCACATCATACTATATTGCAATCCTCAAATTTCCATTGCAGGGCATCTGCACAGAATATCTGAACTCATCTGAAAATTAAAGCTTTTTGAGTGTCTAAAAAAAAAAATAAATAATAATAATTGCAGTGGATTTGCACAGAAGAACATCACTGTGTCACACAGTATTGTTTTATATCATGACTGATTGGTGTCACCTTATTCAAACTGCACATTTCACATTGTTGTCTAATATGACCTAGTCTTGCTTAGCCAGACATTTGTCTTGCAGTATAAAGCTTTGTGTACTTTGCAGTTTATTTTGGAAAAGTTGGTGTGAGGAACAGAAGACAATCAAAAATACATAGAGTTGAGTGGTTGAGGTCTGGAACTAGACACAGACAGCTGTAAACAACCAGCATATAAACTCAACAAAAGTAATGATCAACACATTAAATTTAGATAACAACAAACATCTGTACCTTGAATGACCCAAGTTTGAGTCCCGGCTCATGATCTTTTCCGTTCCTGTTCTCCTCTCTCCTGTCTATCTCTAGTTTCCTATTAAAACAATTTTGAAAAGCCCATAAAATATATATATTCTGACTTTGCGTTGTATAAATGCAAACAAACTTTTCCACTCTTGGTCTCAGACTTGGACACCTGTGTTTTTTTTGTTTGTTTTTTACTTTCTCAGTAGTTTATGATGGATCTGTTACCAGTCTCAAAAATGGGAGGATGAGAGGTTGTAACTTGTAGAAAATGAGATCAACACAGATTAGAATCTGCAGCGTTCTCAATATCTCCTCTATATTACACTTTAAGCTACATTCAATAAACATCTGCATTCAATTAAACATTTGTCCTGTGTCTTACCAATGCAAAATGTGTTCACTCAACATTTCAACCCATTTTATTTTGGATAGAGTAAACTTCCATACCAAGAAATCGTATTTTCTTTAGAGTATTATGAATTTTGAACTCTGTTTTACTCTTGGAAATTGCATCGATTGAACTGCGAATAATCATTTGAAAACTGGACAATCTCTTTTAAACTGGACATACATGATCACTGAACATTTATTAATCTCTCAAGTGTCAACACTGATGGATATTAGTCAAGAAAAAAACATTTAACATACCTGAAGAAAGCAATAAGATCGATACAGATTAGAGTCTGACTTTTTTTAACTGCTTTGATCGTTTGCCAGAACATAACTTCCTCATCACTTTAGCGTAATAGACATTTTTAAAGAAGACAGTTAAAATCTCTTAGAGGGTTAGTTCAGCCCAAAATTAAAATTCTGTCATTAATTACTCATCCTCATGTTGTTCCAAACCCGTAAGACTTTCGTTCATCTTTGGAAAACAAGTGAAGATATTTTTGATGAAATCTGAGAGATTTTTGTCCCTCCACTGACAGCTATGCAACTACCGCTTTGACACTTACAACACTTCATAAACAGATCATAAAACTAATCCATATGAATTGAGCGGTTTAGTCCAAATTTTCCGAAGAGCCAAAATCACTTTTTATGATTTCATTTAGGCTTTTATTCACATATAAACACTGATCAACTCACACATCAGTTGTGGTAAACGTAAGCTTCAGCAAGAACCAATGAGGTTCATTCTCAAGTTACGCAGCACGTTTGAGCTTCTTCAAGAACCAATGAGGTTCATTCTCATGTTATGCAGCATGTTTGAGCTTCAGCAAGAACCAAATTCAGTCTGTTCATCATATAAAGTTATCCAGTGTTTTGGAGCAATTTGGACTAAATTGTGTGATTCATATGGATTAATTTTATTTTGTGAACTGTTTGAAGCATCAAAATGGTAGTTGTGTGGACTGTCAATGGAGGGACAGAAATCTCTCAGATTTCATAAAAAAAATATCTTTCTATTATTAAACAATACGTTTGTCCTTCACTGTCATACTTCCAGTCGGTCACATATCCAGCTGGAGGCGGAACACCAACCCAGGGGATTACAGAGGAGATTCCATCCATCCATCCCAAAATTGTATTGAAATGTTTAAAATGATTGAAATATCTCTATGATTGTGTATTTAAAGAGGTAAAGACATGAGAAATCAAATTTGCCTTGATCTTTTGCATAAGAGGTTTTTGTACTATTAAAACATCATGTAAGTTTCATAGCTTAAAACATCCTCCTCGTCATCAACAAAGCATTTATTTAATCAAGCTCCAAAAATGGCTCATTTTGATATTGCAGGATTTCATGGCGCCCTGGATCGCGTCAGAGGATTGTTTGTATGTTTGTTCAGAGAATTTGACGACAGATTGTTTTGTAAAAGAAGCACAGTGTAATGAAAAGTTTGCAAATAATCTTTTGGTGAAAGATGAAGCATCCGGCTGTAATGGATCTGACAGAAACTGCATCATAAACCGCAAGTAAATGATTTCATAATGCTTTGTCTTTAAATTATGGTTTTATATGGGTAATGTTTTCAAAACACTTACTCGTGTGCAATAGCGAGTGGATGTTGATACTGTTTCCTATGCAATGACATTAGCCAATCATAACAGTGGCCGTTTATCGACAAGCCTTAAAGGAGCTACGTCTATGTATGTCAGTGGGGATTTCTTTAAGACTGCAAGGGAAGCTCGGCTTCCTCTATAATGTCAAAAAATTAATGGTCAAAATATATACTATTGTGTTAACATTTTATTGACTAAAAATGCGTTAGAAAACGTTCATCTCAAAGACGAGTTCGTTCAGAATCAGTTACATATAGCAGGTCGGCTGACTCGATTTCCTTCTCAGACATTCCCGTAGCGTCACAGTGCATTTCCCTGTTGAAGTCCAGCGTCCACTGACTTCAATGGCTGCTTTGAACAGTTTTTTTCAGTGCTTCGAAACTAGACGGTCATATATATATATAATGTGTGTGTGTGTGTGTGTGTGTGTGTGTGTGTTCAAAAACTTTATTAACATTAAGTGAATCTCAAGGAATATATTAAAGGGGTCATGAACTGGATTGTTTTATTATTTTATAATGTTGCCTGGGGTGCCCTTATAATGTTAGTATGATTTTTACATCAAAAATTGTCATAATTTATAAATAAAAGCCATTTTTCCAAGCCTGATTTCAGCCTCAGATTTGAACGCTCCGTTTTAAGGGGCGTGTCTGCTGTGAGACTGCAGTGCAAACGCCCACTGCTGTGATTGGCTGACATGCTTGCATATGAAATAGCTAGTATTACATGAACTCTCTCGAAAACTTTTACTACGTTTTTACTATTACAGCTATCGAGATTAACAAATCGTGAAAAGTATCGTTTAAAGCATTATATTTAAATCTATTACATCGCATGAAAGGTTGCAGCATGATGAGCACTGACTGAGCAGATGACAGACAGTCTGTTGATCGCGTGAATAAAGATCTTATCATTGCAACGCAATTTTTTAATTTGTTATTTAGCATGTTTGGGCGAATCGGTGGGCGGGGCTAAACAGGCCGTGTTGAAGTAGGCGTTGATCTTCTTTTGTGGAGGCGGTGTTTTATCCTCTTTGACGTCATAGTTCCCCACTTTGAAAAACGAGTCGTTTGCTGAGCCTGATGTCTATAAAAGCTTTTATTGGACTAACAAGGTAGTTTTCAGTTCTGAAACTTACAGGATATTATTATAGTATGATGATCTCTTATATGTCAAAAGCTCAAGGAAAATTTGATTTCTCAGTTCATCACCCCTTTAAAATAACAAATAATCCATGTCCCCTTTAAAATAAACTCCTCTTTGAGCTGATCTGCAATGGGTTATTTGGAGAAGAATGCATAGGATCGGGAAAAGGCAGGTTCAAACTTAGGTCGGTCTAAACCAAAGCTAAATCTTTACTCTGCACACTACTGTCTCAGTTACTAATTGGTTTTTGGACTTTTTTAACTTAGTGTAAATAGACACTCTTGTTTCTTGATTTAACATATGAAGAGTAAAGAAACAAAAAAAACAAATCATTTTTTATTGTAACCAGTCTGTATCCACAGCGAAAAAGTGCCCATCAGTGACATGAGATTGGATAGTACAAAAGCATGGCTGAACTAACACTGTTCAGAGTTTTGCTCAGTCAAGTGTGAATCCGTTGACCTGACATATGTTCTTCCAAGACTCAATGCTCATTTTTAACAGCTGGAAACCCATTTCTCTGTCAACACACAAGAGAAGAAAAAACAAAACAAAAAAAAAACACAGATGATAGATACTTTGACAACATCTATTTCTTGCATATTTCATATGAGTTTTCAGCTAGCTAAGCAGAACTCGCCCTATAAAACCCCCCACAGCTCATGCATATCTGGCACGTAAAAATAAGGATGCTTCCCATCACTGTAATTCTACTTGTCATTTGTATTATTGTCATCATTATAGTTCTCCTTTCTTCAAGCCTGATTTGAAATTCCAATGCTTTTTTTGTCACTGTTTTCCACTCTTTATCTTAACACGCAGCCATTTCCTCAAGGGGTTGGTATTTATAGACCAAGAAATGTACATGGCTTATTTACTGTCATCATATCATTCTAGCTGTCAAGTAGCATCTTTTGCAGACTAAACCTTTCCCATATCTGTGTACTCATAATTGATTCTGTGTTATATTGCCACCAAAATACCGTGGAGATAACGGCGCCGCTGTGTACACCGCTCAAAGGCCCCTGAGAGATCGCAAACACTGTCACATCTTATCGCAACTTTTTGAACATTGAGGTGAGGGAACAGAGTAAAAACAGTGTGCTCCATTGAAACTAGAAATAGCATTGTGTTACCATGGCAAACATTAAAATGAACCACTCCATAATCAATGAGTGTAAAATAAGCAAGTATATGTCCAGTTGTAGTAGTAAGTTTATTTATCCCCGTAGGAAAAGTAGTTTGCAGCAAGCTCACACAGACATTTACAAAAATTACATTTGGCATATACAAACAATAATTTAAAGCAAATAAATCTAATTTAGGATAACCAGATCATCTGACCATATGTTTTGACTTTAGCACTCAAGAACCATAAAAAGTACAAATTGGGACAATTTTTGCCATTGTGATGACTGTGAAAAATGCCCCTGAAAAAAAGTTATTTCATTTGTTTTTTGCACTGGTACAGACACATTACCCAACACATTCATTTGTGATTTCAGTTCTAGAATTTCAAAGTCCATTTGTCATTATAATCTGTGTGGAACTAAATAAAGTAGAAACCACGTCAATGAAGCAGAGAAAGGTCGACGGGACCGTTAAAAAAAAAAACAAAAAAACAATTAAAACAATGTTAATAAAAAATAAAACAACTCAACTCAGCTCATCCAGTGGTTGGTTCAAATAACTATTTCAAAATGGTTTCAAATGGTTTCATGCATTTTGTAAATTCCTTCAAAATAAAACTCTAATATCATCAAATGTCAAAGTAGGTTGTGGGAAATTCTTTCAACTTTCATAATATCATTATGTTAATGTAAAACAATCTGTCTGTTATTCAGGTAAAATGATTTAGAAATAAGCCTTAAGAGAGTACGACAGAAAGTGTTTCTGTGCCCCAGTTCTGCCCCTGTGGGTAAGAAATTAAAAGCAGCTGGAGATGGTCTCTCCTCAGCAGTCTCCTCCTGCATGACCATAGAGCATCAAATTAGCTTTAAAGTAGGCTGATCTGCCTCAGTAAATAAGATTAAAATAGTTCAGATTAGCACCAATGTCAAGAAAGAAGGGTTTTATCAGGTGTGGATGCTCAGCATGAAACAACATCCAGGACAGCATCCGTTCAGTGATGCTCCTGTGTCCATAATGGTGTGTGATAAGTCAAGGCCTTTTACTAGCCCTGGATGGGTTTCCGGAAGGTACAGTGTGACTGTCAACCAAAACACATGTAAACTGTATACTGGAACTCCCAGAAATAACAGAATCTTCAGCAATGACTTCATAGTTTTACACTGAAATGAAAGTCAGATTAGTTTCTAGTTATTCATTTCTCGAGTAGAGGCCAAAAGTGATATGCTTACAAAAATCTATTTTTCTAGGCTGGATATTGCGTAGATGTGCTTAAAGTCAATTGTTTTACTTGTGACAACACAACAACATAATTTTTGGCCAGGCTGTCATACAAAGAAATCATGAACACATGCAAAAACTAGAGAGAACAAACTAACAATCTATCAATGAAAAAAAAAAAATCAATGGAAATATTAGTTCAGCACAAAAGTATGTCCTTTTAGAGGGACAATCAAATGTCATGTGACTTAAAAACAACACATCACTGGCTACCTTAAGGCCTGCCCTTTTAATTCCCATAGTGCAATATAATGCATTTTTTTTTTTTTTCTGAATAACAAGGAAATGAGTAGAAATGAATTGTTGCCATATTGCAATGCCATACCAATAAAGGGTTAATTGTAAGTATTAGAAAAAGAGTGCAAGAAATGATGACAAACATTATCCTTAAGTGGAACTTGGGCACAGATTTGTTGTGCCTTTTTTTTTTTTCATTCCATATAACTTGTGGCCTGATATTCTCATTATGCTTTTTAGAACACTTTGCGACATTTACATTTTATGAAATCTTAATTAATTTGCAAAATATGTTTTAACCCAACATATTTTATAGCAAACAAATCAGTTAGTGGAATATGATGTAAAAAGCTCCTCCCCTGTGCGCAAAGCCCATTAGCCTTTCCCTAAACAGACTCTGCTAACGAGAAAATTAAGTCTTTATCAATTCACTCAGAGGAGCTGGCAAATGAAGAACAGAAAAACAGTCTCCAACTGGCTCAAAGGTTCATTTCGAGATACAGAGAGAAGCATGGAGCGCCTAATCTAGTGTTTTGATACACCTGGATTCAGGCCAGCTGTTGCCGTGGCTTGTGGGATTGAATCTTTATGCAAATCACCGAGAGAAATAGATTGTGTGACAGCAGAAGTCTGAGGCATATGCAGGAGACACACAGAGGCAATTAAGGGTGTAGGGTTCATCAATAATGCCACAGGCATCAGCCCTGTCTTCATGAGTGGCGTATGGGCATCAGTCGAGGGTTCACCCGACCCGCTGGATGACTTTCACACATCAGCTCTCCAGTGCTGCAGGAGGGCCAGCGCTTCACAAACAACACACATCCATGATGCTAACCTTGCCTTTTCATATCACCTAATGCATGCTTTCTGAGTGCTCACTGTGTATTAATGTGCTTTTAATTACAGTGGGTACGGAGAGAATTCCTACCCCCGGTAAATATGATCAAAAATGGCTATAAAAAATAAATCTTTCATTAAAAAAATGTGATCTTTCGTTCACAAAATTGGCAAAATTCTAACCTTTCATTTAAGTAAAAGAATTCAAATTGGGGGGGAAATCACATTATGAAATAAATGTTTTTCTCCAAAAGACATTGGCCACTATTATTCATTCCCTTTTAGTAAATACCTTTTTGCAATCTCCTTTTGCCAAGATAACAGCTCTGAGTCTTCTCCTATAATGCCTGATGAGTTTGGACAACATCTGACAAGAGATCAGCGATCATTCCTCCATACAGAATCTCTCCAGATCCTTCAGATTCCCAGATCCATGTTGTTGCTTCTTCTCTTCAGTTCACTCCACTCATCAGGTCAGGGAACTGGGACGGTCATGGCAGAAGCTTCATTTTGTGCTCCCTAACACATTTTTGTGTTGATTTTGATGTTTGTTTTGGATCGTTGTCCTGATGGAAGATCCAACCACGGCCCATTATAAGATTTCTAGCAGATATTTGATAGAATCCACGATGCCATGTATGCCATGCCATGTAAAAATATGCCCACGACATTAAAGATCCAATGGTATATTAAATTGTACACATGGGGTACTTTTATCCTTGTGTGCACCAAACCCATCTAGCGTGTTTGCTGCCAAAAAGTTTCATCTGACCACAGAACCCTGTGCCGTCTGAAGATCCAGTCGTGTCTGACAACTGAATATGCTGGAGTTTGTTTTTGGATGAGCGTGGAACATTTTTCTTGAAACCCTCCCAAACAACATGTGGGGATGTAGGGGTTGTTTGATTTTTTTTATAGGCTTTCTGACCCCAAGACTCAACTAATCTTGATCCTTGAAGAGTCTTTGGCCACTCAAACCATCCTCCTCACCGTGCATTAAGATAATATAGACACACGTCCTCTTCCTGACAGATTTGTAACATTTTTACTTGCTTATAACTTCTTAATTATTGGCCTGATGGTCAAATCTTTTCAATTATTGAGCTATTTTTTTACAGCCACTTTCTATTTTGTGACGTTCAACAATCTTTTGCTGAAAATCAGAACTGTATTATTTGGTTTTACTCATTGTGATGGATGATTAAGGGAATTTGGCCTTTGTGTTTCCTCATATTTAAAATCCTGTGAAACAAGAAGTCATAGCTAAACAATTGTATGTTCCTAGTCACCCTGGTGTGCTGAAAAAGGTCAATATTAATGGGAATATACTTCAGAGATATTTTATTCATAAAACATTCTAGGGGTATGAATAATTGTGGCCAACATGTTTTGGAGAAAAACATTTATTTCATAATGTGATTTCCCCCCCAGTTTGAATTCTTTTACTTCAATGAAAGGTTAGATTTTTGCCAATTTTTTGAATGAAAGATTTATTTTTTACAGCCATTTTTGATCATATTTACCGGGGGTATGAATACTTTCCGTACCCACTGTATATCATTGCATTTTTTAGAATACTTTTTTTGTACATATTGTAATAGTGTTCATTTTGTCAGCTGTTTTTTTTTTTTTTTTTAGTTT
Source organism: Vimba vimba (assembly GCA_022828995.1). NCBI lineage: Eukaryota > Metazoa > Chordata > Actinopteri > Cypriniformes > Leuciscidae > Vimba > Vimba vimba. Next base: position 3,281,793 of record CM040830.1, read on the forward strand.
CAGTCTTGTGTCAAATGTACTATGTAGTTCCCTTTCAGTCGTTCACGTTCAACATAGTTGACGTTCGACTGAATGGGATCACGCTAGGGAGCCTGTCTTCTTCGAGTAGTGTCGGTACGAAGTGTCGGCTTGCTGCTCCATTCCCCTCCTATGGACTGGATACGTGCATAATTCTTGCTCCAGTGAGTTCCCCTTATTAGCCGAACCCTGTCGAGTTCCTCCATATCCTTCGGCAACGGACGTGGCGGAATGTCCGAAGCCAGGCCTATCCCTCGTATGCACTGGTGGAACCTGTGTTAGGCTGGGTCCATATGTTGTGATCCCTACTGCGATCCCATATATGTATTATTCCACGGTACGGCTCCCTGCGGCGAGCCCGTGTCTTCCCTCGGCAGAGTCCGCTCTGCTGTCACTGTTCGGTTGATCCTCCCCCCTGTTATAGGCTGGAGTCATCCCAGTGACATTCCATATGTTGTACTGTTGGTCATCCGCTCAATCCATATGTGTATCCCCCACATGTTACCTCCCTCCCAACAGCAGCTGACTTCCCTGGCCTAAGCCTTGCCCTTCTCCACCTCAAAATTGCGGGGGGTCAGGAGGCTTTCGTCCAGGCATTGGAAGGTGGCAGCTCTTGTGATGCTTTCCACAGTAGATCCCATTCAGTCGAACGTCGACTACGTCGAACGTGAATGACTGAAAGGGAACGGTCTCGGTTGCGTATGCAACCCTCGTTCCCTGAAGGAGGGAACGGAGACGTAGTCCCTTAGCCACTATAGCTGGACCACCGCTGACTCTGAGTTACTCTCGGCTCCTCAGCACAAAGCAACTAGTGCGTGCATCCACTTCCGTATTTATACCCGCGCCACGGGGCCGGAGTGTGTGATGCGAATTACTCATGCCAGTTCCATTGGCTCGTTCAATAGTACTCGAAGAAGACAGGCTCCCTAGCGTGATCCCATTCAGTCGAACGTCGACTACTTCTCCGTTCCCTCCTTCAGAGAACGAGGGTTGTGTACGCAACCGAGACGTTTTTATCATATTTAGTCAACATAAGTTTTAGTCGACTAAATGTCATTTTAGTCTAGTTTTAGTCACATTTTCATCATGCTGCATAATGGTTAAATTGATAATCACAATTATTTTGCTTAAAATTATAATCACAACGATTGTTGTCATTCGACAAATCAAGTGCATTTATTCAGCAAACACAAACAACATAGTTCAGATCCATGTTTGGATTTATTACAGGTTTGATGGCAGATTTATTCGCACAAACAGTGCGAGTGGATCGTGAAGGAACACAGACTGACTGAGCTACACTTTCATTTAAGCAGAAAATCTCAAGTGGAGGTCGCTGAAATCCAGCTTATATGTTTTTCAGTGTATTCAGATCATCCGCGCTTCTTCCACAGTGTAGAGAAAGAGAGTGTGTGCAAGGTTGCCAGATTGCAAAGATTAAGTAAAACAGCGGGCAGGTGTCGTCTCATCATCGTCTTACCTTAGTCATGAAGCATTTTTCGTCATAGATTTCGTTAATGAAATGATCACTACAGTAAATGTTTTTTTGTTGTTGTTTTTTTTGTGTTTTTTTTACACCAAATCTCTTTTAATTTTGATATAGATCATCAGACCGCTATACTGCCTCAGAAGCCTGTCCAAAATCAGTTTCAGGAGATATCTTCTTATGCAAACACTGCCTGTAAAAGTCATTGGCTCATTGACAACTCAAGACAAGTCAGCTTCCTAAGCTTCTGGACACAGCCAATGTTTGAAAATGAGGTCAGGTGGTACTAATACTATTTCTAACTAGAATAGAGTCTGTCTGCTTAATATCAACACTTTATTTTGAGGCTCTCCAGTAGACATTCTACTAACTATAAGTTCCTTTGTGACTACATCAACTTATTCTACTAATCCAAACCCTAACAGTCTACCAGGGGAGCTCGGGGCACAACCTAACACATTTTGGTTTTGGCTAAATTATATAAAAAAATTATAAGTTAGATTAATCTTTTTTTTTTTTTTTTTTTTTTTCATCTCTGCTACAAATGAACACTTAAAGTTTTTCTAGGACCAACCATTTTCGTACAGTTGCACTGAAAGTGACAGAAGTGCAAATGTTACAACTTACCCCATATGCAGGGTTAATTGTAACAGACAGAGGGGTTAGTTGCAACATGTTGTGACTCAGGAGGCAGAGACAGATCCATATGCAACAATGTTTATTGAACAGTAAAGCCAAGCTGAACGAATAGTCAATCGGCTAGGATAAAGACGAGAACTCGTAGTCCAGAACCGGGCAAGGGTCGAGGCAGGCGGCAGGCAACGGAGAACAGAGACAGGCGGGAGATCAGGGCAGGCAGCGAGAGTCAGAGTCCGGGAAACAGGCTTGGGTCAGTAATCAGGCTGCAGACAATCGAGGAAACAAGTTAGGCACTGGATAAATCAGGAAGCTGCTCAGACATGCACACAAGGTGAAACAATACTTCGCACAGGACGCTGAGTAAGAGAGTGAGATATAGTATAGGTAATCAGTAATCATTCAGAACAGGTGCAGCGCAATCAGAACGTGAACGATCCATACTAGAAGTATGCAATGCCCTAGTATTCTGGAGAGGGCGCTCGAGATTGAGTACGGGGAGAATCACGGAGACTGGATGCAGTAACAGAGCCCCCTCCCTGCGAGCAACCCCTGGTGCGAGGAAACTGACGACGGCGGGGTCTACCACGAGGGCGAGGAGCAGGTTTATCAGGGTGATTATGATGAAACTCCTGAATAAGTAACGGATCCAGAATATCACCAGAATTAACCCAGGAGCGTTCCTCCGGACCATAGCCCTCCCAATCAACCAGATACTGTAACTGTCCACCAAAGCGTCTAGAGTCCAGCAGATAGCGTACCTGGTAAACCTCTTCTCCTTCCACAAGGATGGGCTGGGTAGCGGGGTCATCAGAGTCCCTACTCCTTAATTCAGCAGGAGCAGAAGCAGGTTTTAGCAGCGAGACGTGGAAAGTGGGTGAGATGCGAAAATGTCTGGGCAAGGCTAGGCGAAAGGAAACCGGTGTGATCTGGCGAATGATCTTGTAAGGTCCCATATACTTGGGACTGAGTTTCCTACATGGTAGTCTGAGTCGAAGGTCCCGGGTAGATAACCACACCCATTGACCCGGCTGATACTCAGGACTGGATCGACGGTGGCGGTCTGCTTGATGCTTGCTGCGGTTGACAGCCCGTTGTAGATGAGTGTGGGCCAGGTTCCATGTCTCTTCACTACGTTTCAGCCAGTCATCTACAGCGGGAACATTGGAAGGCTCTCCGGACCAGGGGAACAAGGGTGGCTGGAATCCCAAAATGCACTTGAATGGTGTCAGTCCCGTGGAGTGCTTACGTATAGAATTCTGAGCATACTCTGCCCACATGAGGTACCGGCTCCAATCATCCTGATGGAGGTGACAGTATGATCGCAGGAACCGGGTGATTTCTTGGTTCAGCCGTTCGACTTGACCGTTAGCCTGGGGGTGGTAGCCAGAAGTAAGACTCACATTAATTTGTAACATTTGGAAGAAAGCTGCCCAGACACGAGAGGTAAACTGGGGTCCTCTGTCCGACACAATGTCCTCTGGCAATCCGTAGAAGCGAAAGACCAAGTTGCAGAGGTGTTCTGCCGTCTGTAAGGCTGTAGGCAGTTTAGTGAGGGGAATGAGACGGCAGGCTTTCGAGAAGCGGTCAATTACCGTGAGTATGGTTGTATAGCCACCCGAGGGCGGTAGGTCCGTGATAAAATCGATGGCTATATGAGACCAAGGGCGTTGTGGAATAGGCAGAGGTTGGAGCAGACCGGCGGGCAAAAGATGTGATGACTTGTGTGTGTTACAGTTCAGGCATTGTTGAACAAATGTGCTCGTGTCTCGGGTCAGAGTAGGCCACCAATAGCGGTTCTGGAGGAGCTGTATAGTAGCAGTGATGCCAGGGTGTCCAGAGCTGGGGAGAGCATGAACGTGTTTCAACACTTCTTCGCGGAGGGTCTCTGGAACATAAACCCTCTCAGGAGGACAATCCGAGGGAATTTCAATGTTGGCGTTTGCCTGCTCGATTTGAGTCTCGATGTCCCACTGAATGGGACCAAGGACCAAGTCAGGACTGATTATGTTCTCTGTGACTGGGTTTGATTCTTCGGAGTCGAACTGGCGTGACAGGGAGTCGGCCTTTGTGTTTCTTGATCCGGGCCGGTAAGTGACCGTGAACTGGAATCGAGAGAAGAGCAGTGACCATCTGGCTTGTCGTGCATTCAACCTCTTGGCTGTGCGCAGGTACTCCAGGTTCTTGTGGTCAGTAAAGACAATAAATGGATGAAGGGCTCCCTCGAGCCAGTGTCGCCACTCCTCGAATGCAGACTTCATGGCCAGTAACTCCCGGTCTCCGACGTCATAATTCCTCTCTGCTGAATTCAGCTTCCTGGAGTAATAAGCGCAAGGGTACAGTTTGGGAGGAATTCCCTGACGTTGGGACAGAACTGCGCCTAGTCCTGAATTCGAAGCATCTACTTCCACCACAAAGGGCAACTCTGGATTAGGATGATGGAGGATCGGAGCGGTGGTGAAGCGATGTTTGAGCTGATTGAAGGCTCTAGAGGCGTTTTCGTTCCAGGGAAGACGTGTCGTACCCCGCCGTACCAAGGCTGTCAATGGTCCTGCCACAGAACTGAACCCTCGAATGAAGCGACGATAGAAGTTAGCGAAGCCCAAGAACCGTTGCAACTCCTTTAACGTTGTTGGAGGAGGCCAGTTCACTACCGCCTTAACCTTGTTTTCATCCATAGCCACACCCTCGGGACTGATCACGTAACCCAGGAAGGTAGTGGAGGTTTTATGGAAGTCGCACTTCTCGATCTTGGCGTAAAGTTGATGTTGTATGAGTTTCTGGAGAACAGCTCGAACGTGCTGTATATGGGTCTCATAGGTATCGGAGTAGATCAAGATGTCATCTATGTAGACAATGACACAATGATGGAGCATATCCCGGAACACGTCATTAATGAATGACTGGAAGACGGCTGGACTGTTAGACAGGCCGAAGGGCATAACCAGATATTCATAGTGTCCCGTACACGTAGAAAATGCCGTCTTCCACTCATCTCCCTCACGGACTCGAACCAGGTTATAGGCGGAGCGCAGGTCTAATTTAGTGTAGAACTTAGCCGTGCGGAGGAGTTCTAGAGCGGCCGGTACTAGAGGCAGTGGGTAACGAAACTTGATTGTGCATTCGTTGAGAGCTCTGTAATCGATGCAGAGACGCAGTCCTCCATCCTTCTTTTTGACGAAGAAGAAGCCAGCCGACACGGGAGATGTAGATGGACGAATGAACCCCTTAGCTAGCTCCTCCTCGATGTACTTCTGCATAGCTTCAGTTTCGGGTTGAGAGAGAGGGAAGATGCGGCCCCGGGATGGCATGGATCCTGGAATGAGGTCGATAGCACAGTCATATTCTCGATGAGGAGGAAGCTTGGTTGCTCTAGTTTTACTGAAGGCTTCGGTTAGGTCATGATACATGGCAGGCAGGTCAGACAGGACGGGTTCTTCTCGGACCTCGACGAGGCTTCGATCTGGTTGCGGCTTGATGCTCTTTAAGCATTTGGAGAAGCAGCTTTTGCCCCAACTGATAATTTGCCCCGTGGTCCCCTGCAGATGAGGATCATGACTTCTTAACCAGGGTAAACCCAATATGACTGGTGTATGTGGAGCATGAAGAACGTAGAAGTGTATACTCTCGTAGTGCAGCAGTCCAGTGCGCATGAGAAGTTCCTGAGTCATATGGGTGATCTGGCCCGTGCCTAGGGGCCGTCCATCGACAGATTTGACAGAAAGAGGAGAAGTGCATGGGATTAGAGCAATCTTGTGGACTTGGGCAAAATCTTGTGACATAAAATTCCCAGCTGCCCCCGAATCTACTAAAGCGAACGTAGGAAATGATTGTCCATTCACAGTAAATTCTAGTGGTACAGATACACATGACAAAGGATTTAAACAGTCTAGAGTCAGACTCACCGTTGCTTTGTCTTTGATAGTGGTTCGTTGAGGGCAGTGTAGACGAAAGTGACCAGCGCCGCCGCAGTACATGCATAACTTCATGGTTCTCCGGCGCTCCCTTTCCTCTTCAGATAGTCGGGACATGTTTATTTGCATAGGCTCGCTGACATCAGTAGACAAGGAATGAGAGGCGCGGGGCCCGGGAATGCTGCGAGAAGTGGTCAAGGAACGGTTGCACAGGCGACGTGAGCGAATCAAATTGTCAATTTGTATGGAAAGATGTAAAAATCTTAATCTTTTCCCTCGTCACGGCAGGCCAGCTCAGCTTGTAGCTCGTGGTTTAGACCCCGCCTATAAACCACCTTAAGTGCGTTATCCGTCCAGTCCATTTGAGCTGCGAGTGTGCGAAATTTGAGAGCATACTCTGAGGCGGGAGTCCGTCCTTGGGTGAGCTCCAGCAGACGATCCTCAGATCCCTTTCCCTCTTTGGCGTGTTCAAAGACGGCTTGGAAGCGTTCCAGGAATTCATTGAATGAAGAAAAAACAGTTCCCTCCGTCCTCCAGACTGCGGTGATCCATTCTAGCGCGCGACCCGTGAGCAAGGAACAGACGAAGGTGATCTTGTCGGTATCAGAGGCGTTTTGCGAGGTCTGCTGTGCGAGATAGAGAGAGCATTGAAGTATAAAGCCCTTGCATTTACCTGGGTCTCCTTCAAATTTTTCTGGTAGCGCGAGGCGTGGGCTGATGCACGCGGGGATAACTGAATCAGAATTCTGAACGGATGCTGAATTCTCTGCGGTCGATTTTTGTAGAGATTGAACCGCCTTTATCAATTCCTCCGTCAGTGAAGTTAAATGAGACAGCTGGTGATGATGAGATGCCAACTGGGAGGCTTGTGCGGTGATGGCAGCTGACAGTGCATTCATTGCTGGATCTTCGTTTGGCGAAGTATTCTGTTGTGACTCAGGAGGCAGAGACAGATCCATATGCAACAATGTTTATTGAACAGTAAAGCCAAGCTGAACGAATAGTCAATCGGCCAGGATAAAGACGAGAACTCGTAGTCCAGAACCGGGCAAGGGTCGAGGCAGGCGGCAGGCAACGGAGAACAGAGACAGGCGGGAGATCAGGGCAGGCAGCGAGAGTCAGAGTCCGGGAAACAGGCTTGGGTCAGTAATCAGGCTGCAGACAATCGAGGAAACAAGTTAGGCACTGGATAAATCAGGAAGCTGCTCAGACATGCACACAAGGTGAAACAATACTTCGCACAGGACGCTGAGTAAGAGAGTGAGATATAGTATAGGTAATCAGTAATCATTCAGAACAGGTGCAGCGCAATCAGAACGTGAACGATCCATACTAGAAGTATGCAATGCCCTAGTATTCTGGAGAGGGCGCTCGAGATTGAGTACGGGGAGAATCACGGAGACTGGATGCAGTAACACAACACTTGTGTGTAACAAACATAATTCAGTACTATTTTAGCTGTATAGTTTGATATTGTTTGTGCATCTGTATAGTCCAACAAAGTTAAATGTGGCAAAATAAATATATAAATAAATACTCAAACCTGAAAAGTTGTGTGGACATTATCATTGTACACTTGGCGGCTTACATTTACATTTATTTGCATTTGGCAGACGCTTATATCCAAAGCAACTTACATTGCATCCCAAGGTACACATTTACATTCTTATCAGTTCTTGCTTTTCCTGGGAATCGGACCCATGACCTTGGCGTTGCAAGCGCCAATGCTCTACTGTTTGAGCTACAGGAAAGCTAGTAGGCTTAGTTGTAACACTGTGCTACAACTAACCCCGCTGTGTAAAAAACATTTCAAGCCTAGCTTACTGTTGCTAGGAGTTGCTGATGTTTTAGCCAACAAGACAGTGATTAAGGTAATATAAAGTTAGATTTGGTGACGTACACATCCAACTCAGAAACATTTGGTTTAATCACCAAAATACAACAGTTAGATCTTCTTTCAACTTAGTACTTTTAACAACCAGTTCATTCAGTAGCAAACAAGACAAGGTACATGTTTCAAATCACCCTCGGTGCTGAATTAATGTTACTTTACTGTAGAACTGTATACACAGGCGTCACAATGGATGTTACACTTAGGTTCAAACAAACTGTCAAAATAAAAATAATAATTAACACTGAGCCGGTCTTCAACATTTTGTCATAAATTTTCATCAACATCAACAGTGAATGTCCTCATTGTTCAGGCACTGTGGGAAAAATCTTCTATCATGACGAATCCAGGCTTGACATTGCCCTGCAGTTATATCATTGCAAGCTTCATCCATGGCTTGAAGAAGGGTGTCATGCTCATGGGGATGGTGATCATACACCTTCCACCTCCATGTTGAAAAGAATTCCACAATTGGGTTGAGGAAAGGGGAGTATGGGGGAAGATAGAGGGTCATGAACCGAGGATGTAACTAAAACCATTCCCAATCCAGCTGTGCATGGTGGAAACTGACATTGCCCCACACAGTAACATAGATGACATCTTCACCCTGCCAGGCCTGCTCAAGCTCATTTAGAAAAGCCATCAGGTGTTCAGTATTGTATGATCCTTGGTCTACGGCCTACCACACCATCCTCAGATATAGCCACACACACTGAGATGTTTCCCCCATGTTGTCCAGGCACTTGGATGGTTGCCCTTTGGCCAATAAGGTTATGTCCACAGCGTCTGTTTTTTGCCAGATTGAAACCTGCCTCATCCACAAAAATATACTTGTGATGATTCACAGCAGCGTTCAGCTCCATCACCCTCTAAAATGATAATTCGGTTAGCTCTTTAACAAATAATAGTTGACATTGATAGTCTGTAGTACAGTACTGCATGTCTAGCACATTTAGTAAATGCTGAACATACAGTACACATATTTAGTGTTGTACCTGAACATATTCTGAACGCAGTTGTTTCACCCGGGCATGGTTTCTCTCAAAAGGCACCAGGTAAATTTGTTTCATAGAATCCTGGTGCTTCTTCAAAAGGTGAGCAATAGTTGTAATTGATACCACATTGGCAAAGGTGTCACTGCTCTCCTCGATAGCCTGCTTGATTTCAGTCAGCCGTATATCATTCCTTGCCCTGACCATTTCCACCACAGCCAACTCATGCTGGTCAGTCAGAACACGTAGGCGACCACCACCAGGTTGTCTCCTGTTATTCTGAGAGTAAAGCAAAGTAAATGCTGTCAATATTTTACTACTATAAATGACATAAAACTGTGACTATATGTTGTCTTCTATACAGTAATGCAATTTACAGTTTTCTTGGTGAAAAGTTCTGATGATAGATCTGACAGTTGACCTTTGTAAGTTAGGCTGAACTAACCTGGCAGCCTCTGCCATGGTAAGGCCTCTGTTAACCACATGGTCAACAATGATGGCCATTAAGATCAGTTGAATTAAATGATAGACAAATGTATTAACTGAATGACAAGAGATATTGACAAGTTTGATATTGATTATATTATGAAAGGCAGTTACTGTGAATGAATAGTTGATACAGATGAAACACATATTATGTGTATTGAAAAGGATACTTTATGATTTTGTGTTTTGTACTAACACGATCTGTTGTGATATTAGTAATAGGAGTTTTGTAAATTTACCAATTGCTTGTGAAATTTGCGCCAAAGCAAAAAAAAAAAAAAAAAAACTCTAATAAGAGTTAGTTGACGTAGTTACAAAATTATGTATAGTTAGTAGGATGTCTAAATTGGACTACTGAAGTAAAGTGTAACCAAGAAAAGAAATGAAAAGAGATTTTAGCATTGACTAAACTGACTCCTTTTTATTTAACACACTCTAATAACCAATAGTCTTCTTTTGACATTTAACATGTGAAGCAGCGCAGTGCATAACGGAAGACTAGTCTGTGAGAAAGTTGTTTGGAGGTAGACAACACAAATTGCCGTAGCCTGTCACAATACTGTTGTGGCGTAGTGCTGTCATCATCTAATTATACTGAAGAAAAAAGATAGCTTAATGCATTACGAACAATCCACACAGAGCATGTATACCTCCGTCTCCTGTCTACAACGTGAAACTGAACAGTCTGCTGGGTTTACAAAGATTTGCTTTGAAAGAACATCACTGGCTTCAGTTTGGTTCATGGGCTTTTAATATCTTAGCCACTACATATATTGACTAAAGCCATTTTTAGGGTAAGGAATTCAATTGATGTTTCTGTCATAATGATGTAATGCTTTTTAGATTATTTTCATTTTAAGGGATTATTCATTACTCACCAGTTCTATTTGTATCTTACACAGAATAAAATCATGTTATTGCCCATCACAGACCCCAGCAATACGTAATATTGAGTTTGTCAATCTGTTCGAGGTTTACTTGCAATAGGAATTGTTCACACAGCAGGATACATTCTTGTATTCCATCTGCAGTATGTTTGATTTGTGTGACATTTATGTTTCATGTCTATTATATTGAAATTCATGTGACTTGCTTGCCCTCATGTGATCATGCTATGAGTGGTTGTTTGTCTTTATTGTTCACAGGTGTTTCTTGTTAGTCATTAGTCTTGTTGTATACCGGTAAATAGCCATCATGTTTCCATTGTATCTTGTCACCCAGGCAGGGTGGAAGTTGAAGGAGCTGAACACGCAGCGCCAGCAGAAGGTGGGTGAGGCATTACATCCACAAATAAAATAAATAAATAAAATAAAATAATCAAAATTATATATTTTTATAAAAATATACAATAAAATGATATACAGATGCATCACCCATGTAGGCTGTACAGTAGGTGGTGGTAATTCTCATAAGGAGTGAGCGGCGAGTAACAACAAGAAGAAGAAGATTGTATCTTGTCTAGCTTTGTTTGTGAAATTTCTGTTTGGTGAGTCTTATGGCAACTTTTTGAGCAATGTTGCTGTGCAATGTTGCCGTCAACGGGGCAACCAGATGAGACACAGGGCCCACGACCGATCTAAATTATCCAGATAGAAAGACAGTCAGAAAGTGTTAGTATTAATGGATCAAGTGCTGTCGAAAAAGATGCGTCTTCAGCCATTTCTTGAAAATGGCCACAGACTCAGCAGCTCTGGTTGAGTTAGGCAGATCATTCCACCGGCAGGGAACAGTCATGGTAAAGGTCTGAGAAAGAGATTTAGTGCCTCTCTGAGATGGCACCACGCTTGCAGAGCGCAAGTTTCTGGATGGCACATAAGTCTGAAGTAATGAGTTTAAGTAAAAGGGAGCAGAGCCAGTGGTTGTTCTGTAGGCAAACGTCAGTGACTTGAATTTAATGCGAGCGGCAACTGGCAACCTGTAATTTATTTATTTATTTATTTATTTATTTTGAGGAGAGGAGTGACAAAAGTAAAACTTTTAATAAACTTTTTTGAGTTTGTTGACAAAAAACAGAAACTTATGTTACAATGGAATTAATTAGTACCTTATTACGGAATTTGCATGCAGGGTATGACTAATTACATAATGTCACATTAGAATGACTAATTACATAATTTTGCATTATTTTTATACTAAAAGGTGCAGTAAGCGATCTTTGAGAATCATTGTTGAACACTGTTGAAATTTGAAATCAACCCAAACAAACACGCCCCTCCCTTCATTGCCCCGCCCCCAAAATTCATGAACACAGAATGGATGTCTCTATATCAGAAGAAGTGAAGCAAAATGAAGCTTAGAGAAAAATAAAACAAAGATGACAAACTAACGACAAGGAAGTACAAAAATGAACATGCAGTACACAAGTTATAGAAGCAAGAGTTGGTTGTTAGTCGCCACCAGACAAACAATAGCCACGTTTCATTACCCTTGAAATTGCGATTTGAAAATATGCCCAATGTAAACACGTCAATTTTGCAAAAACTCCCATATATCGAAAAAAAGTTTTTACACTCACATGAGGTGTTTTTTCTGGCTATTCGAAAAAAAGAATATTTTGCAAAACTGCAAAGGAAACAGTTCTTGCGCATTAACAGGTCACATGACGTGCATACAAGTTGATCATTCTTTATATAGCATGTATAGATAGCTCTTACCTATAGATATAGACATAGATAGCTTTTACCTGATCATAACCCTTCTTTTTCCACTTATATTCCTCTGGGCTTTTCTCTTTTGTAATGTCTCTCAACCATCTCTCTTTCTAGAGTCTTTCTTCAAATCTCCCTCTTGCTCACTCTCTCTCCTCCACCATGATGAGTGGACACACCCCCTACTGCTGATTGGCTCACTCTCTCTCCTCTACCATCATGAGTGGACACGCCCCCTACTGCTGATTGGTTCACACTCTCTCTCCTCCCCCATCATGAGTGGACACGCCGCCCCCTACTGCTGATTGGCTCACTCTTTCTCCTCCCCCATTATGAGTGGACAAGCCCCCCTACTGCTGATTGGCTCACTCTCTCTCCTCCCCCATCATGAGTGAACACGCCCCCTACTACTGATTGTCTCTCTCTCTCTCTCTCTCCTTCCCCATCATGAGTGAACACGCCCCCTACTGCTGATTGGCTCACTCTCTCTCCTCCCCATCATGAGTGGACACGCCCCCTACTGCTGATCGGCTCACTCTTTCTCCTCCCCCATCATGAGTGAACACGCCCCCTACTGCTGATTGGCTCGCTCTCTCTCCTCACCATCATGAGTGGACACGCCCCCTACTGCTGATTGGCTCACTCTTTCTCCTCCCCCATCATGAGTGAACACGCCCCCTACTACTGATTGTCTCTCTCTCTCTCTCCTTCCCCATCATGAGTGGACACGCCCCCTACTGCTGATTGGCTCACTCTCTCTCCTCCCCCATCGTGAGTGGACACGCCCCCTACTGCTGATTGGCTCACACTCTCTCCTCCCCCATCATAAGTGAACACGCCACACAAGTTTGTTGTAGTGCTCGGTCCGATCCACTTTCAACAGTGTTTCTCAGAAACTGCTTACTGCACCTTTAATCACACTAATTTATGTTGGTAAAACTGACCGTCCTAATCCAAAACTTTTATGAGCAGGATTTCAGATGTTTTAAAAAGCCTCTGTGTGACTATAGGCCAGTTGTTGTTACTTACTTTCTTCATCCTGCAAACATGCAAATACGGATACATTTTCAGACACTTTCCACATAACAGCGCTGATATCAGGTCTTCTCTTAATTCACTGCCCTCTTAAAAGCCCCCTCGCAGTGAAGAGACACAATTATAAAGATGATTCACATTTATACACCTTGTTAGATAAATGTGATTCATGTAAATCCATCCTTATAAATAATTCATGGAAAAACATGCACTATGGGAGGTCAGGCTTTTAATTAGATTCAGAGGTATTTATCAAAGGCAGATCATTAGGCTCAGGTGATGCCGTGTGTTTAATATGTGTCTGCAGAGGGATTAGCAGAAAGACGAGAAGCCTATTACCTTTATCTCTATAAAAGTCAAAACCCAATATTTTCATCAGAAATATCCTGCAGACAATATTAACACTCTTTGTCCACTCCGTTTAAACATCATCCATACCTATTTGATAACATCTGATGAGGATATTTCAGTGCCCATCAAGAAAATATGATTTATACCGATGGACGATATGAACAAAATTGTGGCTATTCGGAGTTGTCTACCCAAAAAATGAAAATCCATGATCTATTTACCTTCATATCATTCCAAACCCATGTGACTGCCTTTGTTCCATATATTACTTGGTGATAATGACTCCATTTGAGACACAGTTATGTTTTTTTTTATTTTATTAAGAAAACCATGTTAAGTAACATGAAGTAATCTTTCATTCAATGAGTCTGTATGTTTCTCTTCATGTGAAACGTTGCTCAAACTTTATATTATGTGCCTTTAACTTTACGCATCTAAAATGTTTTACAATGTACCTACTATGTAGTTATTATAGTAATTACAATAACTGTGTAATAACTAGGTACTAACCCTGAACCTACCCCTAAACCTAACCTTAACCCATGTAGTTACTTTATATTACCAGTACTTTCTTAGTTAAGTACACTGTAAGTACTGCAAAATAAAGTGCAACCGCAAAACTCTCATGCTGTTATCGAGGTGGATATGGGCTTTATTATAAGGTTTGGTGGTATGGGTGTGTTTAAGGGTCTGTTAATGGGTAAGGGAAGATCAGCAGTGTAATTATAGATGTAATTATATGCAGGTATTGTTAAACATACTATAAGTACAATGTAAAACGTATGTACACAATAAGCGCATTGTATCACATTATTAATATAAATGTTATTACATAGTTAAGGACAGTTTTTTTGCACTTGTGGGTTTGAATAACTGAAATTTCCTTGTTTAGTTTACTTTTCTTAAAACTGTCATTAATATTCACATTTCAGTTCACTGGATGTTACGCATTTGTGTCATGGTTCTAGAGTAATGATGATATAAACAGTGCAGTAGCCTTATTTATGTATTTTTTATTATTATTATTTTATTTATATAATTTTAGGCCTCAAATGGCCTTGTGGGATTTGTATTGTGGTTGAACACTGCCATCTAAAGATAGTCTGCAATCAAGACCAGTGATTCAGGAAGCAGCTTCACATGAGCAAATATACAGATTGATTTGATACAAGTCTACACACAGCCATTACTCATTTCATCAGTATGAGAGTTAATCATATACTGATGAACAAACTAATGACTTTCAGCATGCACTCACATACAAACTGCTATTACACAATGTACAGTTGCAAACTTTTCAAGATGGAAATCCCAAGTAGCTGACCTTAAAGGAATGGTGTTAATGTTTCTAAGAAATCAAAAGGAGAATTTCTCCATGTAGATCATATTCATATAAAGACATTTCATAATGACCATGTCTGTCAAGTTTCAAAAAAAAAAAAAAAAAAAAAAAAAAAAAGGTCCAAATGACTCGTGTTCTAGCCATATGATTAGCATTGTTTGAAGAACAGACTGAAGTTGATATCCAGTCTTTCCCTTTGCCAAAGCTCTCAAATATTTTACTCTGATGCATTGTGTTCAGTTAGAACACGTGAGAACCACTGGTATATGGTCAAATCGGGTGCATTGCATTTGCACGCTATTTTAAAATCTCATGGCAAAAACAATTCAGAGCTATGGTGGGGAATATGATCAGTAAATGACTTTTACACTGAATGAGTTTATTCTGCCACATGAAGCTATATTTCTATCATACCAAACCTTATGGTCCATCATCTTGCTGTCCTGAGGTATTAAGTATTTGGATGGCATAACTGTTAACAGTTAGCAATTACTTTTTAAGTAATGTGTCAGAGTCCATAAAAAACCTCATTGATTCAGCTGAAAAGTTGAAGGTACATGACATGATTAAGTGAATGGGACATTCAAGGTGATGCTAGCAGTTTCTAGGTCTCTTATAGCACCACTTACTGCCTAATCGACATATTCTGATATGTGAACTCAGAGAATCTGTGAAATGAAGACAAATTATTTATGGATTCATCTTTCATGACGATGCTCTACAGCAGGACTGTTTATTTGCAAGCAGCCGAATTCACTGTGAACTGTCTTCATATGGAAAGGAAATCCATGAAGTTTCTTTTTTTTAAGTGTTCCACATAACAGCACACAGGTTTGAAATGAAAAAAAATGAAAAGCCTCCATTGTAGTT
Source organism: Vimba vimba (assembly GCA_022828995.1). NCBI lineage: Eukaryota > Metazoa > Chordata > Actinopteri > Cypriniformes > Leuciscidae > Vimba > Vimba vimba. The sequence goes on from CM040830.1 coordinate 3,297,462, forward strand.
TTTTCCGGGTACAAACACGTCACAATATTCTTTATTTAAATAATTCATATGCAGAATAAAGGGGCGGGGCCTGGTTGAGTTAGTTAGTAGTGTGTTAAACTGGTGGTTATGGTAAGGGGCGGGACATTTCCCAAACACACACTAAGCGCTCAACCAATCACAACACACTGCTCCAGCCGTCCAATCAGAGCACAGTGTGCTTTTCAGAAGGAGGGGCTTCATAGAGACAGGAACTAAACAGAGCGTTACTGACAGACTGGGAAGAGAGGAGCCGCAACAATGGAGAATATGAGGAGAATAATCAACATTCAAGACGGAAAACCTGCTCTAGTAGAGCACAAAAATAAAATCACGACTTTGTTAAAGGGCATAATAGGTCCTCTTTAAGAGAATGCCTGGATGCATGGATATTGTATTTGTGCTATGTGCAGTTTTGTTTTTCTGTCAGATTTAGAGTCATAAAATGACAAATATTCATAAAACAATAATAAATAAATAAAAATCGTATTTATTTTCCTGTGTTCCTTTGATAAAGGTTAAACGTGACAATGACAAAAAAAATAGCATAAAGGGGAATTATACACAAATGAATTTCAATGAACCCCCGCCAGCACTGTTCTGCTGTATCCCTCAGACAAACATGTCTAATTAAGAGAATACCACCTGACCCTAGCCATATTCAAATAATGCAATTTAACAATATTTCAGGAGTTTTCATTTTCATATCATTCTTGGTGAAGGTCAGATATGGCTTGCTGTCCAAGATAAAGAGCTGGAGACTTCACTTGATGATTAACTTTCCCTCTGGATCACTCAATTAGGTTATTAATAAATGGATAAGATTAGTGAAGCCGGTAGTGAGGAATGCCGGAAGAACTGTCAAGCTATTTATATACTCTTGCACAATGATTGACAGCTAGACGAAAGAGCTTCTCCAAAACCTTCCTTTTAGAACTCCATGGCTTTTTATCTGATGGGGAGGGGGGGAGGGGGGATACTTCTAGGTCAATATTGTCAAACTCAAAATCCTTTTTGCTCTAGTGACATGCCAGGTAATCTGCAGGGTTGCTTGAGATGGTGCCAGTCCGTTCAGATGTGCTGAGTGGATCTGGGAGCCAAGGTTTTACCTGGGACGCTTGGCACGATTATACATATACAGTAAAAATATCTTTCCAAGCAGCAATGGCCCAAGATACGCTCTTTGAGTTATTTAAGACTTATTTTAGATGAAAGTCATCCGATGCAACATTTCAGCATTGTTGGTTCCATTAGAACTCTGGTGTTCCACGTAGAAAGTTTCAACATAAAATTTAAATAAAAACAGAAAGATGCCATGCTTTCATAGTAACAGTGTGATATCAGAGTTTGTCTTTCTTACATTGAGCTTTACTTTTGTAGTTCATGATCTCACTAACTTCAAACCAAAGTAATAGGGCCATTGATTAGAGTGAAATATTGAAATCCGGCTGTTGAAGTGATTAATAATCAGCTCACAGTTTGCTGTGCTCTCAGAGCTGAAGCTGACTCAATGAGACAGCTGTTCGTGTCGCAATATGCTGATTAAGTCAAAACTACAAGGAGTGCCACTCCAGCAAGCATAGCAGTGGCGTAATCTACACGGTAAACACTTATCATGCTGCAATTATGACAACCTGCATTGATTAGGTTGTGCCTCTCATCATCATTAAAATTCATTTTAACCTGATAAAAATGGTCCCATCTGTACTCAGTCAGAGATCTGAATTAGTGCACATGGGTGGCAAAAGACTTTTACTCACACAAACTTCCATCAAAAATGTTGCAAGAATTGTCAAAGAAAGCTGTAAAAACTTGCCAAATTTGCCTTGTGTTCCAAATAATCTCTCTACATTATCAGGCTCGTTCTTGAAAATGCTAGTAATTTTGGCTTATCATAAAATACCCATTTTACTGTCTGAGCTGGAGATTAAACCCAAATCTTCCATTGCATTAAGACTAAGAGCACATTATAATGTGAATAGTTTAATGCAGTGCTTCAGAAAGTGTTCACTCTTTCACTGATCTTTCTTGTATTACAGATTCATGGATTGATTCTAAGAGTGATTATTTTCCATTTGATAATAACGGAGACCATTGTTTTTTAAAAATTAGAGACTAGAAGAGACGTCTCATAAAATAGAATTAGCTTTTATCCAGCACACAGGTTTTATTTATTTTTGAGTCACAGATAATCAGAAGTGTGAATCTAAAAACACATTAGACCAAGAATCAACAATATCCACAAGCTGCTGCCTCCCAGACTGTTCACTCTGTAATTAGTCTGACCTATTCAGGCACCAATACATACGGAAAATTCCTTCATATTAACACAGTACATTTTGCCATATTTTTACAGATTTTCTCAGAGTGTAGGTACTTTATTGCATTAATAAGGTAATCTGCCTCCTTTTAGATGAATTCTTGAGACTAATTAATCATTACGTTCATAATCCCATTTCACCCTTTTTATTCATGCAGTTCTAACTACTTATCAACGATTAATAATGCATTTGAAAGTGAGTTGTTAGTAATTAACACCTTTATAAGCCCTTTACAAAGACAACCTTAATATAAAGCGTTACCTTATTTTCTTATTTAAACCTGATTTGATTGTTGCTTGTCAGAGAAAATGTCTCTGTGTGGCAATTTGAAGAATGAACCTTGTCATTTATAAATGCTGTTTGCTTTTAAGTGTTCTTGTTCTTGTTTCATACCAAACCTCATGATCCATCATCTTGCTGTCCTGAGGTATTAAGTATTTGGATGACATACTGTAACTGTTAACGGTTAGCAATTACTTTTTAAGTAATGTGTCAGAGTCCATAAAAAAACCTTATTGATTCAGCTGAAAAGTTGAAGGTACATGACATGATTAAGTGAAAGGGACATTCAAGGTGATGCTAGCAGTTTCTAGGTCTCTTATAGCACCACTTACTGCCTAATCGACAGATTCTGATATGTGAACTCAGAGAATCTGTGAAATCAAGACAAATTATTTATGGATTCATCTTTCATGACAATGGTCTACACTGTAAAAAAAAAAAACGTAAAAAAACGGAAATTTTCTGGCAGCAGGGGCGCCAGAAAATGTCTGTTAAAAAAGGAAAAATACTGTAAAAAAAATGGTAATTTCTTCCCGTTGCTTTTTCATTGGATTTCAGTAATATGATATAATGTTAATTTACCGTCCTATTGAAGTATTAATATCTGTTTTGTACACTGATAACCACCAATCACAGCAGTGATGAGAGTCACATGATCAATCAAAGCTCAACACAAGCAGTTCTTCCACAAGAAAGTTAATACAAATATATAAAGAAGCTGCACAGTGTCATTCACACAAACATTAAACACCATCATGGTAACACATGAAATTTTAAAAATGCAATAAACATTAATTTAACAACATTAAATGTAACATAAACCCCTAATGTACAGAACTGATTAGAAAAAACGAAGAAAACTATGAAGAAACAAACATAGTTATTTCAACAAAAATACATCAAATGTGAAGTGTCACAGGGAATTGTGGGAATGTCAGTTTACGTTTTTTTCACTGTAAATTATACAATGAGTTGTTTTTTCAAAAACTGTAAATTTAACGGTATGTTCCAGTAAAATTACATTAAATGTACCGTTAGATCTATCACAGTTATTTACCGTATATAGTACGGAAACTTTCTGTTAACCAATTAACAGTTTTTCACTGTAGCATTTTTACACTCTTTTACCGTTAAAATTACGATCATTTTTTACAGTGTACAGCAGGACTGTTTATTTGCAAGCAAGACGTATACACACTCTCTGCTAAAGCTAACATTCATTTTTACTGACCCTAGTTAATGTCGCATAGGTGCAGTGGTTTGGAAAAAGAGGCATAGCTGTGTTAGATTGCTCCATAATCACTGATAAGGCAATTATTCACTGTGATGTGCTCTATACATGCTCACACATTTACAGCAGGAAGCAGATGTGTAATATGTCGCAGGTGTCACTAATTGGCTTAAATACTGATTGCGTGATGGTGCATAATGATTAAAAATTGCAGATGGATCCCAATTGGCTGGTTAAGTCAGTTTAAAACAATACTTGTACGTGCCGAAAGAGAGAATGAAGTGAGAAAGAGAGCAAAAGCCTTAGGGTTGTTTGTACTCTAAAACGTTTACAAGTATGGATGTCAATTTGCATATTATCCATCCTGAATACCATATGAAATTACGATTAATGCTTCACACTAATTGTGCACTGATGAAATTTGCAGAGAAAATCACATCCCGTATTGATTCAATCAGGGATGTATCATTTCCTCTTTCAATACGGGATGATCCTGTATTATGCATATGCAAACAAATCACCAATCAGGACAAGATAAATAAGATAAAATTGTTGTAAAACAAATATGAGTCTAAGCTGCAGGTCCGCCTCTAAAATTAACCCTATAGTTTTCTCAGCTCTCAAAGACTTGAACTGTAACGAAGCACCAGACTCAGTAGGATCCATTTGCAGCTTTATTAAGTATAGTCGTACAGGCAGGGTCAACAACAGCAGACAGAGCAATGGAGGAAACACAGAGAACATCCGAGTAACAGGCAGAGGTCAGGGCAGGCAGCAATAATCAGAGTCCAATAAACAATCCAAGTCAGGCCAGGCAGAGAAACAATCAGGAAACAGTCCAAGGTCAGAAATACAAGAAGCAAACACGGGTAATAACGCTCAGTAGTGACAGCCAGGGCAAATCAAGACTTTGCAGAGATGAGGTGTGTGGAAGTGGCTAATATGTGTGTATGTAAATGAGGTGCAGGTGTGTTGCGCAATCAGTCCCAGGTGAGAGGTATTATGGGAATTTGAGTTCAATACGAAATGGTTAATATTCCGGTGGTGCGGAGGAGGCGGTACGGGAGCCTCCTCTGTAACATGAACAATCTGAACTCTGGTTAGATCATCTGTACAAAACACAGTTCAACTACTAGATCCAGTAGAAGTGGACAGGTTTCTAGCTTACATGCTCCGTGGGGCTAGTTACGCTCTAAGTGTTTTTTTTTTTGTGTGTGTGTGTGTGTGTGTGTGTGTGTGTGTGTGTGTGTGTGTGTGTGTGTGTGTGTGTGTGTGTGTGTGTGTTTTTGTTTATATTACATTGTGGGAACCAAATGGCCCCACAAGGATAGTAAAACCTGAGATCACCTCCATTGTGGGGACCAGCCAGCGGTCCCCATGAGGGAAATGGGTTAATAAACATACTAAATGATATTTTTTTGAAAATGTAAAAATGCAGAAAGTTTTCTGTGATGGGTAGGTTTAGGGGTAGGGTTAGTGTAAGGGGACAGAATATACAGTTTGTACTGTATAAAAACCATTACGTCTATGGAGAGTCCCCATAAAGATATGTGCGCCTGTTTGTGTGTGTGTGTGTGTGTGTGTGTGTGTTTTCATCATTGAGTTGAATAAGCATTTCCCAAAAGCAATTTTAGCAACTATGGTTACAAGTTCTGTCATTACTAACATTAGTTCAATGACTTGTTGTTTCCCATAATAATAGTTCCAGCAAACAGCATCACTAACTTGTGTTGTTGGAACTACAACTCTCAACCTGTGGTTAGAAGCATACAGTCTTGTTTACTCTTTCCACGACATTTACAAAAATTTCCATAATTTTTGAGACAATAGCCGCGTTTCCATTACCTCAAATTGTGCAAATTGAAATTGCGAATTGAAAATGCGCCCAATGGAAACACGCCAATTTCGCAAAAACTCCCATTTATCGCAAAAACGTTTTTACACTCGCATGAGGAGATTTTTCAGGCAATTCGAAAAAGGAATATTTCACAAAACTGCAATGGATACGAGACAGAGTTCTTTATTAAATTCATACATTAAACTCTATTTGTCTGAGAAAGACTTTCATAAGCCATCATAATTGAGGTGCCACATGCAATTAGGTTTCGACACCCCAAAAAAGCAGCAGTAGTTCCAGTACCTTACTAGACATCTCATGTCTCTGCCAATCCATCAGCACGCAGGTTACAATGTGGCATTGGACTTTGGGATTGGAGGCCTCTGCCAGTGGGCCTTTAAGCAGATTTGAGGGTTTGGGTCCTTGGACGAGAAAATCCTTCCCATCCAAAAAGTCGATTAAAGCCGGCAGCTGTGTTTCAGGCTGTGCCAGGCGTATGTCTCAGTCCCCCCCCCCCCACACCACTCCATCCTCCATCTTCCATCCGTTCTTCTCCTTTTTGACATCAAGAAGCTGGGGCAATTGTCCAGAGAGTCAAAGAGAGCCAAAGCGAGCAGTGCCTTCACACTGAGGCAACTTCCCTTAATCACCTCTCAGAAATGAGCGCTGCTATGCTCTCATGGCCTGTCCCATCAATTACAGACAACTTCTCAGAGGTTTCCTGGCACTGAATGCATTTGTGAACTTAATGGCTCATTAAAGAGCACACCTGGTTTGCCTGAGAAAATTACCGTCAAGGAGATCAAAGTGAAGTACAGACAAAGACGAAGCATGTCTGAGCATGCAAGAATTGGAATTAATTTACGCTTAATTGGATGTGGCTTGCAGTTTCAAGACTTCTTTCTATACGCCGATTCACTTCAGATCATTAATGTTGCACATGAACCAAAGCAGTTTCTGTGAACTCTTTTTATCTCTTTTTATTGCTCTTTCTTTGTTACAGTCACTATACGTTTTGTCTATTTCAACATAACTTGCTATGTTCTGCTTCTGTCTTCCTGCTCTGAGAGTCTCTGACTGCGTTTGTGTGAAAAAGCTCTCATTCCTCTGTAGCCACCAAATAAATTTCCATCAGGAATGTGAAATCAATACTTGCATCTGTCTAGCCTCTTTCGGTCTCCTAGTGGGATCTCCTCTCTGACTTTTAAAGTATGTTAATGCAATTTATCGAACCTCTTTCCTTAATCACACACATTGCCTATAATTACATACCTTGCCGGCCTCCAGAGTTCTAATTGCTAATGCCTTTCCTGGAACTTGTCCTCTAATCCTCATGTGTAATTACACTGAAAATGAAAGAAAAAACACATTGTGGTAGCAGGGGAAGTCAAACTTTAACAGCTCTCCTTCATGTTTTCACCATTTTTTTGTTGTTTTTTTGCCTTAGTCGGTTTTAAATGATGTCATGCTGTAGGTAAATGTTTTAAAACACATTCACTTACAAACATGGAATAAAGATAATGATTTTAAACCATTGACTCTCAACCCACCTATAATTAATTTTCTCATCAACAGTAATTAGTACAGTTAATTTCTGGGTGCAAGAACTTTTAATTACACTGCAATATACCAGTGATATTTTCAGACTTTTACTTAACCACAGTACTTGCTGAAACATGCTATATATATATATATATGACATGCTAATAATCCTTTAGGTGAGTGTATATATATATATATATATATATATATATATATATATATATATATATATATATATATATATATAAAAGTGTAAGTGCAGATTGTGAAATACTCAGACCGGCCCGTCTGGCACCAACAACCATGCCACGCTCAAAATTGCTTAAAGCAGGCATAGACAGTATATAAACTGGACACAGCGACCCCATTGGATTCAACGGAGACAAGTGAAGTCAATTAGAAGCACTAACTTCCTGATGGTCGAGCGTACTGCGCAGACTCAAACTGAGCTTGACGACGTAGATGTGACGTGAGCAACCCGTCTGTCTTCTAGTAGCTGTGCCAAGAGAAATCTGAATCATTCTCTTCCAAAACTTGCAGAGACGGAGAGTGTGAGTAGGAGCTGTCCATGAGCTAGGATCAGGAGAAACTTTTGCTAAGTATTCTGATTAATTACTTTGCCATTTTGCCTCCACGTCCCCCCGATTGCGCGCGAGCTTCTCCTCCTGTCCATACGGTAATCTCTCTACTGCGCGACAGAGAGTCGCGTGGGTATGACGCAATCGTTAGCCTATTTTTACAAAAACTGCTTCTACTGGGTCATAACGTAAGATACAAGGTAATGGAGCCTTTTATACATTTTCGTGTTTCTTTAGAAATAAATAATGGACAAATGGAGTCTTTAAACGCCTCAGATGTAAAGTTATTCGCTGTCAAAGTGACGCCAAAATGAATGGGAGTCAATGGGATGCTAACAGCAGGTGATGGTCTGCTAGCCAATGGCGGCGCCCGGGGAAGCTTCAACATAATATGAAACGCTGCCCCCCTGAAAGCAGGGCTCAGTAGTTTCGGGATTTCTTCGCTGTATTCTCGCTTTTTGCTCGCAGGTTTCTCTCTAGAGCTCCCCCCACAGCTTCGGAATAGATATTTGACAACACTGTTGTAAAAACTCTTTGGCGATTCTCAGACACCAGAGGCTAGTAGATCAACGACATCAAAGCAGATGGGACATTCTTTAAAACGTCTTCTTCATTCGGGTTCGAACAGCGTGAGGGAGCGCAATAATGACAGCATTTTAGCAGATTTCTTTTGGCCGTAAAGCAATTGTTTACATCGCGAGACCTGATATTACGCGATACTTCCTGACGCGGCGGCCGGCGGCCTGCAGGCTCAAAGTTGCAAGTGCGTATTTTCCGCTCACGGGCACCAGGGGGGTGCGAAACGACCACCATTCAACCTGACATAAGTAATATAAACATTCCAATGACTCCGAAGCTGTTCAGTTAAGGTAAAAAAGTTACTTAATTCACCTTTAAATCACCTTTCTTTCCCATTCTGACATTCAGTTTGGAGTTCAGGAGATTGTCTTGACCAGGACCACACCCCTAAATGCATTGAAGCAACTGCCATGTGATTGGTTGATTAGATAATTGCATTAATGAGAAATTGAACAGGTGTTCCTAATAATCCTTTAGGTGAGTGTATATATATATATATATATATATATATATATATATATATATATATATATATATATATAACATGCTTGTTATTTCAATAAGCTGATATTTGTGAGTTATCAGCTTACTGGTGTGCATGTAATCGGCTCAATGATAACTGCAAATCCACCTTTCGCTGCCTGGAGTTCAGTTGTTTCTATGTTGCAACGATCGATTTGCTTCTCTTTTCTGTAGCTTTCAGCAGTCTGTAAAAATATACCTCAGATTTCTTCTGAAATCTAGTTGTACAGTCAATCACAAAGCTCTTTCCAGTTTTAGATGTGTTTTGTGTGTTTTTCGCAGCGTTCACGCTGAAAACCAATGCTGCCGCGCAGTCTTTTTGCCACTCAGTGTATGTAACCGCAATCACTCCAGCTGACGGTGACGCCACACACATAACCTCTTTACTTTTGAGATTCTGAAGAAGCCACGCAGGCATGCCTGAAGTAAGGCAATGTAGGACAAAGGGAACCTGGTTATATGCATGTAAGGCTCCAGCTTGTAATAACTCTCCCAGACTCTAGTTGGTACTGACTTGTATTGAGCCGCACTATCCCAGTTTTGTCCGCCAGAACAACATGTAGACTTGTGACTGCAGCACCGGGGTCTTCCACAGAGAAAGGGTATGAATGCATCTTCACATAACCCTTGTGACTCGTAGAGAGTTGCTCAAGAGGAAGCCTCTGCTCTTGAGTCACTAAAGAATGGCTGCATGTATCCTGGCCTAACCTGGTGCTACCATAAAGGCAAGGATTGATTGATTCATGCAGAAAGCAGCACGACTGCATCTTGATGAAATCCCCATTATACCCCCAGAAATGTTGTTCTCTTAACTGGAGAAAGCATACCTTTCTGAAAGTTCAATGTCAAACCTAAACACCTTGAATGAGTGAGTGAGTAAATGATCTCGATAAGTATCTAAACAAAATCAGTCAAACAGGACGTACAATTTTGACAAATAATAACACTAAAACAGACATGTGGCTTCTGAAGACAAAGAGGCAAGGGATTCCGTGACGTAGGTGCCCTTTTATGGTCTTGATGATGCGCTACGCTTCATCACCTGACCTCAGTCGGCCAATAGAATTGCCGTGATTTCACACGTGCTTAAGACACTTGTGCACAATGAAGGCATTCCCATAGCGTCAATCCCATTTATTTGGATTTCTTTGAATGTCATTACATTTTCCTTATCTTTTCTTTCCTTCACTTCCTAAAATTTTAATTCGGATTACAATACCAGAATGATACACAAGCCTGACATGCATAAAGATACAAACGCATTTGTGTCTATGCAGTATTTAGGCCAGGGGTTTTCTATAACTATTCTGCAGGCAAAAGCACATGCTCCTGCCGAGCAACAGCCATTGAGATGACTGGAAGTACTAATGAGAGACTCTCTCAAGGTATTATAAAGTACACCACTTTAATATGCTGTTTTATCCGCTGTTTTTGATAGTCATGTTTCTTTCACATCAGCTTTACACCATTCAGCAGCAATCTTTCAACTGTAACTGAGATTAGCATTTGTTTTTGTTTTTTGTGAATGTGACATTGAAACCTTGATATTGCATGGCATGTTTGAAAAGGCTAATTTTAAACTCGAATTTGAATGCAAGAGTTTCCAGTTCCTTCTACTGCTTTGATCTGGGCATTTAAAGGTTTTTTTTTTTTTTTTTTTTTTTAAATGTCATAGTTGCTTAGATAGATAGTTAGGAAAATAAACAGAATAATGATGGTGATAACAATAAAAGTGAAACATCTGCACCATTTGCCAAATTGGTACTTTATAAAAGCGGTGGGAAGCAGGAACATTATGAGGGCTTTGCTGCTGCCAACTGCGAGGGTAACTGTCTGTTTCTGATACCAAATGAAGCTCCCCAGAATGTTTTGAGCGCTCTGTGTGATTCTCACAGGAAATAATCTCCCATGTTATTTATTATAATGCTCCCTGTGTCATTTATCCACAATATTCATTTGAGAAGCCACAGCAAGCCAGGCTTTTACTCTGAACCCTCATCAACAGTGTTATATGTCTGCATTCAGACACCTTTAATAAAAATACACTACTTTTGTACAGTTTGTGTAATAGCTATACAGATGTTATAATAGAAAGCATATCTTGTGCAATCTATATCTGACAGGTAGATAGATACTGTATAGATTGGGCTAGTTGTCACAGGGGCTGTATCCCATGTAACTATAATGTTTTGAGTCAGTAAACATAGTCGATTCGTATGGAAATATTCAAGGAAACCTCTCACCAGGAATAACAGCTCTCTGATGTTTACATTGACCATGGGAAGATAAATTGGAATTTTAAATGACAGGAGAAATTCAAAGAATTACAATTCAAAAGAATTCAACACATTTACTGTATTTTGGGAAATCAATAGCAGCATTCAAAGTCTGTCTTGGCAAACTTTACTTTTCTAGATATATGCTTTTTTTAAATGAAATTTCGGAATTTAATCAGAATTGAAATGTAATTCTCTATCCAATTCTGAATGGGAAACAACTTTTCTTCTACTGCATGTTCTCAAGTAGATTTTAATTGGATTTAAAAACAAAATCTGCTTCTTGTAATATGTAATGGTGGCAAAGCTCAAGGAAAGACCTCAAGTCAGAGGATCAATATATATCTTAGAGTAAAGATCTTTAAGATTGATGTATTTATTGTAATTAAGTAGCTCCCTTAAACTGCTGCACAGTGTGCAGATCATGTTTGATTAAAGCCAGCATTTTGAGAACGAAAAAAACAACTCACTGAAGGCAAAGTTGACTGAAGACTGGAGTGTAACACTACAAGACATTATCAGACTGTCAACAAGCGGACCACCTCCCAGCTCGAAAGGTCCAGGTCCACAGACAGAACATAGATCAGTCGAGGGTCCCTGTCAGTATCTCCAGAAGCCAGATGGCCCACGCACATCTATCAGTGTCTCTTGGTGAACTGCAGACACCCAATATGACTGTCATTTCAGCAATCTCCTAAATCACTCTAATCCTAAAATCATATGACTGATGACCTGCAAATCCACATAATGTTAGTCAAGGTTTCTTTCACACAAAAAATTATAAAATATGTATATATATACAGTATATAGTCACACTTTAGGGTCCAATTCTCAATATTATCTTACTATTATCTCTGACTTTTGCCTCAATAAACCCCTAATTACTGTGTATTAATAGTCAGTAAGGTAGTTGTTAAGTTTATGATTAAGGGATGTAGAATATGTTCATGCTGAATAAGGCATTAATATGTGCTTTACAAGAACTAATAAACAGTCAATATACTAGTAATATGCATGCCAATAAGCAACAAGTTAATAATGAGAATTGGACCCTAAACTAAAGTGTTATATGTAACAGGTTGATTTCTCTACTGTACCTTTAAATGTGTATATTACCTCTGTTATGATACAAGCATTCTTCAGTGTGGGGCCTAGGGGTCAAGGTTTGGCTGGTCAACATGGGAGATGCTCTAACTATACCAACCAGTTAAAGAAAATGTATATCATTCTTCACTCGCAAGTAGCCATAAATTCAGACAACATATACAATTTTTGCATGTAACATCTAAATCCAAAATGTATGTTATATTATAGTTGATATTTGGCCAGGACAAATTTGTACGATGCACAAACATCCTACACTTTCATAGGATAATTTGCAATTATTTTACATTTTGTCCAAAATTCTTATAATTTCATCTAAGTTTGCGCCCCACTGAGGATTAGGTTAGAGGTTAAACCTTCATGCTTAGTTTTGTTTTCTAACTATTGTCTTTTTGCACAAATCAAATTGTACAAATTCATGCAAAACAGTTACGTTTTCTCATGAGATCGGGTCTCCAATGATCCACATTATCAGTACCCACGCAGAGTGACATGGGCAGTTACACTGGGTTGAACATGTGGCAATATTTAATGGACACTTCAAAATATTGTGATTAGTTCTAGATACCTTTTTTTCCCCCATCAACAGATTCAAATGTATTTTTTGCAATAGTCTGCACAAAAAACGGCAGACAGGCTGAATGAAAATACAAATTAGCCCTCTGACACGCAGAAATGCAGTGGTTACCCCTGTATACAAAGCACATTATTACACCCGCTTGTCATGGAGGAGAAAGGAAGTCAAGCAGTATTCACATATTTTCAGACAGTCAGTCAGATTTGTGTATGGTGTTTATCAAACAACACCAAATACTCAAACATTTGTTTATACATATACATTTTTACATTTTAATCTGGACTTAAACATGCCAGCCTACAAAAGATATCTAGATAACCTATTGGTTGAATGTGTCCTGATTCTTTATTATTGTTCTTTATAGTTATTTAATCTGTTGGAAATATGTCCCATTTCTGTCACATGCCTAGTTTAAAATTGTGTTTGTTTTTTTATGATCTAGAGTCCTGAGGGTTTCAATGAACTGCAAAATCCAACTACTTCCAAATGGAGGTTAAAAGAAAAAGCATGGCTGTGTGATTTTATCAATTTAAATCAAAGTACTGTAAACAAGTGTTCACTCCATTTACCCTCCAAAGTGCAAAGAATAAAAATTAAAAGGAAGGATAATACAGCTCAGTTCAACCTGGATTTCTCTCTGTCCCGCCGAGAGCGCTAAGTGCAAGAGCACATGGTATCGTGTCCCTGAGCAGAGAGTAATTCGCAACATTGCCTGTAAGGATGTGGAGGTGCTCCGACACCAAGAGGAGAGAGTGAGTGTTTCTAATGGTCCCCACATCTCTCTGGATGTCTGCAACAAGCCCCCTGGCTCTGCCAAATACACTCTGAACTCCCAGAGAAGAAAATAAATGTCACAAAAATGTTTCTTAGTTGTTCATGTTGAGGGCTCTCCAGGTGACTGTTTTCTTCCAGTGTTGTTCAAAAACACTCAGCTCTGAATTGCCCTTTTATGATTCTTTTACTATACAGTCGTTTTATCTGAATGACCTCTCTGTCTGTAATGTACATTCAATTATAGCTGGGTGTAACAGAAGGTGTGTAGATTGTTCTTATATATTTTTAATTGTGACAATGTAACATGTTCGTATGGGTTGTTTTATTATTATTTTGAATACTGTAGAGGAAAACATTGTAACATTAATTTCCATAGTCCATTTTAGACATTCTACTAACTAGGGCTGCACGATTATGACAAAAATCATAATTGTCGATTATTCCCTTGAAATTGTAATCAATTACGATTATCACGATTTACAATGAATGATGTTTTGAATAGTTTGGCCATGGGACCCGCATTTCCTCATGGTCATCAAGCAGCGACCCACGTTTTTAGGGATTATATAGGCCTTTTATAATGCATTTGTTTACACAAAAATTGTTGACGCACACAAGTAGGCTACTGTCCCCCTTTACTTAATTTACAAATAAATTGTAAGAATATGACTAATAGGCTACTGATAAATAAACAGTAGGCCTACGAGGTTAAGCTATTAAATAGCAGTCCCAAACTATTTTTTGTAATACAATCTTGGTATGAGCCACCACACTCATTTAAAAATATACAAAATAACCAGTTAGTGGCATTATGGGGTTATGGAAACAACAGTTACCATGGTGATACACAATACTTACAAGAACTGTTAAAGTGAGTGCAGGCTACGAGCGCAGTAAAACAACCCTCAGGACATTAAATTCCATTTTTTTCTGAGGTGAGAGACTTTTTATTTCGTATCAAGTTATGAAAATAAAGATAGAATAATGACACTGACATATAGCCTGACAACATCTCATCTGACTGAATCTGAATACTGAATCTGGACAATGCGGGGTTTTTTTTCTAATTTAAAACGTAACGATGTTGCATGCTTGTAGTTTATTTTGCGCTGTATATAATGAAGCGATATACAGCGCGCTCCGCCGCATTTGCATGTGCAATTGAAGAGTGTATAACGGCTGACAGGACAGGAAAATCCGTTTTTCTGAGTTAAGAGACTTTTTATTTCAGCATACACTTAGGTCTACGTCTCTGGTAGCTCCTATTGTGCTGGGTTCTCTGAAGTAGTCGTGGTTCGCCTCTCACAACGTAAAATGCTCTAAACACACCCACGCAGAATGATGTAAGTGGCTTTTTTTGTAATCGCGGCTTTGAACGATTACGTAATCGTGGCATCCGTAATAGTAATTGCAATTAGAAATTTGATTAATTGTGCAACCCTACTACTAACTATAAGTAAATCTGCAACTCCATGTTAACTATCTACACAATTCTGGGGCAAAAAGCATCCTTTTTCACCAATGACCATTTAGAATTTTTGGTTTTATTTTTTGGAAGTAACATAAATCTAAAGGATGGTTGCTACTATATGACTCGTGCACATTCTTGTGAAGCCAGTTAGTGCTGTTTGTAATATGTGTAAAATGTAATTTGTAAATTGAAGTCATTAGTCACATGGCAAGTATTCCTTAGGTGCTTGACTCAAATGACCATGAGCAAAGATGACAGCAAATATCCAGAGGAGTAATGCATAAGCTAAGCAACTGCCAGTGAGGTGAATGGAAATGTTAATGAAGGTTTTATACACCTGCTTGGTCTTCACAACTCACACATGTACAGTGGCATGTTTTCTACCCTGATAATGCAGCTCCCCACTAATCTGCAGTTATCAACGAGTAAGCTTCTTTGGGCTTCTGTCGGAGCAAAAATAATTGTTTCTACTTGAACATCAAACAAAGAGCGGGAGGTTGCAAGAAAAATATATAAATGCGTTTTTTTTTTGTGTGTGTGCAAATTGATTTAATTTTCCATATGAATATTAAGCTTGTGCTTGTCTTTTATCTACCCCCTATGCATCTGGTTTGCTGTCCCGGCCTGATTCGCTGTTAACAAGCCAACATTTTTCTCATTCTCTTTCTCTCTCCCTCATTTTCTCAAACATCTGATATCCTTTATTATGTTACTGTTCCTGGTGTGCTACACAGACTGAAAAGGCTGAGTAATAGTTTTCACATCATCTGCCGCAGCACAGGCTCTAATCTCGTGGGACGGGCTCCATGTCAGAGGCCTGCAGAGCACAGGGACGCTCAGGGTAGCAATAGTGACCTCTTGCTGTGGCTAGCCAAGCGGAAATGTACTGTCCTCTATGTCCACTACAATCATAGGGAAAAAAACAACCTTAGCTGACAGCAGGCAATGACTGTGATTTACCTACAATGTGTGCGCTGCTAGATTGTGTGTTATGCATATGTGTTTTTCTTCATCTTTCAAGGGCGCAGCTTTTTTTGACAGCCTTTTAGTTTCCTGTGCGAGCCGGCTACTCATATTACAGGCGAGGACATCTACATTATAAGAGAACATTTGTATGGCACTTCTTTGACTAAACTAATGCATTTAATTCACAGAGTCAGTCACATGACCACTCCTACTGAAAAGACAGACCTATTTGCCCTTCAAGTGGAGTCAGAGATAGTGTAATTGCAAACTGACTGAAGTGAAGTCTCATTTACAAGTGAGAAACTCAAAATTCTAGATGATACACGAGTTGGAAGGCGCACATTGATTTGAAACATGGAGGAAATACTGTCTATAATAATGCAAGCAGGGCGGGGGCGAATCTCAAAGAGGAGCTCTGGAAGGATAAAAGGAGGAGTGACGACAGTGAAGGACGAGAGAGGACCAGGCCAGGTGTTTTATTATGTTTATATACGGCAGTCGTCTGTGAGGGTCATTTTATTGTTTGTTTATTTTTGTCATTAAAGTTTACATTGAACATTTGCCGTTCCCTGCCTCCTTCTTCCCTGAACTTTAAACATTGTTACATTGGTGCCAAAACCAGGGAGGAAGGAGGGACACGCTGTCAAAGTCGAGGTGCCATTGAGATGGATTGAGCAGAATCTGCCACTAAGGACGCTCGAGGTGGTGAAGATGGAGGGCTCAAAGGGGACGGATATACTTGCCTCTATCCACCAAAGCATGGAGGGGCGACTATCGTCGAGTTGGAGGAGGTGTCGCTGTTTGCCGATGTCCAGGTCTGCATCCATCCGCCAGCATGTGTTCTGCCAGACACCGACGAGGAGGAGCCGTTGCCGGCCATCAGGGGATGGGGGGAGAATAATGCCGCCCACCAGGGCCATCCAGTGCCACCACCAGGCATTGTGAAGATGTTCTCTCGGCTGATTGAGTATCGAGCAAAAGTGCGTTTTTGGAAGGGGGGCAGTTTTGAGGGTACCCCCAGCCTGTGAGGGGCAATGGGGGTATTTGACAAGCTATGGGAATGGCCCGAGAGCTGTGGGAATGGACCGAGGCTAGTGACGCGAGTACTAATGAGCATCACCTGCATGCCATACTGGTCTCGAGTCTCACAGAGTAGCTCCAGAAGGATAAAAAGAGGAGTGACGACAGTGAAGGACAAAAGAGGACCAGGCCTGGACCATTTATGTTGTGTTCTATTATGTTTATTTGCGGCAGTCGTCCTTGAGGGACAGCCACTTTACTTTCATTTTATTGTTTATTTTATTATTAAACTTTACATTGATCATTCACCAGGTCCCGCTTCCTTGTTCCCTTGGCCTTTAATATTGTTACAAATATAATATACTGTATTTATAAGTTATCCAGAAATTACAAATCCTTTAAATAAGTTGACAAACACCCTACAATTGAAATATTTGTAATTTATTGAACAATCCTCAGGCATCGTAGCAGCCAGCATGACTACATGACTTACATCAGTAAGGTGATCAAGAACCCGACCCATTATAAACCTAAAGAGACTCTAATGAATTGAAAAGTGAGTAACACTTTAGTTTAGGATCCAATTCTCACTATTAACTAGTTGTTTATTAGCATGTACTGTATATTACTAGGATATAGGCTGTTTATTAGTTCTTATAAAGCAAAATGTAAAAAAAAAAAAAAAATCTTAAAAATGTCTTATTTTGCATGACTGTATTCTACATTCCTTATTCATACCAATACCTACACTTAACAACTAACTTACTAACTGTTAATAAGCAGTAATTAGGAGTTTACTGAGGGAAAAGTTGTAGTTAATAGTTAGTTAATAGTGAGAAATGGACCCTTAAACTAAAGTTTGACCGATACTATAAAAGTAGATGATTGTTGTTGTAATGACGACATAGTGCACACAATAAGGGTTGCACGACTACTGATTTCTCCTTGTCGGTTACTTGTCAAAACAATACCTGAGTTACTCCTTGTGGTTTATGTTACATTTTTTAAAAAGACATACTGTATAATAGTTTGTTAATGAGTGTTGATTGATTGACAGTCTCTTACATGTATTGTAAAAACATTCAAATAACTGGTTTCATTTTGTATTTAACATATAGGCAAAATAACAAATTGTAAATCGACACGCAACATTTAAACAGTTAGCCTAGGGGTATTATACAACATTAGCCTCCTCATATAAGGTTGTACAGGTCTTCAACAGTAAAAACACTAACGGATCTGTGCTCAGTCACTCAACCGGTTCAAAATAATCTATAATAGAATAAGATAATATTCATGTAGTCTATTCACTATTATCGTCCTTCTGCCACATACTTTCTTGGTCACTGTCATTGGCTGACCAGTTTGCGTTTCAACCATTGTATCCAGATATTTACCTGGTATTTTAATGTTTTTACAGAAGTAAATAGCATAATAGATTCCTCTTTCTCTCAAAGCCACAGCGGTTGGCAGTCACTGTGGTCATGAGTCTCAAAAAAAGTCAGAATTTAAAGACTTAATATACAGAATTATGCTTGAATTAATTCCATGTATGTATTGCAAGCAAAAGAGCACCATTTGAAATCTCCATAATAAGGGAAAAACAAGCCTGTCGACGTGAAGTTATGGTTATTCCGCGCTCAAGTGCTGGATGGCTTCCGACAACACCTACTAGTGGTTGAAGTAGTCGACTACCTGACTAGTCTATACAAGCCCTAGCACACACAAGTAGCTGTTCTGTACACAATAGCCCAGGGGTGTGTTTCTCAAAAGCATCATTAGCCAACTATAGCCGCAAGTTCCGTCGTTATCAGCATTAGTTCAACGAGTCAGGGTTTGCCGAAAACATAGTTTGAACGAACATTTGCAAACAGCATTGCAAAGTTGTGTTTGGAACGACAGCTCTCGACCTGTGGATAGATTCTAGTTTGCATGACATGTGGACTCAGTAAATCCTTATCTTGAGCAAAATAAGCAAGCTGACATTCAGTACAATCTATCTCTTTTATTTAGAATAATACAAATGTAATTTACGTCTTTTAATTTGTCAAGATATTTAAAGAGTCATTTTTGAAGAGTGCACATGTGCGAATGTGCTTTACTACGTAAGAATGAGCCTATGATTGAATATGGAAATAAAGCAAAATAACTGATAAAAATGAGAAATAGTCCTCAGATGTCATGTCTGTTTGTTATTGCAAAACATCTAGCATTAATTCGATCTCAAACAGATTCATTAAAAGAAGTTATTACTCCACACGTGTGTGACATCATTAACCAACGTGGTTGAACGACCAATTTCCGACAATGTGGTTTCCGGAAGCAGTCGTGACTAGCTAGTTGATTTCTTCAAGGATACATCGTATTGTGGTAGTTAAGCAGCGAGTTACGTCGTTGTACGGGAAACACACCCAGGGATAGTAGTGACAACCTCTGCACCAGTTCAATCTGAGGATCCTCCATAGTAGCCGGAGGAGTTCTGGGCAGCTCTTGTAAACAATGTAGGGTTGGACTCTAGGCTGTAGGACAGACACTGATCTCACTCCTTTGACTATCTCCTGAATCTCCTTCCAGCTGCTTTCTCAGGTCAAACTCTACTGCCGGCAGTTCTGTTGATGAAAGCCTTCTGGTGCTCCAGCTCTTGGTCTCTTGCTGAGTCATTAAGGGTGTTATAGAGGTAGCAATTAATTTTGAATCACATAAGGTGACCACTGTGCTTGTCCTCTAGCAGTTGTTTGGTGAAAGAGGAAGGGTTGCTGATAAGCTTGTTCGCTCTCTGCTCGGCCTCCTGTGCTACTGTCATGAGCTTTGTCCTCAGGATGTTGTGTAGCGCTAGAGGTTGTTTTTCTCTTCACTTGCATTTCAAGGTCCGGAGCACTTGCTGCATTTGTTCTCTACATGACCAAAACCTCTTTAAAGCTGCAGTGAGTGCTGTCATCGTCTGAAGACGGCCATCTACATCGCCTTTAGTAGAGACATTTATAATTTAGCTTACTTTAAACTATAGTATATGGTAACACTTTATTTTGATAGTCCACTTTAGACATTCTGTTAACTATAAGTAATTTTGCAACTACATGTCAACTAGCAGTCATTAGAGCATTAGTAGACTGCCTGCTTAATATCTGCTAACTCTTTATTGTTATGCTCCACAAAAGACATTATACTGACTATAAGTAACTTTGCAACTACAGTATGTCAACTTATTCCCCCTAACCCACCAGTCTATTAATACTCTACTAATACTCTAATGAGAGTTAGTAGACATTTAGGTACAACGTTACTTATAGTCAACAGAACGTCAAAAGGGGACCATCAAAATAAACTTTAATCCTAAAGTGGACTGTCGAAATAAAGTGTAATAAATGTAACTTTTTTTAAATCAAATATGTTTTGGCCACGCTTCATGTCATGCCTAAGAACACCCCTAATGTGTGGTAAAGTCAAAGAAGCGCACAGCCTCCCAATCCGATTGCTTTAATAAATCATTAAACTGTCTCTTTGGCATCTAATTATCTCTGAGCTGCAGCCTGATTTCAGTTCCACGTCGCATGACGGAAAAACATCTGGTGCTCTCAGAAATGTAAGGACAATAAACAAACTTTTCCATATAGCTAATATTGATGACTCCATTTTAACTCTTTCCCCACCATTGATCATCATTTTCGTAATTTATGAGACAACGCTTCCACGCCATTGACGGAATTTTCCAGCTTTCCACGTTTTTGCTGTTGTACTGTAGGGGAAGCTATTACACATCTTCTGAAAGAATCTCCTGATCAAAACACGTGTGAAGAAGAAGCAGAAACAAGCAATATCATATGTAATCATATGCACATGTAAAATCACGTGATCATCAACATTAAACAGCATAAACATCAAAACTGCCTGATGTTACTGAATGAAATGTCGACCCAGGACGAGCTTTAGGACTGTGAAGCTTTGGGTGGTGATGAACTCGATCTACTCCATCTGTGTTTTGATCATCGTTCTGAGTCTGATCTGGATGAAGTCTTTAACAAATGACACTTGATTTTCTCAGCTTTTTGCCCAAAATGTTGCATTTTTTTTTTTTAGGAAACTTCATTCAACCCACATTCAAGTGTTGATAAATAAAATAATGCATGAAGCTAGAATTTTTCTGTGCAAAGGCAGAGGCTCTGTTTTTCCTTTTGATATATTGCATGTTCAGATATTCATACAACAAAATATTCTGGGGGCCATGAGATTTTAGTGAAAAGGATTAAAGACGCTGGCAGGGAAAGGGTTAAGATAATAATTATAGTAGTAATACTAATAATAAACTTTAAAAGTTGCATCTCAAAGCGCTTTACAAGAACATACAAATGTTCATTGAAATAGGGAAAAAAATAGAACCTACATCAAAAAATGTAAGACATATAAAAAATAAGGGTAACACTTTGTAATAACGTTCAGTTGTAAGTCATTTATAAGTGGTTAGTTAATGATGAACTAATCATTTACAGAACATTCATAAATGATTAGCAAGTGATATAGTAACATTTCATGTATGTTTTGTAAATTCCGTTACAAGTCATTTACAAGTGATTAGTAAATAATTAACTAATTATTTACAAAACATGACTATGCGTTTCATGAATGTTTAATAAATTATGTTAATTTTTTTTTGTATGTTTTCCTCGCATCAGGAGCACAGTGGTTAAAGACTCCATGTGTGTCAGAGAAGACAGCTGTCTATACCCTCACCAGTCAGCACTGCAGTGCACACTACACTACACTACACTACACTACACTACACTACACTACACTACACTACACACTACACTACAGTACACACTACACTACACTACACTACACTACACTACACTACACACTACACTACACACTACACTACAGTACACTACACTACACTACACACTACACTACAGTACACACTACACTACACTACACTACACTACACTACACTACACTACACTACACACTACACTACAGTACACACTACACTACACTACACTACACTACACTACACTACACTACACTACACTACACACTACACTACAGTACACTACACTACACTACACTACACTACACTACACACTACACTACACTACACACTACAGAAGACAGCTGTCTATACCTTCACCAGTCAGCACTTACACTGCAGTACACACTACACTACACTACACTACACTACACTACACTACACACTACACTACACACTACACTACACACTACACTACACTACACTACACACTACACTACACTACACTACACTACACTGCACTACACTGCACTACACTACACACTACACTACACACTACACTACACACTACAGAAGACAGCTGTCTATACCCTCACCAGTC
The DNA here is from genome assembly GCA_022828995.1 of Vimba vimba. Classification (NCBI taxonomy): domain Eukaryota; kingdom Metazoa; phylum Chordata; class Actinopteri; order Cypriniformes; family Leuciscidae; genus Vimba; species Vimba vimba. The sequence goes on from CM040830.1 coordinate 3,319,905, forward strand.
AGCACTTACACTGCAGTACACACTACACTACACTACACTACACTACACACTACACTACACTACACTACACTACACTACACTACACACTACACTACACTACACTACACTACACTACACACTACACTACACTACACTACACTACACTGCACTACACTACACACTACAGAAGACAGCTGTCTATACCCTCACCAGTCAGCACTTACACTGCAGTACACACTACACTACACTACACTACACTACACACTACACTACACACTACACTACACTACACACTACACTACACTACACTACACACTACACTACACTACACTACACTACACTACACTGCACTACACTGCACTACACTACACACTACACTACACACTACAGAAGACAGCTGTCTATACCCTCACCAGTCAGCACTTACACTGCAGTACACACTACACTACACTACACTACACTACACACACATTACACACTACACACTACACTACACTACACTACACTACACACTACACTACACACTACAGAAGACAGCTGTCTATACCCTCACCAGTCAACACTTACACTGCAGTACACACTACACTACACTACACTACACTACACAAAACACTACACAAAACACTACACTACACTACACTACACTACACTACACTACACACTACACTACACACTACAGAAGACAGCTGTCTATACCCTCACCAGTCAGCTCTTACACTGCAGTACACACTACACTACACTACACTACACTACACTACACACTACACTACACTACACTACACTACACTACACTACACTACACTACACACTACACTACACTACACTACACTACACTGCACTACACTACACACTACACTACACACTACAGAAGACAGCTGTCTATACCCTCACCAGTCAGCACTTACACTGCACTACACACTACACACTAAACTACACTACACTACACTACACACTACACTACACACTACAGAAGACAGCTGTCTATACCCTCACCAGTCAACACTTACACTGCAGTACACACTACACTACACAAAACACTACACACTACACTACACTACACTACACTACACTACACACTACACTACACACTACAGAAGACAGCTGTCTATACCCTCACCAGTCAGCACTTACACTGCAGTACACACTACACTACACTACACTACACTACACTACACTACACTACACACTACACTACACTACACTACACTACACTACACTACACTACACTACACACTACACTACACACTACAGAAGACAGCTGTCTATACCCTCACCAGTCAGCACTTACACTGCAGTACACACTACACTACACTACACTACACACTACACTACACTACACTACACACTACACTACACACTACACTACACACTACAGAAGACAGCTGTCTATACCCTCACCAGTCAGCACTTACACTGCAGTACACACTACACACTACACTACACTACACTACACTACACTACACTACACTACACTACACACTACACTACACTACACTACACTACACTACACACTACACTACACTACACTACACTACACACTACACTACACACTACAGAAGACAGCTGTCTATACCCTCACCAGTCAGCACTTACACTGCAGTACACACTACACACTACACTACACTACACTACACTACACTACACACTACACTACACTACACTACACTACACACTACGCTACACACTACACTACACTACACTACACTACACTACACTACACACTACACTACACACTACAGAAGACAGCTGTCTATACCCTCACCAGTCAGCACTTACACTGCAGTACACACTACACTACACTATACACTACACTACACACTACACTACACACTACACTACACTACACTACACTACACTACACACTACAGAAGACAGCTGTCTATACCCTCACCAGTCAGCACTTACACTGCAGTACACACTACACTACACTACACTACACACTACACTACACTACACACTACACTACACACTACACTACACACTACAGAAGACAGCTGTCTATACCCTCACCAGTCAGCACTTACACTGCAGTACACACTACACACTACACTACACTACACTACACTACACACTACACTACACTACACTACACACTACACTACACTACACTACACTACACTACACTACACTACACACTACACTACACACTACAGAAGACAGCTGTCTATACCCTCACCAGTCAGCACTTACACTGCAGTACACACTACACACTACACTACACTACACTACACACTACACTACACTACACTACACTACACTACACTACACTACACTACACTACACACTACACTACACACTACACTACACTACACTACACACTACACTACACACTACAGAAGACAGCTGTCTATACCCTCACCAGTCAGCACTTACACTGCAGTACACACTACACTACACTATACACTACACTACACACTACACTACACACTACACTACACTACACTACACTACACACTACAGAAGACAGCTGTCTATACCCTCACCAGTCAGCACTTACACTGCAGTACACACTACACTACACTACACTACACTACACTACACTACACTACACACTACAGAAGACAGCTGTCTATACCCTCACCATTCAGCACTTACACTGCAGTACACACTACACACTACACTACACTACACTACACACTACACTACACACTACACTACACTACACTACACTACACTACACTACACTACACACTACACTACACTACACTACACTACACTACACTACACACTACACACTACACTAGACAGCTGTCTATACCCTCACCAGTCAGCACTTACACTGCAGTACACACTACACACTTCACTACACTACACTACACTACACACTACAGAAGACAGCTGTCTATACCCTCACCAGTCAGCACTTACACTGCAGTACACACTACACTACACTATACACTACACTACACTACACACTACACTACACTACACTACACTACACTACACTACACACTACAGAAGACAGCTGTCTATACCCTCACCAGTCAGCACTTACACTGCAGTACACACTACACTACACTATACACTACACTACACACTACACTACACTCTACACTACACTACACTACACTACACACTACAGAAGACAGCTGTCTATACCCTCACCATTCAGCACTTACACTGCAGTACACACTACACACTACACTACACTACACTACACTACACACTACACTACACTACACTACACTACACTACACACTACACTACACTACACTATACACTACACTACACACTACACTACACTCTACACTACACTACACTACACTACACACTACAGAAGACAGCTGTCTATACCCTCACCATTCAGCACTTACACTGCAGTACACACTACACACTACACTACACTACACTACACTACACACTACACTACACTACACTACACTACACTACACACTACACTACACTACACTACACTACACTACACTACACTAGTACACACTACACTAGACAGCTGTCTATACCCTCACCAGTCAGCTCTTACACTGCAGTACACACTACACTACACTACACTACACTACACTACACTACACACTACACACTACACACTACACTACACTACACTACACACTACACTACACTACACACTACAGAAGACAGCTGTCTATACCCTCACCAGTCAGCACTTACACTGCACTACACACTACAGTGTTCAACACCTGTTATAGATGATGTGTAAACGCATGAATAAATCATTTACAACACTCTCTGCATCCCCTAATCTAAAGTGTAAACTATTCATCACTTGTAAATGTGTTACACATCATTCGGAGATTACCACTTCAAGAATCAATAAGCATAAGATCTACGAATGTTATCTACGAATGAAGTGTAACAACATTTACAAGTGATGAATAGTTTACACTTTAGATTAGGGGATGCAGAAAGTGTTACTAACCACTTATAAATGACTTACAACTGAACGTTATTATAAAGTTACCAAAATAAGTATATAAAATATATAAAAAAGTGAATAATCAATCATGTATAGGCAAGCCTGAAAAAAATACGTTTTAAGAGAAGATTTAAAAACACTAAAAGATTCAGCATGTCTAATCTCAGTGGGAAGATAATTCCAATGTTTTGGAGCCAAAGAAGAAAAGGCCTGGTCACCCACAGAGCAAGTTGAGGGAACAGTTAAAAAGACAGAATCAGAGGAGCAAAGATCTCGCCTTGTGGTGTAGATCGTTAAGTTCAGACGGAAATTGTGGGTCTAAACCATGGCAGGCCTTGTAGGTAAGCATGATAATTTAAAATCTATGCAAACCTGACAGGGAGCCAGTGCAAGGACTCCAAGATCGGAGGGATGTGCTCACTTGACCTGGTTCTTGTCAGGATTCTGGTAGCTGAGTTTTGTATGTATTGCAGTTTGTTTAGAGTTGATTTAGATAGATACCCCCCCCCCCCCCCCAACCCCCAACCCCCCACCCCCCGCCCAACAAACATATTTATTAGTTTTTCAGCCACAGAGAAAGATAACATGGGGCGCAGTCTTGCAATGTTTCTGAGTTGAAAAAATGAAGTTTTAACTGTATTCTAGATATTTCAGTATGTTCCTAAGTACAGTTCCTAAGTCTGGGTAACTGTAATTAAACAAAACATTGACATTCTATTGTCGTGTATGTGGACATCTTTTTTGATAATAGATGAGGTGTGCTTAGAGAAGGGAATCGAACGAAATACTGAAAGGAGAAAAGTGCATCTGTAATTACAAGTGTAATTCTCCGTACAATTCAGCCGTCTGCTGCCAACATGTCCTCCAATCTTTTCCCTGTCAGTCAATAATTACATATCATTTTCAAAGAGAAATCTAGGCAACTTTCTTCCTAACGTTTTGCCGCTGCTGAACCAGTGGTATTCTATTGTTTTGCTTTGACGTAAGTGTGTTTTTTATGTGCTATGTATAGCAACCTCTGTAGCAGTGAAAACTGAGGTTGTGAGGAAGAGTATGTGGGAACACTGTTCCCAAGGTCACATGATAGAGGTCCACTCCAGAGGCAGTCATGTCTACACTGGTACAGCACACAGTCTCTCTCTCTCTCTCTCTCTCTCTCTCTCTCTCTCTCTCTCTCTCTCTCTCTCTCTCTCTCTCTCTCTCTCTCTCTCTCTCTCTCTCTCGAGTGTGCTTTAGGCCGTGCCCACACTAATACTGTACATTTTTGTTTGAAAACGCATCTTTTTCTCTCCGTTTTGGCCTTCCGTCCACACTGAGACAGCGTTTTTATTAATGAAAACCAACCTTTTTGAAAACACTCTCCAAAGTGGATAAATTCGAAAATGCTGTTTTTCGTGTTTCGTCATGCCAAAAAATAATAGACAAAATATACTTAAAGTTATATTGTCTGAAAACAGGACACCCAAAAAATTACAGTTCTGGCATTATTTGCTAACTCTTATGTCCACCTGACTTGCTTACTTGGAACATAAAATATAGTATCATAAAACAGACACAGGCAACTTTTGTCATCTGATGTAATTTGTCTGGAAAACACATGTGGTAAAATGTTTGATCACTGCTTAATGTAAAACGTGGGTCTTAAAGCCAAACCAATTGAAAAAAAATTATGCAGAATTGGTTATGAGTATCTTTGGTACTGTATTGTTGGTTATTATAGTGAATACATGACAGTAGTGGAAATATTGTGTGACAGGCCAAAGAACTAAACATCTGAATTGCAACATAATCACTTGGATCATTATGGTTTTACTTATTTTAAGAACTGGAATAATTAGATGATAATACCTTCATCATGAATGTGGCTTCAGTAACCATAAGCTTAAATTTCACATGTATACAAATATACATTACAAATATGCTGACAGTACTAAATAAGCTCTACTAAGTGTAATTTTAACTGCACCTATGTGTGCCATAGGAGGGCAATAATGAAATATAATTGGATGACACTGTCCAGTAGGGCTTGAGTGGTCAGAAAAATAAAAATAAAATGCATATTTCGCTCTTTCCCTCGGTTTTCCTGGCAGTGCAGACAGTTACTCTCAAGGGAATTATGTGTGCCTCATTCTGAACATTATACTATTAATTCTCCTCTACCAAGATTGACAAGAAGGAAACACTGAGACAGGAAACACACTCTTAATTTCATCACTCCTTGTTTTCATTCCAATGAAGAATTGGATTGTCATTAAATCTCTCAGCAAAAGTCATTATAAATCACTGGAACATGTTGGGGTTAGACATCGCTGGACTGCAACTTTGAATCAGAGAACAATTACTCAACGTCTCACATCTGAACCTTATAAACACCTGAACTTATTTTTGATTTTGAAAGAGCGATGTTTAAACATGAATTCATCATATCTAAACATTACTTTTCACTGTTTGGATCTGGCATGGAGTAAGAGTTTGCTCATTACCAAAACATGTTTTTCAGATGGATTCTTTATGGCTATCTTAGAATAGGACAATGATTGTTTTTTTTTGTTTTTTTTCGTTGTTGTTGTTTGTTTTTTTGTGATTACCCAGAAATGCAGCATCCAACTTTAGATAATGCATTTCAATGAAACATTCTATTTTACAATTGATTCAGCATTAATAATACAATGTATGTACATTCCAAAGCTGTCATGTTCGACGGAATTACAATATAATTTTCCCAACATCTGCTGAGAGTGGGAAATATATTCAGTGGTCTAGTTCTGTTTTTCCACTCTGAATAAACATAATATGAACACATTTATGCTGTGACATTTAATCAACAGGGGACACCCTGCCTCATGAATTGGATTAGTATAGTGCAACTGCAAGCCACAGTATTGTGATTGATTCCATTACCATAATACTGCGTAAACAGAAATCCATTTACTAAAGATAGAGTTAAATGTTTTGTATTGCAATCGTCCTCTCAGACAGTGGAAAGCAGGAAATGCTGAGGAATGATCACATGGTTAGAGGAGCATAATAGTGTTTGTTTGAGGGTTATGGGATATTACCTGTAGGAGAAACTCAAACGCACCGCAGTTCTTGTGTAGCAGTAAAACCAAAGAGTTTATTTCACAAGTCTCTCACATATGGTAATAAAGACAGCTCACAAATATAATTTTCATATGGTATAGTAAGTGCGAGGATAAAAAAAAAAAAAACAGGGTACCTTTTGTAAACCAATGAGTGCCTTGTATGTCTTTCATTAATATGTGTTAGTATAAGCAATATTCTAAACACACAAACACAAATAGTCATTTATTTAATTTCATTTTACCCCTTCCATTTTGGCCTATTCCCAGCCTTGTGTTTTCAACTGATTATTGAATATGAATTATTGGTTATTAAAAGTTATTAACTAAATATTACTGAATACTGGGTCTTCAGAGAAAATATCACATATTAATTTTCTTAATAAACACATTTTCCTGTAATAAATGCCATAAAGTGACATGACCTTAAGTACAGCACTGGTAATGTCCACAATGAAGTATACAAATGTTAATCCTGTTACTTTCTGAAGGTTATAGTTTTCCCAGCATATATTACTTTTTCATATTAATTTAGCCGCTAGATGACACAATGCAATTAACAATTTACAGCCTACACATTATATTAACAGCCTACAAGAATGATATTAACCCCTGTAATATTGGGTGTTCTGACATTACAACCCATATATAACAAAAAAAAAAAAAGATCACTCAAAAACTGAACAGAACAACTGTGTACAAGCAATGAGAACAGACAATGGACTGAACAAAAAACAAAGCTTAAATACACAAAGCAATCAACGGAATGAATGACAGGTACGCATGATAATCAAATCAACAAGAAGCCATAAATGAACTGAAAACTAGGAAACGCAACTAAAACGTGACAAACCCACCCAAAACAGAAACAAACACAGATTATTTGTAACAATATATATACAGATTATATATATTTGATTTGATGTGTTACTTCTTGTTTCTTTGAGATTATTTCTGAAATTTACTAACAGCAATTTCTGCTTCAAATTAAATCTTTTTTTTTTTTTTTTTTTTTCAGTGTGTTGGCTGGATTTTGATGAAGAAGACCATATTAAAAGAGAAACATAATTACAAAACTTTGAAGGGAAAATAACAGGTTACTGTTATAATTTTATATGTCTGGGTTCCCAAGCCATCTGATGACAATTGAGGTCAATCTCAACAGAGCATTTGAACTAAGACATGTTCACTTCATAGACTGAGTTTCTCCACACAAACTCAAACATCAAACATTTAAGTTCTTCTACTTCATGTGACTCTTCAGTCATGGCAGGTCATGACACCTACAATCCCTGGCAATGGTTTCTCAAGCAGCACTTGAGGAAGTTTAGCCATGTTTTCATGTTGAGAAAAATATGTGGCCATGACACACATTTTGTCCTTCAGTGCAACAATTACGCTTCTCATTAAAATCTCGGGGGATGTGATTAACAGCTAGCGAATTGATTTATCCACCGCTATTTTAAGGAGAGTTTCCTGCTCAGTGACTGGAAGATCTCAATCTCATTAACTTACAGCAGAATGATGGACAATGATATGTCACATCAGATTGTCAGTCGTTATTTGCTCTTGTGTTTACGTGACTAGTCAGGTAGTTGGTCGGTTGTGGAATTATGTCAAGGATCAGAAATTGTTCATTTATTTGTTATTGCTCTGATGTTTTGTTTGCCTGGAAGACAAGAACACAGAACCAGGTTAATTAATAATGGTTTGAAAAGTGTGCAAATACAAGACGAGAGTCATTATTCCTAAGAAATTATCCCATTTTAACAGGATACTGAGCTTCACATTATTTGGCATGTTCTCATTCATCACCATCCCATTTAATTGGGATATATAGAATAAAAATATTGAATTACAACTATTACACCATTTTTATTTATTTTTTTTTATTTAATGCTAATAAAATATGCTTTCATTATTTGTTATCTTTCTAAAAATGAATGAAATGAAAGATATGTCCTGTTCAACCTCATTTAACATATGTATTAATACATATTATGGTGATTTATTAAAAGCATAGTTGGAGCCATTTCAGTGTGAATGTAGTTGTAATTTGTATTATGAATTTATGACATTATGGAGTGCCTTTGCTATGTCTCTGGCCGTATAGTAGCTCATACTGTATGATAATGGAGGGCCAGGTGTGAAGGTGAAAGGAATACAGCTTTTCGCAGAGAGCACAGAGAGTTCATCCATCCACCTCTCTCTACACTGAGGGTAAATGCTGAATTATTGAGTGGCAGTTCACCTAATGACTAGCTCTTTTCTTCTGTGTTTCATTTACTGTGCAATGGCACAAATGAAAAATCTCACAGCTTTTCAAGATAGCAAAATCAATATTCTATTTTATTTAATGGACTGGAGTGTCTCAGTAGATAGGGTGAACTGTTCAGTAGTAAACCCTTAAAACTTCCCTCAGTTTTTTTTTTTTTTTTTTTTTTTTTTTTTTTTTGTTATTTGCTCTCTGATATTCTATCTACATCCTTGGATTCATTTATTTATTCGTACGTTCATTCATTCATTTATTAGACAGAATTTCCATCTGCTATTTTCCATTCAATGAATGTGGATGCTGGTACGATACAATAGCTTTGCATGAGGACTCTGCCAAATCTGCCTCGAGACACGTTCACCAGATTGATATACTGTAACAAATGTCAGATTTCTCTTCTTGCATTTCTTACATGTGTGAGCGTCTGAAAGGAATATTTTGAGTGAATACCAACTTAAATTTCAGGCTGTTCCTCACACAAAGCTATCACGATGGAGTTGTGTCAAAGGGACTACTTTGCATTTTTAATTACATTTTTATTGTGACTTAATGCATTTGCCCATTATATTTTTGTGCAGTGGTTAGAGGTGGAGTTAGGGGCTCAAAAATATCTATAATTTGGTTATACTACTATCTTTAATAGGCTACATACTGCAGTTAAAGCCTCTTCATGTTTTACATTATTCTAACTCGTTTTCGCAAAAATGTTCCATAATATAAATGAGAATATCAAAAGAGCAACATTTTGAATGAAAATCACTACAGCAACTTTGAGAGATATATGAGCATTTTTCTAAATACAAATATACAATATTCTTTGAAAAGAAAATACAATATAATAAAGTATAGCCAAAACTAGTAAATTCATAAACTTCAGATCCCTTTGTCTACTCTTGAAAGCATCTGGTTACAAAAGAACACTAGTTAAACTCATTCAGACAGGTGGTAGTTTTTGGATAACAACATATTATTTGATTATTACATTTCCTTTCCTATCCTGGCAGACAATATTGTCAGAAGCAGCAATTCATTCTCGGCTGATAGAAATTGGAAATCGTCTCCTGAAACGGACAGATCATCTGTAACCCGTTGCAGAATGCAGCTGACTGCTGGAATGCGTGAGTTGGGTTTCTGACGATCTCTTTCACCTCTTCTATCTGTTCTTTTCTTGCTCACCCTTTGTGCTCATCTCATTTCTGCCTGTCTCTCTCTCTCTCTCTCTCTCACACACACACACACACACACACACACACACACACACACACACACACACACACACACACACACACACACACACACACACACACACACACACACACACACACACACACACACACACACAGGTGCAGATGGTTTACTCACTAATTCTGTAAGACTTTATTTAACTGGAGAAGCCGTCTGAGAATGTGGGGGTTTAATATTATGCAGTTTAATATCATGTTTAGAGACTGTGAGAAGTATGGCTTGGTTTTATTATTATCAGTTGCTCAGCCATTACCCAACAGAAAGATGCACCCACGATACCCTTGGATGACATGATGGGATACAAACGTGAAAGTATTACAATTAATGAAAAAATAATTCAGACAACTCCAAAGTGTAATTTATTTTCTTTTTTTTTCCAAGTTATGTATTTACTGTAGCCAGTTCTCATGCTATTAAATTTATTTTTCATGCTTTGCTTAGTGTATAAAAATTAATGTCCTGTATTTTAATTTGAAATCGTTGTAGGCAACAACCCTTTTTGACATACCATTGCATTGACTTCATTAAATATTTGGTAACTCATTGGTTTTTACTGTTTTAATTATATTCTTTATGTCAGTAAATACATATCTTTGTTTAGCATGACGGATTAGATTCTTCCTCCAGCACCGCTGTTGAAATGGAAGGATGCAGTGGTTTTTACACTGTTCTCTCACATATATCCATGTTTTACGGGTCTGTATGTTCAACTTTTCTAATGTTTCCTGGCTGATCCTACAGAGCTGTTTTTACACACTTGTTTTCATATACATTTTACAAAGTTTACAAAGAAGTTTTCCTGTAGCTCAAAAATGGCACTAGCAATGCACATGTGATGGGGTTAATTACTGAATCCCTATGAATGCATTAACTGAAATGTTTACTTTGAATGCAATGTAAGTCGCTTTGGATTTGGAAAATGCATACATGTAAATGTCTTTCAAACCAATATTATGAATCAGATTTATAACCAGTCATCTGTAGGATTAATGGTTTAATGGAGATTGGTTTGATCGGTTTGATCAAAAATAGCAGAGATAATTAACATTCAATCATGAGGTAGTATTTTTGGGGTTATGACATTACAAATATATTTGGGATATGATGCGGAAGTTACAATTTGCAAATTATATATATTAATCACTACAAGGTAATGCCCTTTGAGTTTATTATATTTGCACTAAAGCACCAGTATATATCTCTTATGTGCAAAACCATCTAACAAAAACTTTTATAATAACAACTGATTGAAAATATTCAATGGCCAACTTATGTATATCTTAGCTCACTTTCTCAGATAATTTCACTATTAAAGCTTGAACTAATTTTCTGTTTTTCGTCTATGGAAATGTGTGAGTGAGATTGTCCTGCTGTTTCCAGGTAGGAACTGATGAAGAAAGTGACTAGTCAATTATTCATGTGAGCAGATGGTGCCACTTCTGCTGAATGTACGTTTTGACTGTTGAAGAAGAAACACAGGAGCTAAAAAAAACAACAACCAGAAAAAGAGGAAGAAAAGGGTTTGAAACTAATGCTTTGTTCAAAGCTATACAATGGAGAACCTAAAGGCCCTGATGTACAATACTTCAAGCGAAATCGAAGAACAAACTGGTGTAATGTAATATTTAACAAAATCAGGCCAAAACTAAATTTGCTTGGAGTTCATTTTGGGAGTTCGAAAAAATTTGCGAACCTGCGAGCTTCCATTGGTTTGTTGTGATGGTGTAATAGGTGGGTTTGGCTTTGAAGTGGAAATCATCTCTGGTTCATTTCTTCTGTTCGGTCTGTCGAGTTCAGACGTCCATGAGTAAAAACATGAACGCATTGGAGAGCCGCTTTATAGTAGAAACGTACTCGGTTACTAACGTAACCTCGGTTCTCTCTAGAAGAGGGAACGAGTACTGCGTTTGAAAAACGCTGCGGGAAAAGGTCTCTTTTCACGAAATACTGAAGCAAAATTATCCTTAATTTTCATAAATGTAAAACGCATTGCAGCAGTGCACAGCTATGGCGAGACGGCTCGCTCGCTCATAGGCTGTTCTGCGGCAACTGCATTAGCCTATCGAGCGAGGGCTGATGCAACATCAGGCCAATGAGAGCGCTTCGCGCGCTCCTCGCCACATCCCGCCGAAACGGGTGTGGCAGTCCCCTATAAAAGGAGCTCGAGTAGGCTGATTCAACTGGTTTTCATCGCCGAAGCGAACCAGAGCGAACCGTACGCACGGCAGGGAACGCAGTACTCGTTCCCTCTTCTAGAGAGAACCGAGGTTACGTTAGTAACCGAGTACGTTCTCTTACGAGAGTTCTCTCGTACTGCGTTTGAAAAACGCTGCGGGAACCACTTGTAAGACGCCGTGCGTGCTGGGATAAGACACCGATCACTGGAAGCCAGTCCAGATATACAGTGCATAATCACCAGGTAGACTCAGAGAGTCTGGAGATAAAAAAGGGGGGGGGACATCCGCCCTTAAAGGTTGCGTCCTCAGACGCGATATAACGTCACATAGGCAGGGGAAGGCCTGGCTAATGTGGGAATGTGGGTCTTACACAATTCTGCCCAGAATTTTCCGGGGCGCTGTGCGCCTGCGAAATCAGTGTCCGGGCTAGACAGCTGACTCGACTATACCGAAAGCAGCTTTGCCTGCAAGGCGGGAACCTCTAGGTTGTAAAACCTTATGAATGTAGACGGTGAGGCCCAGCCTGCCGCCATACATATTTCCTGTAAGGAAATCCCGCTAGACCAGGCCCACGATGAGGCGACGCCCCTCGTGGAGTGCGCTCTCACGCCCAAGGGGCACTGAAGGCCCTTGGTGGTGTAAGCCAGCGCTATGGCGTCAACTACCCATCTGGATAGACTCTGTTTCGAAACAGCTGCTCCCTTGGAACGACCGCTGAACGAGACAAAGAGCTGCTCAGTCTGTCTGAAGACAGCAGAGCGGGACACATAAGCTCTTAAAGCCCTAACGGGGCAAAGACAGCTCGAGTCCCCTTCCTCACTCGGTAGGGCGGACAGGGAGATAACCTGAGCCCTAAACGGTGTGTTGAGGGATTTTGGCACGTAACCGTGTCTAGGTTTGAGTATGACCTTGGAGTCATTAGGCCCAAACTCTAAGCACGCTGGGCTCACAGAGAGCGCGTGCAGATCGCCTATGCGCTTCACTGAAGCTAGGGCCAGCAAAAACACTGTTTTGAACGACAGATGTTTGAGGCTGACAGTTTGAATAGGCTCAAAAGGGGCACCTTTCATGGCCGCCAAGACCGTAGAAAGGTCCCACATCGGGACTGAAGGAGGTCTGGGGGGATTCAGCCTCCTAGCTCCTCTGAGGAAGCGGATGACTAAATCGTTCCTTCCTAGTGACTGGCTTAGCGTTGCTGTCGAGAACGCTGCGATAGCCGCCACATAGACTTTGAGCGTGGAGGGGGACCTGCCCTTATCCAACAGCTCTTGTAGGAAGGAGAGAACCTCCGTCACCTCACAATCGAGGGGTGACAGGCCCCGAGCAGCACACCAGCTGGAGAAAACCGACCACTTCGAGGCATAAAGCCGCCTGGTCGACGGTGCTCTAGCCTGAGTGATGGTATTCAGCACTCCCTCCGTGAGGTCAACGGATACCCGTTGAGCGCCCACGCATGAAGGGACCACAACTCCGGATGTGGGTGCCAAATCGAGCCCTTGGCCTGCGAGAGGAGATCTCTCCTCAAAGGTATCGGCCACGGGGCGGAGTCTGCTAACTGCATCAGGGCTGGAAACCAGGCTTGGCTGGCCCAGAACGGTGCTACAAGCAGTACTGGGCATTTCACTTCCCTGACTCGCTCTAATACCTGAGGCAGGAGGGAGACTGGGGGAAACGCGTATAGCGGGCAGTGCGGCCACATGTGAGACAGCGCGCTGTCGTTCTTTGAAAAGAACACGGGGCAATGAGCGTTTTCTGGGGACGCGAATAGGTCCACCTCCGCCCTGCCGAATCTCTGCCACAGCAGCTGGACTGTTTGTGGGTGTAGAGACCATTCGCCCGTGGGAACGTTGTTCCTGGACAGTCTGTCTGGACCCAGGTTGTGGACCCCAGGCACATGCACTGCTCTCAGCGAGCGCAAGTTGCGCTGAGCCCATGTCAGGAGGCGCTTGGCCAGCCTGTACAGAATATTGGATCTGAGACCGCCCTGGCGATTTATGTAGGACACCACGGCCGTGTTGTCCGAGCGGACTACGACGTGCTGGTCCTTGATTTGGGGACAAAAGCGCGTCAGCGCGTTGTGAACTGCTAGCATTTCTAAGCAGTTGATGTGATGGAGCTTCTCTCGTTCTGACCACTGGCCAAAGAACGGTCTGCCCTCGAGCAGCGCTCCCCATCCCGAGGTGGATGCGTCCGTAGACACCACTTTCACCCTCGAGGGAGTCCCCAGGCTTACACCCGAACAGTACCAATCGCTCGCCGCCCAAGGTCTCAGGGCTGCCACGCAGTCCTGATCGACTCTGAGGCGTAATCGGCCAAGTGCCCACGCTCTGAGAGGCACTCGCGCTTTTAGCCAGAACTGCAGAGGGCGCATGCGAAGCAAGCCCAACTGGAGAACCGATGCTGCTGAGGCCATAAGACCCAGCAGCCTCTGAAACTTTTTGAGCGTGGTAGTCGCACCGCAGCGAAAGGCTCTCGCTGTGTGCTGAATGTGCAGCGCGCGCTGTGTTGACAGCCGCGCCGTCATGGACTGCGAGTCCAGAACGACACCCAGAAACGAGATAGTTTGACTGGGGTTCAGGGAGCTCTTTGTCCAATTGATCATAATACCAAGATTCTCGAGGTGATCGAGTAACATGGTTCTGTGCTCCACGAGCTGTGATCGCGATTGAGCTATGATCAGCCAGTCGTCCAAATAGTTCAGCACTCGCATGCCTCTGAGTCTGAGGGGGGCGAGCGCTGCGTCCATGCATTTCGTAAACGTACGAGGTGCCAGGGACAAGCCGAAAGGCAGGACTGTGTACTGGTATGCCCGACCCTCGAAGGCGAATCTCAAGAATCGCCTGTGACGTGACGCTATCTGTATCTGGAAATACGCGTCCTTCAGATCTATCGACATAAACCAGTCTTCTCGGCGAATATGCGCGAGGATTTTTCTGGTCGTGAGCATTTTGAAACTGCGTTTCACTAAAGCTCTGTTTAGTCGTCTTAGATCCAGAATGGGTCTGATACCTCCGTCCTTTTTCGGGACTAGAAAGTATCTGCTGTATAGCCCCCTTTCGCTTTGAGCTGGGGGTACAAGCTGTATCGCCCCTTTGCTCAACAGTTTTGATATTTCGGCACGAAGCAGGTGTGCTGCTTCTGAATTCACCGTGGTTTCGACGCGCGCTGTGAAGCGGGGGGGGGGCGTCGGCAAAACTGTAGCGAGAAGCCTCTCTTTATAATGTCTAGCACCCAGTCTGAAACCCCTGGAAGCGCGGCCCACGCATCTGCATGGCCGGCTAGGGGCTGAATGCGAAGCTCGCTCTGTCCGCAGTGCGGCAGTGGTGCTTCGGGGTGCGATAACATAGGCGTTACGCCTGTGACATATGAGGCGGGGAGCGCGCTTAACACAGCGGGCATAGCGCTCATCCTCGACCGCGTTACAGTGCTTAACTGAGCGAGGGAGGTCTGAGAAGGTCGCATGGGACTCATGTAGCCTGCAGGTGGACGTGGGCGGGGACCGGGCACGTTCACTGCTTTGGTCGCGCTGTCTGTGTGAGCAGCGCGGGCGCGCACAGATCCCGCTTTTACGGGGAGACTGTGATCTGCCAGACATAGTGTTTGTGGGCACTGGGAAGTGGGCACTTTGACTATGTTTAGAGCGCGATCGACCTGAGTCGATCTTATGAGCGCGGGCCCCGTGTGCGGGGCTGTGCTTTTGTGTAGGGATGGGCACAAAGGAGTGGGCATCAGCACTACGTTTATAGCACCATCGGCCGTGGCCGGGACACCAGAAAATACACTCTTTTCGGGATTTATCTGGGTAGCCGTAAAAACGGCTTTTGTGTGCAGGCAAGCGGGCAGCTGTGCGGGCTTGTGTACTGCAGAAAACACTGAAGCAGTCGCAAATCTTGGGACTAAGACAGCGGTGCGCTTTGGTGAGGGCCCGGCCGCAACGGGGCTTACACACCTGCGCTTTCCTAGGCGTGCTAGGACTTCTTTGGGGCTTCCGGCTTCAACGTGATCCTCGGCCGCGGCCCGCGCTGTGTGGGGCGGCGGCTGGTAGAGCGAGAGCGGGGCTGAGAGCTGCGCTGCTGTCGCTGTGAAGAGGATGCAGAAGGCGGGGGCTGAGGCTGAGAGCTCCGTGAGGCCGGTTTTTCACGGGCCGCTGTAGAGCTGGAGCGCTTCGGCAGGAAGTGCTTAAAAGCCTGAGACGCTTTCTGGGCTTCGGAAAATCTCTCCACGAACTCGGAGAGAGAAGATCCGAAGAGGCCAGCGGGGGAAAGCGGGGCGTCGAGGAACGCGTTGCGCTCTGAGTCACCCATTTCCGTGAGCGTCAGCCAGAGATGCCTTTCTGCTACGGTAGCGGAAGCCATACACCGTCCCACGGCCTGTGCTGCAGCCTTTGTAGCGCGGAGGGAGAGATCCGACGCGCTTCTCAGGTCCGCGATGCAGACATCCTCAGGTCCTATCTCGTCCAGTCGACGGAGGAGATCGCCCTGAAAGATCTGTAGCGTGGCCATGGTGTGTAGAGCCGATGCAGCCTGCCCAGCGGCGGAGAAGATCCGCGTGAGCAGCGTCGACGTTGTTCGACAGGCTTTGGATGGCAACACCGGTTTAGTCCGCCGTCCAGCAGAGGGCGGACAAAGGTGGGTCGCTATCGCCTGTTCCACCGGCGGAAGGGAGAGGTAGCCTCGGTCCTGAGCACCATCCACGGAAGCGAAAGCTGGTGAAACCGAGGATCGTGTCCGTGTGGAAAACGGAGCGTTCCAGGCCTTAGCCACTTCTTCGTGAAGCTCAGGAAGAAAGGGTGCGGGCTTAGACTCCGGAGAAGTACGCTCGCCAGGGAGGAAGCTACCATCCAGCCGGGTGCGAGAGGGGAGCTTCGGTGCAGACCACTCGAGGCCGAGGCTCGCCGCGGCCAGCGCGAGTACCCGCATGAGCTCCCTCTCGATGCTAGCTCTAGCCGAGGGCTTACAAGCAGGAGGCGTGAGATCCGCAGAGCTCGCCCAATCCTCACTGCCCGATGCTAGCAGAGAGCAGGAATCTTTATCCACCGACTCAGCTTCAGAAGCGGCTCCCTCGGATGAAGCGGCGGCAGACTGCGGTCGCTGTGTACTGGGAAGTGCTTCGGGGGAAGCTGGCGAAGCAGGCGGGCGAACCGGCGAGCTTTGTCGGGACGGAACTGGTTCCGGGGCCCGTTGCGAGCGGCGCTTTTTACGGCGCGGCATCGCGGCAGGGCGTGCAGGCTCGGAGAAGTGCGCGAGGCGAGTCCTCAGAGTCACCATCGGCAGAAGCTCGCAGTGAGGGCAGCCGCCGTCAGCGAGCGCGAGCGCTGCGTGATCCTCACCCAGACAGGAGACGCAGATGACATGGCGGTCTCCCTCGGTGAGTGGGGCTCGGCACGAACCACAGGATGGCATCTTAAAAAAGACGCGGCTCTTTTAGAGGGTGAGTGTTCGGAGAACACAACACACACACAAACAAACAGAGCAGAAAAGGATATGTAGCGCCGGAAAGCGCAGCAGGTACGGCTTGTAGAAGGCGGCGAAGGCCAGCAGCTTCAAGGGCTCGTCCCGCTGAGATGCTTGTTCTCGACGGCGTTAGCTTCTTCGTGATCCAGCGATGCGTGCGCTTCGCTGAAGAGATGAAAATCAGTTGAATCAGCCTACTCGAGCTCCTTTTATAGGGGACTGCCACACCCGTTTCGGCGGGATGTGGCGAGGAGCGCGCGAAGCGCTCTCATTGGCCTGATGTTGCATCAGCCCTCGCTCGATAGGCTAATGCAGTTGCCGCAGAACAGCCTATGAGCGAGCGAGCCGTCTCGCCATAGCTGTG
Organism: Vimba vimba; assembly: GCA_022828995.1. Taxonomy (NCBI): domain Eukaryota; kingdom Metazoa; phylum Chordata; class Actinopteri; order Cypriniformes; family Leuciscidae; genus Vimba; species Vimba vimba. The sequence goes on from CM040830.1 coordinate 3,338,370, forward strand.
CACTGCTGCAATGCGTTTTACATTTATGAAAATTAAGGATAATTTTGCTTCAGTATTTCGTGAAAAGAGACCTTTTCCCGCAGCGTTTTTCAAACGCAGTACGAGAGAACTCTCGTAAGAGAACTCTAACACTGTTTTTTTTTTTTTTTTTCTAGTTTAATACTGTAAAGCTGTTTTCTTCAAAGCAATCAAGTATAAAGTGGTGTATAAATATACATCTATATAAATCAAATCAACATGACTTGATTGGAATGTTAAATTGCCGTTGGTGCAAAGATATCCTTGTCACTTTAATAAGATGCTTTCTGTACTGCTGTTTGTGTGGGTGTTCATAAAATTGTATTGGTAACAGTCTATAGTATTCTGTCTGATTAAAGTAATTGGCTTGGTAATTGGTTAAATAAACACAGATGCATTTAATAAAAGTAATTATTACAATGGTAAAAATGCCCCTAGAAATCTTTTCCAGGGATCAAATATTGCCCAAATTGAAAAGTTAATTTCTGACCCTAATGGATAGTCCCAAATAGTGCCAAGCCAGTAGATTATGGCACAAAACCTGCAATACTTCATGTTAAAGATGAAGAGGAATTTCACTATCACCTCTAACTTTTGGTTCATGTTTCATGTCTTGTCATGTGATTCCCTGTTATAGTCATGTGATCCTGCCATGTGTTCCCTCGTCTTATGTGTCATGTTCTGATTGGTTCATTGTTTGATTGTGTACAGTCTTGTGTGTGCTTAAGCCCTCATGGATGCCTTGTTACTTTGTCAAGTACTGTTACCTGTGACCACTGTTGGGAAGCGTCACGTTACGTGTTTCTGTTTTGGATTCCATGCTACGCCTGTTTTGAGTATTAATAAACCGTACTTGGGTTCTACAACTTGCCTCCAGTGGACAATATTTACATTCACCACAAATCTGAGTCAATAAATGAATAGCTTCCTAAAAAGAAGAAAGTTTGGTAACACTAAATTTTGATGGTCCCTTTTGAACATTCTGTTGACTATACTGTAAGTAACCAAAAGTTTTGGAACGACGAAGAACGAGCCCAGATTTAAATCCAATCGAACTCTTGCTGAATGACGTGAAGAATGAAGATCCCCTGCAATTTGATTGATCTTTTGATAGACTGTTGTTCAAAAAGACTGCTGTATTTAAAGCCAAAGGTGCTTCAATCAACCAAGTGTGTAGATTTTTTTTTATAGCCATTGTATATCTGAAAGGTGAGCTTAATTACAGTTACGTGCGAGAGGTAAATAGAGACGACGACATGTGGTGTGCTTATAAACACCACTGGATTCAAGAAGCATCCCGAAAGCCCTGATAACAAAATGCTGATGTCAGACATAATTGAACACTACCTTTTCTTATCATTTAATTTAAATAACTTTTGTCATATTTTTTGAATAAATATTATTTCAATGCTTTCCTCTGCTCTAGAGCATTCTTTGCTCTTCACTATATTTGCAATATTTTTCCTGGCATCCTCCTGAGCTTTATTTCTTTTTTGTGTCATAGATTTTCGGCCCACACTTAATGCCTTTGAGAGTATTGTATCGTTTTTGCTTAAATGTCAAATGCACGCCACACCAGTGCAAATTTTCAGCGTAAAAATTGGCATGTTTTTTAATTCCCTCTGATAAGGGACTGATCTATATTTTACACCAATATTAAGCCATCAAAGTATGGGACATCAAAGTGTGCCATTCTTTCAGTCACAAGAAAGGAGCTGATTGAAATGTCCCTTTGTTGTGTTGAAAGAATCTCTTCTCCAGAGACTTAAAAAAAAATATCCCCAGCTCTGCATATCCCAAACTATAAATTCATTTTAATAGCAACATTTCCTTTGTTATTCAGAACACTATATCATCTTTATTCTTTCACGGTAGATTAAACGTTTTAATAATCTGACAGTTTACAAGAATATTGTTGATCCTCACCCTAACACTGAAATCTGATTGGTTGAAAGAAATGTTGTTCCAGGATCAGCAAGGATGTTGATACAGGAACATCTCCTACTTGGTAAAATCATGGCCACCATCTCAAAGCTTATGTCAGAATATGATTGAAAGAGCTTAATTAGATAGTTAGCAGCCTATGAAGCTTACAGGAGACGAAATGAAGAAGGTATATGATGCATGCAAATTGCTCAGTGTTTTTATCTTTTAGGGTCAGTGCACTGCTCTGCACAGAATTGTTTTTTCCTGTGATCACAGGGCTTATTAAAAGTCACCCAAGAAAACACAGTTCTCTCCATTAACCCAACTCTTACCCCAGGGCAGAACGCAAAAGGAGTTTGTTCAGCCAGTGTGAAGTCGGACGCCATTTGCCACTTTTTGAATATCCAATTAACAAAAAGTAATCATTGAAATGTGGAAACAATTCTGTTGTTATGGTAAATGTCATAGGATTGATAATCATATTAATCCACTATAAGCCGCCCATTTATTTATCCCTGTAACTAATGTGAAATTTGAAATTAATCATTGTAGTTTAATTAATGATTTATCATACATAATGCGGTTGGCCGTAGACTGATCGTATCATTCGTAATTCTGAAAAATGCAATTATTTTGGTTTATTTCCCGCATGGAACAAGCTCTACACATGCACACACTCTTTGTAAGAACTAGGGTGTTTATGCATAAAGAAATGCTTAATATTTATGAGCATCCAAACCTGTTTTGTAGCCTACTTGCAAACATCACCCATTATCTGCTCCTAGTAATCAATCTTAAACTCTCAATTACCCACTGGCCTTAGCATTAGGCATGTACAGATTAATGAAATCTCTTAGGGGTACTCACTGCGCAGCTGATACAAGACAAGACCCAGAATGCTGTGCTTCGTTACTAGAGAGAATGGGCTAATTGTGCAGGGTTGTGCTTCAGTTAAACATCTCAGCGTCAATGCATCTCTGGGGTTTTGAGGCTCTGCCAATGATTAGGTGAGCCATAACATTAGACACGCACAGCCGTTGTCTCTTGTTACATGTCTTCTAATTAATGGGTGGTGGCTTCTTTATCTAGGAATAATGTGTTGGTCTCAGAGGGCAGCTCTTTGATTATTATGGGGCAGAACCTTATTCTGTGTAGCGGAAACTTCCTTTCCAGCCTTACAATGACATGAACAGATTAGTTAAACGTACAGTATGGAATTTTTCGCCCCTAGGGGTCGCTAACCTCTTTACAATAACAAAGGCGTAGTTTGATGATCTTGTCGTCAACGTCAAGCTGACTGATCTAATAATGTTTATGGATGACTGAATACATCGATGTTTTTTATCATGACTGTGATATGAAGCAGTTCGGGATTGCTAAGAGACAGCTATCAGCTCCACACGTGACGCGAGTCCCGCGGATATAAAAGGAATATGGACATTTCATTCTACCGAACTAACTTACACGCAAGTGCAGAATTACTACTCACAGGTCAGTTTATTACTTAACTTGTGAGGTAACGCAGCGCTGTTTCACTTGGTCTAACATTACACTAGCACACTAAACTGCATTTGAATGTGTTGAAATGTATGTGTTAGTCTGTCTGTATGAGACTAGCAGTGAGCTAGATCAACATTAGAATAACATACAGATCATATTCTGACATTTTATCATTGTTGAACTATATAACATTGATTAGTTTTATGTAAATGTGCTCACCTGTTTAATAAAGTACATGTAGGAGCGGTCGAAGTTTCGGACGTGGAGCTCTAGTTTATATACGGTCTATGGGAGCTCTCGGCATCTCGACACACCGCGCTGATATTGATTCTCGTTTTAGTTCTCCTTTTTTATCCAAAGTCTGCTTGCCATGGTCCATAATGTTTGAACGAAACAACAACAGTGTGCAGATAGACATTGCAAACTACAAAGTTGTCCGCGTCAGTTGCTTTGGTTACTATCAGAGGGCTCTGGTTCATAGCTCTGGTTACTATGGCAGTACGAGTGGAAACCAGGGAGAACGCGGATATGACGCCATTGACGGCGACAAAACGGAAATAAAGAAACGGGGCGCGTCTTCGAATTAAATTACAAATTTCTCCCAATTTGAAAGTTGTTGGAAACAGTCGGGATAATGTAAGTACACAACTAAAAAAATATATATAACATAGATATAGTGATTTTTGCTATTTTTAAAGCAAAAAAGTTACATATTGTGCCTTTAAGCCCGAGTTTCTCTAAACATGTTGGTTATATTTCTCATGTTAACCTCACACACACAAAAAAATGGTTTTAAGTCAGTTATTTCTATCTTTAAATGTAGTGTGTCAGTAGGAAATATCAGTTTATATTTCCAAACATTCTTTTTGCCATTAATTGTAATAATCCAGTGAGATTTGTGTATGCACAAGGAGTCTGACAACAGCCGGTATGATCTGATTGCACCATCATCGAGTCCGTCTGTGATTACATGAAGAAACAGAAGAAACTGAGACAGACTAAATCCAGAAGAACTGCGGGAACGTCTCCGAGACACCTGAAGAAACCTTCCTGCAAAGCTACCTGAAAAATTATGCGCAAGTGTACCTGGACAAAAGCCGTTTTAAACGCAAAGGGACGTTACACCATATATTGATTTGAATTAGTTAACAGAAGGTAAATCATAAATAAATTCAATTTGTGATTTTATTTTTGAAAGCATTCTCACTTTACAGCATTTTAACACAAGTGCCAGTACTTTTCATGTCATGTGTAAGGGTTATGTTCAGTTTCATTGTGTTTAAGGGGTGTTTACACAATATCATTTTAAAAAAAGGAAAACTTTTGTATGCATTTTGGCTGTTCATTTACACAACAGCAGTGTTTAGAAGCCCGAAAACACAAACTTTTGAAAACAGATGTCAAAGTGCACGTTTTTTTTTTTTTTTTTTTTTTATATATACCGTTATCATCTCTGTGTAAACTACAAAAAGGTGAATTTGTGAAAACGGTTACATCATGTGCATGCATATTGGATGTTTAGACTATAGGTGCATAGTGTTTCTTTACAAAGTTAAGGCTTGGCAGCAGAATACAGCTTTTTAGTCATTCTCGCGGATCCATGAGAACAGGGATCGATTTGACAACATTGTCGTCTGTACCCAAAAAGCTCAGAGGAAAAACGTTTCCATTTTTAGTACATCGCTATCGTGTAAACGTACCCTTAGTTTTGATTTCCCTGTTTCCGTTTGCCAGAGATCTAGTTCTTTGTTTGTTTCCATGGTTTCTAATTGAGTTACACACCTGTTTCATGTTCTGTTGATTATCTTCCTTTGTGTATTTAAGCCCTTGGTTTTCCTCAGTTCCTTGCCCTGTGTTACTGTTATGTTGAAAATGTGTAGCTATTCTTTGTTTCTGGTGTTAATTGAAAGTCTACCTTAAGTCGTTTCTTCTGTGTCATGCCTCTGACTGGAATATACACAACAAACCCTGATATCATAATGACAAGTTTGTATGAAAACTACCTTATGTTAAAATTTAAATGGTTGTATACAATTTACGAATAAATATAATTTGAACATATTGGTTTTGGGGTGTATTGTTATTTTAAATTGTATAGCAATGTGCAAAATGAGAGGGGTCCCTATATAGGTTACAGCATTGTTTGGAGCCATTTTTTTTTTTTCCTTAAGAAAAACTGACGTAGGCCTAACTGAATATGAATAAATATTGTGCAATGTGATTTGTTCAGAGGAAGTTATTATAACGTCTATAGTGCAAATATTCAACGGCATAATAAAATTCAAACCTTACAGCTCAAGACATTACCAGCAAACGATCAATGTCAGCATTGGCAGATGTCATTCTGAATAATCAATATCAGCACAGATTTTGTGTCAACACATCCCTAATTAAATACAACGAGCAAATTCATATTTTACTTACAAAGTCCTAAAGATATTGCAGATACAATCATTTAATTTTGCAATTCAATCTCTGGCATTGTTCTGCCAGTAGAAACGGCATAAGCTTCAGCACAATGTGAAGTGACTAGGTGAAGAAAGCTTGGCAGTGTGTGAGTGCTGGGCGAAAAGGATTTGTCCTCTGCATGTACAGTGGCATTTGGCTCATGATGTGCACAAGACAGCAAATGAGACAGAGCAGGGAATGTGCTGATGTGTTTTGTGCTGTTCTCAACATCAGCATCCCTGTGCACTGGAGGTGTGCAGGCAGTGAAAGGTGGTTGCAAGTAGCTCTTAGTTTATTTGCCAGCTTCTTTGTATTGCCCTGCTGTCAACAACCCTCCAGTAGATTGTGTCAAACGCCAAATTGTGTCCTGGACGATGCCAAAAAGCACCTGAAGCAAAGTTCACTTTTCAGACTGAAACAGAAAATATTTTAATTTCATTTCAAATTGAACACGAATCTCCGCTCGAAAAAGAGCTCCGCCCCATGCACTGCGAAATAACAAGAAATTACGAAAATATATGGCAAGAAAACAGCCCCTGTATGAGCTCTTGTCTTTAATATTTATAACAGGATATTCTCTCATTTTAATTTCTTTGCTCTGAAGGGATGTGTTTTCCAAAAGCATCGCCCTTTTTCGTCGGTGGATTTGAACTTGAACACCTTTCCGCGGTTGAAACAACATTCCTTCTGATGTTTGTTCATGTTTATTTGATGCTTGATGAGAATAATCGCAGTAGTAGATAGACTGCATTTATAAATAAACTATTGAAAGTGAAACATGAGATAACATTGTTAAATATAGGCCTGACAGAGGAAATAATCGCAGTAACGCTGTCTTTTTTGTCTATTTCTCAAAAATATCATTCAGTGAAATTCTGTTCTGAGAATCAGCACTCTCTGATTTTGCAGCACTGCAAAAAAAAAAACATAAAACTTTAAAAAGATAAATTTACCTTAGAGGTCTTTGGTTTTAGAGAAATCTACCAATACAAAAATTAACAAAATACTTTTGGGTAAGAAAAATAAACGCTGTTCAAAGAAAAAAAGAAAAGAAAAAAAAAAATCTAATTTTTGCTACCCACTGCAAATGCATTTATTTATTTTAATGTTATTGTTTTAACCACAGACCCATTTCTTCTCAGCAATGGTTGGGCCAATGTTGCTGTGTCGAGCTGGTTGGGATGAGAACAGAGAAATGTAATTATTATACAAAACCTCGTTTGCTTTAGAGGGGTTGGGGAATAGCACATCACTAATACAGTATTAAGGATCGTGCATTATCGTTGTATTTGAACTCATGGTCCATTTCACCCCACTGGAACATGCCTGATGAAATTCAGGAGGAACCAAAGGGCAAACCACACAGATGTCTAAATCCCCCAGCGGGGCAAATCTCTGGAGGACACAGTATTATTTTTTGAGAGGACAATGATGAATGGGTCCTGCAATAAATGGCTTCACAGGGGACTGTTATTAATGATCGCATAGGAAGCTGGAAGACACACTCCTGCTCATGCTCAGAGACATGTTGTGAAAGCAGAGCTCTCATGCTTTCTCTCTCTTTCATTTATTTGTTGTGTCTTTATTTATTTATTTTTGAAGATGCAGTGTCAGCTCACTTGTATAGATTCTGCACACTGAGTCTTATAGAATATGTCAGTCAGAAGGTCAAATTCAACTGTGACTATTTCAGTCTGGAAGACTTAGGCTTAGTTTAGACAGGCAGCAAAAAAAAATTAAAAAATGATGGAGTATCCAACTGAAATCCGTTATGTTAAAATTTTTAATTCGAAATTTGGAAATGTATGTGAACAAAAGAGACAAAATAATATTAATGAATAGTATGCCTCACAGGTCAAAAGTGTAAATGTTAAAATAAGCCTTTAAATCTCCTTAAATCTCACTGAGTAACTATCACTATATGTCTAAATAAGATATATAAATGTACATTTAAATAGATCAGTAATAATTCACTTGCACTTTCTAAATTATCATACAGTATTAACCACTGACAACTCCTAAATAACTGGTTTGTAAATAATATAATACATAATTTAGAAATGAAAAATTTCTTTGTCAATATGGAAACATGAACATGAAATTGAAATGACAATTCTTATTTTTTTAATGGAATATTACAGTGTTTATTATAAATGATTTATCCATGCACATCATTATTAATTCATAACAACAGAACCGGGACAATAACTTCTCCCTTCCAGCAACCTGTCACTCACATGAGATCGCAGCAATGACCCAGTCAGTTCCCAATGTTCCCTACTTTTACTTTTTCTCATTCAAGAAGCTGTTTTACTTGAATATTCCTCACATCGGGAAGAAAAGTTTTCCGCAACTTCGCAACTTCCATTTCATGCCGACTTTAAAAATGTATAAAGCAACTAAAATCTTCTATGAATTGGCTTTGTTTTCATATTAGCTCTTTCCCCGCCAACATTTTTTAGTTTTAGTTTTAGTTTTAGTTGCCAGCCACCGCTAGAGTTTTTGATAATTTTCACACACAAAAAAAAAAGTCCCCCAGAATATTTTGTTGTATAAATATCTGGACATGCAATATATCAAAAGAAAGAACAGCCTCTGCTTTAAAAAAACAAAAACAATAAACGTTTTATTCTAGTTTCATGCATTCTTTTTTAATCATCACTTAAATATGGGTAAAAAAAAAGTTTTAAAAAAGCAATATTTTGCACAAAAAGCAGAGAAAATCGTTTTGTTTTTTTGTTTTTTTCAAAGACTAGCCTACAACATGCATAAGCAATGATTTTATTGCTTGTTTCTGCTTCTTCTTCTCCTGTGTTTTGATCAGGAGATTCTGTACTCTTGGTCTGTTGCTCATACTGCTTCTCAGTCATTATTAGCGAGTGTAGAGAATGTTGCATCAGATAGTGTAGTGAATGGCTTTTGCCATTTACAGTTCAGTTGATTCTGACCTGGTGAAAAGGTGCGATAGATCTCCAGTTTAAGCAATCAAACAAATTGTGGAAAAAAAAGAATTGTGATTTACAATAATTCCAAGCATTATACATATGATTCCTTTATAGGGTGGCGCAATTGGAACACCAAAGAACACAATATAATTGTTGAATAAGCATTTGCCCCAGTTACCATGTTGGTCTAAGAGTCTGTAGTCAATTTACTGTGGGTAACCATCCCATCTAAGTACCATCTGCAAAACTCACATTCATTTGTTTGCAAAAATATCTTCATTTGACTTGCATTCTGGGGAAATGTGGAATGGAGTCATCTTTAGTCTAACCATTGACTTTTTATTATTTATGGTGCCTGCAGGACTAGACCAATGCCCTTGAAAACACTACAATAAACCAATGTGAAAATAGGGATTGGGATAAAATGAATGTCTCCACACAGGCCTGGCTTTCTACGAGGGTGTGCAAATTCAATTATTTACTTGTACATGTATCCTGCCTGTGGGCTGACCGCACAATCTAAATGGTAATAGCAGCACATTTTATTTGATTTCATTCTATTTCAACCTATGTTCTATGGCAAAATTTCATTGGCTACTCATGAGGTGGCTCTAGCCCAGCCATGACTTCATTATCACAAAGCCAGAACAGTTAACGTAATAATTATATTTAATCCTCAACAGACCCGATGCTAATCAAGTATGCAGCATCAGTGCATCGAAAGCCATAATGGGAAACCTTGATTAAAGACAATATATTAATAACAAGGAGTGATGAGGTGTTATAACACCGGAGGTGATGTCTCCTGAACATTGATAGGAGTAAACAATTTCATTATTGTCATTATTTGAATTTTTGAATGTCACTGAATTTGAATTATACATATATATGTGTGTGTGTGTGTGTGTGTGTGAGAGAGAGAGAGAGAGAGAGAGAGAGAGAGAGAGAGAGAGAGAGAGAGAGAGAGAGAGAGAGAGAGAGAGAGAGAGAGAGAGAGAGAGAGAGAGATTTGTGTAATTTGTCATTTGTAAGAGTGTAATTTGCTTTAAAAAAATTTTTTTTTTTTTTTTTTTTAGGATAGTCAGGATGTTTGCTTTCTTTGTGTTTTGGTTTTGTCAGTTTCCATGGTTTCTGATTTGAGTTCTGAATATAGTCCCCACATGGGTAACACTTTATAATAACTGCACGCTATTAATCAATAGTTAAGCATTAGTAAACAGTTAATTCATCATTTATAAAGCATTAATAGACATTAATAAGCAGTTTATAAATACAGCTATAAATGTTTTATTCTTGATTTATAAGCGTATTTATAATGTGTTTAATAATTGTATTTTCATATTTTATTAATGATCAATTTATAATTTCTAAATGAAGTATTGCATTATTTACAAACCAGTTGTTTAGGAGTTGTCAGTGGTTCATAAGTGTAAGTTAATGATAAATTGTTTAAATACATATTATTATTCAGACATATAGTAATAGTTACTTAGTGTGTTAATAAATGCTTTATTAACATGTATTTCTACTGTAATTCAGGGTTAATTCCGGTAGTTATAAAGCATTTAGTAGTGGTCAGTTCACTATTTTGTGAGCTCATCTAAAGTGAGGACTAGTTATGCCTTGTAAAGCATTTACAAAGGAGATTTAAAGGCTGTTAAATATTTCTATGTTCTGTATCGCTGTGTTGTGTTTGTTTCCTTTTTCTGTTTAGAAGATCAATGAGTCTTTAAATCTCCTTCAAACTTAACTGACCACTACTAAATGCTTTATAACTACCTGCATTTACTACATTTACTTACACTTTCTACGTCATCTTATGAACCAATGACAACACCTAAATAACTGGTTTGTAAATAATGCAATATTTCATTTAAAAATTATAATTTGATCATTAATAAAGTATGAAAATACAATTATTAAACACATTATAGATATGCTTATAAATCAAGAATAAAGCATTTATAGCCGTATTTATAAACTGCTTATTAATGTCTATTAATGCTTTATAAATGATGAATTAACTGTTTACTAATGCTTAACTAATGATTAATAGCGTGCAGTTATTATAAAGTGTTACCCATACATGTTTTTTAAACATTAGTTCCTTGTTAAGTGTTCGGTGTTGTTCGTTGATGTTTAACTTGATGTGGTTGTGGTATAGTGTTTATCCTGAGATCTCCTGAGTGCTCAGAGTTATATTGTAAATAGTGTTTTCAGTTATTTTCCTTTTCCTGCAGATCGCAACAGTGACAGCAAAATGAGTACATTTCCCATTCAAATTTAATTACTTAATTGCAAAAAAGAAAAACATAATTTGTACTGTGATACTCTAAATGAAACATACAAATAAAAAAATATGGCCACAATGCAAAACATCGTAGTGGTCCTAACATATTTTTATTTGTATTTTTAGTATTAATATATTTTAAGTCCTATTTTGTACATATATTTTGGGGTCAGATATGGTCCAGATATGATATCGTTTATGTTAAATTCACCCGTTTAGAAAAACCTGCTCATAAATATCATGATGATATAATTTAATGATAGAATGTGAATGCATTTTGAATATTAGTAATTTCAAACTTTCAATATAACACTCAAAAAACATTCAGAACATCCTTCTGCCACTGTAATTCAGTGTGTTGTAAAGACGTTCCCCCCGTAAAATCTAATTTTAAACGATCGCATGGCTGAAAAATGTATATATATAACAAATTATTTCAACTCTAAACCTTTCATTCAGAATTACCTTAAATGGTTTTGGCTGCCCCTTCTAAAAATGAGCTAAACCATTACAACCAGGGCTAGATATAAATCTAGCAAACCAGGAATACATCTAGCATTAGTCTGCAATCTTCCTTATGTCAAAGTAAATTGCTTTCATCTTAGCTGGGTTTCCAGGGTTTCTTTGTAACAGTGTGACAAGGCTACTGATTAAGCCAATGGTGGATCAATAACACACCGGGCTCGACTGAAAACTATAGCGCAGACAGAGCTCAGCTCACGATCGGCACAGGATCCTCGTGGTGTCTTTCACACAACGTTTTCCAATGGAGTGCAATGAAGATGTGGGCTACTGATTTGCACCTTTTGATTGCTAGTTCGTTAGATCATGACTAATGAGGTCTGACAAACTGAGTGATTGTCACTGAAAGCGGCTAGTGGGGGAGATCTCACTGTCTAATATTGTTAATGTCTCCCTGTAGTCAATAATTGTATCCCTTAAAACTCATCTTTGATCACCAAAATGGCATATTCCAATGTTTTTTCTTGTGAAAAAAAAAAAAAATCTTTATACCTTAAAATAGCTTGAATGTAACTACACACTTGCTTCATTTAGTATCCGTGGATTCATGAATATGCAAATTAGCTCCGAATATCTGATCCACTCGTTCAACTTTACTGTACTTTACTGTATACTGTCACTTTGATCAATTGAATGCATCCTAGCTGAATAAAAGTATGAATAAAAAAATAATTCCAATATCATCCAGGGAATTTACAGTACATATAATAGGGGCAAAATGAATGTCAGAATCATTCAACATTTTCTGAACGGTTATCTTAACGTTGTGACAGCATCTGGCCTTGACATTAATAATAGAGATCTTAATGAATAATACATATTTGTTTAATACTTCAATCATAGAGTACAGTTCTACAGTACTATAGAATGCATGTTTAACGCAAGTGTAGGTGAAATGGCATGCAGTGCATCTCTTTGGCTGAGGTGTGAGCAGTGATGGTGTTGTGTAGGTTTACAGCTAACACCACGTTCATCATCAGTGTGTGAGACAGTCTGGCAGACTAACAGACCCTGCAGTGACAGAGCGGGGGGGAAATCTCCACTGACGGCATCCACAGAGCCAGCGAGCCTTCAGCCGCGAGAGCACTGCTGTGTTGACCCGCGTTAGCGGTTAGCTTGCTCCAGATGCTCAACACACTGAACTGTCAAAGCTTGCTTCAGTTCTTCATCTCAGTGAAGTCTGCAGGTTTACTCTGCAAAGATTTATATCTGCTAAGATTTAAGACGCTATGCCCAACCATCTCAACATGGGATATTTGTGGGGAATGTTTTGCCCATATCTGTAATGTTCTGTTGGCAACATAAATATTATTTACAAAAAAAAAAAGAAGAAAAAAAAAAAAGAATAATTTAAAATATATAAAATGGTTGATGAAGTGCGGCCCATTTGCTCAAAAAATATGACACCACTCCAACAGAATCTCATAGTAATTCATATCTATTTAATGGCTGATTCATGTGAAATCCATAGCCATTAACTATAGAACCAATTCTTAATGCGCATGTGAACGCCATCAGCGTTTCTCACAGGTCCGCGTTTAAAGTCTGTGTAGAGAGAATGGTGTCGTCTTAGCGGCCCATAATTTAATAACAAATGATCGTTGCGACGGAAGCGAATCAATCAAAACTAACTTTAGCTGGAAAATAACTTTATTATAGAACTACTATAAAGCCAAAACAATCTCTGTTACCTTAAATTATACGCTTATCTCTGTAAAGCTGCTTTGAAACAATCTACATTGTTAAAAGCGCTATATAAATGAAGATGACTTGACTTGACATTCTTATTCATGGATATTCGTCCGGTCTGCTTACACTCCATGTAGTGAGGTGGACCGTCATGCTTATTTTTGTTTAAAAAAAAAAATGCATAGGTTTTTGTACAATTCACCTCATACAAATTCTTATGAAATCACCAACTCGTGTGTTTTCCTGTGAGGTCTGGTCGTACATTCAGCAGTAGTTCCTGTTTTCTCTGTGGTTTTTATTATTTTGGGCTTAAAAGGTTAGTTCACCTAAAAATAAAAAATCTGTCATCATTTACTAACTCCCATGTCATTTCACTTCTGTTGGACATAAAATAAGATATTTTAAAGAATGTTGGTAATCAAATTCACCTTTGACTTCCATCGTATGGAAAGACACCCTTGAGACATTTCTCAAAATATCTTCTTTTATGTTCAACAAAAGAAATGACACGAGGGTGAGAAAATGATGGCAGAATATACATTTTTGGGTGAACTATTTATTTAATGCACCACAGCCATGCCCATTTATGTCTAAATTATAGAAAATGCAGATTTTATTTTCAAAACTGTGTAGAATGATTGACCCCTTTTTGCTATTTTTCCTGTATAGATTAATAAAAAATAATCAGCCCCTCATTCACATTTAAAAAAGTATTTTTTGCTACAAAAATAATATATTGATTCATATACAAAGTCAGTATCTCCTTCAAATGCACAGCACTTTCCTAAAGAAGGGTCTGGAATAATCTTTGTGAGCATGAGTGTGCTGGAGAGATAAGAGGAGGACGGGGTCTCTGCTTTCTTATCAGACAAACACCACTGGGACCAAGAATTCAAATAGAAGTCTATAAGAGATGACGATTAACTGCCTAGGATATTTAACCTTTTCCCATTAAATTAGATCACACTGTCGAGGCAGTGCATTTAAATGAAACAAACAAAAATATTTGTAAAAGCACTTTCCCCCATATTTTCAGTATAATGTGAATTTCACCAATCCTGTCAATGTCCAGACACATTTCGTCCCAAATTCATATTGTGTGTGTGTGTGTGTGTGTGTATATATATATATATATATATATATATATATATATATATATATATATATATATATATATATATATATATATATATATATACACACACACACACACACTCTCTCTCTCTCTCTCTCTCTCTCTCTCTCTCTCTCTCTCTCTCTCTCTCTCTCTCTCTCTCTCTCTCTCTCTCTCTCTCTCTCTATATATATATATATATATATATATATATATATACACACACACACACACACTCTCTCTCTCTCTCTCTCTCTCTCTCTCTCTCTCTCTCTCTCTCTCTCTCTCTCTATATATATATATATATATATATATATATATATAAGGAATAATATTTGTTGTTTGGTGACATTATTTTCATGACAAAAGTTCCCAGCCACTGCCACTATTTTTGACTTTTTTCACAAAAATGTCATGGCCCCCATAATATTTTGTTGTATGAATATCTGAACATGCAATATGCTTTCAAAAAAAAAAAAAAAATTATTCTAGCTTCATGCATTTTTTTTTTTTTTAAATCAACACTTGGATGTGGGTAAGTTTAATAAAAAAAATAAACATTTTGAGCAAAAAGCTGAGAAAGTCACATTTTAGTCATAGACTTCGACTGATAGGTCAGAACGATGGTCAAAACACAGATGGAGTTATTTTCCTGGCAGCACGTCGATTATGGGGTGATGCGCTATAAAATGATTGAGGGGCAAATGAATTGTAATATTAATTTAATAATAAAAGTAGTAGTAATAATAATAATAATGATGATAATAATAATTGAATACATTAATTGGAAATGCCAAATCCTCTTGATAGGTTATGCTTTTGATATCTCTGGCTACTGTCAATAAACAATATCATCATCTATTACAGGTTTTGTTTACATTATGCAAAATATAACTTGTTTGATTGTTGTTATTATTATGTTTTACTGTGATGTCAAATATGATCTGGTTATGTTTTCATGAGATTCATCCATACTTGAACATAAACTTCATCTGTTGGCACGCAAACTGCTCTCGGCTCAGAAGTGCACCAATAGTGGCTTTGGCGAGGCGACTACATTAATGCTTCACTGTACAACATGTGAGATGAAGTTTAACTGTATGTAGGCAAATATTATAGTGGGGAACTCTCCTTAATGATAAATGTCACCTTCGAATGATGATTGTTTTCCCCTTTAAAGTGTCACTAGCTCTCCAACATGACATTTTCAGTGGCTGAAGTGCAGTGATGACATTTACAATGATTGCGACAACAGCAGCATTTCCAATGTAAGGATTTTAATGTATTTGCACAAATAATAATATTTCTCAAATCCTTGAGATGTGAATGGTCCAATCTGTGACAAATGTTTCAATTAAAATCATACACTTTGTGATTTTCGGTAAAGGATGGGGACATCTTTTCCAATCTAGAGGTCATTTTGAGTTTTTCAGCAGTTTTAAATTGAAATCGAATAGCTGAAGATGCCATATGACTCTCTTTGTTCAGGATGTCCAGAGAACGCCAAAAGTAAACTTTCACCCAGTTGGAGATAAGATGATGAGCAGGGCTCCAGAACCCGAGCAGGATTGGAATGAAATGAGGCATTCAAGTGTGCTGTGCGATATCTGTGTGGATCCGGGGCCTGACTGACAACAGGCTCCAGTGCTAGAGTCTCAGCACTGACGGCGCCACAGTGACATCTACAGGCCATGCAAGTTGTGCAGGTGGAGATGCGTGAGCAACGGTAAGGGGTCACAGCAGGATCTTCAAGAGTCACGGCTGTGGTAGAGCACAACTGCAGGGCCACTTTGATTGCTCCACATTAGCCTAATTTCCAGTGCTCTGAGAAACGCGATGCAATCAAAAGCATGCTGCACGAAACTACAGAAGCCTCAAAGCAGGTCTAAGAAATGAAAGCTTTTCAGTAAGCTCTCAGTGTTTAGCCTCGACGCTGCAGTTCGGTACTTTAATTCTTGGGAAACAGTGACATGTCTGCCTCAAAATGTCAGGAATTATTATTGTTTTTAAATCATTTATTTCAAAAAGTTACTTACCAATAGAAATGGCAATAGTATGTCACAGTAAATTTGGAGTTCATATACTTAAATAATCTGAATAGTTTAGTAAATTCTAGTAGTATATCGACCGATATTGATGTTCTTGGTAATAATCAACCCGTTCTCATACCCAAGGCGTCACTTTCAACCATGCTTCAATATCTGACGCTCAAAGCACCCTTTAGCGTCCATATGAGACGCATAACCCTACCACAGACCTAAACCTACCCAACCGAAGCGTCACATATTGACGCTAAAGGGTGCTTTGAGCGTCAGATATTGAAGCATGGTTGAAAGTGACAAAAAGTGACGCCTTAGGTATGAGAATGTGTTGTAATAATTCACATTGTAGTTTAAAGCATGTTATTAACCCATTTCGTTTTCAAAACATGTTTTGAGCCAACCCTGTTACATTCACATTTTAAAAGGGTTGGTTGAATGTTACAGGGTTGAAGATACGTTTGCAAAAATGTTGATTACAGCCTTAAATAACAAAATAACAACAACAAATATCATCACACCACATGTATTTAACAATTTTCTTGTGGTTTGTGCCTAAAACATATTTTGTAATGTAAAAACTGATCAATCCCTAATGTACTGAGCAAATGTAAGTTTAAACTTTAAGAAAGACTGTAAAAACATTCCTCTGTTTTGAACATTTCTGTAATGTCACCTATACATTTGATGTCAGAAAGATCCAAATATTATTATATAGAATGGAATTGACACAGCATTACATGGTTGACAAGCAGGGACAAAGAAACACAATTTAACGTTGCAGTTTTCTCTTTGTCTTCTCATCCATTTTGGAGGGACGCCCTGTTCTTGATAATAACACCGTTGAGCCATACTTTCTCCACTTATTGATCACTGTTTTCACTGTGTTTTGATATAATGCCTTGGAAATGTTTTTGTAGCCCTCAGCGAGTTTCAACAGTGAGGACTGTTGTTGTTGAGAGTCACTTCAGGTGAAGACGGGTGTGTATTATTTCACAGGAGCTCAATCTGAACTCAATTATAAAAGGGTGTGAAAACTTATGCAGTTTGGTTATTTTAATATGGCATGTTGTATTTTTTACATTAAAAGTGCACAAGTTCTACCATGATTTGTCTTTGTTTAATTTTTTACATCACACAAACCAGCTGTTTTAATGGGGTATGAAGACTTTTATATCCACTGTATATTAAAAGTGCAAACTGATCAGGAGGCTTGGGTGTAGAGGAGGTGCGAGAATGGTATTTGTTCCAGATTTATTTGTAATTATTGTTTAGATTTCTGAAATGCTAAAAGTTCATTCATGCTGTGTCAGTGGCATTTGAGAGTGAGATTTCTTTCCTTCGCCATGAAATGGTTTTAGTCCCGCATGAGCAACACTGACAAAAAAATACCAGCTAATTATTTAACTGGATGAATGTACCTTCAGGGAATCTTGTCTTCTTCTGAGTAGACAAATGACTGCATAGCTGATAATGTTAATTGGTCAATTTTAAATGAATGGTTGCTGTTGAAATCAAAATGATGCAATTTTCGTCTCCCCGTTGTTGAATTTCACCGACCTTGGCAGTTTGTAATGTTATACATCGGTTCATAGTTATTTGTCAGAAGGCGGAGGCAACATGCCTCCAGTATTCATTTATGAAGCTTGTACCCTCTACTAAATGTCAGCACAAATAAAATGTCTTCAATGTTTATTTGCTAAACTTTATTACTGTGCTGTCCATTGAGTTTATAATATACTATTACTTTAGGGCTTTTGAGGTGGAGTTATTGGAAGCTTTGTGTTTAAGAGGTTTCATTCAAGGTTTTATTTGTTTTCCTGCTGTCTGAGAAGCATCTCCATCAGAGATTATATTATCAATTTAGTATCACATCAAGATATTTGTGTAGCAGCTTTTAAAAACAGTGTGCAGTGTGTAAAATACATGTGTTCACAGAAATATAAGAGTGGAATGGGTGGGGGGGATACATATTTTTTTGTAATTGTTTCATAACTTTTCAGCCAAGTTTTTGGTACAAACAAATTACCGTTGGATGATATGAGTGGTCTTGCTGGATTTAGTTACCATATTACAAAGTATGTTGGGGTAGTACCATGAACAAGAAAATCTTAAAATCAATTCTCAGTGCAGACACACAGTGAAGGGATCTGGCTGTCAGAGTAATGTGATTTCTCATGTTAGTGTGAGCCAGCATTCGTGTCGCTGCATTTTGAACTCGTGCTCAAGACTCTGTTTACACCTGGTGTTAAGATGCATTTTAGTTGATCAGATCACATGTAGACGAGGGAGACACACACCCTTTACACCTGGTGTTTTAATCTCTTTAAAGTCTCTTTTGTCCACTTTTAACCACTTCTGTCCTGATTTCTTCGAGGGGAGGGTCTATGGGCGGGTAAATCTATGTTGTTTTTTTTCAGATCTTTCGATCTAATGGACGAAATAAACTTGCTCAATTTACATTTGAACACGACCATACATACAGAGAGCAGCAGCTTTAGTTTTCTCATCTCATGAAATGCGTCTCTATAGCACGCATTGTATTTATCGTACAATTTATACACGAAAATGAGTTTTTACATGCATATGATACACACAGTTAACCCCATGGGAAAGATTAGTGGTCTGGAATGGTGAGAGAACATTGTGGGGGAGACCGGGGACAGTTGCAACATGTCATTTTTCTCCAATCAGAAACAAGCTAGAGTGATGCCACTCACACTGCACATGCTCAGTTGGATGCCATGCGTTGGTGCAACTGTGTGTTTTTGTGCAGAGCAGGACACAGTGAATAGTTTAATTATCTAAAAATATGCATATATTTATCTTTCTTTTCAGAATGCCCAGAGTGAGAAAGAGGGTCACAGACCGAGGGGTCTCACTCCATATTTTGGAGAGAGCCTCTAACATTATCAGGGATGAAGGCAGAGCAGTCAGGGCAGTGGCGAGAGAGTTTGCCATCTGTCACACCACATTGTACAGGTTCCAGAAAAAGAGAGGGAGACTGCAAGCAGAGGGACATGATAAGTTACCAGGTGTTGGCTACTGGAGCAGCAGGAGAGTGTTTACAGATGAACAGGAGAAGAGCGTCGGACAGTATTTAAAAATGGCAGCTGACCTATACTTTGGGTTATGGCCCAAAGAGGTAAGAGATGAGGGGAAGACTGTTTTATTAAGGGACATGTTAATATGAGAGAGACGTCTGAAAACAGAGAGGGAGGGAGAGGATAGAGATAAAATGGCCTAAGGCATTATATCAAAACACAGTGAAAACAGTGGTCAATAATTACTGTAGGCCTAAAGATAAAATTATGGATGGTATTTCAATTTTTAACACTTTTATTTCAGGTTAGGAGGTTTGCATATCAGCTGGCCACTCACTATGGGTGCAAATTTCCTGAGCAGTGGAGAGAGACGAGTATGGTTGGGGAAGATTGGTTTTCAGGATTTATGAAGAGGAACACCAGTCTCTCTATTAGACGTCCACGAGCCACAAGCCTGTCAAGAGCATCCAGCCTCAACCGGGTGAATGTAGGAAAATTCTTCGACAATCTCAGCAAAGTTCTTGAGAAGCACAAGTTCTCTCCTCAGAACATTTGGAACGTCGATGAGACGGGCATTACAACAGTCCAGACCCCCGACAGGGTTGTGGCCAGACGTGGGGAGAACCGTGACTCTGACTGAAACCAGAGTATTATATTATTGTTGATATTACAGTTTTAACAGTTGCTAAAATGAGAGTGATTGGTTACTAAAGTAGATGCAAGATGCAGTTATATTGTTGTCATTATTTTTTTTTCCCTTTGTATTGCTAAAATGACAAATGTTTTACATGACAATGGTCTAAAAAGTTAATTGCCTCACACATTGCTCCATTCTTCCTATGTCACTAAGAGCCTACTGTATTTTATATCAATTTGAATATTTGACATCTGTACATATGGCCTACTCATCTAGACAAATCTATAACTATCATCTAATCAAAGCTGATGAATAAATAACACTGTAATATTATTAGAACTTACATTTTTGATAATAATCATTTTGCTAACACTGACATATATTGTAATATATTGTATTTGTAACATGTTGCAGCCATCCCCAAACAATGTTGCAACTGTCCCTGGGGTCAGTTGCAACATCTGACTCCTTACATTCAAATGCAAATTGTGAAAAATGTAGATTCTGTAATTATCTTTAAATGGTTTAGACTATTAACAGACAGATGTAAGTTTATTGTATAAGCAATTGGTTTGTCTAATCCAAACCGTCTCTGAGTAACAGAGCCAAATGCAAAAAGTGTTGCAACTGTCCCCAGTCTCCCCTGCTTGATACGTTCTTCGTCTTCAAACCAAACTTAGGTCTCCAGCTGACAAAGTTTCTATCCCGTCTGGTTAGCGCGCTTCTCATAATGTTTACTCATCAGGTCAGTAGGCGGAGAGAAGACAGTCTTTTGTGGTTGTTCGAACACATTCGACCACGAGCGTCTACACTATGAGAGCAATCCCGTCTAATGCATTTACAAATACCTCTGGAAGTGGTCGAAAGTGGACAAGCTTAAAATATTTTAGACCCAGTTTACACCTGTATTCAGTGTTGTCCACTTGTGATCCGATCAACCAAAACGCATCTTAACACCAGGTGTAAACAGGACCTAATAGAGCTATTTTGTACTGTAGCCCAGCCAAAACACTATTACTCTAGTAAAGTCTACTCTAGATGTAAGATGCATTAACCCTATTAAGTCTGTCATATTAGATACAAACTTTTCTAAAATATCTCCAATTATCAACTTGATCACTTTGCTGAAAAACCTGTCACATAATCTACTACATGCCTTCTGTCGTCTGATTGATAGTTTCGACTTTTTTTAAGCAAGTAAACAGGCTTTTAGTATAAGCGTCCACCTTCAGCTTGTCTTTTTGCTGTGAAATCTTAACTGATTTTCATAAAGTAAACATAAAAATAACTTTTTTTGTAATATTTCAAGATGAACACTTACTGGACTGAAGAGACTTCATGAAAATCATGCTTAAAGGGTGTGATGGCTACGGCCACACAGGGTAACATCACCTCAGTTCTAAACATTTGATTATCGTTTTATTGCATCTCTTTGGTTGGTTGCACTGATTATTTACAGCCACCTAAACTATGATATTTAAATAATGAACACAATACAGTTTTTTGATTTGGTTTATTTTGCTTTACCTTTATATTGATTTACAAGGAGTGCACTAATCACATGTTTCTTTGTGTTGAGTTACCTGGACCTGTTGGGGGCGGTCCCTTCCTGGTTGGGCGAAAGGTGTGGCTAAGGGCTGAGGAGACCTATATCTGGGAGCCAGCTCATTAGGCCATACCATGTCTCACCATGTGCCGGGGGGATTTTGTCCTTAGTTAGCTCTTGAGTTCTCAAGTGTTAGTTTGTTTACCCCTTCTATGTTATTTGGTTTTGTCAAGCTGTTATATAAGCTTCCTTTTGTGTCTTTGTGGCAAGGTCAGTTTTGTTCAGTTAATTTTGTGTTATGAGTCTATGTATTTAAGTTTACATTCAGTTACTTTTTGTTGACCTCTTTCTAAGGCCTAGTTATTAATTTTGGTCTTTATGTAACTCCTTAATATTTTGGGTAATAAAACCCCCTTTTTTTGGAAACAGTCTCCTGTGTCCTCTTGCCTCACTGCCTTGGTCCCTGACAAAGGATAACTCTCGCCAAAATGCAACCTAGGCTCTTTTTGTTAATCTACCCGAGGCAAACTTTCATGTAAAAGCATAATTAGAATGGAAATGCCACTTTTAAGTTTGACCGTATTTTCATTTTAGGTTAAAATGCCTCGTGAATGGGAGTGCATGGGGCACTTCTATGATAGCATCAAAATCGCTGTTTTTAAAACACTAAGAAGGCTCGACACAACATGAAACTGTGCTCGAAGTATCACCAGGGGCTCTACACATGAACTCGAGCATTGAGAACATTGTTTGTGTACACAGAGTTTTCCGCCGGCATTTTGACAGTCAAAAATAGTCTGTCTATAGAGTAAAGATGGAAAGCTCCTAAAGCTTAGTTACATATAAATTCACGGATAATTTGTTGTTTTGCCGTTAGTGAAAATCAATATTGACCTTGTATTTTAAAAAAGATCCTCATATAAGAAGCAATACTAAAATTCAGAGTCAGTTCCTTCACATTCGGAAATCGACTTTTTTTGACTGACAAAAATGCCGGCGGCCGGAAACAACAACAGCTACAGTGAGTTGTTAAAAATCGTTCTTTTTAGTAAACTCTGTGTACACAAACAATGTCCTCAATGCTCGAGTTCATGTGTAGAGCCCCTGGTGATACTTCCAGCAAAGTTTCATGTTGTGTCAAGCCTTCTTAGTGTCTTAAAAATAGCGATTTTTGATGCTATCATAGAAGTGCCCCATGCACTCCCATTCACGAGGCATTTTAACCTAAAACGAAAATACGGTCAAACTTAAAAGTGGCGTTTCCATTCTAATTATGCTTTTAAACGAAAGTTTGCCTTGGGTAGATTAATAAAAAGAGCCTAGGTTGCATTTTGGCGAGAGTTACCCTTTAAATGTGAGTTTCAATTATGATACAACAGTCTTTTTAGAAACATATATTTGTTCTTCTTTCAGTCATCATTATATTGCATTGCATTATATGTTTTGCCCCACAATAAAACAGAGCTTTGATCTAAGCAATTAAATATTATCTTACCAAGACATATTATTGGAAGATATAGAGTAACAACTGGTATTTATATGCTTTTTTTTTTCTGAGTAGTCTTCTATATTGTTACAAAGATCTCATTGCATTGCATTGGAAGCTATCAGAATTTAATCTTAATTTTTGGCCATATAAATATCAGCATTTGCACCAAATGTAATTTTTTTGCTCAGTTTGGGCCTCTGAAAAAAAGGGCCTCCTTGAGTATCAGCTTATTCCCTATGACGGTGACCCATAAAAGACTGATCTATCAAATATGATATAAAAAAAAGCATAAATGTTGTTTTACTAACATTACTGAACCTCAGTACTGCGGCTACTGCCATTTAGCGAAAATGAGTCAAGATATGAAGCAATAGATGTTCTCTTTGCATCATTGCCAATAATGAGCACTTCTGTCGAATCCTTATTTAGCTTTAGAAAGCTTTGTGCGTGTTCACACACCCAGTGTGTCACACCATGAGCAATGTATTTTAACACACCGTGCATGTCAGGCCAGAACTTTTAGCAACGCTTCTCAAACACCAATGATTTTTTTTTATTTTTTATGTTTTTCTGAAAACCACAAAAGGGACTACATTTTTGCCTTTGTGGGACCCATGAGGAAGACAGCTTATAAATCATACTAAGTGATGTTTTTTTGGAAAATTCTAAAATGCCGAACGTTTTCTGTGATTGGTAGGTTTAGAGTTAGGGGATAGAATGTATACTTTGTATAGAAATAAAATCATTATTTCAGCGTAATGTCCCAATAAAACATGGAAACCCAACATTCAATGTCATCAATGTCATCCTGGAAGAGACCAATCCCATCAGGATAGAAATGTTTCATCTTGGGATTTATAATGTTATTATCACAGTTTTGTACCTCTTCAGGGATGTCTAGACAAGTGGGCTTGACTTTTTCTCCCCATCAGCGCTGCTGTCTAATCAAATCTCTAGCCTTGTTGGACAGCAGCACAGAGAGAATGTTAACCAGCCATCACACAGGATTAGGCCTGTTATTTGTCACGTGGCATAGACAGCACTCTGATCGATACCTTTGATGACAAAATAAAAGTTGACAGGTAAGATCTTGGCTTCTTCTGGTGGAGGTGGTGTAGATTGGAAACTTGTAGTAGACCAGTTCAATAAAGCGTCAAGGGCTTTTCTGTGTGTCAGCATGTTGAGCGAGAAATAGATGAATAATAAACGGGGTGATGGGATGACCGGAGGTTATTTATTTAGTTGTAGACTCATTGGGTGCTACAGGCGGCAATTCTGCAGTGCATGAGCACCCTATTTCTGCAGGCTTCATCTGAGCAACAGAGACAGAAGGGGTTGATGGGAATGCTGCCCTTATAAAGCTGTCAGAGCTCTGAAGAGGGAGCATGTTTACCCTAATAATCCACCCTTACAATCGCCCCCTTTCTCACAACACATGCAAAAACAGATTCAAATTCAGTGCATGTCACTGGAGTATTGTTCTGCTAATAAAAGATGCATCTTAATGTCATCATATCATCTCAACTCTTGTACATATGAGTAGATATTCTGAAAGTGCATGAGGCAACAATACACCTGAGATCACCACCAAACCATCAAAAAAAAAAAGATCTCACAGATGCATTGCCTACAACATTCTCTCTTCGTTGTGCTACAAATCCCTCATAAATATAGTATCAAAAGCAGCACTAGGGCACTGTACAGAATTTGGACAGACTGAGGTATCCTCATCATACTGGTGCTCATAAAAGGCTCTTTCAGATCAATTGGACGTCATCCAGATGTACAGCAGGTTGACGAGAAGCAGAAGGGTCAAATCTCATATCGAGCTGTAGATATCTTTAGTAAAGTTTGCCTTTCTTTTAGATGGTTAACCTCCCTGTGGTCTTTCCTCAACTGCAGTTCAGTTTCATATTTGAAAGGCTCAAATATATTCTGGAGGAATATCGGTTGCATACTAAGTCCTCTCCAGTATGGTTACTAACCCAGTCAAAACATTTGAATTTGTATATTTATTGTAAAAGGTGGTGATTTTACCATTCTCTAGAAATATTTAAATCTAGGAAGCTAGACATTCTGTTAGCTAAGCTCTCAGCCAGAGGTGTGTTGGCAGCTGAAGCATTCTTGGGAATCATATGATGACAACGCACAGGTGGGCCCATCAATTTTAAGTCTGTTTACATGCTCACCAGATGCTAAAGTCTATGACCAAAAGGAATGTGCTGAGGCTATACAGATGTTCTTACCTGACTTCTCAAATTCAAAACCTCAGTGATCACAGCTGCTCGTGACTGGTGCCCATGATTGTATCCATGTTTTTAATGATTTCTTTTCAATGACTTATTTGTAAACATAAACTGTCTTTATAAAATATTCTGGAGATTTATTTTATCTTAAGTGTTTTTTTTTGTTTGTTTGTTTGTTTTTTGAGTTTTTGCCTTATTATTTGCTTGGTAACCTTTTAGAATAAGGTTCCATTTGTTAACATTAATTAACTACATTCATTAACATGAGCCAACACTAATCAGTACTTCTATAGCATTTATTAATCATAGTTAATATTAATGTCTACATTTACTAAATTATTTTTAAATAAAAAAAATTGTATCTGTTAACATTAGTTAATGCACTGTGAACTAACATGAACAAGCAATGAACAAATGTATTTACCTTTCGAATGGCAACTAGCACTGCCGAATGTGCTCATGGTGAGGCGCTCTTTGTGATGCATTCGCGAGACTTACTGAAAGAGACAGGTAAGTAGCTTTTACCTCTTTGTTCTCACCTGAGGGATAGTAGTTAGCATTTGCAGAGCACATTCGACTCTTGAGAGAGTCGATAGCCCTCACAGTGATGTGTTTGTGACTGTTCTACTCATGATTCTTGATTAGTGATAGAGTCTGATGTTCAGCTCTTGAGGGAGTTGAACATGCTCTTTATGATGCAGCCACTGTGATAATTCTGTGATATTAAATTGTGATAATAACTGCCAAATTCTGTGATTGTAGACGCAGAGAGAGTGCAGGCAGGTGTTATTTTTAGATCTGCCCCCTCCGCTGGCCCGCACAATATAGTAGTGGTGGGTTGTGGTGATCTCTGGAACCCGTCAGGAAGTGTTTTTTGGGGGGGGGTTTGTCCTGGTTTGCGAACCCTTCCTAGTTGTAGGCCCCTTTGTGAGTGTTGGAGTCTAGAGAACCCATTTTTCCTCAGGTTTGACCCGACTCAGTGGGAGGGTTCTGCTCTTCAGTCAAACCCAGTCAAAGCAGGGTCCTCCAGTCCCTAGGATGAGCTCTTTTGATCTCAAAAACCCGACAGGAAATGGGTTTTTCAACCCAGTTTGCAAACTCTTCATAGGGCAGTAGGGAGTGTCTGGAGCTTCGGGAGTGTCTGGAGTCTTGAGTTCCTACGAAGACATTTGTTTCTGAGTGGTCACAGCTAGCACTCAATTGGCTCCCCTTGATGGCAATGTCTTTATGGTTGAGTGTAAGTGGAATCCTTAATAGTAGGATTTCCGACTCCCTTTGAGAGAGCTTGGTTTGTTGCTGGAGTCTCAGTTGAGCATTTAGAATGGCGTGGCTAGCACGTTGCCTAGCCCCTTATACTTTCTTGTGTTCTGACGACCAAGGAAGGCTCAGAGCTCTTCTGGTCTCTGGACTCCAACAGGAAGTGGTCTGTTCTCTTTGAGCAAACCCCTCCTATTGTACGGCAACTCTGAGAGTGCTGGAGTCTACAGACCAAATCATATTACATGTTTTATAATGATTGTAGCTTGCCTTACCTGTTACCTTGTTCTTACTTCAGTATCATTCCACTATAGACAGTGACATAGAGTGGTATGGCTCTCTGTGAGCCTCCTTGGTGGAACTGTCTGTAAGGTGGAGTGTTGTTAGCTGTCCTCTCACTCGAGAGAGTCGTTCTGCTGAGGCGTCCACTCCCCTATTCTGCCTGGATAGCAGTATTGAGTAGTCAGACTCTTGGTAAGCCTCCTTGGTAAGCAGTCCTTAGCGTAGAATGTAGTTAGGCCTCCTCTCGTTTTAGAGGGTCATCTTGCTGAGGTCTCCGTTCTTAGAGCTCAGTCTGGATGGGTTGGTCTATATGGCTCTCTGTAAGACTACCGGGCAAAACCACCTTTAGGGAAGTGTTTCTAGGTTTCCTCTAAATTTAGAGAGTCCTTATGCTGAGACCGCCTTTCCCTGAGCTCAGCTTAAGATGCATGACCAAGTTGTACGGCTCCCTGCGAGCCTTCTTGGCATTATGGTATTTTAGCGTAGAGTGTAGTTAGTGTAGTTAGTGTAGAGTGATGCTGAGCTAAGTATAGACAGTGGACCTTGTAAGTTGTAAGCACTATCTGAGCCTCCTTGGTTAACTGTCTTCGAGGGGGTGATGTTGCTAGGCTTCCTCTTGTTCTAGAGAGTCATCCTGCTGAGGCCTCCACTCCCCAGAGCTCCACTTGGATAGCAGTATCGAGTTGTCAGGCTCTTTTTTGAGCCTCCTTGGTAATCTGTCCTTAGCGCAGAACATAGTTAGGCCTCCTCTCACTTAAGCCTGGTTTATAATCGACGCGTCCGCACGAGCGCGAAGGTGCGCGCGGCAAAAATGGCGTCATTGCGGTGTGGGCGGTCGCGCGCGTTGGGTGTGCAAGGGCCCATTTCGCCTGGCGGTGTGCACGGCAGATTTTGTAACAACGCGCGCGGCGCCGCATCCGAAGATGAACGACTTCGAGCCGAATCTGGCCGAGCTCGAACTTCTCACCACACCGGCACCCAGTTTGCACGTCTAAATTAGTTGCTTACATTTAAAAAATGAGCATTCAATAGCATAAAAAGTATTTTAATGAACATAATGGTCCATGTTTAATAAAAATGTTCATGAAACTTAATGCAATGTTTAGTGAAATTAGACAATATGTAAGAGATTATTAATTTAGTTATATTGTATGCACATTCTCATATCCACATATTTTGCTGTATTGTCACAAGTAATAATCTCAGGGTTTACTGGGTTTTACACGATTCTTTTTGTAGTGTGGTATTGGTGGTGGTGTACTAAAATAAACATTGTCACGTGTGTAGCTTTCTTCTTCTCACCTCTGATTCCTGATGGTTTAGAGGACAATTACTCGAGTCGCCCCCTATCGTTTCAAAGAATAGTACAACGACGAGCGCGTCAAGTATAAACGCCTCGTCCGTTTGGGGAGGTGCGCGCGCAGTCTGCGGAGACTCGCGCTGCGGAGCCAGGTAAAAGTATAAACAAGGCTTTAGAGAGTCATCCTGCTGAGGCCTCCATTCTTAGAGTTCCCCTTAGATACTATATCAGGTCGTTGGCTCTCTGCGAGCCTCCTTGATTATATTTTCATTTTAGAGTAATGCTAGGTCTCCTCTTATTTTGAGAGAGGATTTCCTGATACCTCCACTCATTAGTGGTATAGTTTCCCCTGAAGTGACAAGCAGGAAATTCCTTATCCACAGCCAGGCCCTGAGTTCTGCCCGTGGGGTGTGTAGCCAGGGTTTCTGGCCCTAAGGAATACTGTCAAGATAAACGCTGGTGCGTACCTTCTAGGACAGGGAACTGTGACTCCGGACCTAGCTCCGTGGAGTCATTGACTTTATGTCAGCTGTTACAATATTCATTCTCTCAGCATGATGGAGTGGGTATTTGTTTCCCATAAGCATGCTAGTAGTTCCCTGCAAGTTCCCATTCGAAAGGGAACATCTCGGGTTACGAATGTAACCATGGCTCACTGAGAAAGGGAACGAGACACTGGGTCTCGCTGCCTTGATTTGGGTATGCCTGCCCACATCTCATTCAGACAAAAATAAGTTGCTGATGTGTACTACGGTTGCCCTTTTATACTCTGTTTGCACTGGTAGTGACGTCATAGGCATTTTTTTCTGACACTATAGGGGGAATTCACTAAACTGTTTTGTGTGTGATATGACAGCACAAATAATTGCACCTTATTCACTAACCATCTGCAATCCAGTTTTGTGGACGAGTCTTCATATTTAAGTGAAGTCACTAACATTTATTTCTGTGCAAATATGCTTCCTTTCTATGTAAATTAGCTTCATTAAAGATTGTGGATCATTCACAAAAAAATGCCAGTTGCAAACTCCATCATGCTTTCACCACCAAATTAAACTTAAACATTCTTAATATAAAAGAGATGCTTGATTTCACTTTTTAGAGATTGAGACAGTGTCAAATGTAGCCAGGGAAAGATATTGGCAACACCAATGTCCACTCGCATTTCTCTGTATTGCATCCAATTATATGTACTCGTATATGTCATTAGCATGAGCATTCATTTCATGGGTTTGCTTGCGCCATCGTCCCTGGTCTACCTACCATCAGTAATTTGAGATTTCCTTAAGTGCAGTGGTTCTCATACCCCCATTGGAGAGTTTGAAAGTGGGGCATGAACACATATTAAATGAATAGTCTGTCTCGTCCATCAATACAGATAAAAAAAAAAAAAGTATGAATCATTCTGCACTTCAGTTTTACATTTTCTGTCTAATCCAATGCTAAAATCAGTTAAATGTTCACTCATTTCTGTTTACTATTTCCAATATAGTAAATAGCACATAGTGCACTATATAGGATAAATATGCTCTCCATTGGGGCGAAGTTAGTGTTTGCAAAAACTTTTTTTGTATACATTGTGAATGGAGGCTGGTTTCATTAAAGTCCATAGCATTGTTCAAGAATCAGATTAAAATGTAAATATAATTTCACTTGTGCTTTTGTTTTGATTAAAGCTTGTTTTGTTAGCTTTGAAAAGTCCCTTTTCACTTTCATTTTATGGTATGAATATGATTAACAGGGAAACTCAAATGGAAGGCTTGGTACGTGAGGGTGATGATAGAAATTTCATTTTTGTGTGAAAATTATGCCATCACCCTTTAAATTCTTTAAACGTGTGAATCATTACTCATAAATAAATAAATAAATAAAACCTTGAAGCTGCTGCTCATACATACAAGAGGAAATTTACTTTCAGTACACTTTCTTAATCCAATATTTAGTAATGGTGTTACTGGATTTTCCCTCAAAGCATAAATGTTTCATGTTTTATGTGTGGACACCCCAGTCACTAGGTAGCAGTTGCGAGTAGTTTAATTTAATTAGAGAGGACTTTGCCATGCCAAAACAGTGGTCACACGGTGTGGCACAGCATGCCAGACGGGCACATCCTCTCTGAGGTGTGAGGAATATTAAACACGACAGATGGCTCATGAATCATGTAGGTGCACAAGCAGAAACAATGGAGACTACCTTCCTGTGAAAGAAACAAAGAGAGAGAGAGAACAAGTGCAGCATTTTCTATGATGTACTACATTAAAGCGAAATGTTATTTACTTTAAACACAAGTTCCTAAGATATGTTAGTCATCCGGTTATATTTTTCACTGTTGTTGTGAAAAGGAAGTGAGGAAAGACATGATTGTGATACATATCACCTATTCTGTTTTATAGTAGTGGCCTCATAATTGTAACAGCACAAATAATTATTTGCATAGAATTGCAGCCAAATTACAGGAATGAACACAATGTTTCGAATTACTATACGCCATCAAAGCTGCAATATGGTGTTGTGTGGCACTGTTAGTGCTGAGGACTAGCCAGACCGATTTCTCATTTCACATTGGTACAGTGTCAGTTGCTGGTTGTCTGTTTTAATGTTACATCTGCATTGGTTTGTCTCCAGGTGTCCACAGCAGGGCTCTCAGTTGGAGACTCCTGACACTCAGAGGATCCTGCTGTCTTTACGGTAGTGGTCATGAGGTGCTATTAGCTTCAAGTGTGCTTTATCACACTTCCAGGAGTGCTCCTGTTCCCTGTTGTCTTCCTCTGGGGCGATTAAAGGAGGGCTGGGGCAGGACCTTCTGTTAAATTGTCCATAGTTATCTCCATATTTTAATACACACATTATATTTGCTGGTTTGATGTTCATGTCATTATAACAATTGACAATTTACAAATCTTACGAATACATAAACTAAATGTCATGACTTACTTTATTTTTATTTGACTTATTTGACTTATTTTTTATCAGTTAGAGAACAAAAAATAATAATACATTCTCCAGATACTGAAATCTTCAAAGCCTTATGGGTAAATAAAAAAATATGAGTAAATAATAAGTAAATTTGTTTGCGTTAGCATTGACAAATATTTGTTTCCTCCACGGTTTAGGGGCTCTGTAGAAATCTATGACCAAAAAAAAAAAAAATTGTGGGTTTTTTTGTTTTGTTTTTTCACCACGGAATATTTTTTTTCTCTGAAGAGTTTATAGCTCGCATTATGATTTTTTTTCTTGCAATATAGATAGATATCTATATATACAGTATATAGATATAAACGTGGATTGTGAGAAATAAAGTCAGAAGTGCATGGTGGAAACAATCTTCTATAGAATACCCACCATCAGTAAGTAAACGATTGGATTAAAATTCCAAATTAAATCATAATAAGACTATTTACTTTTTGTTTTATTGATTAAACGATTATTGATTCTTCCTAATTCATATTTATCTTCTAAATTTTCCTTTGCAAAAAAAAAAAAAGCTATTCTGTGCGTGTTCAGATTTATGTAATAACACAGGCAGCTATTATTACTCTACACAGAAAAATGGAAAGCAACACAGCATAAACAAATAAAATATTTCATCTTTTTATTAAGTGTTGTATTAGGGGCAATTTGTATTCAGTAATGAACTATGTAAGTAATCTACCCAGCCCTGTCTCAAATCTACTTCAGTTCAGCATAATCTTCAACACGTCCCTCTGCAATTGAATCATCAGCATGTGAGAGACTGCAGACAGGTGTTAGCAACACTCCATTGACAAATCATTTTTTCCTCCACGGTTTAGGGGCTCTGTAGAAATCTATGACCAAAAAAAAATAAATTGTGTGTTTTTTTTTTTGTTTTTTTTTACTGAAGAGTTTATAGCTTGCATTATGATTTTTTTTCTTGTAAAGAAAAAACTAGCTGAGATGATAGCTGTATCATCTCAGCTAGGTCTAAAGTCACTCAGGTACTTACTCATCCCAAATTCATGCCTACACAGACTGATAAATATTGAAATAAAGTTTGGTCCACTTTGTTGGTAGCCTGATATATCGCTGCCAAGACTTTTACAAGGCATACTGATTAAAACCTTTGCACCCTGAATCCTGGACGTTGAGTAGAAGTCAAACAATCAAACTGGAACTGGTGATTTTAGTCAGCTAATGTCTGGGACTCACCAGACTCCTCCGTCTCACTCGTTCCCTCTCGCCTGATTACTAAATCACCTCATCAGCAGCACACTCAGCCCAGCAGAAAATCACACACACACACACACACACACACACACACACACACACACACACACACACACACACACACACACACACACACACACACACACACACACACACACACACACACACACACACACACGTCTGGCCTACAGTGGGGATACAGACGCCTTTTTCCATCACACTGCTAAAAGAGAAAAGCATGTAAATCATCCAGTATATCATCATTGAACTGTCTGAACTGCATTTACTCAGTGTATTATCACTTTAAACACAAGTTCCTAAGATATGTTTGTCATCCGGTTATTTTTTTAATTTTTTTACTATTGTTGTGAAAAGGAAGTGAGGAAAGACATGATTGTGATACATATCACGTATTCTATTTTATAGTAGTGGCCTCATAATTACTGTGTTTTGCTTTAAAATGTAGTTATTTAGGTCATGTTTATTGTATTATTTTTGTGTTATGTCTTACCCTGATGGAGTCTGTGTCTGTGTCAGTCATTCTGTGTACCATCTATATTTGTGGATTCTACATGTTTTAAGGACAGGCCAGCTACCTTTTTCTTAAAAAAAAGAAAAGAAAAGGCTTTTGGGAAATTATCTGTGAATGACTTTCTCCTTGTTCTGGTATCCTGATTTTGTCTACAATCTGAATATATTTTGCCAGCAACCCGATGAAGTGTTACATGGGTGAAGTGTGGGGCTTTGAGATCACTAAGTCAAAGTGCAGTCCTCATTTTAGCCCATTTGCACAAATGAATCATACATTCATGCAGGAAAAAGTCAGCAGTTGTGTAGTTCTTTTCTTACCCCACCACTGCATTCTAAAACACTGTCCTGCACTCTAAAAATAAGTTCACTCTCAAATAAATAAATAAATAAAGATAAAACAATTTGCATCAATCGTTTCAAAGTTATTTTTAACCAACAAACTACATGGAGTAATAGGAACTTTTGGCATAAACTGTTTCATAAGTGAATTAAGTTGTTCCAACACATTTCAACATACCCGAGTGGTGTCACTGGAACAGATTAATCTCATATATTTCTGTTCAAATTAGCATGCTAAATGTAATTTATTGCTTTAAATTTAAGCTATTTTGTCACTGGCATTTGTGCAGTCATTGAATATATAATCAATGTAACCACACAGTGGTAAAAACACACAAACAACACAACAGAAATTATTTTATGTAAATTTAAAACATAACAGCATTAAACACTAACAGGTTTTTTTTTTCTATTTACTAAAACATACATACTATTATGCTATTTTAAAGGTTCCTCATTTAGTTTTGAAATCTCCTACAATAGGTTTACATGCACCCAAGAAAAAAAAAAAAAAAACACTTTAATGTTCTCATAATATACATTGCACATCACCTCATTTTTCAAAGAGTCTGAAAATGGTTTGTTTGACTCAGCCTCTCTAAACCCGCGAGCCCACTCTACTCTGATCGGTCAGACGGCCCAGTCTGTTGTGATTGGTTGACCACTTACAGAGTGTGTCTGAAATGAAACACCTAATATCATGTCTGAATTTCAGCTCCGGATCTTCCTTAGCACTTGTATACACAGGGATACCAATAGGAACAATGGCCTCATTATTTTCCATATCAATTCTAGCCGAGTCCTCATCCTTTGGAAGTGCAGCAAAGTGGATTCACAACAGCTTCTTCTCGACATGTCGACAACAGGAACCAAACTCTTCCGGTCTCAGCTGCTACAGTGTTTGAGTGCGGGGAAAAGTAGATGTTGTTTGCGGGAAGCCAAGGAAGACTATAAGCTGGCATTAAGCAAATGTATTACATTGTTGCTTCGTCGACTCATTTTGGCAGTTCAGAATCGATTCTTTATTTTAGAAGAAAATAACTTTATTTTTTGTGCGCTTTAATTTGAAAACTTTTACAAATAGCTCTACACACTATATGAAAGGCAGTATTAAAAAGCATAATAGGTGCACTTTACATTGTGGTATTTGGTCATCTGAATTTCTTTTTAGAGTGTGCAATGTATTAACCTTGCACTTGTCTTGTATTTAATTATACTGCCTAGTGCCTAGTGCCTAGTGCCTAGTTATACTATCAGCTGTTTGATTTTGCACCAAAGCCTATAGGAGAAAATCTCTCCCATGTAATGACAATAAAGCTTGACTAGAACGACTGAGCAAACAGCCAAAGCGACAGAACATGTGATGAAGGTCATTCACAGTGTGTTTATGAACATTTGAGAAGACAAGCAGCCAAGTTTAACAGCAAATAAGATACATCTTTGATCATTATAAATGCTTCTGGCTCTCTGCATAAGACAAACAGAGGACAATGAGGAAAATGAGATGGCTTGTGAAGTATTCTCTAGTCCGTTTACAGAGACCATGCCAAATCACAAACCCTCTGCCTGCTGATTGGCCATTGAATGGGTCCAATTGCACTGGAACAAGGGAGAGTTTAGAGGAAGAGGATATGTCCAAGAAATCTGTCACAATTAAACGTATGACTGGCTGTTTGATTATACTGAAGTTGGAATAAAAGCTTGGATTGGAGCACTTTGGAGATTTGAAAGAACTCTAAGGCCCTTAGCCTCTTTGAAAGCAATTACAGTACTTCCCTCCTCTCTCACAATCAGTTATGTTTACAGGAAAGATGAGCACTTCAGCGATACAATGTTGCGAGGGAAGTGAGAGCGACTAAACAACACAGAAAAGGCTGATGCTGACAGTTCTCAGTTGTGGTCAGTGTTTTGTCATCTTCTGTTCTCTGAAAACTTTCCAGAGACAGGAGCATCATGGCCCATCTTAAAAACTGTAAAAACAAGTAAGACAAGTTAAACTAACAATTACTGAAGGTACTTACTGAGAACTGTCCAACTTAATTATCAAAAGGTACAAATACATTTTTGGAAGCTGTGATAAGCTTAACGATTCAGCGCAGTGTAAACTTTTCTTCTTTTTTTTTATGATGATGATGATTCATACTTGGGGTTGAATAAGGTCTGAACATGTGATCAATGTGAACGACGTGCAATTAGATTCGTTTGCATTTTTGTGTAGATTTCTGTTGTATAATATAGCACCCATTTGGAAAAGAACTGCTGACCTGCTCCAAACATGGGAAAGTTGCAGTCTGACTCATCTGAGGCATAATGTGTTTGCTTAAATGATACAGTGGTTTTGAGTAAGTTTCAGATCACAGCAGAGTTAAAGGAAGGGTTTAACTTTATTAAAAAAAAAAAATCTTATTTACTCATCATAAAACCTTTCAGTCAAACTGTACTTCGGTTGTCCACATAAGACAATCTACTAACTATAAGTCACTTTGGAACTACATGTCAGCTAACTCTCACTGATTTGCAACTACATGTCTACTAACTCTCAGAGTATTAGTATACACTATAGGGTTAGTGTTAGAATACGTTGACATGTAGTATCAAAGTTAATTATAGTCAGTAGAATATCTGTTGGGGTCATCAGATATTAGACAGTCTACAATGACTGCTAGTTGACATGTAGTTGCAAAGTTACATACAGAATGTCTAAAGTGGACCATCGAAATAAAGTGTAACCAACTTTTCTGAGGCCATATGATTGATTTGCATGCAAGAACCATTGGTGTTGGCCACAGTAAGAATGGCAAATCTGACATTGTTCCTTTTATGGTGTTTTTGCCAGACATGTTCACCATGAATTGTTGCTGTAGAGAAAAAAAGCTGTGCAAAGGATCAGAAAATAAATAAATAATAATAATAATAATTAATTTTCTGTACCACAGAAAGCAATAGCAGCGTTCAGGTTTGGAACATCATCACATTGTGTAAATGATGACAAAATGTTCATTTCTGGCTCATTTTGCACATGATATGACAAAAGAAAGATGTTTTGTTGTGCATCCACCTTTTTCCTTACTTCTCTGTTTGTGGTGCCAGTACAGCAAGACACTTTCTGAATAGGATGCTTTGCACTTTCATTGAGTTGTTGTAATCAGATATATTCCTGAGCTTCTGAAATAATGTGTTCTCTTAGAGGTTGTCATAAGAGATGCAGAAGTGCTACAACGACAAGCCCAAAATAACAGCTGAATGCCAATTATTATTACATTGAATGAGATTTTATATCATGCGGTATAGTTTGACAATAATCTGGAAAAGTTTTATTTTGGAGAACAAAATTAAGGATGCTTTTGGGCAGTTGTCAACAATAGTTTTTAATGGGATTTTTATTCCAAAACTGGTGAAATGCTATATCTTTCTATCCTCAAGATATGTGTCAAATCAATGTAAAAATAAATAATAAAATAAAAAAAATAAAAAAAGTGAAGTTTGTGTTATTTGTAATTGATCCAAACTCCTGGAGCACCTGGAAAGTGTTTACTGTGAACTGAGCTGCTTCGGTGGGTGAAGAACATACATAATCACTCTTGTGCTGCCATCACAAAAAAAATAATGTTGTCATTGTAGCCATTATGGGCATTAAACAACATACAAAGCTAATTATGACGTCAGTAAAACAAGCTGCGACCCGGAAGCCATGAGCATTCTCCAAAGCGTAATGCTAATTTTGTTCTCTCTCTGAAAATTGTGCGTACTTTATTTGTTTCAGGTGAATCACAAGTCTCCATAAATGCCAGTCATTAGAAAGCTAGACAAAGGATCTGAAGATGTTGAGCCTTGTGCTTGTCTTTCATCAGCCATGCATTGTTTCTGCCAACATTGTGCCCAGGATTCGAAAATGGGATGTAGGATGTAGAGAAAATCACAGCGTTTATTCCCTCTGGAACATTTCCTTTTCAAAAAGCTTTTGTTATTTCCCATTTCCTCGAACCAAACCACAGGTCCGAAAAGAACACAACCATTTGCAGAGCCATTGCCTGAAGACAATGGAAATCAAAACTCACACCCTCTCCACTGTGAAGTAATTATGGATATTTCATAATGGCAGGCTGCAATTGTAGCTTGCATGATTATGCACCACTTTCAAGCTCTTTATGTAAGGAGAACTTCGCAGCAATCAATGTCTGTTTGTGACTTTTCATCAAAGCTCCAGTTAAACTCTTCGTTGGAAAGCATCCAGGCTCATGTCATGTTATAAATTGGAATCAAAAAGAGCTTTATTGCCTTTATTGGAATTTTTCTTGGCAATGAAGTTTGCAGTGCACACATATAAATAAAAGATGAAAGAATAAAAATATGAAAATGTATAAAGGTTAAGTCCGACATATGTACAGATTATATTTACAGTATTTTTTGGCTAGAAATGAGGTGTTAGATGTCTTTCAGTCTGGTTTTCGGGCAGGACATAGTACTGAATCAGCTTTACTGCGAGTCTCAAATGATCTTTTACTTATTGCAGACTCGGGCAATACTGGGGTTCTAATCATGCTGGATCTTAGTGCAGCTTTTGATTTAATTGATCACGATATTCTTATTAATCGTTTGGAACACGTTGTAGGGCTGAGAGGGACGGTTTTAAAATGGTTTTCCTCATATTTACGGGGGCGTTCAATTTCTGTCAGGGTTGGTGATTTTTCCTCTGGGTCAGTTTCTCTGGATTGTGGAGTACCGCAGGGTTCAATTCTGGGACCTATTCTCTTTTCTCTGTTTTTGCTGCCTTTAGGCCTAATTTTCAAGAAATATGGTATATCTTATCACCTATATGCTGATGACATTCAGATTTACTTACCGATTGGAGCAGGAGGATCAAGCCCTAATCTATCCCTGGTTGCTTGTTTAAAGGAGGTGACCAGTTGGTTAGAGCAAAACTGCTTGCAGTTAAATGCTAGCAAGTCTGAAGTCATGATGTTTGGGATGAAGAAGGATGACAGTGGTTAACCGATTTTCTAGGTATATGGGAAACATACGTTCAGCCTAAAATAAGAAATTTAGGTGTAATTTTTGACTCTGCTCTTATGTTTGACCATCAGGTTAAAAATGTGGTAAAAAATAGTTTTTATCAGTTAAGGACTATTGCGAAAATGAAATCTTTTTTGTCTGTTCCTGATCTGGAAACAGTGATTCACGCATTCATCTCCTCACGCTTGGATTACTGTAATGCTCTATATGCAGGAATTAGTCAATCTCTTATTTCAAAATTGCAGCTGGTTCAAAACGCTGCAGCGAGGCTCCTCACTGGTATTAAGAAAAGGGAGCATATTACACCTGTGTTGAAAAGTCTTCATTGGCTCCCTGTGAAATATCGGATACAGTATAAGGTTTTGTTATATGTCTATAAAGCTGTTCACGAGTTGGCCCCGGAATATATCAAGGATTTGGTGCTTATGAACTCTGGTAGATCTCAAAGGTCCTTTAATTGTTTACTGCTCTTTGTTCCACGAACTCGTCTCAAAACTAAAGGGGATCGAGCTTTTTCAGTCGTTGGCCCTAGACTGTGGAATGCTCTTCCCCCTGATATTAGATCTGCACCATCAGTTGATGTTTTTAAAATTCGTTTAAAAACGTATTTGTATTCTGTTTCTTTTAACTCTTGACTCTGTCATTGTATATTATGTATTATGTATTATGTATTTTTTATATTGCTTTTAGATGTACAGTCCTTTGGTCTACGTTGTAGTAGAAAGGGCTATATAAATAAATGAGACTTGAGACTTGAGACTTGATGAATAAATAGAAGTGAATGAATAGGAGTAGCACAATTATATGTCAAACCTAACACTATGGAATATTATTTTATTTAAGAAAATGCATTAAACTAGGTATGATAACCTATGATACTCCACTGTATGTAACAATTTGAATATTTGGGCAACAAATATTCAAAAACTTGTATGAATCTTCAACCAGTGTATGAGCATGCTGGGTGCTAAGTCTTTGTAAATGATGAGAAAGATTAAACTCCTAGCATGCACATCTCTTTTGTTCCCCGATGCAATCCTTGCGTTGCACACCTGCACTGTAATGTAGGTTCACCTTTAATTTGGCGGATCAGTGAGCATGCCTGGAATAGGTTTGGAAATCTTGTACGTGAAATGCATGGCATGATGTCAGACATTTTGTAATTAAACACTACCTATTTACATTGCTGTGGAAGAAAAGAAAAATTAGACAACCCTGTAAATTATTTTTCATCATATTAGAACATACAAATGTGACCCGAACAACAACAACAAAAAAGTTATTGTTATTTTCACATTCTCTTTACCATTCACATTATAAAACCTTCAAAATGATGTGATTTGTTGGAATTAGACAAAAAATGAATGAGCTGCACCTGTTTGAAGTCGATAGAGTCAGTCCATTTTGAGAAAAATCAAGTTAAAGTTTTCTGAAGGTTCCAAAACAAAATCACAGAGCAACCATACCTTAAATTCCCAGGTAATAACACTAAATTTGGCACACACCAAGTCAAAACCAAATATTTATAGGAAAAATATATATAGAATTAGACTTTTGTTTCAACAATATCACAAATGTTTGATTAACATTAATGAAACTGACAGCCTATATGTTAGGACCTACTGTACCACACGGATCTAAGATAATGTTACTCATCAGATGTTTTCCCCTAACAGTTAAACTTAACAGATAATGTTTGATGCGTGAATACTTGCCAAGACAGATATTTTGAAATACTGTAATTCTCATGTGTTTATATTGTGTGCTGTCTGAGGCGCCTTTGTGAGTAAGATCATTTTGTTTACATCAGCATGAGTTTGAAAATCACATTTCATTGGTTCAGACTCATGTCACTGAGAATTTTCACTTGTTTTGCCTGTATGTCGTAATTAGCTTGTGCGCATGGAATGACTCATTTTGCCGTCAGAAGTGTTATATTGGCATTTTTCACCGCTATCAATAAAAAAAAGACAATATAATTTAACATTGCCCATTTTTGGTGTGGAAAAAGTTGCTCATGTTATTCTAGCTTCATGCATTTCTTTTTCTATCAACATTTGAATGTGGGTAAGTTTAATAAAAAAAAAGCAACATTTTGAACAAAAAACTGAGAAAATTGTGTTTTTGTCAAAGACAGGATCTGATTCAGCACGATGATCAAAACATAGGTCGTGTCTGAAATTGCCCCCTATACCCTCAATTACTATTCCCCACATTACTCCACTAATATAGTTCACTTGAAGTCACTTTGCATAGTTTGTGCTTGCTGTTTAATAATCATTTGAAACTTAGCAAACTGGCAGCTCCAGTAACAAGGATATATCTCCAG
The DNA here is from genome assembly GCA_022828995.1 of Vimba vimba. Classification (NCBI taxonomy): domain Eukaryota; kingdom Metazoa; phylum Chordata; class Actinopteri; order Cypriniformes; family Leuciscidae; genus Vimba; species Vimba vimba. The sequence goes on from CM040830.1 coordinate 3,379,059, forward strand.
GTAAGAGGATATAGCATCTCATTAAGTCAGTACTCAGCATTATACTGGTGTGTGTGGTGGAACGTACCTGTGTTCGATTGCTTCCCCATCATCCTACTGGTTGTTGTCTGCCTGCAATAAACTTGCATCTACCTGTTTGAATAAAGACTGTTTATTGTTACTTCCGCGAGTCTGTTTCCTGACAGTATGATATTAATATGAAATGATATTACTGTAGCCACATTGGACCAGCGTTTTGGAAAGTGGATGGATTGATGATTCAGCTGTGGGCGCCATCTTCTGGCATGGCGCAGGAATTCATTCGGCAATGCAACCCTCACATTGCATTGTGGGTATTCTCTAGCCAGTGAGCATGCATCGGTTGTACACTCGTTATTGCAGTGCGTTATGGGATTGAATAAGTGCACTTGATGATATCCCCTATGGTTTGGACACCACTACAAATGGCTGTCCCTTATTTAAGTGTATAGGGGGCAATTTCAGTCCATCAGTTTCACAGTCCTGTAGATCGTCCTGGGTCACATTTAATTTGGTAACATTTGGTAGTTTTGATTTATATGCTGTTTAATGTTTGAATATCACATTAGCTTATATATGCATAAGCAATGTTTTTATCCCTTGTTTCTGCTGCTTCTTCCTCTCCTGTGTTTTGATGCGGATATTCTGTACTCTTTCAGAAGATGTGTAATAGCGCCCCCTACCGTATAACAGTGAAAACATGGATTGTCGGATATTTCCATCAATGGTGGGGAAGCGTTGTCATTAATGACGGAACATTCCTTCAGTGGCAGGGAAAGAGTTAAAGAGGAAGGTCACACCTTACATAAACCTCAACACACTGGTCTGGTTTAGCCATAAACATTGAAGTATTTGAAGTATATATATTTGGCTGTAGGAGCAGCCAGCCTACCTTATATGCTAAATACATGTTATAAACAGTCTGCCTTTAGAAAATACTTTTTTAAACCCCAAAATATATTTTGTTATGATATATTTCAAAATGTACTTCAATGGGCAAAAAAAAAAAAAAAAAAAACCCTTTCTGATCTTATGGGTAGTGTTTGAGGCCAAGATAGGGATCTTTATTTTGACCATCATATTTGTTAATGATTTCTCTATTTGATTGGCTCAGAATACGGTCACCTGCCACCTAAAAGCCAGGTCCATTTTATCACTGCCAGGGCATCCAACTCATGACAGCATGGTGCATATGAATGAAAGCTTGTGTGTGTCTTTGTTGATCCAATCAATAATCACAATATGGTGTTCCTGGCACCAGCTGTCTGTGTTTCATTAAAGCAGGGCAAGTGTCCTGTTCATTGCAGTGCACACTGTGCCCTGATAAGGGGGTTAAAATATGAAAAGAGCAACTGAAAGTCAAAGAATCTGTGTGGTGTCTCTAAACTCCTTCAAGGATGCATGGGGACCAAAAGATCCATGAGATTTACCAGAGCAGAGTGACACCAACAATAAACTGCCCTTACAATTAGAGTTCACTGAAGCTTGGCGCATCACATCACAAAGGAAGGACATTTCTGGAGATCTTCACAAAAAAGCCATTGAAGCTGAGATGAGGCAGCTCTACAAGGAGGAGTGGGCCCAAATTTGAGGAGTGAAACACTCATATACTGTTAGCAGGGTGTGGGTTATGGGGTGGATTGAAGGACATCAAAACAAAATTCAAAGAAATTAATCTATGAAGCTTTACCTCTAAATATAAAGAAACATTTCTAGCTCTGACTTATTTTAAATTGTAATTTTGGCCACCCCTGAAATGGGCCATACCATTAATATGACCTGAGCAGTTGAATTAAATACACTAGAAAACTGTGCTCATTCAGGGACATGCATGGACTTCAAACATAATGTGTTTAAAATGCATATACACAGTTCAGTTGAATGATGACGTTTGTCCTTTAATGCTGTTAAACTGAATGTATGAAACACACATACATATATGTGTGTGTGTGTGTGTGTGTGTGTGTGTGTGTGTGTGTGTGTGTGTGTGTGTGTGTGTGTGTGTGTGTGTGTGTGTGTGTGTGTGTGTGTGTGCCTAAAGATCATTGTGTAATTCACACCCTGACTATAAGTAGTTCTTGTTATTTAGTTCTTGTTTCTATGGGAGTGTTACTAGTTTTTGAGCCTAAATCTATATATATTGCACACATTGCATACATTTCTTAATATTTCAATAGTTTTTTAGCATGTGTTCATGATTTGTATGACAGCCTGGGCAAAAATTTTGTCGGCACAATTTGGCATGTTTCATTGCGTTATCACAAATAACAACCGACTCTAAGCACAGCTATACAATATGCTTACAAAATCTTTAAACCATTTTTAATTATATTTGAATAAAGGGTGAAGATGTCAATTTTCAAAATATAGCAGAGAGGTACTGCTGATTTGTATTTTTTTTTCACTGAGCAATGACAGTAATGATAAATCTTTATCTTCTATCATTTCCTTTGTTGTCATGCATGCTAAAGCTGTTAATGAGCGCTCCGTGTGCAGTGCTGTATACCTTCAGAAGCCTCACAGCTGAACCTTTGTATCTAACTTTCCTTTGAGTTTGAATCGCAGAGAGGACACAAGACCTGATTAATTAGTCCCCAGACGCAGGCTGATACTCAGGGGCCGGTGCTGTGGTACCACACAGATGCACAGACTCTCAGCATTCAAATGAGCCTTCATACAACACAGCATCTCCTCGCGCTTGCTGACACAAATTGCTGCTTAGGCCATGTGGCCAATTTGAGAGATAATGTTTGCATTCTCTGCTGAAAGGCTTTTACCTAATTAGAACTGAACGTAAAGGTGGCATCGTATTGCCACAGTTAATTATGATTCTGTTATGTGTGTCTTGTGTATCTTTCCTCTCTCTTTCACCTTTGCCCACTCTGCCGGGTAATCGAGACAGATGTCTGCTGTTGACTCACTCCACACGACCACAGCAGGGAAATGGACAGAGGTTTAGAGGTTTTATAAGAGACAAATTGCTCTTAAATGTAACAAGAAAAGGTTTTTTTTTATTGCATCTTTTTAAATTATGTAGGCTACTTATTTGGATTTGTTAGATTTTTTGCAAGGAAGGATATTTGCGCTGAATAATTAAACAAAGGAAATTCTGAATGCCTTGAATTAAAGCTAAGGAAAATTGAAATGTGTAATAAAGCTGGGCAGTATCATGCTTTTCCATGTGATGTTAGAAATGTGTCAACCACTAAAGATGTTGCTATTTTTAAATTTACACTATTTTTAAGTATTAGAACAACAAAGAGTCCCAAAGAAGTCAAGGGGAGAAAAAAAAAGCTTACTTTAAGAGTTCAGTCATTGCAGAGCATAATTGCTGCGTGCTCCTTTAATATAAAATTCCAATGATGTCTGTATATGTGTGATTTATCATTCATTGTTATGACTAATCTTATCTTTTGGCTTGTGATGATCTAAAAATGAAGAGAAAATAATCAAATTATCTTAGATAAGATGAGAATATAATGAGATAAAATGTCATTGGTTGAGTGTTTAATTCACTGAATTATTCAACCATGGGCTTTACCACATTGTGATTAAAATATAAACCAGCAAAAATAACTATATTGTGATATGTACTGTTTGACTGAGCTGGTAGTACACAAAAGTACTGTGCAGGGGGTTTTTTTATGCTAAGCAGGTTATGCTGTTCATTAAGTGACTTGGCCAAAGCTCTACTGTACTGTCCTCATTACTTTGCCCAGTTTTGTTTGTACTGGTTTTGTGGCTGCATGTCATTAAGCTCTAGTGAACAGGATTCTCTGCAAATGAAGTATACTAATGACAAGTTACTATAATAAGATACTAACATATAATAAAGACAATCATTTGCACTGCCACTACCCTTATGAAAAAGAAGCTAAATCAAGGGTTCTATTAGTATACTTCTTTTAAACTAAGAATAAGAAAGTATACTTTCATTCTACTTTTTATGTACATTTCAGAAATATACTTAAAGGGGTCCTTGATTATGATTTCACTTTTTTAACTTTATTTAGTGTGTAATGTTACTGTTTGAGCATAAACAACATCTGCAAAGTTACAACATTCAAAATTCAATGCAAAGGGAGATATTTTCTTTTACAGAAATCGCTTTTTACGGACTACAACAAATGGCTGGTAGGGACTACAACGAGCTTCTTCCTGGTTTGGTGACATCACAAACCCTCACATTTACATAAACCCCGCCCCCGGGGAACACGCAACAAAGGGGGTGGGTCCATGTTGGGCTGCTTTAGAGAAGAGAAAGAGTTGTTGTCACTGTTTTTTACACCCCGGAAAAGGTTTGCCCTAAGGCTGACGAACTTAGAGAGGTTAAAATGTATGTTTAACACTGTTCCTGAACATTATAACCTCAACGTTTGTCTGTGAGCTGCACATTTTACGAAGAACAGCTTCCAGAAGAAAGTACAATGCAGGCTATACACACAAAAGCTTCTCCTGAAAGACGAAGCCGTTCCCATTTTGTCTGGACAATCTGTTGTTTATGGATCACAACATGTAAGTATGTCTTATTATTTGTACAGTAGTTGTGTTTTCTATTAAAATTTCCAAATATAAGCTTTTTATGTAGTATGATAGCTATGATCTAAAGCTTTGCCTCCGTTAGCCTGCTAACTAACATTACAGTATTGATGTAGTGTTTACTGTAGCTTTTGTAAGACTGTTCACCGCCCCTTAGGAAAATTATCCATGATTTTGTGATTGATTACTGTTTGTATTACCATAGTTTTCCGACAAATATATTTAAATGGTGGAAAACATTGTATCTAGAAGTAAAAAAAAAAGTAAAAAAAACCCATACCACTCTGAAACGTCCTGTGAAATCCTTGCTTGCAAAGTCAGTGATTGAAATCTGTTCAGCACAATCCTCTTGTTTTTTAACATTGTCAGGGTCTGAATCGGGCTTGAAATGGATTGAAATTTACGCCATCGTTAATATTTACTTCTGAGTGCGGTTATGAAGGGGTGGGACATTTCCAGAACACATGGTAAGAGGTGCCAATCACAACACATTTCATATTTTGGAAGGAGGGGCTTCATCTAAAACCACGCAATCAACCAGACTGGGGAGAGAGGAGCTGTAAAAATGTAAAATATGTAAAAAATGATGTTTTTTGAACAATCACGCATGAAAACAAATTCTAGTACACCCCAAAAACAAAATCAAGACTTTGTGAAAATGGCATAATAGGACCCCTTTAAAATTGCACTTAAGCATACTTGCAGACTTATATTGACAGAAAAGGCAATGTATATTGGGCCTATACTTGTACTCAATCTTTTGATCGAGATATAGGAAGTATAATTTAGTATTCTAAGTATACTTGGCTTGTAGTTGTGTTTACTCTTTTGATTGAGTATCCTATTAAATTCTTTTTTCACATAGTTTTACATACCCACTAAACATTGGACGTCGGATAGACGTGCAGATCATGTCTATATTGGGTCCGTCGGTCCATGACCAATTCTGGACATCTATTCGACGTCCAAACTAGGTCCACTATTTGGACATCCAACCATGACCCAACTTGGACATCATATTGACGTTCAACATTGGACCTTTGAACTGGGTAATTTTTTTTGGACGTCATTTGGACGTCTATGACAGGTGCAGGAAATTTACATGAATATTTTTTTTTTATTTACAAATATCAACATTGTTATTATCAACATGATTAATACATATGAATACAGATTATTTATAATTATTTAAGATCATTTTCCAAAAACTCTATTTGATCGTCTCAGCATCAGGTGATAACTGGAGACACGTACAAAGGTGTGATGCTGTAGCTCAAACAGTAGAGTGTTGGTGCTTGCAATGTCAAGATCACGGGTTTGATTCCCAGGGAAAGCAAGAACTGATAGGAATGTAAATGTGTGGCATTGTGGCGGGGGGGAGTGTGGTTCAGCGATCTCTGTGACGGGAGAAAGTGTGTGTGTGTGTGTGTGTGTCTCTGCCTGTTGTCTCACGAGGAGAAGCCTAAAGAAGCCGCTGTTTTGTTTGAGGAGAAAGTTATTGAAGAGTGTGTGAGAGAGCGCACTGAGCGCGATTATTGTTTGGAAAAGACTTATCTAATAAAACACATGATCCGCAAGCCGACCCCGTCTCCTTCCTTCTTTCCACAAACAAACTTTAGTGGACAGACGTCAACATTAGACGTGCGGAAGACGTCGAAAAAATACGTCGCCTGGCGTCACAAAACAACCCCTTCAGTGGACCGAATTTGGACGTCCAAAAATTACATGAAAAAGACGTCACTCCGACATCATATTGCGCAGTGGGTACTGTCTTTAAATTCTTACATTGTTTGAAAATAATGATTTATAAAGCAAACAGATATGTTCCTAATTCTGAGCATCTGAATTTTTGTGTAGGTTAGTCCACTGGTAGTGTAATTTACTTTACTCAAATCTACTTTATCTCCGCCACTGACTGAATTTGCCAGCTATCCATGTTATACGGTATGGGGCACTATTACACTATTACACACCTTCTGAAATAGTACAGACTCTCCGGATCAAAACACAGGCGAAGAAGATGCAGAAACAAGAAATATTATATGTAAGTAGATGCACATGTAAAATAATAATAATTCATTACATTTATATAGCGCTTTTCTCAGCACTTAAAGTGTTTTACATAGAAGGGGGAATCTCCTCAACCACCACCAATGTGCAGCATCCACCTGGATGATGTGATGGCAGCCATATTACGCCAGAACGCCCACCACACACCAGCTTATTGGTGGAGAGGAGACAGAGTGATGAAGCCAATTAGTACACATGGGGATGATTAGGAGGTCATGATGGACAGAGGCCACTGGGCAAATTTGGCCAGGATGTCGGGGTTACACCCCTACTCATACCAAAACTATCTTAATATTATTATTATTATTATTATTATTATTATTATTAAGTAGATGCACATGTAAAATAACACGATCATCAACATTTAACAGCATAAATCAAAACTGCCTAATGTCACATAATGAAAAGTGAAAATGTTACAGTCCTGAGCTACAGGACTGTGAAGCTTTGGGGGTGTTGATTGACTCGATCTACATCATCTGTGTTTTGATCATCGTTCTGAATCCTACCTGGACAGAGTACAATTTTCTCTGCTTTTTGTTTAGAATTTTACTTTTTATGAAACTTACCCACATTCAAGTGTTAATAAAAATGAATAAAATGGGTTTTTTTTAAATGTAAAGAGTCAAAGTACAGCTACCCCCAGTTTCACAGCCAAGACTTAAGCCTTGTCCAAGACTAAAATGCATGTTTGAGCTGTTTTAACTGAAAGCAACTTGCACTGACATATCTTAAAATAGTATTTGGTTTCACTTTATTTTGATGTTCCCTTTAACACATTCTGTTGACTATAAGTAAAGTTGCACCTAAATGTTGAAACCTTTCTAAACAGATGTATGAGAACCAGACTTGAGAAAGCAGATGTACATAAATTCCTGGAGTTTTAAAGCAAGGTGTTTATTCCATATCAACATGAATTTCCATTGACACAATTTACTGTACACTTTTATGGTGTGTTTGCAATCTTTTTTTGTTATGTGGGATGTAATTTTGCAACTATGCCTTTCACCCTACAAAACAATGTAACAATCAATTGAACATGGTTTTGTAGTTATGCTAATACCTCTCCATGACATGTGACCAATTTGGCTCCAGTTTTGCCAACTATTTTCAATAGAAAGTAGCTAATGTTACGATTGTGTAACGAGTGGAAAAACTCGCCATAATTGCAGTCCAACTGAGGAGGCAGGCTGGGGCTCTGGAGGCGGACGAGGGGCTGGCGACGGGCAGGAAACAGGTAGAGATAACAGCGATGGAAACCAGTGTGGCGATGAATGTGGGAAGAGCCAGGGATGAGACGAGAGCAGGAAGAGCCAGGTTAGGAACCAGAGCACAGCCAGGACAAAGGCCCATGGCGGAGTCAATGGAGGAGCCATGGTGGAGATTTGGCAGGCGGACCCAGGGGGACAAGAGACAGAGATGGAGGTGAAGACCTAGGCGGAGCTGAAGAGCTGATGAGACCAGGCGACACCGACCAGGCGACACCAATGGATCTGGAAACCGAGGTGGAGTGACAACTGACGAAGGTGGAGATGGAGGGACCCAGTAGAGCCATAAGGACGACTGTCACAGGTGGAGCAGAGGGAGGAAGGAGCCAAGGTGGAATCAACTGATTGACAAACCGAGGCTGACAGGCTCGGTGGCTGGTTGCGGAGCCAGGGGATCCTCTCACCAAGCCGGAGCTGGAGACCAGAAGACCTAAGGCAGATCCACACAGCAGAGTGGAGTCAGAGGAGGAGCCAAGTCTAAATTGGAGGCAGGGCTGAGGAACTGGCTGTCATTGGCAGAGGTGGTGGTAGAAGGAGGCTGAGCGGGATCTTTGGAGATACAGGAGAGTTGGAGTTGGGTGGGACCAGCAGAGACACAGGAGACTTGGAGCTGGGTTTGACCAGCAGAGACAGGAGTCCTCATCCTCATAATAATAATTCCCAGAGGCCAGGTCTAGCTCATCCTCAGTGGCGGGAGTGGGAGTGAATGGGACATCCTTCAATCCCCTCGTACTCCACGAGCACGCCCACTGAAACGCATGGTGTTGCTGGCTCATGTACCTGTTCAGACTCTTCATTGGGCTCGGGCTCTTGAGGGAAGCGGCTGGCTGGACTCTGGATCTGGAGTGGGGCTGGTCACATCTTCATCAGCAGTGCAGACAGTGAATGGCAATCTATTGTTCACTAGCACCCACTACACAAAAGCGGCAAAATTCCCCCAAGCACCAAAACGTGGCAGGCAGGCGTGTCTTTGATCGCTCGCTGAGGATGGTGTACAGAGATAACGAGGGAAATAATAAACAACAGGTGAACATAATATGTAGCTAAGGGAACAAACTAGTGAACAGAACTCAGCCTAATAGGGACAGGGAACACATTGGAAATGAAACCAAAACACAACTTAACAGAATTAAACATAACCCTGACAGCTAAAGCCTGCTTGAAAAGTCGCTAAATGTCACTAGATGACGGCATGCGTCATTTAGCATATTCGTGGTATCCCATATTATTGCATCATATTGCATGACTTCTGGCTAATGTCGGCACCTGTTTTCTCTACTAATCCATGCTCTCATACTCTATTGTAATATACTATATTAGCCAAATGTAAAGAAAGCTGTTCTCATTTACATATTTCCTTTCAGACAACAGAGCGAGTATGAGAGACTGAATACAGCAATCACCACAGCACTGCCAAAATTCCTCATTTATAACTGCAACGTTGTTGGCTAAAATCACTATTCATGTAGGTTTAAGACGGCAGTTGTACTGTGATATCAGATATATTTACCTGTTAAATTATAACAGAGAGAAAGTTAGAAGCCAAGCAATGCTTTCCTTATTCTCTCACACAGTGCACAAGTCACAAAAATGACATTCAGTTCCAGTTAGTGTTGCTTCTCTCTGTCACTCACTGAACTGAACTTTGATATGGCATCTTTGTTTGGCTTTGTCAATTCCTTTTTCCTTAAATTTTAATACACAAGTAACTACTCTTATATCTAAGAATTGATGTTACAATATATAGGCCTATTAAAATTTATAAGATCTAAAATTGAATGGCAAACATATCTAAGGTGTTTGTTTTTAACTTCTGGAATTAAATACTCTCTTACTACTAACATATACTGTGCATATACTGCCAACATTTTGTAGTAGTAGGATTAAGAAGTGTGCTACATTATCACGTCCTCTCTACATTTTTTACAATACCTCATAACTATGCATGTTTAATTCAGTGAGTGATGTTACTTTGCATTTGGCAGTTCGAAAAGGAGTCAACAGATGTTAAAAAAGGATGCAGAAATGACTTATGGTCCATCTGTCTCCCTGAAAAGGTCAAATCAAGTGCATTGAATTTCATGCAGTAAGCTTTGTTCTCATGTTGTAGATGTAGTAGGTAATCAGGGTATTCTATTGACACAGAAAATTTGTTGTGCACAGTGTAGATACTAAAAAACTGCAGCAATAGCATGAGTAGTGTGGCAGTCCCGGCGTAAATATTTATTTATTTAATCAATTGGCTACTGTTATCAAAAGTTATTGTTTTGTATATACATAACTCCTGAATAAAAATAAAAAATAATTTTAAACGGATTTGATTGGTTTGTCGATAGTGGTCGCGGAAATGTTTGGTTGTGTCCTAAGCATTGTAGCACTTAACGTTGGCTGTTTTTGTTATTATAAGCCCAGGGTGTAGCAGGTCGCAAGAGGTTGATCCAACTCCCGCCAGTGCAGAGGCTAGCCATTCCGTTACTTGCCAAGGCCATAGCCTCTCAAGCAAGGGTCGTCACAGGTGGTAGCACCAGGGGATCTCGGAGTTGAGAAACCCAACCAAGTAATCTTGAAAATCTTTCCTGCACGTTTTCTCAGGCAAAAAAGATTGTTCAACAGCTCCTGACATGGAAGCAGAGAATGGGTGGAATAATCTATTCATGCAGATGCTGCATTCTGCTAACCATGCAGAACGTTTCGAGAAAGGACTGGGAAAGGACTTTTAGGGCCCTATTTTAACGGTCTGAAACGCAAGTATCAAGCGCAAAACGCAAGTAACTTTGTGGGCGGGTCTTGGCAAATCTAAAATGGGTTGGTCTGAAGTAGCTTCATTACTCATAGGTGTGGTTTGGGCGTAACGTGAAATAAACCAATCAGAGCGACATCTCACATTCCCTTTAAGAGCAGGCGCGCTTGTTCTATAGTGGATTCCTATTATAACGGCGGATTTGCCAGGCGCGCGCCAGGAGCGGTTCACAGCCGAGGAGACCGACGTTCTCGTCAGGGCCGTAAAACACAGAGAAGTGACGTTGGGGATGGAGAAACACACCCAAATTAACTTCGGTTAAACAGGCGTATGATAATTTGGGTAAATGTAAGCTAGATGTATGCTTTTATAATAAACTGCTATCTATCTATCTATCTATCTATCTATCTATCTATCTATCGTAATAATGTATGATTTGCAAAAATGAAAACTGCTGCTTCTGTGTAGATGAGAGAATCAAAGTGTATGTGCGTTGTGCACACGCTACATTGATTATGGCCAAGCATGCGCCCTTAAAATAGCATATGAATAACATGCGCAACACGCCACTGACTTTAAACTAGGTTTTTTTTGGTCAGTGGCGTAATTGTTTTCTAAACCTGCAAAATAGCACCAGGGAACGTTTGCGCCGGAACACGCCTCCTCTTTGCGCTGAACCGCCCCCGGGGAGCGCAAGTGTATTTCTTAGTTAACCGACGTGCGTCTGTGGAGGGAAAAGTCTGCTGTGCGCGGGTGCAAAATAGGAATGATACATGCATCGGTGTACAAAGTCAATTGCACTGGGTGCAAGATAGGGCCCTTAGAGTCAAAAGAACACCAGAATTATATGTGGAGGGACAAGGAGAGGCAGATTCAGACTGGTAAAGAAATCACAACTTCAATCAATGCAGAACATTTGGAACTCAATAGATACTACTTGTCATCAATAGTCGATGTCGTCGAGTTACTTGCAGTGAACCAGCTACCTTTTAGAGGTGACCAGGGAGTTTTGCCACCGCTGACCAGGGAGACGAAGAAACACTGACTGACACAATCATTGAAGAATCAACAAAAGCAGGACTATCACAGTTAGGAAAATAATCAGTCAGATGTATGATAGCGCCTCCCTGATGTCTGGTAAACATGTAGGGGTGCAAAAACGTCTCCAACAAAAACTGCACTGAGAAATACCATATGTCCATTCATTGTTTCGGTCACCCATGCTTTGGCAGCAGAGCAGGCCTTGGTGGACTTTTTCACAATGTGCAACATGCTCTACAAATTCTGCAGAAAGCCTACCGTTGTCATTCTCTACAAGGGATAGACATTGAAGCGCCTCCTAGACCAATGCTGGACTGGTCATTCTGGCACAGCTCCAAGAAATCAACAGCAGCCCACCCTATGGAGCAGAAGTGTGAGTTGAAGCAGCAGTTTTACTACGGGCCATGTCTGAACCCAGCTTTAGGTTCATTACCCACATGGTGCACACAATCTTATCTTATCTCAACCCCCCCTAATATGATCCTAAATTCAGCATGTACGTAGGGTTTGAAAATTTAATATCACGATTATAGTGACCAAAATTATCATTATTGTCAATATTATCACGGTTTTGTTAAAACAAGATGAAAGTGTTCAAAAAGAGTTGATGCTCACACTAAAGATATTTCAACAAGTTTTATATTTGAAAATCAACAAACAACAAATAAAAAAAGCAGCTCTATGCACTTTTTTTTAGCAAGATTCTATTCTGTGGCATTTCCTTCCTTATAATGACCGTCGTCAATAGCAACGCATTATAACACCGCGCACATCCATGTATCACAACCATAGACTGTAAAAAAATATGGACGTAGTGTCCGTGACGTCACCCGTAGGTTTCTGAAGACCGTTTCTGAAGCCTAAAGTGGGCGTGGCCAACCGTTGACATCTTGGGAGCGACAAATTTATTTATTTTTACAGTCAGACAATTAGCTGAGGTAACGTGACGGCTAACAGACAGCAGACAAATGGCTAATGATGACTAATGACCACAGCAGTGGGAATCCACCTGTCACTCAAAAGTGGACACCCTTAATTATGCAGAAATTTAAGGCTTAATATAATTTAAACGGATGACTTATAAAAAAATTTACTCCCCTCACAGTTGTCATGTAGGGAAAAATAAGCTATATAGACCAAAGCCACTTTTTGCACCAGGCTGTAAACGTGTTTTTTTCTGCTGTAAAGTTGGGTATTTTAACATGGGGGAGATACAGATTTGACTCACTTCTGCACCCAGCCTCAAGCGGCCAGTCGATGAATTGCCGCTGAATTCACTTCCGTGTTGGTTTCAAGAGAGAGACAGGGAGGTTGCCGCTTGATCACAATGGACGCTCTCTCTCGTTTCATTCAAATACAAAAAAAAAACCCTGCACATTTTATTTTATCTTATCTTATTGTGGCCAGCCTAAGGCACACCTGTGCAATAATCATGCTGTCTAATCAGCATCTTGATATGCCACACCTGTGAGGTGGATGAATTATCTCGCCAAAGGAGAAGTGCTCACTAACACAGATTTAGACAGATTTGTGAACAATATTTGAGAGAAATAGGCATTTTGTGTACATAGAAAGTTCAGCTCCTGAAAAATGGGGGCAAAAACAAAAGTGTTGCATTTATAATTTTGTTCAGTGTACATAAAATAAAGTAGCCCTGCCTTTTAAGTGGTACTTATATATAGATGAATTAATAAACGCTTCACGGCTACATCTCAACTGTTTTTATAGTATTTATACTAACTGTATACTTGATAGAAAATATACAGCCCCCCTATTGCCCATAAATTAAACATATTTTTTTAAATCTTTACATGCAATCTTGCAGCTGAAGGCAAGGCAGAGGTCACCTGTAATGCAGGCAGGACTGGTCATACCCACGATCTGACCACTGGTGGGACACAATTGTTTCACCCCTTTACAATTCATGCAGAATTTTCGTGTGTCCCCAGAATCATTTGAGTACATCTGCAGTCGGGTCAAGCATGTCATGGGGAGAAGGAACACAAACTACCATTTGTTTGTCCCAATCCGAAAGCGTGTTGCAATTGCCATCTGGAAACTGGCCACGGGTGGTGAATACAGGACAATCAGCCACCTTTTGGGGGTAGGCCTCAGCACTGTTTAATTGTGTTCAGGAATTCTGCAACACAGTCTGCTTCCCGTCCACATGAGATTTCCTGATGCTGACAAGTTGTTAGAAATGGCCACTTTCTTTTATAATCGTTGGACAGTTCCACAGTGTGTCTGTGCAACTGATGGCAGCCACATTCCAATAATTGCACCAGAGGACTATCCACATGACTATTTCAATCGGAAAGGCTGGCATTCTGTTGTTCTGCAAGCAGTTGTGGATGGCAAAGGTCTTTTCTGGGATGTTTGTGCTGGCTATCCAGGGAGTGTGCATTACGCCAGAGTGCTACGACAGTCACATCTGTGGGAGGTCCTAAGTGATGGGGAATTACTAGGGCAAAACAAAGTGACCATCTCTGGCTGTGATGTTGGACATTACCTGATAGGTGATCCGGCATACCCCATGCAGAATTGGCTCATGAAGCCCTTTTCCGACACTGGCAGACTGACCCCTGAACAACACACCTACAATTACAGGCTGAGCAGTGCACAGTCGGTTGTGGAGATGTCTTTTGGGAGATTAAAAGGACGATGGAGGTGCCTCCTAAAAAGAAACGACTGCAAGCTGGAGCTGAGCAAGAGGATGGCACTGACCTGCTGTGTGCTTCATAACATTTGTGAGGAACATGGTGATAATTTCACTGAAAAGCAACCAGACAGGACTGTAAAGATTGAGCCTCCTGCTCAGACATTATCTGAGCATGCTAACGCAGAAGGGGCTGACATCAGAACTGCATTAATGATGCATTTTAACGGAGGGAGCAAGTGATTCTTTGAATACACCAATGCCATATTTTTGTAACACTGCTGTTTGTGTTTGAGGACATCTGAACTGTCATAAATTGTATTATATTCTCCTCCATTGAATAATCCCTTATTTCCAATCTGAGGATTATATCTCTAAAACTATGCATTCTGTGAATAATTTCATAAGAGCATGTTAAGTGAGTTTTAGAAAAGGCTGATAACATGCTAATGAAATATTTTATTGCCCTGTAAACACCTACTTGACTAATGTCTGGCCAGGAGAACTGCTCAATTATTGCTTTATGGTCCTCAGTCAACGACCCTTTCACAGTTCTACCGGCATGGGACAATCTTTTATAAATATTCTTTTGTTTGAATTCAGCCATTATAGCCTTTATTCAGGCATTATGGGCATTTATTCAGGCAACTCCACTTCAAGCCCACTATACCCACTATCCACCTATTATCTGAAGTTTTTCTAGAAAACAACCCCCCCCAAAAAAAACATATTCTTGGGACCTTATGTGAATTCTTGTAACAAAATAGATTGTGAAATAGATATAGCTCCTGCATGACAGGTGGATTAGAGCTACAATTAGCATCAAGCTACATAACACAATTTAAAAGATTAATATTACACGTTTATTCAAAATTCACTTTAAACCACCATCAAGTTTTTTTATTAACTTCCAATTATTATCTAATGTGGATTTTAGTCATATAATGATGTTGAAATATGCTATGCAGCTAATCACTACACCTGCTTAGCATGTATAATGTACACATTCTTTATTCATATGAAAATACACTAAATCGCATGAAAATCACACACAAACCATATGATATTTGCCTGTTAAGGGGTTTAAGAAACTGAACCAGACATTTGTATTAACGAACATGTTTATTTAAACAAAAACAACCAATTCAAGTATTTATAATGCTTTGCAAAATGTAAAGTGCAGTAAATGAAAATAATTTTTTTAAATTGTTCATTTAAATTGCACATTAAAAGAAACAACCAAAAATACTGTGGTGATTTATTTGCAATCATTTTTGTGCTTGTGCCTCCATTACGGCCACCATGAGTCCAAGCAGAGAATGTGTGTCCGCTCTCATGTCCTGCCGCAAGGCATCATCCATTTCTTTGCTGTGCTGCAAGCACCTCTCATCTGCCCTTTCCAAATATCGCACCAGTTTCGAAGTACTGTCTCTCCTCCTTTTTCCTGTGTACAACAATAATAGCAGATGACAGATCATCAATGTGCTGGCATAGGATTGCAACTAATTGTTTATGCAGGGAATTATGTGTGTGCATCTGCTACATGATTACATGATTACATGATTAAATATTATTTGTGACCGGTATATATTACTATGTTATATTTCTGAAATATAGCATCATACTATATCACTATCACTTCATCTTTTGCTCATGTCCCATAATAGGCCATCAACATTATATTGTATATAGCAAGTTAATGTCACATTGACTTTATATTCTATTTTAAACTTCTGTTTTTTCTAGACTTTTGCTTTGTTTTAGGTAGTGTAATCAAATTTAATTGTAACATATCAAAGCATTTTATATTGATGTTCATGAAGTTAAATGAAGAAAAAATATAAACATTATTTCAGTACCTGATAGTAATATATACAGTGTGTGTGTATGTGTATATATATATACGTGGGCGACCATTGCCGCTTCGACCGAGGTCCTTTTTTTGGTCCCTGTAGTCCTTCTATAGTTTTTAAAGTTTGTTGCTAATCTGTTAGCAACGAACTGCAATGAACCCGCTGCAGCAATCTCTCGCTGAATTTGCAAAACCGGTTTCATCCATGAATAACACGATCAATAATTTACTCTGGACTTCTGCAGAGGACCTGAGTGCAAGAAAGCAGCGTGTTTCCTCCACGGACCACTATTGTTTTTGCTTAACCGCGTCCATCGTGTTTAGCTGCTAATTCAAAAATGGCGGTCACAAGTTTCTGTTCATCTTGTTGGTCACAGTAACCCCGCCCCTAGCCGCTGACGCAAGCGGTTCTTACTTCTAGACCAGCAATGCTTTGGTGCTACTTACTAACCACTTTTCCTGGTTCAGAGCTGGTGCTTTGGGTGTCGAAAAACAAAGAACCTATTTGAAACTAGGCTCTGGCTCCGAACCAGCACCAGCACCGCCTTGGTGGAAAAGGGGTATGTGTGGCCTTGTCTCTATGTAGCTATTTTAGCATCTCATTCTTGGTCTATATGTTTCACTCTTTCACAACTCCCTTGCTTTCCTCTCAATATGTCTTCATGTAGTACCCTTACAGCTTTCACTGTTTTCTCTCACAATGATGGAAGTGGCCCTCTTTTACTGATTAAGCTCTTGGTCTATTAGGCTTTCCACGATTTCATGTTTCGTCATACTTATTTTATGTTTAACTTATTTTTACTTTCTATGTTTTAGGAACCACAGGATACACAACTGGTGGGTATGCATTTCTTTTACAGTTCTTTGGGGTTGGGCTCCGTCCCGGTGGAATTAATTTCCTCCTCCTATTTTTAGGGGTCGGCTGCGCACCTGCCTTCGTCTTCAGGCAGGAAATGCAGATTCCGTAACCCTCTGATTGTGAGCTACGGACGGGGCCTACGCCAAAGAACCTTATAACATAATACTTGCTTGCTGGTCTGGTAATAAATGAATGCTTTGTTACGACATTTTGCCTCCCGAGTCTTTCTGGTAGAACAGCAATGTTAATGAGAAATACTGAATGCCCCTTTAAGAATTATTATCACCGAAATATGACTAAACTGGCATCACCAAACAAGGATGCTGAGAAGAAATGACTCAAGACTGTGGAAAGACTTCAGTCCTCACCACCCTCTGGCTAAGAGCCACATAGTCATTATTAGATAGAAACCATGCTGGCTTGGTGGAAAGCCAAGCAACATTAAATTTCAATAAAAGAGTCAGCACTATACTAGCTCAAAATATTCAGATTATCTTATGTAATGTCCAGTCAGTGATATGATGAATCAGTTAAGAATGAAAAAGTATTGCTTTTTGCATTTCCAGTGAAGTTTTGAGATGTTTGAGTGAACAATGAATAACTGAGGCTTTTCATTCACTACTGACTTTGACCATCATAGAATATTGCAACACATTCTCACCCACAAGGCATCTGTAATGGTATAGACTCCGAAAGCACACCGGGAGAACAGTTAACATCAGTTTATTGAAATTGCAAAGAGAATGACCATATGTTGATAGTAGGCGGAAACAGCGTGATGAGGGATAATGAGATGTCAAATGAAAGTAATAGTCCTTTAATGAATATAACAGAGTGTGAGAATGATGGTTGAGAAGCACACACCTCAGTTGTCAATGACCAGAAGGAAACAACGATGACAAGGAAATGCACAGAGACGAAGGAGAACGACTATGGAGATGGTGACAGAGTGGAGATCGTGGAACGCTGGAGAAGGTATAGGAATCTTTCGTAGAGACGTTGTCAACAGGTAAGTAGCGTTTCGAGTGTCAGTCTAGTATCTACTTGTGAGAACAAACAATGTGTGTCCCATCGAGACCGCCCTTCAAGAGTCTCGTCCAGTTTGTGTCAGAACACTTATGAAGTTATGAAGTTATTTACTTATTTTTTCTGAAATGTAACATTTTGCTCTAAAACTAATACAGGGCTTGAAGAACAGCCTGTGAGACTTACAGGCTTTGGTTCCACACACTCAACACTACTATGACAAAGCTGTATTGAGACAGACACTGATGATGAGAAAATCGGATTGGTTTCAATGGCAAATGAGCAACAGAAGATCGCGTGTTGCTCTTATCTGCTCCAGAGCTAAGAGAGAAAGAAAAAATGGTAATCCAGCTACATTCACCACATGTTCCAGCTGCACCAGAAGAAAAAAATAAAAATAAACTAAAGAACTCTCACCCTAAAAGGGAGAGTTTCAACAACATGTGTTAAGCTCCATTGCATTAAGTCTATTTATAATCTACACTCTCTGGATACTTTGCGAATTTTCGCTATAATGGTGCTTTTCAGTTAAATCCTATTTTATTTCTATAGCGCTTATCATAATGCATGTTATTACAAAGCAGCTTTACAGCGATCAGTGTCTTAATACTCCCAGTGAGCAAGCCAAAGATGACAATGCCAAAGAATAACCTAAGCTGGTAAGGGAAGAAGGCAGAAACTTCGGGAGTAGGGATGTAGACTAATAACAATTTGTTTGACCAATGCTATAAGTAAAAAAAAAAAAAAAATGTTATTTTTTTACAATCAGCATCTAAAGAGAGCCAAACTGATGGGTTTACCAAGAACAGCAAGTTACATAGGTCACTATAACACATAAATCACTTTCTTTTGTAAAATCTCTAGATCTGAAAATATAAAGGATGTTCCATTTCTAGTTCAATAGATGTGTCCAAGCCTCTACAAAGTTACTAATTAAAAAAACAAAACAAAAAAACTTTAGAGCTAGCAACTATGGCTCGAGACATTTCATGCACAACGGATGGGTCTGGTGGATGACGAAGAGTGCCAATACATTGAAGATACATAGATTTTACTTTTTGTGGTTAAACAGCTTGCAAAGTCTAAGCAACATGTAGGGAAATTGGATAACATACAGTACATCACCCTTTCTAATCTTTTCATTTGCACTAATGGACACAATCAAAACAATGCTTCAAGATGCTTTAAAGCTTTGGTAAATCTTTTTGTTTCTAGTCTATGGTTGGGAGCATGCATCAAACTGTCCAAGTCATGAAAGAGGCTTTGGGCCTTTTTACACCAATTCATGCGTTTTTGCTGATCAGATAGCTATCTAATTTGTTAAAATGGTTCCATTTACACCTGGCCACATAAATGTGTCTCCTATATGCAAATTTAACTTTCACGTCAACGAAAACAACAGATATGAGCTGCATTTTATTTATCATCAGCTAATTTCAAGATTAAAGACTGTGATAGGAGAGGAAGCAGCATCAACACTGGTAAGATCATTTAGTCTCACTACTTTTAATGAAAATGATTGTGTTTTGAGCATCAGTGACTTTCAGTTTCAGCACGTCGGCTTTCTGAAGAGATCTGTGATGAAGCGTCTAGTTATAGCCAGATATGACAGGGCTACTGCATGTCATATAGCCTACAACGCTTTCACACATTTATTTTATTTTGGGATGAGTAAGATTTACATACGTAGTCTCAACTGGTGTTTGGTGTTTTTAGCCCCCAACGGCGCCTTACAGGCAGCGAGGGGATGGGTAGTAGAGCCCTGCGCGGGACTGTTTTCTTCATCCCGCTCGCGCCCGCGCCCGCCGAATTTCTGACCATTACCGCCCGCTCCCGCAACGTATGTGTTACACTCCCGCCCACTCCCGCAATATGTATGTTCACTCCCGCCCGCACCCGCAAAACTCTGAGAATTTATTCCCGCACAATAATAGAGATGCATTGATTTTGTGTCTTCTCCCGTCCCGCAGGAAAAAACACATATTTGTATTGCTATTATTAAAGAGATTCATGGGGTTGTTTGTTTCGTTTCCCTGGCCGGCATGTATTCTGGACACATACACACAGGACAATGGAGGAAATCGAGTGTATGCTGTTTTTGGATGGTTTTGTTTTCGTTTTTGCTGTTTTTTATTCAGGATACTCTGTCTGGCGCGTGCAATGATGACAGTGAATAGTGATGATTCTCTCTGAACAATCAGCAGTCTGCCGTGTTTTCACGTCACATTTTAGTATCGACTCAGCTCGCCCAGAACCTCGCCGGAGGTGGTACGAAAAAAAGTACCTGGAAGCAGATACAGTTACAACTTTTACACAGTGGAAAACCAAACAAAGGCGAGTCGAGTCGAGCCGAGCCGAGGCGAGCTGGTACTGTGTAGTGGAAAAGCGCCATTATTGACATCTCCATCATGTTGCTAGGCTACCTCCCGATCCCGCAGTGCTTTTTTTTAGCCACCCATTCCCGCCCGCAGCAAAGTTCAAACCGCCCGCTCCCGCGAGATTTGCGTTGGGTCCCACGGGACCCGGCGGGACTCAATCCCAATGCAGCCCTCTAATGGGTAGGTTTAAAGGAACTGTATGTAAGATTGTGGCCAAAACTGGTACTGCAATCACTTTCAAATTACTGTAGAGCAGTGTATCCCCTCCCCCTCCCCCCTGACTCGAGGTTGCCAGATAGGCTGCAGGATCCAGCAGGAACGTAGGCTGACATGTTTGTAGCTGCAGCTGTGGTAACTAGAGCAGAGCTGGCAACCCGGATGCTGAAACACAACTGACTTCGTGATTGGTAGATAGGTGGAGGGTGGGGCATCAGGCCAAAACACAACATGACAACATCAGCATCAGTTGAGGGCTGCAACTATCACTTTTAAATGACAATATCCTGGCCGGACTACTGTTGTCAGTGATATAAGTATTTGAAATGAACATGATTTCTTAATGTCTAGTGACATATCATGGCCATTTTATGATTAATTGAAATACATTTCTTACATACAGCTCCTTTAAGGCTGAGGTTAGGGTTAGCTGCCTGGAAGGAGCCATTGGGGGCTAAAAACACCATTGAGCGTTTCAACCACCAGATGCATTTACACTTGTCCAGTTTCGTTTGGGTGCACTAATGACATTGGCTTTTAAAAAACAAAACAAAAAAACATTTTGCTCTGTTACTAACCACTACTACACTACTAGCCAGGGTTCTGAACTGGTATAAGGAACGAAAACCCAATGAGCCAAATGAACGAAATTATAACAAAACAAACAAAATTATAACAGGAATATAAACAAAAATTAAGTTGAATCATTCTGAACAGAACTTTTTACGTAACTTAACAAGGCAGAGGAGCGCTCATTTATGTTTATAAGTGCTACCTGATTGGTAAGTGATACATTCTGGCTGGGACATTCATATGAGCCTTCTCCTACCAATTCAACACTTGAGATCTAGAACATTAGCCTGTTTAATGATAATATATACAAATATTGATTAACAAAAGCTTTATAACGTAAATCTTCTTGTGTGTGTCAAATTAAAATTCTTTGTAGCATTTTAAACTCCTTTTTGCAGCTTACTTTCTAACTACTGTCCTTTTGAGAATTCTGAAGGTGTCTCTGGAGATATTACTTTCTTGTAATGCTCAGTCCATAAATAGGTGACTGCCTTGGCCTGGCCGTTCATCCTCAGTTTCCCAACACCTTCAATTTTAAATCCATTATTCTGTGTCCCATTTTTTTTCAAATAATGGAAGGCCACGTTAATTGCTAAAGTATGGGAACAGGATAAAGGTGAGTGTCCAATTACAGAATGAAATCAAGTTGCCGTTTGGCTTGTCAGTGCTGACAGAAATAATTCTGGTGAATTATTAAATGGTTCCACTGCTTCCCAAAATGGAAGTACAAGGTGTCTCTTTATGTTGAACACATTGGTTCTGTCCCCCAGTCAAATATAACCATTGCATTCCAGAAAGTTTCAAACAGTAATTGTATTTTTCCAAGTGTAAAGAAACCTATGTATGTTTATTAAGCTTTTTCAGTATTCCCCAATGTTTCAAGATTGTCTGTTTAGCAATGTCTGTCTTTTTGGTAGACATTGTAACTACACTGTCTGCATATTTTATCTTTCTCCATTGGATGGACATTTAAACATATCAGATATTATTTTCTTATAGTTCATGCATTTTATTTGGGAGAGTTTTTGTTTGATCGCCATTCTTGTATGTTGCTTCACCAAATATCATTGAAAATGAAGAATTGTTCATTGAGGCTGTTAGTGTGAATGCCCATTTAGGTTTGTAAAATCTGATTCAGACAGTTCAGTAATTTCAAATGTCAATCACCTGTCATGAAAATCAACCAATTTAAAAAGAACAAATACAAATTGTCTTCAAGAATAAGGAGATAAACATTTTTAATTTGTTAGTTTGTTAATATAGAAAAGTGTCTGGGTCTTCTCAATATAAAGAAAACATGCCATAATGGAAAACTGAGAACACATAAAGGCTTTACATGGTGTACAGATCCTTTACTCATTGTTAACATTTGTTGTAGGAAGACAAAAGCATCTATGAGGCTTTCAGCTGTGGAGAGTAACAAAGTATTTTTTACTTTGTTACTGTACTTAAGTACATTTATGGAGTATTTTTATTTTTGGAATTTATTTACTTTTACTTCACTACATTTCAAAGCATAGTATCACACTTTTTACTACACTACATTTCATAAAAACATGTTGTTCCTCATTAGTCTGAACTGATGAAAGCATCACCCGCTCCAAGATGTGCTAGACCCTGACAAAAGCTATTCTATCAGACACAAAATTCAAGTTCCAACTGTCAAATAAGTCTTTTTTTTTATTTGATTTGATTTATTTAATTATATCAAGAAAGCCTTAAACATAAAACAAAAAGGCATCAGATACAATCGAGGATAAAAACACAATAAAGTCCAGGACTTATTTCCATTGTGGTCCTCAACACATAACATCAGGACAAGACACTTACACAATAATCAATGACATAACATACTGTACAAACATTTTCCTTAAATAAGCAAAAATATAGACATTAACTGGCCCCTGGTCCTATTCCGCTACCCTCTCTAATAACCAGTCCTTGGTCCTCTTTTTAAAAGAGTTCATGCTTGAAATCACTTTTATTTGCCGGTCTAACTTGTTCCACTGAACTGCCCCTATATAGGCAAATGTTTCTTTCCCTAACATTGTCTTGAATGCATAAGGACAGAGGTCTGATATACTGCCACGAGTGTAAATAGTGTGTGTGTCCTTCACCTTAGTAATAAGACACAACAAATAATTTGGGACATTACCATACAATATTTTATGGGTCATGGTCAGTCTTGACATAATAACACGCGACTCAACAGGAAGCCAGTTAAGCTCAACAAATTGTGACCCACCTATATGAGACCTATGGCCCATGTTTAGAATTACTCTTATTAATTTATTTTGTGCTGCTTGCAGCCTCCCTTTAAGTCGTTTTGTTAGGCCTTCAAACCAGGAAGTGCATGCATATTCAAACCGGTTTAAAATTAAGGCATTAGCTAAAATGATCATTGTTGACCTATCTAAAAATGTAGAATTTCTGGCTAAAAACTTTGTAAGCCCGGTGACTTTACTCAGAACCTTATTGGCCATCTTCCTGCCATCCAAGTTGTTTTCTAGGACGCAACCCAGGTATTTTACTGACGTTTTTGTACTGACCTCAACATTATTCAAAATAACCCTAAATTTCGAGCATCTATTTAATTTATATTTTGAGCTCAGAGCTCAGAGCTCAGGTTACTCTCTAGAGTGGATTGTTGTTTATGACACATTAAAAGTGCAGAGTCATCCGCGTAAAGAAATAGTTCACATGAACAGGAGTCTGCCATATCATTAATATATGTTAAAAATAAGGACGGTCCGAGAATACTTCCTTGTGGAACTCCACATTCAACTATACAAGGGTCTGACAGTACTCCCCCTAAGACCACCAATTGTTCCCTCCCTGATAGGTAAGATCTAAACCATCTACAGGTGGAGCTGTCTGCCCCTAAGGCCTCAAGTTTGGCAATCAGTCTGTCATGGTTCACTGTATCAAATGCCTTTTGAAGATCCAATAACACCATTCCACAGAGATTTCCATTATCTATTTCCCTGTGTATGATGTCAGATAAATAGAGTAGGCATGATTCGGTAGAATGTGACTTCCTGAATCCGGATTGGAATTTAAACATTAAGTTGTTTTTATTCATGTATTCATTAAATTGCTCATTGACCAACCTTTCAAATATTTTTGATACCGTGCATAAAATAGAGACTGGTCTGTAGTTACCGGGATCGTGGCTGTTTCCCTTTTTAAAAAGGGGGACTACTTTGGCCCTCTTGAGGTCATTAGGGAAAACACCAGTTTCAACAGACAGGTTAAAAATATGTGAGATGTATGGGGCTATTTGGGCAGCGGTATCTCGTAAAAACCGAGGAGATAACCCATCTAACCCAGGTCCCTTAGAGCAGTCTAACTGTAATAGCTTTTTTTCCATCTCCCCTACCTCAACCTTCCGTAAGGAAAATGAGAATGATTTCACCCTATCAATATTAAAAAAAAACATAGGAAGGTTGAAGATTTGAGACCAGCTGTTCTGCTATAGAAGTGAAATAAATGTTAAAATAATTAGCAACCTCTTTCTTATTGAAATTTAGGACACCCTTAATTGTTAGTCCTGTGCTTCTTGGTTTCATAGTATTTGTCTTAGTCGCCCCCAATTCCTTTAAAGTCTTCCATAACTTTTTTGGGTTATCTTTATTATTTGATATATCATTCTTATAGTGGGTTGATTTAGCATCTCTAATAAGTTCCTGAGTCTTATTTCTTGCTTGTTTATATAAAATAAAATCAGCATGATTTTTAGTTCTATGAAAAATTTTAAGTGCTTTTTCCCTGGTTTTAATAGCATCATGTATACCTTTGTCAAACCATGCACTAGAACGCTGTTTGACTCTGATCTGTCTAAAAGGGGTCACTTTGTTGATGGTTTTTAAAAATATATCTTTAAATTGTGACCATGCTATGTTAACACATGAACAATTTACAACAGGGGACCAATCCACCTCATCAACCAGCATCCTGAAATTTTCCTGGGAATAATGTTTAAATGATCTGGATAGTACAGTCTTGTGAGAGTAAAAGTTTTTTTTAACAATTTTTCTTGTGCAAAAAATTATATTATGGTCACTTATACCATAAGTAATAGTACCACTTTGAGATATTTTAGTTTTGTCTGATACTAAGATCAGGTCTATAATACTCTCACAAGTCTTACTTATTCTCGTGGATTGTTTTACCAGCTGTTCAAGACCAAAACAGTGACACAGGTCCTCCAGTATTTTGCCGTAAGGATGGGCACAGCCTGACACATTTGTGTTCATATCCCCAATTAAAATCATCTCAGAGCTCTCTTTATTTGATAGTCTCAAGAGAACTTGTTCTAACTTATCATATAAAGTAGAATGGTCTGGCGGTCTGTAGCAAGCCCCCAATAAAATAGGATTAGTTTTTGGTAAACATATGTCCATCCAAACAATCTCTAAATCACTAGCAATGTCATCTCTACAGTTAAAAGCCACATCTGAACGCACATATACACAGACCCCACCCCCCTTTCTATTCCGGTCCTTCCTAACTATACAGTAATTATTAATGGCAATTTCCTCATCACTTATAGTTTCATCTAACCAACTTTCCGTTAAACAGATAACCCCGATCTTTAATTGTTTCACCAATTGTCTTATTTCCTCAATTTTTGGTAGTAGACTTCTAACATTAAGATGTAGGAAATGTAAACCTTTCTTACTAAAAGTTGATTTAAAGTCTGTGCACTTATCCTCCGACATCAGGCCATCCACTGCTTTGCTGTTCGAAGATGCTATCATGTGCTTATTGTCATGGTCTTCACTACTCCGGGGCATATTCTCAGTACCATTACAATGGTGGGCATCGGAGATAGGAGATGACAAAACAGCAACGTTGTAAGATCCCGATCCACGAGCTGCTGGACTGCCAGTGGCCTCTGTTACGTCCCCATTGACGACCGGGATGACGTCGCATTTCCGGAACGACGTGTCATCCGAAGCACCGTCTCTGCCACATTGAGGAGCCCCGGAAAACGTGGACAACGAGGCCACAGACCCAAACCCAAACCTCAACCCTGGATTAATCAGCTGGGAGGCTAAGTTTGTTAGTTCACTGGTAGATCCACTGACAGGTGGAGCTAACTGGAGATGTTGTGCTGTGTGGCTAACAATAGGATCCATGTTAGTAGACAGCCTGGGATGTGGTCCGGGATTCAGCTCGATATCCCCCGCCAACAGCAGCATCACTGCTATCTGGGCGAGACCCTGGTTAGTTGAGTGTCTCTTGCCTTTGTCCAACGAGGATGGGGCGCTGGCATAGCCCTTTACCAGGAATTTTGAGTATAGTACGTGTTGGCTTCTTGCCGCAGGTGTAAACAAACACTCCTCAGCCCCCGAAGATAGGATTGTATGCCGTGTTTGAACAATTATCAAACATGCAATTATTACGGCAGTAACCATCCATCTATTATTCAACTGAGTAGATGTAGGTGATATTATAAACCTCATAGACTGTTTAAACTGCAGACACCTCTGCTGTTGTGCCTGGTCCGTGGTGGCCATCTTGGTAAGAATGAGAACTTACAACGTCTTACTTACAACGACTTTGTTGCTAAGAACTTATTTATTCAACAGCTTGCAACAGACACAGTCTTAACAGACACCGTCTCAATATGTCTCTAGCTCAGGGTTCACCAATCTCGGTCCTGGAGGGCCGCTGTCCTGCAGAGTTTAGCTCCAACCCCAATTAAACACACCTGAACCAGCTAATCAAGGTCTCACTAGGCATACTAGAAACTTTCAGACAGGTGTGTTTGAGCTGGTTGGAGCTAAACTCTGCAGGACAGCGGCCCTCCAGAACCGAGATTGGTGAACCCTGCACTAGCTACTGGATTCAAGTCCCGCCCCTCTTGCTCTCAACCTATCCTATTACCAGGCTAGGTTGTCAATCAACATATGTAAATATCTACTCTCTATGACACCTCCCCCTTTAACTTTTCCTAAAGAAACAACGTTATTGTAACCGTAATTATTTATTATCTAACTAGCACTTGACCATATTCATTTTAACTATAATGAACATTTTAACATTTAACAGTTTCCCATGTATCAATAAACATTTAACATTGCATTCATTTAAGATGCATAACTCACATCCACTACACAATAATGTGCTCAGATTTTCAATTTACTCTCAACTATAAATTTAGTTTAACAGTTGGTTTTATTACTCTGCCGGACCTGGTCACAGTCACTCCTTGTGTTTCACTCGGTGTCTGTGACACTTGCTGATCCGCGTTGCTGACGTGCAGTTTTTCAAGCTTCTGCGGACTCTTCGCTGTTGTTTCACAATTGTTATCAGCCTTTAAACATTCCGCAGGCAATTTCTGTAAATGTCTGCGGTTCCGCCTCATCTCACCTTCCCTCTTCGGAGCCTGCACCACGAATGAGTGAGGTGCACTCTCCTGCGCTCTGACCTGCACTGGACCTTTCCACGACTTTTCCCCGTCCAGTTTCATCAGCACCACGTCACCTGGCTTCAACTCAGGTAAGTCACGCAACCCCGTGTCTCCGATTAAAGTAGAAGGCTTGTTGTGTTTTAGCCAAAGCGTCTCTTTCTCTCACCAACAGTCTATTTGGCCACTTTGGCTGCAGGTTTTTCTTCAACGTAGGCAGCGTCGTACGAATTTTCCTGCTCATCAATAAATCAGCAGGGCTTGCCCCTGTAGATGAATGTGGTGTTGCGCGGTAACACATCAAAGCGAGGAGCGGGTCGTTCTGTCTGAGGATGCGTTTGGCTACTTGGACCGCGTGCTCAGCATGCCCGTTTGCTTGTGGGTTGTGCGGGCTCGATGTGACATGTTCAAAGTCATATTTTTCCTTAAATGAGGTCCATGCCTCACTAGTAAACTGCGGACCGTTATCACTCATAATCTGCTCCGGTATTCTGAATCTCGCAAATGTAGCTTGCAGTCTATTTATCACCTGCGCCGTCGTTGTCTTTGGCAGATGAAGGATCTCTATGAAGCGCGAGTAATAATCCGAAACAATCAGATACATCTGGCCCTTGTTCTCGCAAATGTCTATAGCCACGCGCTGCCACGGTCTGTCAGGTAGCGGGGTTGACTTCAATGGCTCTTTCCTTTGTGTTTTCCTGTTTTCGCGACAGAACATACACAAGTCAATTTTTTTATTTATATCCGATGATATACCAGGCCACCATACGGATGAATTTGCCCATTCTCTGCACTTCGTCAACCCTAAATGGCCTTCGTGGATGCCCTCAAGGATGTCCTGTCTCAGTTCATTTGGAATACAAATGCGTCTGCCCAGAATTATCAGTCCTTCACTTATTGACAGCGCATCTTTCACAGAGAAAAAGTCTCTAATACCTTCCGGTACGTTTCTTATGTGCTCTGGCCATCCCTGCTTAATGAACCTGCTCAGCTACTGTTCGGACGCTCTTGCTTACTGCTCCGCGCTTTGCTCTATCGCTTTTACATTTTATCTCCTATTTTTTTATATTTTATTTCCTTTATTTTATTTCCTTTTATCACCTAATTTTAACTTCAGCAAATCAGCACAGTGCTCATACGACAAAGTTTGGATTACTACAAAAACTGAGAATTATTTTACCCGACCAGCTTACATTCCGGGAAAGGAAAACACAACTGCCTCAAGGATAAGAGAAAATGCTCAAGGTCGAGCAGACAGCGGCACTCAGCTCAGAGCACAGCCGAGCCCAGGACTCTGATAGTGGGGGACTCCATAATCAGGAACATTAGCGGCAGGGATACAACTACGTGCTGCCTTCCACAAGCAACAACTTCTGATGTAAACAGGGAACTTGCAACTGCAAATCGACTCATCATTCATGTGGGGAAGAATGATATTCATAAAGAGCACTCAGAACTCCTCAAGAAGGATTTCCATGAACTTTCTGAAACACTTAAAAGACTGAAAGTTCAAACATTCATCAGTGGACCACTCCCAGCAAGAGGAACAAACAGGTTTTCACGGTTACTTGGGCTTAATACGTGGCTGCAAAAAACCTGCAATATAAAAGCAGTGAACTTCATTGACAATTTCAATCTTTTCTGGAGTCAGAGACAACTGTTTCATCGGGATGGCCATCACCCAAACAAACTTGGTTCAAGAGTGTTAAAGGACAATATCTACTTCTCCCTCAATCATCCTTCTGCAGTGTGTGCCAATCCACTCAATCTGAACAGCACACACACACCTGGACACAGTATGAATGACCACGGGACTTCACTTCAGCAGCAAAATGGACATGATAACACCACTCCGCCACAACAACCTCTGCTCACGGACACAATCTCAGCTGAGCCCTGCCCACAGAGCACACCACAGACAGACATATCAGAACTGCTTGAAGATTCAGCACCCAAGGACGACTTCCTGGAAAACAGCCAGGGAAGCCAGGACAGCATATCACAGCCTCCGATAACACCAGAGCAACAGCCCCTTTCACCAGACACTTTTTCCCTCTCTCCAGCATCGCCACTTCTGTGCTTCTCACAGAAAATGGAAGAACTGGTGTATGCTGGAACCAGACTATCCCACTCTTTTGCTGCAAGCCCCCAGATACCAACCAAAAAAAGACAGGCACCATTACCACCAAAGTCAGCTCGCCCTCCCCCTCCTGTGAGAGCTCTTCGGCCTCTGCCACAACGCCAGGGCCCACACCCTCCTCCATCTGCTCGAGGTGAACCAAAAACAACTGATACCAGCTCTCAGTGATATGTGTCGGGTCCCCGTTATGATAACAGTAACTTTCTCAAATGTTTACAGAACAAGCGGGAACCAGTGTGCCTGTATCTTTCTCTATTGCTGTTCTATTACAAGATAGAAAGTCTAAGGCCTTCAAAAGCTGTACAGCAAACCTAACTAATCTGGTGCCTATTACACGTCAAACTAATATTGCTGTGGGGAAAAGTAAGTCTGTTAAGTTAGCACTCTTTAACATCCGCTCACTTAAAAATAAATCACTTCTAGTCAACGACTTAATAACCACAAATAATCTGGATTTTATGCTTCTGAATAAAACCTGGCTAGAAGACAGCTGCAGTGCAACAGTCCTCAATGAAGCAGCCCCTCCTAACTTTACTTTTATGAGTGTCTGCAGAGCTGTTAAGAGGGGTGGGGGTCTAGCTGCTCTTTTTAAAGATATCTATCAATGTAAGCAAATATCATTTGGGAATTACCCTTCTTTCGAATATCTGGGTATTGTGTTAAAAGGTGCTCCACGCATTTTACTTATCATTATTTACAGGCCTCCAAAATACTCTCCAGCCTTTGCTGAGGACTTTACAGAACTTTTATCAACAATTACCTCAGAGTTTGACTGTTTTGTCATTGCTGGAGATTTTAACATCCACATAGATAGTGCAGAGAACAATATGGCAAAAGAAATCAAAAGTGTTTTAAAAACTTTTGATCTGACTCAGCATATACATGGACCCACACACAATCATGGACACACTCTAGATTTACTTATCAGTAAGGGTCTAAACATTTCATCGATTGTTATTAAGGACATAGCACTGTCTGATAATTTCTGTATTTTCTTTGATATATTGATCTCTCCTGCCACTGAAGCTAGATCTGTGTCTGTTAAGAAGAGATGCTTAAATGAGAACACTAGTGTACTATTTATGAAGGCTATATCCTTAACACCAAGCATATCTGCAGACTCTGTTGATTTTCTCCTTGATTCTTTTAACTCAAAAGTTAAAAGTGTATTTGATGATATTGCTCCTGTTAAAGTCAGGAAGAAGAGTGGCAGACAAAAAGCACCTTGGAGAAACTCAACAGCAGTGCAAAATATGAAAAGACAATGCAGAAAAGTAGAGCGCATGTGGCGGAAGACAAAACTTGTAGTCCATTATAACATCTACAAAGACCGCCTTCATGCTTTCAATATGGAACTAGGCAAAGCTAGACAGACTTTCTTTTCAAATATTATAAACAGTAATTTAAACAACACACACACTCTTTTTGCTACTGTAGAGAGACTGACAAACCCCCCAAGCCAGATTCCCAGTGAAATGCTCTCAGACAACAAGTGCAGTGAGTTTGCTTCTTTCTTCTCTGAGAAAATCAGTAATATCAGAAAGGTGATCAGCACATCCTTGAGTTGCCCTGGGGTTAGACAGATCAAACCACCTGAGAAAGTAGTTACTATGTCTGACTTCATAGAAATTGATGGCAAAATTTTGGAAGAAACCGTACAGCACCTTAAAACATCAACCTGCGCTCTTGAAACATTTCCCACATCATTTTTCAAAAGTGTGTTAAACAGTTTAGAAGCAGATCTTCTAGAAGTGGTAAATGCTTCACTTCTCTCTGGGAGTTTTCCAAACTCCCTGAAAACTGCAGTTGTCAAGCCCCTCCTGAAAAAGAACAATCTGGATAAGACCTTCAACTATAGGCCGATCTCAAATCTTCCTTTCATAGGCAAGATCATTGAAAAAGTTGTCTTCAATCAACTGAACAAATTCTTATGCTCGAATGGATACTTTGACAATTTTCAATCTGGTTTCCGACCGCACCACAGCACAGAGACAGCACTCATAAAGATAATAAACGATATTCGCTTAAATACTGATTCAGGCAAATTATCAGTGCTGGTACTACTTGACCTCAATGCTGCATTTGACACTGTCAATCATAACATACTTCTTGACAGGCTGGAAAACTGGGTGGGGCTTTCTGGGATAGTCCTAAAATGGTTCAGGTCATACTTAGATGGGAGAGGTTATTATGTGAGTAGCTATAGGAGACCATAAGTCTGAGTGGACATCCATGACATGCGGAGTCCCTCAAGGCTCAATTCTTGCGCCACTCCTGTTCAACCTGTATATGCTCCCAATGAGCCAAATAATGAGAAAGAACCAAATTGTTTACCACAGCTATGCAGACGACACACAGATCTACTTAGCCCTATCGCCTAACGATTAAAGCCCCATTGACTCCCTGTGCCAGTGCATTGATGAAGTCAACAGTTGGATGTGTCAAAACTTTCTTCAGTTAAACAAAGACAAAACTGAAGTAATTGCTTTTGGAAACAAAGATGAAGTTCTCAAGGTGAATGCATACCTTCACTCTAGGGGTCAAAGAACTAAAAATCAAGTCAGGAATCTTGGTGTGACACTAGAGTCAGACCTTAGTTTCAATAGTCATGTCAAAGCAATAACTAAATCAGCATACTATCATCTGAAAAATATTGCAAGAATTAGATGCTTTGTTTCCAGACAAGACTTAGAGAAACTTGTTCATGCTTTCATCACCAGCAGGGTGGATTATTGTAATGGACTCCTCACTGGCCTCCCCAAAAAGGCCATAAGACAGTTGCAGCTCATACAGAACGCTGCCGCCAGGATTCTGAGCAGAACCAGAAAATATGAACATATCACACCAGTCCTCAGGTCTTTACACTGGCTCCCAGTTAAATTTAGGATTGATTTTAAAGTATTATTACTGGTATATAAATCATTCAATGGCCTAGGACCTCAATACATTGCAGATATGCTCACTGAATATAAACCCAACAGATCACTCAGATCATTAGGATCATATCAGCTAGAAATACCAAGAGTTCACTCTAAGCATGGTGAGTCCGCTTTTAGCTATTATGCCAGCCGCAGCTGGAACCAGCTTCCAGAGGAGATCAGACGTGCTCCTACAGTAGTCACTTTCAAATCCAGACTCAAAACACATCTGTTTAGCTATGCATTTAATGAATGAGCACTGTGCCGCTGTTCGTCCGACTGTTTGTACTGTACTGTATTTTATTTTTTATTTTTCTAAACTGTTTTAATTATTCTTATTTCTTTTTATTATTTTAATTTCTTCTATGTAAAGCACTTTGAATTGCCATTGTGTATGAAATGTGCTATATAAATAAACTTGCCTTGCCTTGCCTTGCCTTGCCTTACTAGTTGTAACTGTTCATCTCTTTCAGTCGCTGCTGCGATCAGGCTCAACTTCGACTGTGACACAGGCAAGCCGGCTATATCTGCGTCAACGTTACAGGCTATCTCGTTCGCTGTAGGTCTGCTCGCTGTATCGTTGCCTATTGGACTTCTCGACAGCGTGTCGGCTACTACCAGTGTCTTCCCAGGTGCATATTCCGCGGTCACTGCGAATCGCATTAGCCTCATTAAAAGTCTTTGACAGCGTATTGGTACCGCGTCCAAGTCTTTTTTATTAATCAATGGTACGAGGGGTTTGTGGTCTGTAATAAGGCGAAATCTGTCCAGGCCTATGAGATACTTCTTGAATCTCTCGCACCCCCAAACCCCGGCCAAACATTATTTTTCAATTTGCGCGTACCTGGTTTCTGCTTCATTTAACCTCCTCGAACAATATGCCACCGGCTTCCAGCTGTCTCCGTGCAGCTGTAGTAGGACTCCTCCCAGCCCGTAGCTACTCGCGTCTGCTGACACTGCCGTGGCCTTCCCCGAATCGTAGTACGCGAGAACAGGTGCAGTCATTAAAGTTTCTTTAAGCTTTTGAAAAGCACTTTCTTGAGACTGGTCCCATGTCCATGCTACAGTCCCTTTTAATAAATCAAACAGCGGCCCGTCCACTGTCGCCAAGTCTGGAATGTAGTGTCCCATGTAGTTTATCATCCCCAGGACCCGGTTTCAGTTCACTCACATTTCATGGGTCTTGCAGCTCTGAGATAGCCCTTACTTTCCCCGGGTCAGTCCTGACTCCTCTCTCGTCTATGACGTGCCCCAGGAAATAAAGCTCCTTCTGTCTGAAGATACACTTCTCTTTGTTGAGCTTGAGCCCTGCGCGCCCGATCCTCTCCAGAACGTGCCTCAGATGCTCGTCGTGCTGTTCGTGGGTTTCGCCGTGAACGATTAGATCGTCCATGTAGACCGCAACTCCCTCTAAGCCTCCTAGTAGTTCGTTCATTTTGCGCTGGAATATTTCTGCCGCTATGCTAATGCCGAATGGTAAGCGCTTAAAACAATATCTAGCAAACGGCATTATGAACGTAGTGAGAAGACTGCTCTCACTATGTAGGGGAATTTGCCAAAAGCCGCTTGCGGCGTCCAATGATGAGAATATTTTGGACCCGGCGAGTTTGGCAAGAATTTCGTCAGTCGTGGGTAGGATGAACCGTTCTCTTTTTACATTTTCGTTTAGTTTTTTCAGGTCTACGCAGATCCGCACTTTCCTGTTAGGTTTCATCACTGGTACCATCGGCGCGCACCAGTCCGTGGGTTGCGTTATCTTTTCAATGACTCCGTTCTCCTCCATTCGTTGGAGTTCAGCCTTAACTTTGGGAAGTAATGGTAACGGCACTCTTCTCGCGGTGTGGACTGCGTATGGCTCTACATTTTCTTTTAGATTTATTTTAACTGGTTCGGTTCTCATTGCTCCCTGTTCACCGAATGCTGCGCTGACTTGCTCGATTCTTTTAACTAAGCCCATCTCTACTGCTTGTTCTCTGCTTAGCAAATTGTTCACGGTGTCGCCCTCCATGACGTGAATTGTGAACTTGAACTTTTTATCTTTGTACTCTGTGGTCGTTTCAAATTGTCCCAAACAATTTATCCTTCCACCTGGGCTGTCATATCGCATGTGTCTGACTCAGCTTCACTTTACTTCCAAGCGAGTTAAAAGTCTCTTCATTCATAACGGTCACGTCAGCTCCGGTATCAATTTTAAATTTTACTCGCGAGCCTTGCACGTTCAATTTCACAAACCAGTTCTCTGTGTCATCAGCCCCAGTTTTGCTTACCGTTCCCAGGTAATATGAATCGTCATCACTTGACTGTGTGTGTGTTCCTCTTATTACCTCATTAACTGTCCTTGAGTAACACATACGCTCCCAGTGTCCTTTCTTTTTACATTTTCGACACTCAGTTTCTGCTGCGGGACATTTTTCCTTGTTGTGATGTTTCGTTTTTCCACACTTTCCGCACCTGCCGCCATCGACCATTCTATAATTTTTTCCTCTCGCTGGCTTCTTTTCATCCCATCTTCCTTTCCTTTCAGGTCGTCTGCGTGTAACCTCCTGAACACTGCTTGGTGTACCTTCCTCCTGTTGGCTCACCTGCTGGGCGATGTCCTCCGCCTGCCTCACCATCAGCACCGCCGTGTCTAAGGTAAGGTCTGTCATCAGCTGTAACTTTCTTGAAAGCTCTTTATCTCTGATGCCAACCACAAGCTTATCTCTGATGTTCTCTGTTTTCTGGGCACCGAACTCACAACTCTCTGCTAATTCGTAGAGTGCACGGATGAACATCTCTGCCTTTTCCCCCGGCCTTTGTATGCGTTGGTAAAAGCACGGCCTCTCGTGGATAATGTTCTTTTTCGGGATGAAATAGTCATTAAACTTGTTCAGTACAGCGTCAAATTCTTTTTTCTGCTCGTCTCTCTCAAACGTGAACGAGCTGAATATGTTTTCTGCCTCTGGTCCCATGGCATATATAAGGGTACTTACGAATGGTACTTACGAATTCGAATGCGCATGCGTCGCGTCTGAACGCGTTGTTGTCTTTGGAGCTCTATCGATTTGATTTATAATTCTTGATTTTTCCCTTTAAACTCACTTACAACGAACATTTTCTACTTTTCCTCACTGAGAAGCACTACTGCTCAAACCTCATAGTTACAACGCGGACTGTTGAGCAGACGCGTCTCAAGCCTATTAGTGATCCAACGCTGCATACTCTTATAGGTTACGTCCGTGGATCACGGCTGAACGCGTCTTCTCCACACTCAACAAACATGGCGAATATATCAGATGTAAGTAGTCTACCTCTTGGTGCAGGTGAAGATACATTTGAGCTGCACGCGTTGCAGTCTGAGCTGGAAGCTGTTGAGAAACAGATCCACGACCTTTTAGTGAGACAGGCCGAGCTGATAGACCGGCGGTTAGCTCTTGAAACATCACGCGCCGATGCACACAAATCAGTGATTAACGTTACTAACCCGCTGACTCCGACCTCGTCTACTCCGTGCGTTACTCAGCATCGGTCCCGAGCGCCGAGGTCGCGATCAGCCATGGTCTCGTTCACTCCGGCTCCAACACGCCACCACGAAGCCTGGATGGTTCCGCAGCGGAAGACGCGAGTCAGGTCTAGACCAAGACTCTCTCCGCCCCTGCCGGTTTTCGAGTTATCCACACAAAACCGCTTCTCCCCTCTTCGCGAAACCGAACGCGATGCTGTGATCATAGGCGATTCCATCGTTCGGCACATACAAGCTACGTTAGGTAAAAGTAAGGTGCATAGTCACTGCTTTCCTGGTGCTCGTGTTTCTGAAATTGCTGCTCGCGTACCCGAGATTCTGAACGGTGACGAGCGCGTCGGAACTGTGGTCTTGCACGCGGGAGTGAACGACATCAGGCTGCGCCAGACAGAGGTTCTGAAGAAAGACTTCAGGAATCTGATCGATACGGTACGCAGCACATCGCCTGAAACAACGATCATAGTGTCAGGACCACTTCCCACGTACCGACTAGGACATGAAAAGTTTAGTAGACTATTCGCGCTAAATGAATGGTTAATGTCATGGTGCAATGAGCAGAAACTGCTCTTTGTAAATAATTGGAATCTGTTTTGGGAGCGTCCTAGGCTTTTCCGTGCCGATGGCTTACACCCAAGCAGATTCGGAGTGGATCTTCTGTCGGATAACATCTCCAAAATGTTAAATACCATTAAATGACTAGTAACCAAAAGTCCAAATCATAGTCTCTCCTGCACCAATTTAAATGATATAAATACTAGTGTAGAACATTGCATAGAAACTGTGTCTATTCCTCGTTTAGTGAGATCAAATAATAATTCTACTGCAGGATCTAGGAAAAATCTAATTGTTATTAAAACAGAAAATGTTGCTATTAGTAAACAAAAACAATTTTTAAAGCTAGGTCTTCTAAACATTAGATCACTCACACCTAAGGCAGTTATTGTAAATGAAATAGTCACAGATAATAGCTTCGATGTACTTTGCCTTACTGAAACTTGGCTTAAACCAAATGATTATTTCGGTCTAAATGAGTCTACTCCATCTGGATACTCCTATAAGCACGAACCCCGTCTGATTGGTCGTGGTGGCGGTGTTGCAACAATCTATAGAGATATTCTCAATGTTACTCAGAAAACGGGTTATTATTTCGTTTGAAGTACTTGTACTAAATGTTACACTCTTAGATGTTAGAAAAAAATCCATATTATCTCTAGCCTTGGCTACCAAATATAGACCGCCTGGGCCTTACGCTGATTTCCTAAAAGAGTTTGCAGATTTTCTCTCAGATCTATTGGTCAATGTAGATAAAGCATTAATTGTTGGAGATTTTAACATACACGTAGATAATTCAATTGATGCGTTAGGGGCTGCGTTTATAGATTTATTAAATTCCTTTGGGGTCAAGCAAAACGTCACCGGACCAACTCATCGTCTTAATCACACACTCGATTTAATTATATCATATGGAACCGATCCAACCGATATAGATATCATTCCACAAAGTGATGATGTCACTGACCATTACTTGGTAACTTGCATATTACATACTACTGTAATATGTCATGCGGCGCCGCGTTATCGACCAGGCAGAACAATCCTTCCATCCACCATAGATCATTTCTCAAATTGCTTATCTAATCTGTCTCAGCTGCTGCCTGAACCCAAACAAACAGATGAACTAGAATAACTAACTAGCACTATGAGCACCATTCTCTCTAGAACTTTGGATGTTGTTGCACCCATTAAATTAAAAAAGGTCAGAGAGAAAATTAAAGCACCATGGTACAATAATACTACGCATGTTCTAAAGAGAGAAACCCGTAATTTAGAGCGTAAATGGAAACAAACTAATTTAGAGGTCTTTAGAATCGCGTGGAAAGACAGTATGTCACGTTATAAAAAGGCCCTAAAAGCGGCCAGGGCTGAGCACCTCCGCAAACTAATAGAAAACAACCAAAACAATCCTAGGTTTTTATTTAACACCGTGGCTAGACTAACAAATAAACAGATGTCACCCGAACAAAATATCCCGTTACAGTTTAGTAGTAATGATTTCATGAACTTCTTCACTGAGAAAATAGAAAACATCAGAACCACAATTGTAAACGTTCAATCCTCAATCGCGCCTTATTATTCAGCCTCAGTTATCCCCCCGCAAGAACAATTACAGTGCTTTACAACTATAGAACAAAAAGAGTTAAATAAACTTATCATTTCATCTAAAACAACAACATGTTTATTAGATCCTATACCAACTAAACTACTGAAAGAAGTGTAAGTGTTAGTGGAAGAGCCTCTCCTCAATATTATTAACTCATCTTTATCTTTAGGTCATGTTCCAAGAACAGTTGGCAGTTATAAAACCTCTCATTAAGAAACCACAATTAGATCATAATAATCTAGCAAATTATAGACCCATTTCAAATCTACCTTTTATGTCTAAAATACTAGAAAAAGTTGTGTCCACTCAACTGGGCTCTTTCTTGCAAGAAAATGACATCTATGAAAAGTTTCAGTCTGGATTCAGACCGCATCATAGCACTGAAACTGCGCTCGTTAAAATCACAAATGATTTACTTTTAGCTTCTGACCAAGGCTGTATCTCAATACTAGTTTTACTTGATCTTAGTGCTGCGTTCGATACTATAGATCACACAATACTCTTAGATCGACTACAAAATTATACTGGTGTTCAAGGACAAGCATTAAGCTGGTTTAGATCATACTTATCTGACCGCTACCATTTTGTCTATTTAAATGGAGAAAAATTAATCATAACTTCATTAAACTATGGAGTGCCGCAGGGATCTGTGTTAGGCCCTTTATTACTCTCAATATATATGATGCCACTTGGAAATATTATAAGGAAACATGGAATTAGTTTCCATTGTTATGCTGATGACACTCAAATCTATATTTCATCACGGCCGGATGAAAACGCTAAATTATCCAATTTGACAGAGTGTGTTAAAGATATAAAAGATTGGATGACGCGTAATTTTCTTTTATTAAATCCAGACAAGACAGAGGTAATACTTATCGGTTCAAAAAAACGCCCACAAAACCTCTTACAATACAGCTTTGACATCGTAGGATGTCCTGTTACTTTATCCTCTACAGTAAAAGACCTGGGTGTTATACTCGATTGTAACCTGTCTTTTGAAAATCATATTTCATATGTTACAAGAACAGCCTTTTTCCACCTTAGAAACATTGCTAAGCTACATAATATCCTATCAGTTTCTGATGCAAAAAAGTTAGTTCACGCATTCATGACCTCGAGACTAGATTACTGTAATGCTTTATTAGCTGGTTGTCCTGCATCCTCAATAAACAAGCTACAGTTAGTCCAAAATGCAGCTGCTAGAGTTCTTACTAGATCAAGAAAATATGATCATATAACACCGATTTTATCATCACTACATTGGCTACCTATAAAGTTCCGTATTAATTATAAGGTATTGCTACTGACTTATAAAGCCATAAACGGCTTAGCTCCAGTCTATTTAACGGATCTTCTATCACCCTATAATCCATCGCGCTCCTTAAGATCAATAAATTCGAGGCTTTTGGTCATACCTAGGATATCCAGATCCACCAAAGGAGGGAGAGCATTTTCACATTTGGCTC
Organism: Vimba vimba; assembly: GCA_022828995.1. Lineage (NCBI taxonomy): Eukaryota > Metazoa > Chordata > Actinopteri > Cypriniformes > Leuciscidae > Vimba > Vimba vimba. Next base: position 3,418,900 of record CM040830.1, read on the forward strand.
TGAAACTCTGGAATAGTCTTCCTGATACTGTTCGTTGCTCGGACTCGCTCTCCCAGTTTAAAACTAGATTAAAGACGCATCTTTTCTGCCAGGCATTCATATAATATTGTTAATCTCACAGTTCAAACTACAATCCGGCCTCTAGTTCATAAATGCCAGAGGAGAACTGGCCCCCGACTGAGCCTGTGTTCTCCCAAGGTTTTTTTTTTCTCCATTAGGTCACCTGATGGAGTTTTTTCGGTTCCTTGCCACTGTTGCCTTTGGCTTGCTCAGTTGGGGATATTTTGGGAATATTTAATTTTATTCTATCAATCAATAAATTCCACTAGAAACAAACTTTGTTGTATTATTTTATTTTAATTTAATACTGTGAAGCTGCTTTGATACAATCTGTATTGTGAAAAGCACTATACAAATATACTTGATTTGATTTGATTTGATTTGACTTACTTGTACCTCGCCATCCTCCTCCGTGAGCTTCGAGGCTATCCTGTACCTCGTGAAGCGCTGTCGCCATGCGGACCATTCTTGAGGTCTATCAAAGGTGAAGTTCGTGGGTGGAGCAAATTTCGCCATTTCTACTACTCCACAACTTCTGACACCATGTCAAATAAGTCTTACTTACAACGACTTTGTTGCTAAGAACTTATTTATTCAACAGCTTTTAACAGACACCATCTCAATATGTCTCTAGCTACTGGATTCAAGTCCCGCCCCCTCTTGCTCTCAACCTATCCTATTTCCAGGCTAGGTTGTCAATCAACATATGTAAATATCTACTCTCTATGACACCAACAAACCTCTTAATTTACGGAAACACTTAATAGATTTACATTTATTACTTAAAGGTTTTGTTTCAACTAGACACAGATATTTTGGAGTATTTTGGAGTATTACATCAGAGATTGCAGTGCTTCCTTTCACCACATCCACAATGACTGAATCATCTCAATCAACAGCAGGAACGGGGCAGAAAGGTGATGGCGGGATGACAACATATGGGACCTACTGGACCATAAAATCAGAGAGACAATGAAAGTCCCTATTGTCATTGCTTATGCCAGTGGAGGTTAAGCTGGATGCAGGTACACGGTATATCAGCAGAACAAATGGTGAACTGGAACATAGTGCCAGTCACTGGCCCAACCACACTTATCACTTCCATTTGGCCTTCCAATGCCTAGCAATTTCAGCCTATGCCATGTGAAAGAATATTCTCAAAGGTAGGAAAAGTTATCTGCAAAAAAATTTGCTTAAATGCTATTGACTCTGAAGTTGAAGCAGTTGATGTAAAGTTATGGAAAAACTAAAATAATAATAATAATAATAATTATTATTATTATAACCCAATGTGACATAAGTAAACATGCAAATGTAGCCTAATAACGCTGACCTTAACAACAGGGAAAAAAAAAAATTATGAAGACAAAAGGGGAAAAATATCAACATGATATTGTAAAAAAAAAAAAAAAAAAAGAAAAAGAAATATCCTGTATGAATTAAGTTTGAAATGTAAGTTATGTTTCATCTCAAGTATGAGCTTCAATGGCACTGTTGGGTCCTTGCTAAACAAGTTCACTAACTTTTTGAAAAGAAAAAAAAACCTTTGTTTTAGGAGCAAAATTGGAAATGAAGCCTGTTAGAGTATTATTTATTTGAAATATATACTTTATATATCAATCACATGGCAGCAACTCAATACATTTAGGCATGTAGAGATGATCAAGGCAATCTGCTGAAATTCAAACTGAGAATCAGAATGGGGAAGAAAGGTGATTTAAACGTGTCATTGTTGTTGGTGCCAGATGGGCTGGTCCCAACCATCTCTAGGGTTTACAGAGAATGGCCCGAAAAAGAGAAAATATACTGTAGGTAAAAATGCTTTGTTGATGTCAGAGGTCAGAGGAGAATGACCAGACTAGTTTGAGATGATAGACAGGCAACAGTAACTCAAATAAGCTCTCGTTACAACTGAGGTCTGCAGAAGAGCATCTCTGAACACACAACACGTCCAACCTTGAAGCAGAAGAGCTCCAGCAGCAGAAGAAACACCGGTGTCGCTCCTGTCAGCTAAGAATAGCAAACTGAAGCTACAATTTACACAAGCTCACACAGTGTAGTTCGTCTCTCGTCTTGTGTGCCAAATGTACGACTCCTGTATGTCACTGTAATTGTTTTTACCTTGATTACAATATTCATCCATCAAAACATTACTGGCATGACACTGGTTTGCTATATCCTACCGAGAGATGTAGTTTGCGTATCATTTGCTCATGCAGCAGTTGGGTGTTTTGTTTCCTCTGTAATGTATTGATTTAAATTATTAATCATTATTTTTTTTAACCACTTGTGCACCCCTGGAGAGACGCAACCCACTCTTTAAAAACCCTTTGATTAGGCTTACTTAATAACTATAGACCTGTAACTTTTACCATTCTTATTTCATTTTCTTTATTCCATTTAATTTCTTTAAAAAAAGACCAATTACCAAATTAACACCCCTCCCCCCATGTCTCATGTATTTGCTTGATTCCTGTTTCAATCAAGGAAGAGGTCAATAAAACAATATTTTTTTTGTAAACAATATGTCACATAACATTACATATACCTCAGGAAAGCCATTCAGTGTCCATAAACTCTATAGTTGGCAATAAAAAATGTACTCTAGTGAGGAGTATTTCGCAAAAAAATTGTAAAAAAAAATATTCATTATATTTTTACTCTTATGTCATAAAAACTTTTACTCTTATGTCATAAAAACTTTTCATATATACATATTATATATGTATATATGAGACAGACTAAATGAGTTAATATAAATGATTGACAGGTGAACAGAATCATTAATCAAAAGAAAAAACTGGCACACACCAGAAAACTAGCTATTGGCGGCGGTAGGGAGCCCAGCGGAACTGGTGAGATGACAGGCCACAGTGGAGATGAGGGAGCATGGAGCCAAGGTGGAGCCGATGGGTCGGAGGTTCAAGGTGGAGTCCGGGGCTTGGTGGCTGGAGGCAGAGATGGGCTGGAAACCAAGGAGGATCCACTACAATGCAGGGAGCCAACTGAGGATGAGCCAAGGGACTGACAGGCACCAGCGGTGGCAGAGCTGGGGAACTGGCTGGCTTTGCTAAAGGAGGTGGAAGAAGGGAGGCTGGGAGGGATCTCTGAAGACTTCGAGCTGGACAGAACCAGCGAGGACGGAGGAGAATCTGAGCTATGTGGAACCAGCGGGGACACAGGAAACTTTGAGCTGGGTGGGACCAACAAAGAAAGGGGGATTCAGTGAAATAATCTCTATCAAGTCCAGTTCAAAGTCAACAGAGGCCAGTGGCAGGAGTTTGGGCGCAGATCCATTTCATACTTTCGATTTTCCACCAGAATTGCCTCGGGCGGCCAGCTTGTTCACCTGGTCAGACATATCCTCAGGCTCCGGGACTCTGGGCTCTAGTTATAGAGTGGGACTGGTGTCGAGGACCGACTCGTTGTACATCAGCAGCCACTCTATGAATATGGTGAAGTCCTCATGAGGACCGGTTGCTGGGAGGAGTAACAGGAAAACTCCAGGAAGGTCCAAGGGGGGAAAAACTTTGACGAGACTGGACAAAGAACTGAACAAGACATGGAATATACATACACACACTAAATTAGTTAGTTTAAATGAACATCTGATGAACAGAATCACTAATCAAGGGAACAAACTGGCACACACTAGGAAACGATTCTACCAATAATCAGCTGTCAAATATTAAATACTTTCTTCACACTCTTTCACTATTAAAAACTGAAGCGTCATGCTGGAATTTATGTTTGGTATATGTAAACATTAAAGCCGCCTTCTTAGATTTGATTGGCCATCTCAATCATTTTGACAATAGCCCTTTCACACATACAGTCTTAACTGGTAAATACCTGTAAATTACCGGTAACAGATCTTGTGTTAACAGGACCTTTTCAAATATACCGGTAAATTGGTTCTGGCAATTTACCAGTAAGCAAAGTTGTAACATTACCAGTATACGCGCTGTGTGAACGCGGAATTAAGATTACCAGTATTTTGCACATACAAGGTCAGAACGCGCTGACGTAAGAAGTGATTTGGGCCAGTCATAAGTCGTTTAAAGAGCAACAGGTCTGGGCCATTCATAAAATGATGACGCGTTTACTCAGCACTGTTAAAATGTCTTCAAATTGGAATGATACCAAAACTAAAGCTGATCTCCTCGTCGGGCGTATGAGGTAATTTTACGGTAATTTACTGGGATTGCTGTGTGAAAGGGGCTGTTGATAAGCTGATAGAATGCTGAGGAAGACCAGCCTAAAAATGCTTTTTAAAACTGTTTGTCAACCTAACAACAAATAGGGCAGCATCAATATCAGATATATGGGGGGAATTTTGGCCATTTCTAATTATTGGCGGGGACTTCACAAATGTAACTCAAGCTAACATTAACATTTTCACATCAACAACAACTGTTTTTTTTTTTTTTTTTTTTTAAATACATGTATTTTATATATTTGTAAAAAAAAATTCCTTTAATCTGTTAAGCTACATATACACTCACCTAAAGGATTATTAGGAACACCATACTAATACTTTGTTTGACCCCCTTTCGCCTTCAGAACTCTTAATTCTACGTGGCATTGATTCAACAAGGTGCTGAAAGCATTCTTTAGAAATGTTGGCCCATATTGATCGGATAGCATCTTGCAGTTGATGGAGATTTGTGGGATGCACATCCAGGGCACGTAGCTCCCGTTCCACCACATCCCAAAGATGCTCTATTGGGTTGAGATCTGGTGACTGTGGGGGCCATTTTAGTACAGTGAACTCATTGTCATGTTCAAGAAACCAATTTGAAATGATTCGAGCTTTGTGACATGGTGCATTATCCTGCTGGAAGTAGCCATCAGAGGATGGGTAAATGGTGGTCATAAAGGGATGGACATGGTCAGAAACAATGCTCAGGTAGGCTGTGGCATTTAAACGATGCCCAATTGGCACTAAGGGGCCTAAAGTGTGCCAAGAAAACATCCCCCACACCATTACACCACCACCACCACCAGCCTGCACAGTGGTAACAAGGCATGATGGATCCATGTTCTCATTCTGTTTACGCCAAATTCTGACTCTACCATCTGAATGTCTCAACAGAAATCGAGACTCATCAGACCAGGCAACATTTTTCCAGTCTTCAACTGTCCAATTTTGGTGAGCTCGTGCAAATTGTAGCCTCTTTTTCCTATTCGTAGTGGAGATGAGTGGTACCCGGTGGGGTCTTCTGCTGTTGTAGCCCATCCGCCTCAAGGTTGTGCGTGTTGTGCAAATGCTTTGCTGCATACCTCGGTTGTAACGAGTGGTTATTTCAGTCAAAGTTGCTCTTCTATCAGTTTGAATCAGTCGGCCCATTCTCCTCTGACCTCTAGCATCAACAAGGCATTTTCGCCCACAGGACTGCCGCATACTGGATGTTTTTCCCTTTTCACACCATTCTTTGTAAACCCTAGAAATGGTTGTGCGTGAAAATCCCAGTAACTGAGCAGACTGTGAAATACTCAGACCGGCCCGTCTGGCACCAACAACCATGCCACGCTCAAAATTGCTTAAATCACCTTTCTTTCCCATTCTGACATTCAGTTTGGAGTTCAGGAGATTGTCTTGACGCAACTGCCATGTGATTGGTTGATTAGATAATTGCATTAATGAGAAATTGAACAGGTGTTCCTAATAATCCTTTAGGTGAGTGTATTTAGATCTTTAGATTAGTTGCTAGCACATAGTTTATCCATAACAGCTAGTTTAATGAATGGTAGCCACAAACAAATAGCTTTTCCATCTCATTTTTACAGTCAAGACATTAGGGGGAAAAAAAATCTGATTGTGTGTTGCAGAAGGCTATATTGTGCTAAACCTAACCACACCTATCCAGACCTAGTGTGCAATAAAACATATGCTTATGATGGATTGATGTACTCAACTTTCACTCCATTAGTGATTATGGTATTCTGTCCTAAAGTGTAAAGAAAAACAATATTCCCTGTCAATATGATGTTCAGCAGGGCTTTGGATTTGCTTCCTTTTTGACAGCACAATAAAGCTCCCAAGATTCAAAGTTCTCAGAAGGTACAGTCTCTTTTCACACAAACAATCCAAAATTAAGACCTTTGTTAGGCCAGCCTAAAGATAGCTTTAAGTGTTCTACTGTTTTACAGCACTTTCGCATTCATTTAGTTGTACATGTTGTCCTTAACCTATAAATGTTTTGTAGATTCTCTGTGACAGCTGCAAAAGTTGAGGTTCTGTTCTATCTGACTTTGCATATTAGAAAAAAACAACAACAAAGGTTTTATAAAAAGCAAAATTCTAATAAAAGAGGATTCTAGTTTATCTCACTGAGACAATGAGATAAGCACTCACTCCTTTCATTAACTATCACAGCCAAATATAACACCAAGCTTGCTGATAATAATAATAATTCCCCCCACTTTCCATGCTTTCTCACAGAACCGCCAGTCCGACATATGGTGATAAATGGCCATTCTGTTCCATATTCACTCCTTTAAGAAAACAGTTAATTGCCTCACTTTGTTCTGTCAATTACTGTTGCATTTGCGCTCAGGAGAAAGGCTTAAAACCAGCTCCCTTTTCAAGGCAATTGATTTATGAACTGCTCAGCATAACCTTTTTCATTCACCAAATGTATCGTTTTTTCTTTCTTTCTTTATTCTGAAAGGGCCTTTCAGGTGGAGATGTACACATCTGGAGTGGTGTGAGGCACAGGAAAAAACCTGCTTTAATTAATCAAAAACATAAAACCCTATTGTGAACTTTGTGATCTTGGACAGTAAGCATATATTGGAATGTCTGACAGTTTTTGTACCATGTGAGATTATGGCTTGTCATGGAATCGCAAAGGTAAGCCGAATTGTCTCATTGTTACATACATCGCCACAATATGGAACAATGTGGGGAAAGGACGGGTAGAAAATGAGAGATTGTCATAACATGAAACCACATGCTACTTTTAATAGAATAGCGTAACCTCTGTGCTGAATTGCAGTATTACCAAACTTTGATACATAAAATGAGTTATTCTGTTGGGAAAAGATTACAATTGTTCAAAACTGTTGTTGTTTTTAATTAAAACAACATATGAAGGTCACATAATTATTATTTTTTTTATACTTTTCAAATGTCTTTTATGTATAGATTCTATCCCAGACAGCAACAGTGTTGGCCCAGATCCGGCCCACATCTGGTACGCATGGAATCCACATGTACCAGATGAGGCCCGGATTGGGGCCGACACTGTTACTGTCTGGGTACTGTTTTATCCTTGTCCCAGATCCATACTTTAAATGTTAAACTACGACAATTCATTATTACAATTAGAATGTTACAAAAAAATTACCTAAACAATGTTATATGTTACTTGGTTGTTGTGCCTCTTGTTCAGTTTGATTAATTAAAATAACTATATTACTATATAACAAATAATATTTTATTTTAAAATTGGCATACATTCACTCATATTCGCATGTCTATATGTCAAAAAAGCAAAACGTGTCTTGTCTTGTAACATTATGTTATGAATTACATGAATCATGTAAATGATAGCATATTTTTTTTTAAATAAAAACAGTGAAATTCAGTGAGTAGTTTGCATCACTGAATATTGGCTGTTTAACATTTCTATCGTAAAATAGTTGTCAAATATTTACATCTACAACCATTTTTTTTACTCACTCTTTCACTGCAAAAACAAAATGCTGCGTTGGATTTGGTGTGAAGAGTAAAGCCCCGCCTTCTTTAATCTGATTGGCTGTCTCAAATATTTTGACATTGACTAGCTCTGATAGACAAGCCTAAAAATGTAACTTTCAAAATGTTTTGTCATCCTAACAACAAACAGTGGTGCATAATGAAGTGCAGCAGAGCAGCATCAAGAATATCAAATATTGGGGGGAGAATTTGGCCATTTCTAATATTGTGGGAGACTTGTCTTGGGTAAATGTCAGAATTATTCTCCAATAGTTGATATAACAAAACATCCTGAATGGTTAATTTTCTTTTAGAACAGACGGGTTAATATCTATTTGCATGAAGGCCTTAGATGTTATTTACATACATTATTTGTATTTATTAATCAAACAACAATACTGATGAGAAAACCATGTGCAAACAAACAACAATTCATGCTTGGTGAATTCCCAGAATATTACAAATATTCACCCAGACAGCAACACAGTCCGGCCCACATCTGGTCTTTTCTGAGCCTCTCTTCTGAGCCTCTCTCTCTCTCTCTCTCTCTCTCTCTCTCTCTCTCTCTCTCCTACAGTGCTTTGCAGATCTGCCATGGTTAATGAAACTCTATTGTTTCCTCACTCTCACTCCTCCGTGTTCTCCGCCGGCTATCCCCCTTCCCAGCATGCATCCCTGCCATCGCCACTGACCTGTGCTAAGCAGGAGATCGATAGTCAATTCCATTTCGTGGCCTGCCTCTGACAGCTATTAGATAGGAGTGGATTGGATGCTTGTAAGTAGCAAGAGAGTGAGTCTGACCCTCCTCCTCCACTGTCTCAGTCTGTTCTCATCAACACACCCGTCAAGCGCACAGAGACATTTTACAGTTTCTCAGCCTTACTGTTCACTCACAGATATGATATGGTTTAAAGATGATCCAACATTAACATTCCAGTGTGAAGTCAGCGACTTTGAAATTATGCGTTTTGATATAAAATCAACATATACCCTGACATTTAAGTGGTGAGCGTAGCAGTTTTTATTTATTTATTTGACAGGTACAGAGCCATGGACATGGTGATGGGGGGAAAAATGAGATAGGAGATTTTGCATTTTGACTCAAAAGTATGGCGTTCCCTTGCAAAAGCAGTGTGTTCACCGGCGAAACGTTGCGTTCGCTCACAAAACATTTGCGTTCTATTGCAAAACCTTTGCATTCCCTGGAAAAATAAGCACTGAAATAAACATTTTCCTCATACTTCATATTATTTCCATCACAAAAGTTTTGCATGCAAATGCAAAGTTTCTCAGGGGAATGCAAGTTTTACGAGGGAACGCAACATCGTTGTAATAATCTTTCCTCCCATCACTTTTTTCCCTTGTTTTTTCCCCTTTAGGGCTCCACACACCATTCAGGTGAACAGTTGTCCATTTTGTCCTGGATTGGGAACCAATGGCAGAATTGATCAGAAGCTGCTCTTTCATTGAAACAACAAGACAAGCTTCTGGCTAAACCACTCATTTCTATTGTGAGAAATTACTTTGAATTTGATTTAATTCAGATTCTCGTTTAATCAGATCTCTGGAAATTAGCTTGAAATACTTGATTGGTTCAGTTCAGTTCAGTTTATTTCTTAAGTACATTTAATGACAGCAACAAGGCTGACCAAAGTGCTGTACAATACAAAATAAAAGACCACAAGATAACAGATAAAAGGAAATAGAGAAGAACAAAACAAGACATTACAATGTATTAAAGGGTTAGTTCACCCAAAAATTAACATTCTGTCAGTAATTACTCATCCTCATGTTGTTCCAACCCCGTAAGACCTTCGTTCATCTTCAGAACACAAATTAAGATATTTTTGATGAAATCTGAGAGCTGGCTCACTCCTTCATAGTCTTCTATGTTATTGAAACTTGCCGGCCCAGAAAAGTTAGTAAAGACATCGTTAAAATAGTCCAAGTGACTACAGTGGCTCAAGCTTAAGTTGAGTTCTCGCGCATGTGTCGTGGCGCTCTCGTGAACTCACTCAGAGGCCCACACGGAAGAAAATTAAGAGTTGAACAAAGCTGTTTTTCTTGTTGTTGTTGTTTTTTTGCGCACAAAAAGTATTCTCGTCGCTTGATAAACTTATGAAATGACTTTAGTAGCCTATGAAGGAGTGAGCCAGCTCTCAGATTTCATCAAAAATACCTTAATTTGTGTTCTGAAGATGAACGAAAGTCTTACGGGGTTGAGTAATTACTGACAGAATTGTAATTCTTGGGTGAACTAACCCTTTAAAAGCCAACAAAAAGAGATATCTTTAAAGACTAGACTTGATTGTTAATATGGAAAAACATTTCTGCCAATCATTATTTGGCCACAATTTCTTTAACATTTGTCTTTTGTAAAATAAAAATAGTTTTCTTTGTTTATGTGACGTGTCCTGGGCTCTTTTTGGTGCCACTACTGGCACAGAAAAAGACACACTTTACCGTTAAGACAATAGGAAGTCAACACAAAATCACACACCCATGTTCTGTTTTAGCACACAGGGACCCCTGCTCTTACAACACTTCCTGTTTCAAACCCACATCTGTGTCCAGCTTCCTTTCCCAACAATGTACAGAAAATACTTCATGTTCAAGGAATGGAAGCTATCTTTATCCATCTGAGAGATTATTAGTATTCAGCATGATTATTTGGATAATTTTAACCTATTTCACTCCTTCAGTAAAATGAATAAAAAATACAGAAAGGGTTTGTCCACAATAGTTGTCTATTACCTTTATCAAATGTCACAGAGTGAGGCCACATCACTCATATGATCATTTTGGTCAATCGTGTTTGTTTGTTGTCAGAATTATGATATGATCTAACCAGTACAAAACAATGGTTTACCACAAAAGATTGTGATAATTGTCCCACATCTCTTCAGATGAATTATTACAACACTGTTACCAAATAAATCCACAGTAAAATAAAACTGAAATTCAAAATAGGATTATTTATTTATTTGACTAACTGGACAAAATTATGAGTCTGTCACTATGAAATTCAAAATGAAGGACAATTTATTCTCTTTGCTTTGAAGGTTTCTTAGATGGTTGATGTCTTGTAAAGAGGACATGAAAGATTGAGGAAATCTGCCCCTTCCTCTTTTGTCATTGTGCAACAACTCTACTAGATTTCACAACAATGAAAGACAAGAGATGATTTTGGAGCTGTTTATTTAAATTTTTTAACATTTCTAATGTTGAACGAAGTTATTTAATATTCAAAGAACACAGCTAAACATAAATAACAAGAATTGCAAGCATATATGGTTTGAGAAAAGGATGAATGACAATACGTGACACGTCTGAGAGGCCAAAACCTCACTGTTTTATTGGGCCATACGAGTTATAAAGATGCCATAAGGTATTTTTATATCCATTTGTAGACACAAATCAAGATAGAAGTGACACCAACAATTCTGTAAAAGAAAAAAAACATGGTAACACTCTATTTCGATAGTCCACTTTAGACATTCTACTAACTATAAATAACCATTCAACTACATGTCAACTAACTCTCATTAGAGTATTAGTAGACTGTTAATATCTGCTAACACTTTATTTTGATGCTCCCCAACAGACATTATACTGACTATAAGTAACTTGGCAACTACAAGTCAACTTGTTCTCCTAACCCGAACCCTAACACCTAACCATAACCTGACAGTCTACTACAGTCTACTAATACTATAATGAGAGTTAGCTGACATGTAGTTGAAAAGTTACTTATAGTTAGTAGAATGTCTAAAGTGGACCATCGAAATAAAGTGTAACCAAAAACATCAGCTACTGCATCAAATCCCTGGAAGCTATTCGAGAGATGGGCAAAAACACGTAAAAATAAGAAAAATACACAGACGTACATACATGAAAAAGGAGAAATTGGCAAGCTGTATTCACTGGCGTATTAAATCATGCAGCTAAAGCAACATGCCAGACAGTGACAAAAGAAATCAGTATAAATATGATAACTGCTCTCTAGCAGGCGGGCTGTAAAGAACCACAGGCAATTATCCTCAGCGAGAGCAGAAATACTGGCGGCCGTCGCTCTGAAGCGAAGGCCTTTATGTGAGCCGCTGATAAGCAGAGAATGGAGCAGAACTTTAATGCTTTCGGCTTTCTTGTGTTTTCTGAGCACTCTGAGATTGGCAGAATTACACCTCTGAGCTTGATTGCATTGGTTTGACCCAGCTGTGTGTTGTAATAAGTATTAGATTTAAACTGGAAAACCGCTGAATTAGCTTGCAGCACTGTAGAAATCATATCGGCCTCTTTCCATATCATTATGATCACATTTAACAGTTTACAGTTTATTTGCACAAAATGATTCGATTCCTTTAAGTCTGTCGGACAATTATAAAACGTGTTTAATTAAATTTAATTACACGATAAGCTTATTAGTTATAAAAAATAAATAAATAAATAAAAACACACATGAATACTTACTGAGAAACGAAGATTGAACAGACATTACAGACTCTAAGTCAATATACAGTAGTGGCCAAAAGTGATTTTGTCAGCATATTGCGTGTATATCATACACACACCGGACTTGCTGCACACCCACTCTCAGGCTAGGTCTACATGAATCTGGATAGATTTGAAAACCAAGTCATTTCAAAACGCTTACCATCCACATGAGCGTTTAAGCGTTTTCCAAAAGTTTCTCATTTTCCAAATGTTCTCATCCACACTGAAATGTCGGAAAACACTAAATTCACCTCACAGCACATGCGTAAACCCGCATTAAAAGCTCACTGGGATGTCACAGACAGAACAAGATAATCAAATTATCGCGCAATTCTTCTGGCAGGATCATTTTATTTAGCAAAGTATCTCAGCATCCACTGATCTGTCCAGGTCGCTCTCACTCACCATTATATGTTTGGTTTAAAACGCGGCTGCTTTCGCGTTTTACCACAGAACAGCAAATTAGTGGTGTTACATATGACACTGAAGCTTCAGTGTGTTTCTCAAGAAGCTCCGTGCCGGAGCGCGTGCTGTTTTCAGAGAAACACGTGATCAACGAAAAATGCCTCACTTTCTTTCCAGTCACGTGAATGCTTCACTTTTGCGTTTCAGAATCTTTGAACCCAGACCACTACTCTAGAGGTTTTTGGAAGTTTAAGTCCATTTACTAAATTTTTTTTATATAAATAAGCCTACATGATCATATATTCTGCCATTTAAACAGCATAGAAATCATAATTAAACCACCATCCTTGCATCAAGCAATTAACTCTTGAATTGAAGTAGTATTAATATAATTGTTACATTTAATTTATTGGCACACTTTAATATGTGAATTATATTATCTGAAAACTGAACATTTAGCATTGTCAGGCTTTTATTAGCGCTTAATGGATACAACAACGGCGCTGCACACTTGGGTGAATGGCTGCTATAAATTTGACCAGTCACAAGATGGCGCTGTTTTCAACACTCTTGATGCTTTGAATCTTTTCCTAGAACAATCAGGGGAAAGCCTCAGTGCAGAGCCCGTCTAGGAGAGCCTGGCCACTCCCTATTAAGTCCTATTGTACCGAATTTTGGTTGTAGTTCCACCAGAGCTCCACTGGGGGCGATCGCCCATGAGTGCAAAATGAATGGGAGTCTATGGAGCTAGACGGCTAAATTTGTCTCTTTCACCCGATTGCTGTTGAGAAATCTCAGATTTGATTGTAGGTTTTGCAAGTTCAACATGGGTTATAGGTCGAAAGTTGAATGAACGAGTACTTATATCCATTCGATTCCTTACAGGTTGAGTTGTTGTTGCCCATAACACGCTAGCATTCTGCTAATGAACGCTGATTGGTCAGTGAAGGACTGATTACGACCAGAGATACCGCTTGATGGCATTGTGACTTTTTTGCCCAAGTTTTTTTTTTTCAACGCAGCAACTTTTCGTTTCTTTTTTTTGGTTGCTGGTGCTTTTATCTGCCTATGGTTATGTATGTACTGTTAAATTTACACAGAAAATAAATTGAATTTGAGCACTTGTGTTATTCTTGTGTTAGGAAATTCAGGATACATATGGCATAGTATTGCCACCTTAAAAAAAAAAAACAACAACAACCAATGTCTCACTCAATAGTGCTAAATATCAATAAAAATTGAAAAAGGAGAAAAATGCCTCGTAGGTGTGCAATGATAAATTGTTCTAATAGTGGGCAAAGGGTTGTCCTATTTCTCGAGAGAAAAGAAAGTGCAGAGCACGAAAGCACCAAAGCGACTGAAGGATTGCTGTAAGCAGTGTCTCTGGTCGTACGATGTGTAGGCTATGCCGTCATTGACATTTTAAAATACTTTTTAAAGCAAATAAGTGACTTTAAAAAATCTAACACCCAGCAATGTGTAATTTCTTTGCATCTCCTTTCGAATACAACATTCAAATTTCCAGACAAAAAATTATATTCTGAGAAAAGTGGATTTTGAGGGGTATAGCGCCATAGACCTCCATTCATTCTGCACTCGTCCTGTAAGCGCCCTCATGTGGAGCCAGAATGGAACTGCAACCAGTTCAGAAGCCAGAAGTTTACTGAGAGTGGAAGTTCTCCCCTTATTAGACATTCTCTGCTCAGTGCTTCATGAGGCTTCATTTGTCCATCCCTACACTTAATTTTCTGTCATCTTTGCAGGACTGTGATATTTTTACACAGAGGTTGCAACAGAGATGAAAGAGGATCTAAGTCCAACAGCTTTATTTACAAAACTTCACAAAACAGAATCTCAGGAACATGAACAGAACAACCAACTTAATGCAACATAACTGATAAAGAACTAAATTGACAGAGGAACTAACGATACTAATTAATAAGACACACCTGAACTGAAACTCAAATCAAAACGGTAACCATGGAAACAAACAGGCAGGGGGCGGAGAAAGACAGAACTGAACTAATAGACAGATTACCCAAACACAGACAAGAACAGAAATCAAAACAAACTGACACCGTGACAGACATGAAGAGTGTGCAAAGTAACATATTTTAGTGAATAGCACATAACAGGCACAATACCGTATAAACATGAATATCTATTGGTACAATATGCGTCACACGACTAAACTTATGCCATCGTTTTTATACCTCCGTTTTCACAGTCCACACTACAACGCGAAAACGTTGAATGCAATTGTTTTGCTGTCCAAAAAATCTTGCGCTCTTGACTCATGAGTCCATGATTAATGCCATTTTTCTTCATAATTAATTGTACTTAATTGACTTCAAAGGTTAAAGTTTCCAGATAATTAAGAGAAAAAAACGGGAGCAGAAGGGACACGTGTGCAGGGGTTTCGCAAGAGTCTGACACTTCCTCCTTCGGTTTGCTCTTGTGGTTCAGGATGGTAAAAAACGATATGACAGCAGTGACTCTTTACCCAGAGCACAGGGATCTTTCTCAGAAGCTGGATAGGCTCATTTCAAAAACTTTTTATTTCATTTTATTATATTTTTTACAGAGAACTTCGACTGTGCGCCAGACTTCGCTGGGCAATACTTCACCGGAGTTTAAATGTGACCTTCACCACTTACAGATGCTTTTAAAAACTTTAAAGTATGTATTGCAATCGTGTTTATGTTACCATCTTAATTAGAATAACTGGTAATGCTTTAGATTTTATTAATAAGTCATTTATAAACATTAAATAATGCTTTAAACAGTTAGTGTACATTAAAATATGAATATATGAGAACATTTTAATTTTTATTGTACATTATTATACATGTTATAGGTTTTTTATGTATGTATTATTTATCTTTTTTATCTTTTGAAATATGAATATATGAGAACATGTTAAAATCATTTTTATTGTACATTACTTAACAATTATATATGTAATAGGGTTTTATAATATTTCTTTTTTTTAAAGCAAATGGTTTATGTACTTATTATTTATCTTTTTTATCTTTTATCCCCCTATTTCTTTTCTCTTTTCTTAAGTTTTCTATGTTGGCTGTTAGAAACTGAAGGTTTTGTAATTTAAAGACTTCTCTGGAATAGTTGCGAGATTTCACTTTTTCTTTCAGACATCATAACCATGGCATCAGTCTGGCTCGTGCTTGTGCTGTGGATATATATCAATGCACGGATACAAGGTGAATCAACACAATTTTTGACCCATTACATTTTGATTACGAGACCATTTCTGTTCTTTTTCTAGCACTTTAAACCTTTTTAATTTATTTAAAATGTATTGTTTTTTAAACAGGAAAACGAATTACAAAATAAATGACCCTTTTCATCATTTGCTTAAAAAATTGGGCAACACTTTACAGTAAGGTTTCATTGGTTAACATTAGTTAAGAACATTAGTTAACATGAACTGCATGTATAAGTTAATGTTTATTTCAACATTTACTAATGCATTAAAATCAAAAGTTGTATTTGTTAACATTATTTAGTGAATTGTCAACTAACATGAACAATCAATGAACAGCTGTATTTTTATTAACTATAGCCTTAACAAAGGTTAATAAATGGTGTAAAAATGTGTTGCTCATAGCAACAACATTGGCTATACAGTAAATAATTTTATTGCAATCTCAAATATGCATCAAATACATAACAATGCAATTTGTTTGTTTAGACACACCAAGGTAATGTTTCTGTGATGTCGTGCAAGAACTCCCCACACATTTTGAAATAGGTTTGCTTTCGGGAATGTGTCACGCAATGCAAAGTCACAAGACTAGTGAAGTGGATCGTGTGTTACTAGTTAATTCATTATTAGAGCCCAACTTCTCTTCCTGAATTCATGTAGTGTCCAAAAGTGATATCCAGAGGGGATTTTTGTTTTTATTAACCCTAAATTATTTTAGATCCAGGGAAGAACCAATCACTAATCTTAGTTGAGGTATTTATCTTACAAAATTATTTGGCAAAAAAAGGCAAACTACAGCTACAGGTTTTATTTTACTATGAAAAACAATGTATAGAAAAACCAAAAGCTGACAGGAAAAATCATTCATTGACTACAACATAATCAATCTTTCCTATTTTGTTGGTTCTCTTTTGTTTTTGCATGTGTTCATCATTTCTTTGTATGACAACCTGGCCAAAAATGATGTCCGCACAATTTGCCATGTTTTATTGCATTATCCAAGCACAACTGTGCAATATGCTTACGAAATCATTAACGCATTTTTAATAATATTTGAATAAAGGATGAAGATGTACATTTTCCTAGGTCAGACATCACTTCTGGCCACTAAAAACTGATATACATTTATTATCCGCAGTGATTCAGGCATGTGCTAAGGTACACACTCCAGCCTTATTGGTGCTCGCTGGCTCACCCGTATCGGTGTCCTGCTCCATCGAGGACGACTGCTTGCTGACCAAAGGCAAAGACTTTCGTGTGAGGTGGAAGATTAACAAGGATTTTGCCCCCAGCAATCTCTCTTACCAGGAGAATAACAGGACATATGGCCTACGCGTCCCCAGCCTATTACAAACAGCAGACATCGTTTGTGCCCTGTGTGTAGAGGAAGAAATCTGCCAAATAGTCAATGGAGTGACGGTAAAAGTGGGATGTGAGGATCTTTTTTTTATAACAAACCCTTTTCACATTTCCAGGGTTTCTCATAATAAGTCATAGTTGGTTAAACTCTGTAGTGGTGAACAGGGCAGCAAAACTATTTTTTGCATTCCCATTTTCTCCAATAGCAAAATAAAAAATGCATAATAGCGTTTCCACGGCTTTCCAAAAATAAAAAAAAATAAAAAATAGAGAAATTCTGTGCATCTTAAATGACATACTGTCAGAGTAGGTACTGCATTTGAATTCATGGAGTAGGTACTACAAACTCGTCAATGGTGGGGAAGCGTTGTGTCATAAATGATGGAAAATAATGTCAAAAATAATATTTATAATATATGAAGAACTTTACTAGATTTGCGATGTTGATAACTGTGAACATGCATCATCAACATCTGTGAAAAGGGTCTATGATTAAGTACTATGTTGCTAATTACTAACTACAGTCATAGATCTTAATCAGGGTCCATTCCATATCTAATCTGGCATGAATGAAAACGAGGCTTTGATGTTGGTACTGATCGTTCAACCAGCAAAGCTTATCTTATACAGACTGTATTTCCATCCTTCACAGCCTTGTTTCCATTCACACCAAATTAAATATGGCGTCTGCTCTGAAAGGTCAGTTATTACATTCACACCAAGAAATTTTATTTGAAGAATATGATATTTTCAGAAATTTAATCATCAAGACTATTGATCATTGTCATTCCAGGCCAAAGTTCACCAGACTTATGATCTTCCTTATATCTTTAAAGATCTTCCACCCATTCCTCGAAACCTGAGCTGTGTTTTGAATATAACGCAGTCATCCAGACTCCTGTGTCAATGGGATCCTGGTGATGACACAGCCAGCCTTCCTACAAATTATACTCTTCATGCACTGAGGTACTAATTTCTGCTGACATTTTCAAAACTGTAGCTTGTTCATGGATCAATCTCACAAAGGTCACAATTCACTCGATAATTAAAAACGAACAAAGCTGAATTTTAGGATCATTGGGAATTTTTTGCATTACAGTTTCATGACAATCAAATACATTTCCCCTGACAAATTTGCTTTACCGTAGTGCATCTAGAGAGCAGCAGACATGCAGGTTAGGTGGATTGGACATGCCAAATTGGCCGTAGGTGTGAATGCGTGTATGTGTGAGTCCCAAGCCATGTAATGGGGAGAGCTAGGGAAAGACCTGGCAACCTATCCCGGAAATAACATTGCTAAGAAAAATCATGGACAGTCTTCTGCGTATGGCGTTTAGGGCAACTCACAGGTATCGCACACAGGACACGCAAATTCTATTGTCAGTTTGTGGTCAACAATATTGTTATATTTAAGGACATTGTGAAATTAAGAAAATGTCTGTACTGTACGCTAAGTGTACAATTTTTTGATTCGGATTGGATATTGAGGAGGGGTGAGGATCCAGGGTCCAGCCACACTCAATCCATCACCTCCCCAGAGTCAGACCCAGCGCCCACACCCACTGCCGTTATGGATTCAGAGCCCAATGCAGTCCAAGAGACCCAGCTGATTCTCGCCATGGAAATCGAGCCTGAGCCAATGCCCACAATGGAGCCAGAGCCTGCACCCCCCTCTGCCTCGGCTCCACCGGAGACCATGGTCCTCATGGCTCCACCAGGCTCCCTTATCCCTCCGGCTGCCATAGTCAGTCGTCCCCCTGCCTACGCCAAAGACCTTTGGGCCTTCAGTTATGCTTCATCCCTCCACCCCTTCCAGTCGGCTCCGCCCTCCCTCCGGCTCTACTTTGGTCTTCAGTCAAACCGGCTTCGCCTCCGTCCTCTGGTACTCTGGTTGCTGTGGCTCCACCTTGGTCTCCAGACCCATCAGTCCCATCTATTCTCAGCCTGCCTGCCCCTTGTGCTCCACTTCTAATGGTTCAACACTGTCCTCCATGGCTCCTCCCTCTATGGATTCCACCATGGCCTGTCCTCTTGTGTCGCTCTGAGTTCTCGTCGGCCGTCCGTCCACAGTCCACTCCTTCATGGACTCTTGCACCATCCATTCCTCCATGGCTCCTCCCACGGCCTTAATGGTCTAATTCCCCTAATACTGTATCTGAAGTCTCTTTCCCGAAATTCAGCCTTGGTGCAGAATTACAGCCACTACGAGCCAGTCCCACAATGAGCTTTCCTTAGAATGTGCCATTTCTGTGTCTGTAGCTTTAAATGCTAATGTGGAGGAGCGAGGCGGGGCAAGGTGGAGGGTGGGGGTGTGGCCTTGACCAGCTCGTGGCCACGGTACCATGCGCTAATGTTTACAGTGGATGTATCGCAATTGCTTGTAGACACACAGTCGTTCAAGCTTTCCAGTTTGACCCAGAATATGATCTGGATGGAGAAGCACCTGAAGAAGTTGCAACTCAGCGGCTACAGCAGGACGTCACCGAATGGTTAGTTTAAAATATTGTGTCTGGATACGGTACTTTAGTTGGTTTGTTTATGTATGCTGTTACAGTTATTATCATGTAGCTAACGCTAGCCTACGTTGTTGGCTTTTCATGTTGCTCTGATTTGCTATTGTTCTAAAGCTGTATTAGCATCTATATCAGTAATCTTTGTAGTTTAGAGAAGACTATACTCTGGCTCATTTTTTAATGACAAAGAGAAAATAAAATTAACCCACTGGTTCTTCAGAGGCTCGGGTGAAGGAACTAAAAAAATACTTTTGTGTTCATTTGTACATCCAAACACTGAGCATCTGCCATGCTTCGCTCGTTTGCAAGCCATGATGTCTCTCAGGGAAAAAAACAATATCGCGCTCGCACGATCGTAGCTCATTTTCTCATGGGCGGGCCAAATTCTCTGGGCGGGCAAAGCAGAGAAATGGGAGGTAACCTTTCCCCATATGACGACATAGGGAAGATTCCAGATTGGCCCATCTGAGCATTTTCTCAAAGGTGGAGCAGGATACCCTGGGCTTGGTTTACAGATATCGCCATTTCTAGCCACTGGGGGACCATAGGCAGGCTTGGGGAACTCATATTAATGTTAAAAAACCTCATGAAGTGAAATTTTCACGCCATAGGACCTTTAACATAAATACTATTTGTTATTAGAACCATTTTGGGCTCTTTTCATCTTTCATTGGACTTTTAAACTGTGACATAAAGAGCTTGTAAACATAACTTATCACTAGAAATTTATTTTATAGAACATCTTTAGCATAAAGGGTTCTTTAAAAATGAGTTAAGAACCCTAGAGTTCTATATAGAACACTATTGAATCATTTTAAGAGTTCCAAGAGTGTACAATAATGTGATGTTTTGCATTACAGTAAGAGGAATTGGGGGAAATGTGTTTCATTGTCTTGAAAATAATGTAAAAGTGAGCCAGCAAAATATAAATGTACTATTTCCAATGACTTTTTGGTTAAATATGACTTGGATATTGTGACTTAGTGAGATTCACTCTTATGGTTTAGAGTAAATTCAATTTAATTTGTGATATAGTTGTGGTGACAGGTTTTATAAATTGTTCATTTCTCCAGGAACAAATCAGAAAAGACTCAACATGAGATCCCACCTGGAAAGCATTTCTTCTTGATGCCACGGGATTCTTATAGTACATATTTAGAGTTGGAGGTTTATGTGACAGCAGTGAATGTCTTTGGAAATGCCACTTCTGCTCCTCTGAAACTGATCCCTATAAAAACAGGTAAAAGAGCAATCAGCTTTATTCCTCTGTCAAGAATTAATAATAAATGTGGAATTAGTGACTTCATACCACGATTGTATATATATGAATTGATAAATAGGATGTTGAATAGTAATTTTGAGTAGGCATACAAAGCAGTACCAATTTAAATGGAACAAATTAAAATAGAATGAAAAATGCAATTTTATTATTTTATATGCATTACTCATAAACAGGCTGTCATAGATCCAACATATGGGGTATTTTCAGAAACAATAGGTGATACAAATAAACAATGGAATTTTGGATTTAATTTATTTCATTATACTTAATAAAAATAAATCATAGTGCACCATACTATACTTTATTTGTATGCTCTTATTTAAAATGGAGCAATAGGACAGAAAAATAAATCTTGAAAATAGAGCATTTTGATTTGAGTGATCCTGAAAGTTTTTATATTGCATTTCTAAATGGTATGTAATCATTAGATTTAAATGTTGGTCAATATTACGTTTTGTCAAGCTGTCTGACAGCAGTATGGTGGACATTGTCCTGACGTGAATAAGCATAATTCAGTCATGACAACTCTCAGAATAGTCGTGTTATTGAATATGGCAATGTTAATGTATCTGGTTTTGGCGGACTAGATCTGCCACTGCAGAGCTAGTAAGGACCGCTGCATTAATAGACATGCATAAATCCTGTAGCAGATCTCAGCAGGTGGAGCTGGGGGAGGTGGGAGGTTTTCAGAGGAACTCTGAATCTGACACAGGTCGGAATTTGTTGCACACATGTAAACAAAAATCCACATGAGATCCTAGTTTTCCGCATCCGTTCTGAGCAACTTCCAAATGTGTTTTTTAAATAGATACATATCCAATATCTGGACATCTGACCTACATTTAAACACGTACAGTATATCCGATCCTCCTTGGAATTCCAAGCTACCACAAGAAAAGGTCGACACTTTTGCCTACAAAAATAGCGTGTCAATGTCGTATTATGAAGCAGACGTTCCTGTATGAGCTCGCACTTTTGAGGTGGAAAATTTATAAGAAATTTCGCACACACACAGAAACATTCAGGAGCATGGAAACGTGTTTTCAACCTCTACCGCTTGAATTGTGTAAATAAAACAGCTTCGCTACTGAAAGCTACATTATATTTCTCAGCAATAAGGTGATAACCTAGTGAAGCTGTGAGAACAAAAACAGCTATCACATAGAGACGCTGTACAGACACAGGTAACTCACTCTCTCCCCGGTTCGTTAATTTATTCGAAATCATTAAAATAAATTTAATCTATACCACTCTACTTTGTCACTTCAGAATTTTAGATCTACTCGAGTCGTAGATAAATTAACAAATGAAAATGACCATCCATGACCATTAACTTATGCTTCCAAAGAGTCTAACCATGGTAACACCCAATCTGAGTTATATGAATAATTTTAATAGCACAGCCATTCAAAACCCAAGGGTCAACCATGTTGCATAGTAAAGAGATCAACAGAATAATTTTGGGCGGGAACATGAACAACCTCTAGAGTTTCATGACTGAATAAGATATTTAGCCAACATTGTTTACCATTGTTTTGTCACAAATCTTTTTATGGAACTTTTCACATTCTAATTTAACACCTTTAAACATTAAAGTAAATTTCAGGCGCACCAATTCTTAAATTCTGTCTTTTTTTTTTTCTTCTTTTTTTTTTTGCACAATTCTGCTTCTGGTTGTATCGGTCAAACTTTACCTTTGAAGTAGACCTTTCATAATTGTGAAGGCCATGACACAAGTGGTTGTGTTTTGAAGAATATTGGGCCTGTCTTAACGTATGTGTTGCGATTTAAAAAAATATCTATATATCTGTAATGTATTGTATTACAGCAAAATTAAGCGCTCCAGAGATGAAGATGATTGAAGCAGATGAGCCTGGCTGCTTACAGTACAGATGGAGTCTTTCACTGTCTCAGGAATGGGTGCATTTGACCCTCAGTGTAGAGCTGAGATTGACAACATTGAACAACCAGCTTGACAAAGAGTTGGTAAGTGATTGCTTTTCATTATAATATTGCTTGATCAGCTGAAAGGTGAAACAGTTTGCAAGTTATCCGAGACAGTATCTTAAATAATCCTTCTATTATAGGTTTCCAACTTCAGAGTACAACAAGGAAGAAAAATACAAATATGTGGCCTCCTTCATGGGACAAATTATAGCAGCACAATGCGAGTAAAGTACAGTAGTGAATGGAGTGAATGGAGTGATCCGAAAACAAGAACCACACTTTCGATGGGTAACAAGTTATATATCTTCACTACCTAACAACAAAATGCTGTATTCAGAATTTTACAAATGACTGTACAAATAATGACAATAATTATAATAACCTAATTGTACTGCGTTGTTGAATAATAGTGTCTGGTGATGCAACAGCATGATTAGTTCATGTCGCAGTGCATCTTGGGGACCTATGATGACCAAAATATACCATGCACATTACAATACTGTGCAAATATACAAGAGATTATAATACGACACGACAGATAATCGTTGTGATTCTACAGCAAAACGCTGCTAAAGTTTGATTAAACCATCAACATATTAAAAATATTTTATATATTTTAAATATGAGGGAAGAACAAAACACTTAAGTTGGTTTAAAGGGTTAGTTCACCCAAAAATGAAAATTTTGTCAGTAATTACTCACCATCATGTTGTTCCAACCAGAGGCGGCGTCAGCCGATTTTGCCGGGGCTTCAGAAAAAGTTGACTGACAAATATGAAACCGGACAATAGTAAACCCCCGAAATCATATTTTGCCTAATTGTATTGTGCTATGGCTTTGTTGCTGTCTCTGACTGGTGATTGTTGAAATCCGTCTCTCACACAGAGACACACCACGTGAGCGATTTAAGCCTATCCAAGTTCATCTCCAGGATTTGCGCACAACAGCAAACAATCTCACAGCAATTAAAAATAAAATAAAAAATAACGCAGTCAGCACCGCCGCACAGTCTTCTGTCAGACCAGATATTTATATGTCAGTAAAACTCAGAAAAACTAACTTACTTGCATCGTGTCAGCCGTTTGCTCGCAGCGCGCACTCTTCAATCACGTGCAAATGCGGCGCGCCCTGTATCACGCAAAATAAACTACTAGCATGTAACGTCGTGTTCTGTCGTCAATTATGAAATAACCAAAAGGGAGATTAAAGCTGCATCAAAACTCTATGTCGGGGCTTTTGTATACCTTTAGGCTACATAAATGTTACACATTTTGGCGTAGCCCTACTCAATTTTCATTATTAATATTCTAACATTTTATCAATATTGCAAAGTCATCAAAACTGACTAAATATTTTGTGACCAAAAATGTGAAAAATAGGCCTACAGCCTAAATGATCGTTCATGACATTTTTTTTAACTATAAGCAACCCAGTTTGTCTAGATCTGTATTATTTCCTTTGTATAATGAGCTTAAATATTGCTGCGCAGTCGTGTGATTTAGTCTGCTTGATTAACATTATTACAATGTATTCCTATTTAACTCTAATATGTAGCCTATATATAAGGTCCTCGAATGTGTTCGAATATTTCACCAGCATCAGCCTTTTCACAGTTTCTATCACTCTGCTTGTCTGTGTTTGCACAACTTGCATCATTAAGCCACTAAGTGACTGTCTTTATGAGTGAACAATTGAACTTTAAACTGATTAGTGCCAAAAACATTGACTAACTCAGGAAAGAAACAAGTTGCTGAAACCAATCTTTAATGCTAAAAAGATTTCTAATTTAAGGCCATTCCTGTTTGGAATATGTGATTGTGTATTGTCAACATTAAGCAGAAACATTTTGCATTTCAATTTTCTAGTGTGGATCATTCATTTCAACATTTATCCACATTCTCATGTTTAAGAATCTGTTATCTGCTTGACAAATAATTTATGCTACTGCCCACTGACATGCTTTTAAAGCTATTGTTATCAAAAAATGTTGGCCTTCAAACACCTTAAAATGCACATATGTAGGTCCGAGAAATAAAAATTTTCCCCTGAACCCCCCTAACTACCTCACCTTTGAATGTTTGTGTCTGTGTGATAATATGGGCTGGTGTGGCTACAGGACTGAATTTTTTAACCAGTCTGCCCCCTGCATATATGCCTAAAATATACATTATTCTCTGTATCGAATCATGTTATCTTATTACCCACCCCAGCCCCTGATGTTTCAGGCTCATCCCCGGATGTGTTTAAAACCTAGAAACGCCCCTGGTTCCAACCCCGTAAGACCTTCGTTCATCTTCGGAACACAAATATTTTTTTATTAAATCTGAGAGCTGGATCACTCCTCCATAGGCTTCTAAGGGATTGAAACTTGCTGGCCCAGAAAAGTTATTAAAGAGATTGTTAATATAGTCCAAGTGACTACAGTGGCTCAATCTTAAGTTTATAAAGCGACGAGAATACTTTTTGTGCGCAAAAACAAAACAAAACTAATGACTTTATTCCACTATTCATTTCCTTCTCTCTGGGCCTCGAGTTAGTTCACGTAGTATAACTGTGCAGCGCTTCTGTGTTGTACGTCACACGCATCACACACATGACCAGCGTCGGCCAATAGTGAGCCTACGTGGTGACGTGCAACACAGACGCGCTACGCTAAAACACTACGTGAACTAACTCGAGGCCCAGAGAGAAGGAAATTAATAGTGGAATAAAGTCATTATTTTTGTTTTGTTTTTGCGCACAAAAAGTATTCTCGTCGCTTTATAAACTTAAGATTGAGCCACTGTAGTCACTTGGACTATATTAACAATGTCTTTAATACATTTTCTGGGCCAGCAAGTTTCAATCCCTTAGAAGCCTATGGAGGAGTGAGCCAGCTCTCAGATTTAATCAAAAATATCTTAATTTGTGTTCCGAAGATGAACGAAGGTCTTACGGGGTTGGAACAACATGAGGGTGAGTAATTACTGACAGAATTTTCATTTTTGGGTGAACTAACCCTTTAAGGTATTTATCTGAGAAAATTATTTGGCAAAAAAAGTACAGCTACAGGTTTTATTTTAGTATGCAAAAAAACAAAACAAAAACTGCATAGAAAAAAAAAGAAAAAAAAAGGAAAAAGCATGCATTGACTACAACATAATCAGTTATTAATATTTTGCTGGTTCTCTCTTGTTTTGTTTTTTTGCATGCGTTCATAATTTCTTTCTATGAAAGCCTGGCCAAAAACTGTCCACATAATGTTTCACGCAGTCAAAATAAATCAATCGACTCCAAGCACAACTGTGCAATCTGCTAACAAATTTTTAATAATATTTGAATAAAGGGTGAAGATGTCAATTTCCCTTGGCCGGACATCACGTTTGTCCACTATTGTATATTTACCTCTTTGTTGTATGACTTGTCGACACTCAGAACTAGTTGTTGTATTTTCAGCTCCAGCTGGACGTTTGGACACATGGCTTAAAGTGAATGATCAGGTCGCACAGCTCTACTGGAAGGTGAGAGTCGTTCTGATGGTCACCGTGATGGCATGCTCCTGGAAAATGTAGTCCTAACCCTATCCCTACCCCTAAACCTAACCCTACCCATAACCTTTCCCTGAAATCAGAGGGAAATGATAGGTGAATAACACTGATGTAGAAGCACATAACCCTGGTTGAAAGCCTAAACATGTTGCACTTGATGAAATCAGGTTCATCTATCTCTCTCATTTTATATTATAGGGTGTATAGTGTGCAGTGTATAATATTATATCACACACACACACACACACACACACACACACACACACACACACACACACACACACACACACACACACACACAAATGACCAGTCAATTAGTGATTGAAAGATCTCTGATGTTCATTCACATTTGTAAAGGTCATGCTATTGAATGTCCAAAGTTAAACTCTATTTGACTGAATCTTCAACATCTTGTGAAAATGTTTATAAAAACATACATCATACACTAGCGATGAAAGTTTATGGGACGATTAAGGCACTGCAGCAGGATAGATTCAGTTATAAATATTAAGTTACGTCAAGTGTTTCAACTCATGTCATGATCATGCAATGCTGGGAACCTGGTAACATTCCCATGCAAAGATTCAAAGAAGGGACATGAAGCAAAAATTTAGATTGTTTTTACAAATTCAAAATCTTTTTTTCTGTGAGAACCGACTGCATATCTCGCAGATCTATTGAACCTGGAACTTCCCATTAACCACTGCCTTGTCTCATTTTAGCCCTCAAAACATTTCCGTGCCAACGGCTGGGATTTGTCATACATTGTCGAATCAAAGGAGCCTAAAATGACTTTGTGTGTAACTCAAAAAAGCCACTGCTCTTTCAACCTCAACAAGTGGATTAAAAAGGTCTACCTGAGAGCCACGAATGAAGCGGGGAGCTCGGATTATACCCAAGTGCCAGTGCATCACAAGACAGGTATTCAATTCCCACCGCAGACTATATTTTTGACAGATGTTCTCTCAGTGATGTTTGATGACTTGTTCTCGTCTGGTTTTAGGGCCGGAATCTGTGTCTAATGTCAGTGTGCGTCCCCAGTCGGACACGTCTGTGCTCATAGCGTGGGAAAGCCCTAAATCCTCCGGTGTCACGGGATACACGCTCGAGTGGAGATCTCTGACTGAGGCAGATCCCCCCCTGTCCTTCACTCTGATGGACAAAAACAGCTCCAGTCACTTACTAACAGGTATTTGCTATTATAGCAAATAATAATGTCAACCATATGAACAACCGGTCAGAAGTTTGGATTAAATATTTTTATTTTATTTGAACAAAAATGCAGTAAAAGTTGTGAAATATTACAATTGTTAAATTGTTTTCTACGTGAATATATAGTAAAGTGTGATTTATTCCTGTGATCAAAGCTGAATGTTCAGCATCAGTGTCACATGATCCTTCAGAAATCATTCTAATATGATGATTTGATGCTCAATTATTATCAGTTATCATTGGTGCTCAATTATTAATATTTTAAAAACAGTGTTTGCTGCTTAATATTTTTTGTGGAAGACATTAAATAGAATAAAAAGTTCAAAAGAACAGCATTTATTTGAAATAGAAATATTTTGTAACATTATTATAAATATCTTTACTGTTATATCTTAACTTCTGATCCAATTAATGCATAATTTTTTCACGATAATGTTCTGCTTCCTTTTGTGGCTTTCCCTTTTCTAGATGGTTTCTATGGTTACTCATTGATTATGTTCACCTGAGTCTTGTTTGGTTTTTTCGTTTAGCTCACAGTTTGGTTCTTCTCTTTTTCTTGTGTTGTCTTTACATTAATGAAGCTATTACGTAGTTTTCTGCCTTGTAGAGTGCCTTCTTAGGGTACTTATATATAACAACGATGTACTAAAAACGGAAATGTTTTTTCCTTCGCATTTTTCGTGTACAGATTCACGTTATTGTAGATTACATGTATACATGTAACAGTATTGCTTTCAAAAACTTAACTTGAAACGTGTTGTCATGTCCCCAAAACGCTGTTGTCGTGTAAATGAACGGCAAAATGTGTAAAAAGTTTACATTTTTAGTTGAAAATGGTGTTGTGTAAGGCCCCTAAGTCATTTTCTTGTGAATAAACACATAAGGACACCTTGCTGAATAAAATTATCATCTATCTTACCCCAAACTTTCGAATTGTACTTTATCACAGCAAATCCGCATATTAGAATGATCTTCTGAAGGACCTCTGTGACACTGAAGACTGAAAATTCAGCTTTGCCTTCATATAAATAAATTGCATTTTAAAATATGTTAAAATAGAAAAATATTTTATAATTATATTGTATTACATAATACAATTCTGTTATTCTATTTTAAATTGTAATACTATTTCACAATATTACCGTTTTTACTATATTTTTGATCAAATATAGTCTTGATGAGCAGAAATCTTAATTATTCCAAACATTTGACCCGTACTGTAATAATAATAATGAAAAAAGTGTCAAATTTTATTTGGTTAAATAGGGTTTGAAGTGCTAAATCACTTTAAAAATTTACATTACAAATCATTTGGTATTTAATCTTTTATTTTCTTATTTGTTGCTGAAAAAGTGCATGCAAATCTAATCATGGCTGTTTTATTTCAGGGTTAACGCCTTACGAGCCCTACGAAATCTCAGTTTTTCCCATATATGCTGACAGGGTTGGACATCCTCGTACCGTAATGGCATATAGCAGCGAGAAAGGTGTGTCTGAGGGCTTTCCATAAACTTGGGAAATGATGTGCAATAAAGCCAAGCCGGAGAATGATACAACACTTCCATCTAGTGGGCTCATATTTCCATAGATGTATAATTCTAGCATGCTGACAAATGTCTCGTATGTTCTCACAGCACCATCTAAGGCACCGGATTTGTTTCAGAAAATCCGTTATTCACAGGTCGAACTTAGCTGGAAAGAAATTCCTCTTGAACAGAGAAATGGGATCATTCAAGGATATACTATTTACCTTTGGAATGATATTAATGATACCCGAGGTATTCAAGGATTCAAAGAAGTTCATAACAGATTTTCAGATTTCATAACTATTTTATTAACCATAATGTTTCTATTCTTTTTCAAGTTATAAACACTGAGATGACCAATGTTGTGGTGGGAAATCTTCAACCGCTTACCAAATACTATGCCAAAGTATCGGTTTTTACAATGGGTGGAAGTTTTAACGGATCAGTTGTGCCCCTGGCAACTGCAAATATTGGTGACTATTTTTGATCACACTGTTCAATTATTAATAGTACACATACTATTCAAATATGAGTGTTTGTGAATAAGATTTCAGTAATAACTTTTACAAATCATAATCACTATTTAGTCATGCATTAGTGTAATATGAATGCACTACTTATTATAAATTTGTACATATTATAAATCTAAGCGTGATGCAGTTCATCAGACAAACAAATTTGACATTTTATTTATTATATTCTGTGTAGAGGGAAAGTATGAAGATTTATTTTCATTATTGGTTTGATTATTGAAAATGTTTTTCAGGTCGATTAGACATGGTGGTCTTTGTTATCCCAGCATGCATTGGGTTATTCCTTCTCGTCATCATTGTTGTGTTTACCTGTTTGGGGAAACTTGAACGGTGAGCATCCACAGGCTTGTTAAGTACACTGGAAAAATTTGTAGAAATATATTTTTTTTTCTTAGAAATTGCTCGTGAGTTTTAAAATGCATTACAAATAAACGGCAAGTAATACATTTAATTAAATGTGACATTTTGAAGTGGAAAAACTAAAAGAGTATTTTCTTGTAAAACATACTCCAATAATCTTTATTTGCAACTTCTAGAAATCATTTTTACAGTAGTTTCTGTGTGGTTGTCACAGGGTGAAGATGTGTTTGTGGCCTATCATTCCCGACCCTGCCAACAGCAGCATTAAGAGGTGGACCACCACTGACTCACTGCAGGTACTGTATGACCAACTGCTGTAGTCTGACTAATGAACCCGTTAACTCTATGAGCACTCACATAGAAATGCACTATCCAAACTTAAATGGTTATAATTCATGAATGCTTTGGAATACAGACCTAAGGTCTCTTTTTAAAGAAGACACTCGGCAGATTATTGCACTTCAAAAAAAAAAAATGAATGTGTATTTATATATATATATATTACTAGATTATTTGGACTCTAAATTTGTTATAAAATTAAAGGCATATATCATATATCTAGTTGTGTTCCAATTTTGGAGTAATTGATATCGCAAAAACTGAGGTTCCTGTGAGATTTTCTTTAGGTGTTTGGAAGCTTGTTTCCGCCACGGAATAAAACACTTTTTACTTTTTTTTTTTTGCGTGTTTATATCTCATAATTCTTACAATTCTGTGAAAAAATGTCAGAATAGCGAGATAAAAAGTTGCAATTACGCTTTATTCTGTGGCGGAAACAAGCTTCCATTAAAAAAGTGACATCCATATTCCACTGAATTTTTTTTGTATGCGTTCTCCAGTCACAAATGAACACGGTTCTATCAAAGTATCACTTCTACCACAAAATAGTGGCCAAATTAAATATATATATATATATATATATATATATATATATATATATATATATATACATACATACATACACACACACACACACACACACACACACACACACACACACACACACACACACACACATATATATATATATATATATATATATATATATATATATATATATATATATATATATATATATATATATATATATATAATGCAGTAAATTTTGCAAAATGTTAAACATGAGAGAGCCCACTAGGGGGAGGAGCCTGCTAAAAGGCTTATGCTTTTCAATTATACCTAAGTTATGATGATTACTAAAATATGTTCTAGAGAAAGAAAGGCAATAAAAAGTGTGTCAAGTGGAAAAAAATGTAAACTATAAATAGTCAATCAAACTGTTCAGTAATTTCATATCTTAACATGTTTTTGTTCAAGGGCATGCCTCCCTATAAAGAAGACAAGGACCCTGTGTCGGTGTTTCTGTCCCGCTTCAGTCTTCTTGATCTCTCTGAGAAAGAGCCGTTCAGGGCTGACTACGTCAAGGAGAGTCAGTGGTCACATGATATGGTCAGTCGTAATGGGAGTCACCGCTCTTTCCAGGCCTGCAGTTACGACTCGGAGCGGGACAGGGACTCAGTCCCTTACGCCACTGTGGTTTTCGGTGGTTCGCATCAAAGCCACTCGACCCCTCTGCCACCCTACGTGCGCTCTGAGTCCACACAGCCCCTGTTAGGAGGGGACGAGCCCGGCAGCCCTCCACCATACGAGAACGTGTCGCTAGGCAGGCGTGTTTCTAAAGCGAAACACTTCACTGCGTTTCCTCACAATTCCACCGGAAGTGAGGAGAACGAAGAACTTTGGGAAGAATTTCCAATGCTCAGATCCTTAGAGATCAGGGATCCTGATCATAACTAAACTGAATTTGAGTCTATATAGAAAACATGCAGGGGCCCCGAAAAATAGCACAGGCTCATTGGAAAAACGTGCCTCTACCTACATCTACCTTGCAAAAAAACAGACAAATCACTGCCGTTTCCAGCTTAAATTAACACTAAAACTTTTAATCATTTTCACACAAAATAATTGCAGATTATTGAATAATAGACTTATTTTCATGCAGTTCCTTGCAAAATATTATGCTATGACCTCAAAACACTTTTACCATAGTGCAAGATTTGTAAACTAATACATATACGTTTGCATCACATGACCAGCTCATCCGTGTGTGTGTCTTCTCTGATGTAGTACAGCAGTGCACTCGTGATGTCCCGTGAAACGCCAATCATGATAAAAGAGCTCAAAGACTGGTAGAAGCAGCTAAAATGGCTCTGTCGCTTCACCAAATGTGGTTTTATCTCACGTTTGCTTTTGTTAACCTATGAGGTATGTTTAGGGTTTAGTGTAGGTGGTTCATTATTAACAAACATGACAGAGCATTAACCTTTTCGAGCCACTGACCAGACAATTCAATTCAGAACTGCTGCGATACTACAACAACCAACAGAATAAAACGTTGCCAGATTCACGTTCGTCGTTTTTGGAAAAAAAGACGAATGTGCTTTTAGAGCCACTCACTGGACATTTCACTTTCAACGTGTTGCAAAATGTGCAAGACGTAATGTAATTTCATTGTGTAGAAATGTTTCCACAGGCAGGTTTTCCCAATGAGCCTTAATTGCCAAAGAGTCTGCGTTCACACAGAGGCTGGATGTGGTCATAACATGATTGTTTTCCCTCACATATTTGTTTTATGAATGACAGTGTGATCATCAAAAATGACAATCTGGACCACTGCCACTCAGTTCATTGTCTGAACTGTCTTTAATATTGCCAGGGACTGTATATCCATAAAACAGACCGCTGGTATTACAACAAATGGGAGAAAGTGGAACTTTTAATATGGCAGATTTAATAAAGTAAGTCCCTCTTCCAAATAGAAGAGCCATTCATACGTGAAACGTGTCACGTACAGTAGATGCATTTAATCAAGTTTCATGTTTTCAAGGTAGCCGGATAAAACTAGACAAGAATTTACCTAAACAAGAATGTCTATTCTTGTGTTCTTAGCATTGAGAAACTGCAGCAAATTTCAGTAGCATTTAAAATATATATATATATTTTAAGAATAATGCTATTCGTTTAAAAGAAGCACATTTCTGTTTTGTTGTCAGTGAAGAGATGATGAGTCTTATTGATGGCAATGTGGGAGTAAATAAGACAAATAATAATAATAATAATAATGCTGGCCAGCACTGATGTGTTCATTTCTGTGGCT
Organism: Vimba vimba; assembly: GCA_022828995.1. Taxonomy (NCBI): domain Eukaryota; kingdom Metazoa; phylum Chordata; class Actinopteri; order Cypriniformes; family Leuciscidae; genus Vimba; species Vimba vimba. The sequence continues at coordinate 3,452,203 of CM040830.1, forward strand.
GTATTTTTGTATATATGATTTAAATTAGAGTATGTACTAAAAGGAGAACAAATATGTCTGATTTGTATTTTGTTTTTATTTTTGCAAAAGAAAGAAAAAAGAAAGAAATGTGTTAATTTACTTCATAATTACTGATTGTTTCATTATGTTTGATACGTGTTTCGCTATATACATTTACCTCTTGTTTGTATGGTACTTTAAATTGAGTATTTTTATATGCATTTTGAACATTTTTAAAGAGTACAAATTGTGGTTACATCTGGCAATGTATAGCAACACCTCCTCTGGAAGGATAAAATACAATTTATACATGATTTGGCAATTCATAATTTTATGTGTTTTCAGCATGTAACGTTTAATAAACTTTTCTAGAAGCTCTGCAGAAACTCTGTTTACATACTGATGAAAATATACTGCCACCTACTGAACCGGAGTGTGTAGCTTCACGGCTTCAAGCTCTTATGCTAAATCTTACCAATGAAGTGTGTCTTGCAGATGTTTTAAGGCAATGGCAATAAGTTCTTTAGTATATACCGATTCCTGAATGAATCAGTGTGTTGAACAAAGTGGTTGCGTGACTGATTCAGTAACACATTCATAAAGACAGTCGAATGAATCAGCAGTTTGAACAAATAGGTTGAATGTATGATTCAATGACTCAATCATAAAGACTATGTACTAGTCTGAAGGAGTGTGACTACATATGACTATGTAGAAGGAGTGTAACTATGTAAACTGCAGACATAGTCTAAAATCTTAAAGTGCCTCACTACTAAAGCACTGACAGTCCTGTATGAAACACTCAAACAAAGACACAAACAGTGAGACGTCGTCCTAAGAGGCCTATATCTCTCCGGTTCACCCATGATCATCTGGACTGTTTTATATCAGCACTTTTGAAAGACAGACCGTATAGTCAAATTCGAAGACTGGAACCGATGTTTCAAGTTACTGTTTTTAATAAAAAATATATAAAACAAAAAATCAATTGTTAATGTGTTTTAAACATTCACATGAACAAACAGCAATTACCCTTAAGTTTTTCAAACATTATACAACATTTCGAGACATCCTAACATTGAGTTCATTAATGAGTCTGATGCAGATTCTATAACCACTGTGGGATTCATTTCCCAAAAGCATCATAAGCGCAAGACTGTAGAAACCATTGGCACCAATATCTACTGGTCTACTAGCCTGGAAATCCAGACCTAACTCTGAAAGATTAATGGTCTGGCGTCGACTAATGAAAATCGGCCAGCTCGAGGGGCGGCACCAAGCATGCATTTGAAAATCTCACTGCACGCAATTGGATAACACTACGACCAATCACAACAATAAACCCCATACGCTTAGCCACCAGCGGAGCTAACTGGTAGATTAGACTCTCGCCGTATCCGGTCGGCAAAACAGCAAAAACGTCCTTCTTGCAAAGGAACGATTCGAGCGGCGTCTTCTGTTCCTGTTTTAGATAAAAAGCCAAGTCTAACTCGTTCATTATAGCGGCCAAAGCCGTTTCAAACAACTGGTGTTCATCCATAGCCATCTTGCAATGTTTACTAATGACTTCGATGTCACAGCGCTGTCGTCATCTCGCCTCTGGCCCGCCTATTTCAGATATCCCGCTGTGATTGGTGCAGCTCAGATCGAGGGGCATATTTAATGAGCATCATTACTCGACACCAGAGTAACTCGCTGAGCAAATTCAACTTGTGCTCTCGCGAGAACTCTGGATTACCAGGGTACTGGTCTACTGCCTTTTACAATGCTTTTGGGAAAAAAGCCCAGCTGAATTCAGTAAGTTCATTTCGTGTAGTATTCCTCAGACTGATAAGAGTTTGTAAGTCATCTTGAATGATTCATTAAAAGAAGCAGGTCCTTACATTTTTGTATTTCATTTTCTTGCCATTGTTTTGTCGTACACTTTTTTTTCATGGCCTTACATCAAATTCAGACTTTAAACAGATGGCAGTTTCATTTTGCATTTCAGTTAAATAGAAAACTGTGAGGTTGTATTAGTACATGTTGTTGCTGATTTTGTGCATTTACCAATTAAATATTAGGATTTTTTGAGGGCAGTTTATTCTACCAACTGAGAAACTAGACCTACTCAGAGTCAGGGAGTAATTATCTGTGTACCAAATATGTTCCTGAATAAAATCGAATAAAGATGAACAAATGTATTAAGGTATTATCCAGCTAACCAGGAACATTCTCAGACCTCCAGCTAACGTTCTGGCAACGTTCTTCCAGTAAAGTTAATATATTGTTTATTTTAAAGTTATCTGGTCTTTAAAACCCATTTAAGCCCACCGGCAACTAACTTGCCACAGTGTATAGTTGTCATTTTCCTTTTGTAAGTATTTTTCTAGATGTTATCCATGTTTTATGTCTCAATGACATGCAAGCAAACAAACAAATAAATGATTTAAAAAAAAAAAAGGTATTCACTTCCTTCCTGTCAACTTCATACCTCTACTTCCAGGAAGCATGGCGACGGCAAACCCTCCCAAAGAAAGGTCATTTTCATGTTACTGATAAGTATTTTTTGTTATATATTATTATTATATTATTATTGCATCTCTACTGTTCATAAATGGTCTGTATGCACTGCTATTTTTGTTATTTGCCATTTTGTTATTATTATTTTTTTTTTTGTTATATAGATATAATTTTTTTCATTTATTTTCATTTAGCTTTTTGATCCACAATGCCCTGTTTTGGCTGCACTTTGTTCTGCACTATATATGTTCCACCACTTTAAGACAAATGGATTTGTTGTTTGTTGTGTTTTCATATTCAATAGGTTATAAGCTAGATGCAGCTTTTTTGGGTTCACATCAAATGTTCTTTGACTTTTATACATAATAAATTTGTTTATGAATAAAGATTGATCTGTTGAAAGCAGTTATTTTGAGATAGATGCCAAATGTTCTCCTCCTATTCATATTTTACACTGAGGGGTTGCATACCCACCGGCAACTATAGTTGCCGCACATTCAAAAATGATTTTTAAGAAAAACAAAACAAAACAAAAAAACACTATTAACACGACTATATGCATGAAAGCATTCAGAAAAAATTGGGCATAAATGGGTTAATAACGCTCTCAAAACATTAGCACAAAAACATTATTTATACATCGTCATGGATCATTCTGTTTTTCCTGAAATGTTATATGTGGATGTTCATCTAAGATAGTTTCAGAATTTTCAGAGAACATTCAAAACTAACATTCCCATGTTTAAAGAATGATAAAATGGAATGTTGTATGGGTGTTTTGAAGATAATGTTTTCATAACTTAGAACGTATAGAAAACATTGTTAGAATATATTTTGTTAGCTGGTAATTACCTTAAAAGTATGAATGTTATAAAACTCCAACTATAGTGTTTAGTTTTGATGATTTGACTGAATAAATTGCCCTGTAATGTCTGGTCCTTCCCGCAGGTGAGAAGACTAGTTTCAGACAGACAGACAGATAGCAGTATAAATACTCTAAAAGAGCGTTTCATTTAATCAAAGAGTCTCAAGACACAATTTTCAAGTCTCAATAACATTTTTGAACCAAAAACCATTTAATTCACTGTATTCACTGTCTTCCTGACAGTTTAATGCCACATATCCCATTCTCCCGTTTACATGTGAGAACCGATAAAGAGGAAATCCTGTGAAAGCTTCCTGCTGGAAGCCATCAGTGGTTTGTATAAAGATGACCGTGGAGTCAAATTATTATCAGTTTTATACAGTCATTCATATTTCAGAGCTTTCTTCTAAAAATAAATAATTGGACTGCAATGCATTCAAACACACGTCATCCTAAGTAACATACGATAAACACATTGCATGATCAGATACTTCCAGAACAGCATGGTCTGCTTGTATAACAGAAAGTGCTTTGCTAAAATAGTTTTAGTAGCGGATTTCATGACATCAGAGCTGTGATATGAGTTTACAGCGCAGATAAACGGGGGACCAGCACATTTCAGCACTAGAGGCACAAAACATGTTCAAGGAGTTTACATTTGTGAAGGGAAATTGCACTCCATTTAACATATTAGAACAATATCTGCACATATTCTGAGATAAAAGAAACGGGTAACGCTTTACTTAATGCCTATATATATAATGCATTATAACAGTATGTTTAATGCATTAATTATGCCTTAAAATGCATTGTATGGTCTCATGAATAATTGTAACCTGTTATAATACATTAAAATACTCATCTATTCATTGTTATACCTTAAAAAAAAGTGTGAAACGCATGACGAACAACCAATTTCAGATCTATCTGAAAATATTATAATGCATTTTAACTTTGGTTACAATTATTAATAACAAAATACCATGCATTATAATGCATATTATGAATGCCTTTATAATGCATCACACATAAAGGCATTAAGTAAATTGTTACCAAGAATCCTTATTCATTTGGCAGTCAGATTAGCATTTCCAAACAGCAATAACTATACTTTCTCACTGTAAAATTACTGATGTACTGCATCCTGATTTACTGACATTTCAATTCTATATGGAGACACAGCAACAAAACTAGTTAAAAGTAAGTTATGCTTTAGTTGCATTACACATCGACCGTGTGAATGGCCAAAAGCATTAAGACAGCGTAAGAAGAAAACTCTCAGAATGATTCTGCTTAAGGCTGCTGTCTTACACTGTCTGGTGTTTCAATGGTTTGGTGACAGAAGTGGGTGGGAAAATCTTCTAGTAGAAATGCTAGAAAGCAAGAGCTTCTGTCGGTGTTTTACGAGAATCTATAAGTGCACGCATCTGAATGTACATTGGATTTCCACAAATGAAAAGACAATGTGGTAGAATGGTTGTCGCAGCTTCATTATTAACTGGAAAGTGCATTGTATATGCATAGAAGTAGTCTGCAAGTGTGTGTATCAGAAATCCATGTCACACTCCAATGTCTCAGTCAGCCCTGAAACATGTGAATTTCCTCTTCACTGAAGTCCAGCTGTCTGACCAATCTGGATACAATGAGAGAAACAAGCAATCCATTAACCAAACAGTAAATAAACCTTTATGAAGCATACATTAACACTTATGTGTCCTTAGGGACATTTTTGTCATTTTCATTTTTGGTGAACAGCATAGTTTTTGCCAAACGTGTGTTTTTATAGGAATTTTAATATTTCACCCATTTCTTTTCATAAATCTATGTTACACTAGGTACCCAAAATTGTCCCCATTTAAACCCATTAAAAATTTAGCAAAATCCCGACAAAATTTGATCGTAGTGCAAGATCGTAGTGTATAAAATCATGCATTTTTTGTTCATAGGCAAGGCTTCGAAATTGAAATTTTTGCTATTTTCTATTAGATGGTGCCATTTCTCAGGTTTGGCCAATGGAGCCAGTAAATGAAGCGCCTATAAATGTGTGTTTTGTCTGAGAAATCGTGTGTGAGTGATGGACTGGTCCGGGGCTGTAAAATCCCCCCAAAGAATTCTGCTTAGCATGTAGTAAATGTAAAATAATATAGTTTTAGTGGCATTATGTAAACGAAGTGGTATTTAAAGGGTTAAAATACTAAAAATTAATGGTATGTTTTGGAAGTTATGATCAGGACTATCAAAAAGTGGACACAAATATGAATATATATATATAATATTTTATGACCTTTTTGTCCTCTAGGAACTCTGTGTAACTTTTTAACAAATAATGCACACGTGTTAAATGAAACAAGGCACTCACTTAAACAGCTAATATATAAAATGTGTGTGTGTGTGTGTGTGTGTGTGTGTGTGTGTGTGTGTGTGTGTGTGTGTGTGTGTGTGTGTACTTGTACAACTATCTTTGTGAGGACCAGTTTGAGTTTTAGACCATTGGAGTGAGGACAAAGAGAGTAAAGTGAGGACATGTTGGCCGGTCCTCACTCTCTGAGAGCCCTTTAAAGGCCTGTTTGAGGGTCAAGACTTGGTTTTAGGGATAAGGTTATAATGAGGTCAAGGGTCGGTTTAGGGTCAGGGGTCGGGTTAGGCACTTAGTTGTGATGGGTAAGGTTAGGGTAAGCGGCTAGAGATTGCATTGTGTCAGTGAATGTCCTCATAAAGATAGATGTACAAGAATGTGTGTGTGTGTGAGAGAGAGTGAGTGTGTGTGTGTGTGTGTGTGTGTGTGTAAACCATTAAATGACTCACTGCACTGCTAGCTCTGTGAATCCGGTCGGGCCGCACACACACACTAAACACTTGGAGTGTTCTGGTCTCTCGAGGAGGTTCTGCAGCACACAAGCATCTATCCGCCCTCTTCTGCCTTCCCATGAGTCTGCAGGCTCGGACAGAACACACTCCACCTCAAACCTAACAAACACACATGACTAACAGTGAGCTGAATAATGACACTGCTTTACAGCGCAAACCACAGGCGTTTCGAAACTGAGGAATTTTTCAACATTCATTTCCACTGTGAAGCTGCTTTGAAACAATCTGTAATGTATAAAGCGCTTTAAAAATAACGGTGACTTAACAAAGGAAATGAACTGTTTTAGAGCGTAAGGTTCGGTCACAGCGATACTATACAGATTCCCACTGAGATGACTGTACTTCACCGCCAAGGCTAAATGTGACCAAGCCAACAAAGTAGAGAACAGTCACTGAGATAAATCATACCTTTCCTCTTTCGCACAGAGTTCCTCCAGCTGAGAGCGCCAGAGAATGTCCCTCTCCTGGCGGTTGAAGAACATCAGCCTGGTTTTTCTGAAAAGATATGTTTTATGAAAAGAGGATTTATTAAAAATATCTTCATTTGTGTTACAAAAAATAATGAGTCTTGTGTGTTTTGGATCATGAGGGTGAGAGAAGGATGACAGAATAACCCTTTAATAAGGCTGTCACTAATGATTATTTTGGTAATCGAGTGATTAAGACCTAAGCCTTTAAAATGACTTAAAATGCACATATACGGTAATAACAATGAAGCAATAATGTTTGGTTCAAATAAAGTATCAAAAGCAAGTAATCATATGGTTTTATAGAACAACACTGTCAAAATCAAATCCCTGTTTAATACTGGCCAAACAACATTTAATTCAAATGTCCACTTAATCTTTAATATTTGCTACAGCCACTGCAATTTCTTGAAGAAGAACATGTGGACATCAAAACATGCAAACTCAGAGCGAAGGGTTACACTTATTTATTTTTTTTAAATGCAGATGAACATTTAGCAAATTTAGAAACATATTGATGTACTCTCCTGTGTTGCCGTAGGTCTATAAATGATTTACATTACAAATCTGATGAAAAGCATATGCAGAGATGGAGATTATTGAGTGTGCTTAGGCTTTTTGAGAATTAAAAAAAATTAGTTTTTTTTCATGGTGGTTGTGTCCACACACTGCAAAGACACATTTATATGCAAACACCATATAAAAGTGAATTCTGCATCCGATGACCCCTTTAAAGCACATGCATATTAAACCTGCAGGCCATTTAGTTATTTAATTGAATTGCAGCCTTTGTAAATTCACAATAGCACTATGCTAATGGTTTTACTACATCGTGCAGCCTTAGAAAACGGTCTGATAATGCAGTTCATGGATTCTCGTCTCTGGTATCTCGCCGGTTACTCAACATGGGTAAATGGGTGGGTGTATGGGCAGACCTGATAGATGTGAGGTCCTGTAGGGCCAGTCGTATGAGGCGAGCCATCGGTGTGAATCCTGTGCCGGCTGCTAACATGTAGAGATGAGTGACGTCCCGCAGGACACGCATCGTGAAGGAGCCCTCAGGGCCGCCCACTGACAGAGCGGCTCCTGGAACAGACCAAACACAGCACATGAGCTACAGAGCTTTTCTGATGCAATGCAATTCCAGCTTTCACAGCTATTTTCAAACAGGAAAACGGGTTCAAATGTAATAAGAAATGCACTGTGAAAAAAATCTTTTCAAAAGTGTGGGCAGAATAAAAAATTTCTTCAAGAAATTTCAACCATCACAGTTCAATAAATACATGTTTTATTGAAATTATAGGGAACTTTGATACCAGGTGCAAATGATCTGGCACATACAGTTATTACAAGTGATGTTTCTTCCAAAAGGTAATAGACAAAATAGATCAAATTCAACTGACATTTTTATAAGATATTATAAATAAATTAACGATATAAATGAATGATATAATTTTATGTTATATCACAAAAAAGTCAATGAAAGTGAAAATGTCAGTATATAAATGCACTATTTATTTGCAAAAAGTTTTTGTTTTTGTCATTTAGAATTTAATTGAGACATTTAAAGAAAGAAAAAAAATCCAATTCAATTCTAATTTCAACTGAGGTACCAAACGGGAAATATAATTGAAATATAAGAGAAAAATAAATCAATTTGTTCATTTATTTTGAGATTTTTAAAGGTCTCACAGGCAAATTTATTGACGAGGGTGGAATATCGCAGAAGACTTGTTGAAAGTATTTGAATTCAGTAAATCCACTCTCAGTTATTCCAATTCATTAACTGAAAGGATGAATTTCTCCCAGCCCTGATGCAAAAGCACATAATACTCTTTCCTTCCAGGTTAAAAACAAATAGACATGAGAAATACTAACCAATAGGAAGGCTGGCGAGGTGTGAGGTCAACACTCCATCAGGATAGATCTTTATCATAAGATGTATGTCTGAGCCCATTTCAGCACTGGATTGTGCAGGAGGTATGAGTGTCTGATCCACTGGTGTGTAGGGTTTCACAACATCGGTACCTGTTCACCAAACACACAAAACCAGCTGCTGAACACCCCACAAACAGGTCACCCTCCATCCGCTCATTCTAGATTGGAAGAGCATTTGATGTGTGACATGACGTGAATGATTACCCTGGACAGACGTTTTGAGGTAGACGTGTCTCCCCACAGGAACATGCATACGTGACCCTGGAGGAAGTTGTAAACGCAAGACCTGCGTGTCATGTGTGACTTCTGTTTTCGAAACCAACACACATTCCCTGTAGAAGAGCCCTGTGATGAAACACACATTCATTTTAATGTTTTACCAAGTTATTTCTTTGATTTTTTACATTTATTTATTTATTTGAGAGAGAGAGAGAGAGAGAGAGAGAGAGAGAGAGAGAGAGAGAGAGAGAGAGAGAGAGAGAGAGAGAGAGAGAGAGAGAGCAGCATATTACAACAATAAAGAAATTTCACCTAAAACAGGAAAGTAGATGCAATGAGGAGGAAATTGGGTAAACAGGCAAATCTACATTTTTATTAAATTATTGGTATCAGACAAAATATCTGTCTTTTACTCCGTCTTAGAACTGTTTAACAAATTGTGATTTTAGAGTTTAAGAGTTTTCTAAAAATGGGTAGAAGAAACAAACACTTTCTTTGCGAACTCAGTCCTCGTTTTAGGTACTGATGCACATAATAAACGCTCATATTTGAAGTCCTCAGGAATATTTGATTGAATATGAACACCTTAAATGGTAAAAATCATTATTTCTTTGTATTTAGATCTCATTTAAAATCCTGGGCCCGTAGAAATTTAGCTTAAAAACTTGTATGTAGGAGTCTTAGCTTAAGAGCGATTCGGGACCGATCTGAGAGCAACTCTGAGCAAGGAAAAGAAAAAAACTTTTATCTTAGTAAGGAGGCGGGGTTGACCCCGTTGCTATGTATGACACAATCTTTTGACGACTGTGATTGGTTGGTTGTTCAAGAAGAAAAAAAAAAGTGATTTTAAGTGTAGGGTCTATTCTAAGCCTTCACTTTGAAATTACATGCGTAATTTTTCCTATTTGATCGTTCTCTCACACACACACACACACACACACAAATTATATATGTGTAGTATATAAATCCTTTTTTTATTTACCATGCTGTTAATTTCCTATAAGGTATTTGATTGCTTAGAATGATAAAAATTGTTCCACTCTTTCCAGTTACACTGATTGCTGGCATGTCTATTTAAGTGGTGGTTTGAATGTTGGTTTTAATGTATCAAACATGGAATTTTCCCAGTGGCCAAATATCGTAATGTAGTGATTACTTTCATTTCAGGCGCTATGGCATTTCTGCGCTGTGCTGGAGATATTAGCGTGTCTCTAAAAAGATCTGTCACAAACATGGTCCCTGCACGATCTAATCTATAGTGTCTTATTAACTCACTGTCATCCATCGTCTGCAACACATTTCTTCTCCCTCTTCGTCTTTCTGCCATTTTCTCCTCTGCTGGAAACTCTTAAGCCTCTTAAAAGTCCATTTTGACCTTAAGACCTCTTTTAAGGGTTAAGATGCTTTCTGAATTACTTTTTTCTTTAATTTTAAGAGTAAACGCCCACATTTCTAAGAATTTTGTCACTAGGAGCTACTCTTTGCATTAAGATTCTTTATGAATACGGGCCCTGAAGTTTTGTTATATCCCAAAAGCTATGTGTGAACATTCCAAGAACATTGTTAATGTAGAAGCACAGCAGTAATACATCAACATGAGAATTTTCATTAACACTGTGTCATAAATTAATAATATAAAAGACAAATAATAAGGGGCCCAACATCGAGCCTTGAGGCACCCCTTTAGTCCAAGCTACGTTACAAAACAATGTTATTTCTCAAATGTGTTCCTATATACCTTTATCTTTACAAACCTAAATTAGATCTGTGTCTGACAATTGAGTTCACAGGAGTGTTACTCACCACGATCATTACACTGAGTAAATGTGTCATGGAGTTCCAGTGGTTGCCCCACTTTCGTCCACTTGTCTTTAACAGATTTGCGCAGACACACCTGTACTTTTCCTACAGAGTGAGCCGTCTGGACTATAAGCAGAGAAAAATAAAGAAACACTTATGAGAACATGTTTTTATAATTCACAAGAAGCATTGAAATTGTCTTTTTCTTTTTTCCTTTACTTATCTTTGAGGCTATTTCTGTATGTTACTAACAAAAGAAAAGTAGCAAAAAGCACCCTGACATTACCATGTTTATAGGATATGTCTCATAGTAACACCATGGTATTCTCTGAAGTACCCTGGAGTACCATGTGAATATAATGATTCATCACCGTGGTACTGTACATCTCAAAGGACCACAGTGATATATATTACATGATTCCTTCAATGTATCATGGTACCGCCATAGTGCGTTTTGTTTTGTAAAGATCATTTTAATATAGTTCTAGATTCAACACAAAAAAGCATTTCTAATTTAACACAATACTCACCATCAACACGTCCTTGAACTTCACTGGACAGGCCTGAAAAAGAAACAGTGTTATCAGCTTGATAACTGAGTTAGCAGATACACAACAATGTTCATGTGTGTGTGGTTTGTGAAAGACTCACGCCAGTTGAGAAGGTACGACATCTTCCCCAAGAGCATCTCCACCCGAAGAGTCTCACCCTGCAGATCCACAACCGCACAGCCGGAGCTGGGAATCTGGAGGGGGAAAACAATAGTGTTTGACTTTCCTAACCGTTCTTCTTTTACATCTGAGAGAAGACAAGCACGTAACCACAGCACTTTACCAACCTTTCGCTTGGTGTAAACAACAATATTGACCGTGGCATCTGTCTGGAACCAATCATACCTAAAGATGAAAAAAAAAAAAAAGCTATTTAATCTGAATAAAATACAAATATTTGTAGAGTGCTGTAAGACTGACAGCACAATAAACTCTCACTTTCAAGCCTTAAAAAGTGCATCAATCCATCATAAAAGTAATCCATACGGCTCCATGGGGTTAATAAAGGCCTTCTGAAGCACAGCAATGCGGTTGTGTAAGAAAAATATCCATATTTATAAGTTTATCAACTAAAATAACTAGGGTGAACAGAAGTCTGTGCATGTCCGTGGAAACCTTTAGTAAAGTGAATTTTTGTCCACATTTTGTTTAGATATGATATGAATACTTGGGAGTGTCGTTGTTGTACCGCCAGAGGGAATCATGCCATACCCTAGATTTCTGTGAAACACTGCCACTGTATAATAGTGATATAATGAAACAAACCGAGGGCGATGATCTTTGGCAGGGAGAGGAGCAGATAAAGGCTCCAGTCGTAAGGGTGGAGGAGCAGACAAACCTGGTGTGAAGAATAGCAAACACACAATTACTCATTACTCATACACACTCAGCATTTATAACTAGAAATCCACATGGCTTTGCTGTCATACCGTTCACATGAGTGCTCTCAGTCTTCTCCGTCTGAGCTGTAATAACCAAAGAGCCATGTAACAAGGAATTAAAACATAAAAAAAGCTTATTTTGGGTTTGATTGTGAACATTTCAGGTTAAATCCAGAGGCGGACAGAGTACACAGCTTCATTACTTGAGTAAAAGTACAGATACCCCTTGCTAAATTTTACTCAAGTACAAGTAAAAGTACTACAGTCAGATGTCTACTGAAGTAAAAGTACTAAAGAACTTGTTTTTAAAAGTACTTGAGTATCAAGAGTACATTGTCTAAATATTGCATTACTACTGCCACAGTGCTTACATTGGTAAACACAGCAAACACTTGAAGCGAAAACTATCATTAACTTGTTCAGAAAATTGAAATAGTCTGGCGAGGTGGGGCCACGGGTTGGCACATTCCCGGGATGGACCTGCTGCGTTTTCATCCATTGTTTCGTCCATGGTTTCGTCTCTTATCTAAATCTGACCTTGGAGTTGACTTTGGCGGAAAGCTGAAGGTGATTGCTGATAGGCTGTCCCATCAGTGGCACCTGCACAATCCAATCACGTTTGAGAGGGAAACAACAAATTGAGGGTTTCCGAGATTTTTCTTTTTTCCTTTTTTTTTTTTTGAAGAAATAACGGGTACTCACGGTTATGGATAGAAATGTAGTGGAGTAAAGAGTACAATATTTGCCTCTCAAATGTACTTGAGTAAAGTCATGAGTACTCCCCAAAAATGATACTCGAGTAAAGTACAGATCCCTCAAAATTGTACTTAAGTACTGTACTCAAGTAAATGTACTCCGTTACTGTCCGGCTCTGGTTAAATCAAACAACAGCATCAGTTAATTAGAAGAGAAAATCATTTCAGCCCAGAAACGACCAGGTCATTAGACAATATGTTTGTGTGAAAATAATGGTATGTGTCCATGTACTGCTGAAAGTGCTGACAGAACCTTGAGGAGCAGGACTGAGCTTCACTGCCATCCGTCCCACCAGACACTCCTTCAGCATGGACTCGTAGTTCACCCAGCGGTGCACCTTCGGTGGACACACACACAGTAACACAGCCCTTATTCGGATTCAGATTGTTTTATTTAGTGCCATGTCAGCATTCAAAGCTATTTTCATGGCAAAAATTAAATTACAAAAATACAAATATCATATAAATACAAGAAAAAACAAACAAACAAAAACAGCAAGTCATATTATACAAGATTTTTTTTTTAAATTAACATATGATAAAAAATCCAAAACCTTTTCAGGCATAATCTTATATAAGGGTCACAGCCCTTATAAATCATCTACAAACTATTAGCTTTCATTTGATTCATTGTTTATAAATTGCAGTCTTTACATTGTTGATACATTAATAGACTATATAAAAATAGTGAAGTCTTCATTCAGTGTCACTGTAATTATTATTGTTTAATTAGCTCATATGTATAGAGTTAGATAATGTGTTTTATCCTTTGTTAACAACTTGTTAACCATTCCTAACAGATGTACAGTATCTTAAACCAATAGAAAAGGATGTGTTGATGATTATTAGGAGTAAATAGTCCTCACTTTAGATTAGGTCATGGGAAATACTAAAACTAACCTTTATTGGACATTAATGATTCCTAAAATGTGCATTAATTCACTTTTATACATCAACAATTCATTACTATTTATTTAGCTTTTTAAAGTTTTCATTAACTATTAACAACTCTGGTTTAAAATAAGACTGGCCTTATTGTTTATATGTAGATATGCGTATGCAACTAACTTTTTTGTATGTTTGGATACATGCCAAAAACATATTTACAAATTAGTTATCCCATTATACTCCTTAACCCTGTTATCAAAGCTAAACAAAGATTTTTTTATATATAAAAAAGTAATAGGCAGAAACATTTACAGTGACAATCATTTTTAGTTACAATATACTGTAAAAATAGATATTCAGAAAATAAATGTTATAATGAAGTAATTGAGATGAAACCAATGTCATTGATCACAAATTCCACAGAATGCACCGATTCATTCCATGATCATAGATTTTTTTAACGATTTGTAAACATTTGCACATCAGTAAAGCTGTTCATACATAAATTATTAATGTTTTAGATGCTGTCAAAACTGTATGTTTTTGTGTCTATGCAAACTTATTTTCAACTTTGAAGGAAATTAATGGTTCTTAAAATGTTAACAAATACATTAAGCATAAATTCACTTTATACATAAACATTTCTTACTGTAAATTCTGAAAAAATCATGAACTACCAGCAACTCTGGTTTGGCCTCACTGTTTATATGGAAATATTTGTATGAAACATTTACAGGTACAAAAACAGACTAGCTCTTCACATATGAGCTAATTAAACACTGATCATTTGAAAATTAAAATTAAAATAAAAAAAAAGTTGTATATCGCCAATTAATGTATCAACAATGTAGATACTTTAATTTATAAACTATCAACTAACTATAAATAGTTTACAAATGACTTGCAAGTACTGTATCACTGTAAGCATTCAAGATTAAAACAGACTATTTTCTGAAAGTTTTCAAATGCTCGGCTCCTGCAGGACTTTACCTGGTCAAACAGGTCAGTGCTATCAATCCCAGCAGCCCTCATTAACTCCGCCTCCCCCCCAGGGTGGAAATCCATGTACGCACTCACGTTATAGACCATTCCTACAGCAAACACACAAACACAGGGAGCATGTGTGCATGAGAACGATACAGCCTGGAGGGAGGAAGACAGGAACACACACTGGTGGGACTGATGGAGATGTGATCTCTTGTTATTGGATTGATGAAGCATTAGAAAACTAGACCATTCTAAAAATAAAAAAAGTGAGACAAGACAGTGCAAATGCAAAATGCAACACTTGTATTCAAATCAGCATTAAACGTTAGTTGCTCTAGTTTTTCTTCTCTATTGTGCCATGTTTCAGAGTGAAAAGCTTCTGGAACAAGAACAGATGTGGGCGGGGCTTGAGTTTGTCCATGGGGAATTGATTGGACGATTGGATGGTTGTGGTTTGCTATTGGTGGATCTCATGTGAGTGACAGGTTGCTCCGCCCTCGTCATCAGAGAAGAGATCGTCACAAGAATTAAAAAAATGATAATGATATGGATAAACAATTTATAATAAACACTGCAATATTCCATTAAAAGTAAGAATTGTCTATTTTTATTTCATGGGGACTTTATTACAATATCAAAATACTATATTTACAAAAGTTGCATACTTTTCTGTATGAAAATAAAACTTGCATGTGTGATCATGTAAATATATTATATACACACACACACACACACAGTATCTTATGGTCACCAAGGTTGCATTTAAAAAATAAAAACAGTAATATTTTGAAAATTATAATCAATATTTTCTATGTTATTAAACTAATTTATTCCTGTGATCAAAGCTGAATTTTCAGCATCATTACTCCAGTCTTCAGTGTCACATGATCCTTCAGAAATCAGCATAATATGCTGCTCAAGAAACATGTATGATTATTGTCACTGTTGAATACAGGTGTGCTGCTGCTTATATATTTGAGGTTGTACCTCTAATGCAGGTCCAGCAGTCGTTCCTGGTGTTGTGTTTCTTCAGCTCGTCTTCGGTCACCTCGATCAGTCTTCCTCTCAGTCCGGTCAGGTCGCGGCCACTCTTGGTCAGTCGGATCCAGTCCAGCAGACTGTGCCCGGGCTTCAGTGCCACCTGGATTCATCACACACACACACACACACACACACACACACACACACACACACACACACACACACACACAGCATATTTACAGCTGCATTCAGACACAGACCCCTTACATCAGTATCAATGACACTAGCGTAGGCTCTAACCTTATTCCTGGACTGTCCGGCCGGCGAGACTCTCTGCTGGGATCCGGCTGATGGGAAACTCTGCGACGGCACGTTCAACATCTCTGATGCTCTAAAACAACCCCAGTTCCTGACAAAACCTGCCCGAACACACTGGATATCACTAATCAGGAGCTAAGCATAGATAAATAAAATCTGGCAAAAGTACACTGAGTGCCACTGATCGTGGGAGTTTATTTGTGAGGAGGAGGAGGAAGTGTTATGAGAGTGTTATAATTAGATGCGACTTCCTCATTTTGGCAGATGGCTTTATTATTATAATTTTTTTGACCTATCAAACATGACAACATGGTCCAATGCAGCTGCTCTAAAAACACACCGACATAAGAGGAAAGTAATAAGCAGTAGCGATGACACTGCTGTCATAACAGCACCTACAGCAGCACCTAGTTCCTAGCGCTCGAGAAACTGTCGCGGAAATATGACGTCATTGTTGTGCTCGGGTGATCATAAAGATTTCAAAATAAAAGTCGGATCTATGACAAATCTAATATATAAAAGCCCTGTCAAAATTAAAATATGGGATTTTGCTGGATTTAGTTGATGAATATATTTTATTTATTTTTATTTATTTAATTTTATAATATTTTCTTAATCCCCCCTGTGTTGATCTTGTAATCATTGATATGGGTCTTATTGTGTTTGGAAGTATTTTATTTATTCTTTTGAACCTGTGCATATATTTTATTGATATATTTATTTTTACAGCTCCAAAGCAGTTATGCGTGTTTCAGTGACTTTGTCTGTGTAATATTTGAATTAACATACATGTCTTAATTCTGACATCTACCAGATGTCTCTCAGACATTTATATTGTTATATTACCGTTAATATTTTTCCAACTAAACTAAACTCGAAACATTCAGAAACAAAATCTGTTAGGATGTATGAATAATGTATGTCAATGAAGTTAATATAAGTATGATCATTATTTCAGCGGGTTTTTAGCCTAATGCAAACAGGTGACAGTGTTTGAAACTAAGAGCAACTACTGTCTCCACATACAGACTCTTTCTCAAACTTGGTTATTATATATTTAAAAACTCACCAGACAAAACACTGGAGATGAAAGAAAAGACTGTTGAGATGTTCCCTCTGTTTTCAAGTCTATAATCTTCATCCTCCTCTTCCTCAAAGTCCTCTTCATCTTCCTTTACCATTCCAGTGATATAACTTTTAAGATCAGTGTTTTTATTTTAATTTTAATATTACACCTAATTATCTGTCAGATCAAACAAATGCATGGCTTTATATTTTGACAGGAGGTACATGCGGATCTTGCATGACTTTATTATTGGCTAATCTGTTTAATCCCACCAATAGGAACTAGTAGAGATTATACTGAATGACACAGGACTTCAAAGACGGAGCTAAGACTTCAAAATAAAAGTCTTAGTCCTAAATAAAGTATCAAAGTTTTAAAATTTGCTCTATTGCCATTGTGAAACCTCAAACATCCTCTTATGTCCTTCCAATTTTAATCAAACACTCATATTTTGTATGAATAGGAAGCAGAAGAAAAACAAACTCTGAATCCTTGATTTGTACATTTTTACATTGGGCAAAATGTTAGGCTACTTTTAACAAATTATTTGATAAATTAATGCACAACTAAAACGTCCCGAAGACTGTGAGATGAGTTTGACTGCATTTGCACCTTTACATGAAGGGATTTATTGGGTTCAGTTATCGGTTCATTCACTGAGAGAGAGAAGAATAACCCTTTTATTGGACACTTCATTTCTCTGATTCTGACACAATATACTGCAGATGGCCTCAAAAACAAATTTAGAAAGATGTGAGATGAATAGAAGAAGATGTCTATTCAAATGGAATCTATGCAATGTGATGAATTCTCACTAACTGATAAAAAATGTAATTAATCATCATGAAAAATATCATTATTTCCTAATGCAGTATAAAGTGCATTGATCTGTCCAGCTTTTCCCCAAAACACTGCAAGCCTAAGTAGATCATAGATGATGGTTTCTGGTTTCTATGTTTTGCTGTGGGAAACGCCACCCTGGTTATTATAATCTTTTACTTTTTGCAGTCACAGAAATATTTGGTGTTCACTTTGCACAGAATGAGTCATGTGGAAGATGTTTCTCAGGCATGAATGCAGCTTGAAGGAGACGCTTCTGATAGTTTTCTCCCAGACCTGAAGATAAAGGCTAAAACTGGGCATTTTGCATTGTCTTGTCTTGTTTATTTATTTAGCACAATAGTAGTGCTTTACATAAAAATTCTAAAATAAGGACACACATTGACCAATAAAACTACAGCATATAAAAACGCAACATTTAACTGTTACGTGCTAAACATTAAATGATGTTGTAATGTTCTGGAGGGGTTATGTGGGATTAAAGGTTTGCCGGATCCGGTGGAGCCTGGTTATTTAAAGATTTATACACCTACAATAAAAGTGTGTACCTAAATCTAAGATGGACAGGAACCCATTTTAGTTTAGTTGATTAGTGTTTCTTTACCTTTCTTAAAGTGATAGTTCACCCAAAAATGAAAATTAGCCCATGATTTACTCACACTAAAGCCATCCTAGGTGTATATGACATTCTTCTTTCAGACGAATACAGTCGGAGTTATATTAAAAAATGTCCTGACTCTTCCAAGCTTGATAATGAGAGTGAATGGGTGTCTGTCATTGGAAGTCCGTCAAAGCGCATCCATCCATGATATCGTATTGTGCGTCAAGTTCAAGGGTTACTTTTTTGGCGTAAATCGATGCGTACGGCCATCTGCCATAAGATAGTTATTTTATTTTTCTTACACGAACGCATCGCTTCACTTCAGAAGGCCTTTATTAACCCCCGCAGAGCCGTTTCGAGCACTTTTATCATGGATGGATGCGCTTTGATGGACTTCCAAAGACTGACACCCATTCACTCTCATTATAAAGCTTGGAAGAGCCAGGACATTTTTTAATATATAACTCTGATTGTATTCGTCTGGAAGAAGAATGTCATATACACCTGGAATGGCTTTAGTGTGAGTAAATCATGGGCAAATTTTCATTTTTGGGTGAACTATCCCTTAAAGCCTCACCGTGGCATGTTTACCAATTGTAATTGAGACAAAGATGTGGCGGTCTAGAAAACAGAGTTACAGAAATCTAGATGCGCTGGAATACGGTGTGGATTACTCTTTCAAAGTCTGCATTTGATAAAAATGGTTTGGTTTTGCACCCTTGATAAAGACCATAAATTTTGAAAAGTAAATTTAAGATTTTAAAGTTGTTGTGAAAGTGAAGGCGTGCTGGTCTTCTCTATTGTGTCGTATATGCGAGTGCAACGCTTCTGGAACAATAACAAATGTGGGCGGGGCTTGATTGTGTCTGTAGGGAATTGATTGGATGGTGGTGGTTTGCTATTGGCTGATCTCATGTGAGTGACAGGTTATAGCCCCGCCCTCGTCATCAGAGAAGAGAAGAGATTGGAGAGATGTCGCTGCAAGAGGGATGGGAAGTTATTCTCATTCAAGATTACCAGGAACATGAATATACAAAAATGTGCATTAATAAACTATTTATAATAAATACTGCAATATTCCATTAAAAAAAAAAAAAAAGAGAGAATATAATTTTTTATTTCATGGTGACTTTCTAGTCAATAAATGGGAATAACCTAAACATGTGTGGATGTATTTCTTTAGTAATGAGATATATCACAAATCAAACAAATTTCAGCAAGTAACCTCAAGAACAAGCACCTCTTATTAACACTACCATGATGTAGTAAACAAACAAATTAGATGTTTGTACAAGTATCAACATTAAATTATCGTTCTAAGACGCTTGTACTTTAATGGCAACGAATCACATTACTTTTCTGATGGAGCAATTAGGAAACATTCATTTACTAATTTAGCTTGAGATGACACAATGTAATTTATTAACTCTTCATATTATGACCGACAAATTGACACTGGGAAAAAAAAAAAGATGTGTTGAGCACATACACAGTACATACATATACACAATCATTTTTATACATGTTATTGAACTGATTTTGTAATTAATATTATTTTTAAGATGTGT
Source organism: Vimba vimba (assembly GCA_022828995.1). Lineage (NCBI taxonomy): Eukaryota > Metazoa > Chordata > Actinopteri > Cypriniformes > Leuciscidae > Vimba > Vimba vimba. Next base: position 3,472,298 of record CM040830.1, read on the forward strand.
AATTGAGGTGTTTTATGTCCTCGGTGTTGAGAGCATGAGTGATGCTCTGCTGCCCTCTTGCGTTTACACACAGACACTCAGCCTCTGGACCGGTGAATATGAGTAGCTTGAATGTAATAAGCTGAAATGAAAAAAAAAAAAAAAACAGAAACCGTCGATACTATTTTCCATTGAGTTATGCAAGAAAATAAGTAAGAAAACTTTTGAAAACTTTCCTGCTTTTTTCCCCAGCTCTGTTTAACTACTAAAGCAGGGTTTCTCAAACTCGGTCCTGGAGGGCCACTGTCCTGCACAGTTTAGCTCCAACCCTGATCAAACACACCTGAGCAAGCTAATCAATGTCTTCAGGATCACTAGAAACTCAGGGTTGGAGCTAAACTGTGCAGGACAGTGGCCCTCCAGGACCGAGTTTGAGGAACCCTGTACTAAAGTGATCAAATGACACTGGAGGTAAAAGTCGTTTGTTCATTATTAGACATAACTTGTGTTTGTTTTAACTCAAGCGGTGGAGCTTTAACGACAGCATGGGCCTACTTTTCGTTTTTTCTACTTTTATTTAATTATTTATTTAAAGGCACAATATGTAACTTTTTTTGCTTTAAAAATACCAAAATCACTATATCCATGTTATATATATTTTTTAGTTGTGTACTTACATTATCCCGACTGTTTCCAACAACTTTCAAACCAGGAGAAATTTTTATTTAATTCCAAGACACGGACCGTGTCTTTATTTCCGCTTTGTCACCGTCAATGGCGTCATATCCGCGTTCTCCCTGGTTTCCGCTCGTACTGCCATAGTAACCAGAGCTATGAACCAGAGCCCTCTGATAGTAACCAAAGCGACTGACGTGGACAATGTAGTTCGCAATGTCTATCTGCACACTGTTGTTGTTTCGTTCAAACATTAAGGACCATGGCAAGCAGACTTTGGATAAAAAAGGAGAACTAAAACGAGAATCAATATCAGCGCGGTGTTTTCGAGATGCCGAGAGCTCCCATAGACAGTATATAAACGAGAGCTCCACGTCCGAGACTTCGACCGCTCCTACATGTACTTTATTAAACAGGTGAGCACATTTACATAAAACTAATCAATGTTATATAGTTCAACAATGATAAAATGTCAGAATATGATCTGTATGTTATTCTAATGTTGATCTAGCTTACTGCTAGTCTCATACAGACAGACTAACACATACATTTCAACACATTCAAATGCAGTTTAGTGTGCTAGTGTAATGTTAGACCAAGTGAAACAGCGCTGCGTTACCTCACAAGTTTAATTTGTCTAATAAACTGACCTGTGAGTTGTAATTCTGCACTTGTGTGTATCGGTAGAATGAAATGTCCATATTCCTTTTATATCCGCGGGAGGAGCTGATAGCTGTCTCTTAGCAATCCCGAACTGCTTCATATCACAGTCATGATAAAAACATTGATGTATTCAGTCATCCATAAACATTATTAGATCGGTCGGCTTGACGTTGACGACAAGTTCCATAATTCTTAGCAAATGTTGCGTCATCAAACTACGCCTTTGTTATTGTAAATAGGTTAGCGACCCCTAGAGGAGAAAAAATCCCATACTGTGCCTTTAATAGTTTTTGTTTTTGTGAACTTTTCCTGTACCGAACACACACTGCAGGCCATTTAATAAATGACGGCTATTCTGGAATAGCCTACATCAGGGGTGCCCAACCCTGCTCCTGCCGATCGACTGTCCTGCACAGTTAATCTCCAACCCTAATCAAACACACCTGCCTTTAATTTTTAAGCGATCCTGAAGCATCAATTGGTTGCTTCAGGTGTGTTTGATTAGGGTTGGAGATGAACTGCGCTGGTGTGCGTTTCCCGAAAGCATCGTTAGCCAACTATGGTCGCAAGTTCATCGCAATGTCCATTGAACTCTATTGGTAACGACGGAACTTGCGACCATAGTTGGCCAACGATGCTTTCGGGAAACGCACCCCAGGACAGTCGATCGGCAGGAGCAGGGTTGTAGACTAGGTCGATTTTCAGATAATGTGACACCCTTGGGCATTTTTTAGTAAAAGTTGGCAAACAGACTTTTCTAAGGTTATTTTTTCTGCTGAATCCATTTTTGCTGTTTGCCAAGCTGTATCTCTTATGTTAAACTCAGTAGAGCGCAAACTTCAAGATGACCTCTAAAATGTCAGGAAATTCTATATTTATAAACTTTACATCATGCACGACATCAATTAATGAGAAAGTTTATTTAGGTGGGAATTAAGATACTTGTATGTGACAATGATAATTGCATTATTTCTCATTGTAGTCATGAAAATATCTGTTTTTCTCCTTATTTCAAATGGACAAACAGAATATCTAAAATGCGAGAGTCATTTGTTTGGAGTCACATGCATACTATTGTCTTTGGATCAAAGTGTGTGAATTGAGTTCAGAGTTATCCAAGAGGTTTTTTATTCTACTTTCTACTTTCTATTACTTTCTGCAGTTATTTCCACACATCGTATTTTTCATCAGAATTAATTTTTATATAAAAAGAGCGACATGAACCAACACAAAATATTTCCAGTTGTGGAATTGTACCCATGAAGTTGGTCAGATTATAAGATCACTTATTATGGAAGCTGCGTGTAGTTTGAAGCCTGACGGGTCAATGTCATTGGATACTTGCATTATATGCCAAGAATCCAAGGAAGATAAGCTATACAATACGACAGAACAGGGCCTTTTGACACTAAAAGCAGCTGCACAAAGTAGAGGCAAGCTTCACGATCCTCAACACAGAGAGGCAATTGACAGAGTGCTTCTTGTCCAGAACACAGAACAGCACGTGGTCTGGCACCGCTTGTGGTATGCGTTCGCGGTATTCCCATCCAGAGCGCTGGTCTCTGCATGCGTGGATTATCAATGAATAACCGTTGCTTTGCCAGAAGGGGTCGTGAACACAATCACGCAGTCTAGAGCTCCCTCTACGAGAAGACTCTACGCGTCTAAATGGTCAGTGTTCTCCAAATGGTGCGCTAAGAGCTTAGATCCACACACATGTGGGGTTTTGTGGGTGCTCTCCTTCCTTCTAGAGCTGTTGGACAAGGGCAGGTCCCCTTCCACGCTCAAAGTGTACGTTGCGGCTATTGCAGCGTTTGCAGAGTCGACGCACGGCCGCGCGATAGGATGGAACGAGCTTATCATCCGCTTCCTTAGAGGAGCCAGGAGGATGAACCCCCCTCGACCCCCTTCGGTTCGTATTTGGGATCTTTCTCTTGTCCTAGAGGCCCTGTTCCCTTTGAACCGTTAGAATCCGTGGACCTAAAATACCTCTCGCTCAAGACCGTTTTTCTGATAGCTCTGTCATCAGTAAAACGTGTGGGGGATCTACACGCGCTATCCGTTAGCCGGGCGTGTCTCGAGTTTGGACCTAATGACTCTAAAGTCATCCTCAAACCGAGACACGGTTACGTCCCCAAAGCGATTGGCACTCCCTTCAGAGCGCAGATCATCTCCCTATCGGCTCTGCCAGCATCCGATAGCGAGGGCAGTGAAAACCTCCTATGCCCCGTCAGGGCGCTGAGAACTTACATCACACGCTCCGCCGCCTTCAGGCGTTCTGAGCAGCTCTTTGTTTCGTTTGGTGGGCGCACCAGGGGTCTCGCCGCCTCGAAACATAGCCTGTCCAGATGGATAGTGGACGCTAAAGCAGCAGCTTATGCATCCAAACACCTGCAGTGTCCTTTGGGCATCAGGGCCCATTCCAGTAGAGGCATGGCCTCGTCGTGGGCTTGGTCAAGCGGGATTTCTATTCATGACATTTGTATGGCGGCAGGCTGGGCCTCCCCCTCTACATTTGTTAAGTTTTATAACCTGGAAGTTCCCGCCTTGCAGGCTAGACTTTTATCAGTCTAAGTGGTGTGTATGTTCTGCCCAGTTTGTTCGTGTGCAGGCTACTCTCACGTGACTATTAGCTCTTCTGGTTGAGCTGTACTAAGGGCGATATTCTCTATACATAGACTGGCGGAGCCGCTCTGTATTTCCCTATGAAGTGCTTATGTACATGTGCTGGCCCTCGTTGCTGGCCGCCTGTTTCCCACATGTTTTGTGTTCCCCGGGCTTCCCTGGGACTCATGCAGTGGATGCTCGGCACGCACGGCGTTGACAAGGGGTTCCCGTAGCGTAAGCAACTTACGCAATACGAGAGAACCTCTCATAAGAGAACATACTTGGTTACCTAATGTAACCTCGGTTAGTCAGACTACTGTTTGGAATTAATCAGCTGCAACTGCGCCTTAAGATGTATGAGTGCACGATGTAAATGTAAAAAGTCTCGTCTGCGTTGCTCTGCTGCATGCAAGTGCAAGACAAGTGATGCAGAATGTAGCAATTGCTGAACTGAATAAGAGCACTGCTCTGTGTTGGTGTGATCATATTGGAGAATCTTGTTGTACCATTGTTTAAATAACATTACATTTTATATGCCATGCAGTTCATGTTTTAGTTATTATTCAGCTAATGTTATGTCCAACTTTATAAGGTAATTTTAGGCCAAGTTTACTGTGTTTATTTCCTTTATCTGTTCAAAGCTAATGTTAGTGGTGTGACACATTACCGTGATATGGTTTGGTAATTTGTCAATTTGTCTCAATTCTTAATATTTACAACCAATCTTTCTGAGAATATCTTTTTCATAAATAAACCAAAAGAGAATTTAGTTTGGTTAAATTTAAGTCCTTAAACTTGTTTAAATGGACATGTAAATGTTGAAAAGTAATAAACACTCTTAACATAATGTAATAGGATGATGGTTTAAGATATAGGCCTTTTGCTGCCACCAGCATGATGTTGATGTTCTTACATGGACATACTCAAATACACAAAATTACAAGTCAGTGTTTACCAGAAATATTGTAAGATAGAATGACTAACTTGTTCTGACTATTCTGTTTGTTTCCTTTACTCAATAAATGCTATAGCACAATAAAAACAGTTTATCTTTGAGCCGGTGCTGAGAAATTTGCTCATTTTGGCGTATGAGGCGGTCATCTTGAATTTTGCACTCTACTGAGTTTCATGTAAGAGATACAGCTTGGCAAACAGCAAAAATGGATTCAGCATAAAAAATACCCCTAGAATAGTCTATTCGCCAACTTTTACTCAAAAATGCCTGAGGATTTTTATTTAGGCACATTTTTTTGATTTCAACCTGGTCTATTGGGCACCCCTGGCCTACATGCTTTGTTTTTCTTGGTTCGTACAACAGCAGAGCGTGTAACATTCTAATGACGTCATGGCGCGGAGCTGCAGTCATTACAGTGACAGCTGAACACTAATGCTGTTATTACATCACTGGAACACAGTAGTGTTGTAGTCTGTAGTTTCTGTGTGCGACAAACACAATGTCTTATCTTGAAGGTCAGTCTCTTGAAACACAAAATTATTAAAGTATGTGGAAATTAAAATCGCAAAAACATATTTCTAAATCTCTAACACTGATATTTTCTGTTGCGATAGATAGATAGGCAGGTAGGTAATTTATGCATACCTGAACATACTGCTACTTTTATAACAGTAGTTGTGAGAAAACAGAAAAAGGTCAGTAACCCACATTTTTATGACAATAAAATCTGATTGTGTTAATCATAATGAATGAATCATAAAATCCCAGTATTTCTGATGCTGCTGTTTTCTGCTTGACTCTCTTCATCTAAACTCAATGGAGGCTGAAGAGAAGTTTGGGCTGGAAATGAACGTCTCTCTTCTCTCTGCTATCACACATGCTGTGCCGTGTGTCGTGCTGTTATATTATATTATACATCCTATACTAATGTTTCTCTTCTCCGGGTCAATAGGGCAACTTCACGGAGGAGCTCGACATGCTCGTCTCCTCAGAGAACGACACTCAACTGCTAGATCCATCCGGATCGACTCCCATCTCTCTCACAGACGTTAACTTCACATGCAGTCAGCAATGTGTGTGTGTTTGTTTACCGTGTTGTCTTTCACATTAAAACTAAAATATAAAACGGTACAGTGAGAGAAAAAGATCAAATGAAGTGATGTCTTTTCAAAATGATGGCTTATTGCTCAGATTATTAGGCTATATTAGTCATGTAAATCTGAATATACAGCTAATTACAATCTCACCGTTCCAGCAGGTTGTGGTTCTGCTCTGTATATTTCTGTTGTATTGTTGTTGTGTTCTGTGTTCCCTGTTATTGTTATTAATAGTTCAGTTATCTGTCTTGTGCTGTACCTCTGAGTTACCGTATCTTCATTGTTCGGTTTATTAAACGAAGCACTGCGATAGATCCCTCTCCTCTTCATTTGGTGACTCGTGATTTCTGTAAGATTTTGATATCAAGGGCTTGTCAGATTCTCAGTGGAAAATATTTCTCAGTTGTTTTAGCACTGATGCCCATCCACAGCGATCTGGGTCAGAAAATGTGTTATTTTAGTCTCATGTAGTAGGCTACGTGACTTCTGTTTTAGTTTCAAAGATTGTTTTGTTGTTGGTGTTGAACATTTGATTACTCAAACATTGAGAAAGTGAACGACAATATCATACTATTAATATATTTTGCTGGCAAAATACTACATGCACAAATGCAAATATAGTGGTCTTTATGACTTTAAAAATCCTACAACAGTAAAAACATTACTTCTATATTTGTGACCTCATATATGCAGTGGTGTCCAGAAGGGGATATTTGATTTTAATGGCCCTACGCGTTCGATTAAACAATCAAAATATGAAGAAAATGTTTTTTCAAAATATTTTAAATATGAGGAAAGAACAAAACACACTAATCTTGGTTAAGGTAGGCTATTTATCTGACAAAATTATTTGGCAAAAAAGGCAAACTATAGGTTGTTCGTTTTTTTTTTTTTTTTACAAAATAAAAATACATAGAAAAACAAGAAACTGACAGGATAAAGCACACAATGACTACAACAAAAACAGTTATTAATATTTGGTTGGTTCTGTTATTTTTTGCATGATGGTTGGCCAAAAATGGTTGGTTTTTAAGGGGGCATATACCCCCATCTTATATTAATAAACTTCTTTTCAGAGGAATAATAATCAAATCATCCGGGAAAACTGGAAATTAGGCTACTAACATCACAACACTGTAATGTGATGCATAAAAAGGGACTGAATACCTTTAAGTTGTGAATATGAACTGTTTTATAATATTTAAGTCAGAAAGAAAGATCTTAAAATCTGAATCTTTTTTTAACCTGGTTAAATAAAGAAAGAATAAATGAATGAATCGCTTAAAGACTGATTAATGGAATGGCGTCACGTCGCTGACCCCTTGCGTCTACATGCGTGCCTGTCCCGAGCAACACTACACTTCCCATAATGCATTGCAATGATAACAGGAAGAAAGGCACCATGAGGAAATATTGTCCCAAAATGAATCATAGAGCGATGGAGGGATATTGTGCGGTGGAATGAGTCGTGAACACAGCGCATCCGCCGACAGCCGATGGAAGAGATCGAGGCGTTGGCTTTTCAGAGAGGAAGAGAGAGAGAATAAGAGTTCGATGAGCTGATTTCTGTGTTGTTCGTCTCATATGATGGAACGGGCGATGGAGCATTTTAATGTACAGCTGAATCGACTGACGCGCTCCCTGCGTCGCGCGAGGACCGTGGAGCTCCCCGAGGGTGAGACGTCACGCTTTACATTCTATTCACAAACATTCGAATTTATGAAGACTTCTGACGTTGTCAAGGCGACCGTGGATATGCTGTAATCATCTCTGCTTCCGGGAAGGACTCCTCCACGGCCATACACATTCATTCGGGTTTATCCAAATATGGTCAATTACTACCCAACACCTAAATGTGTATTTGGGTGATTCTCAGGTCAGGACATATTTACCCCAAAATGAAACGATAAAGAAGAAAAAACAACAACGAAATAATAAAATATACAGTGAAAGGATGGGAGAAGAACCGTTCTAGTTATTCACAATTTAATATAGTTGACAATTTCTTTGAGTTAGCATTATTTCAATGCCAGGCCTGGTCTGGCCAACCACATGTTAACCTCAAATCTGAATATATATTTTTGAACTGAAATCATAAAAATATTGTAAATCATTACAACGTACCTAACAAATTTGATGATCAATTAATATACTCCTTGACAATTGGTTATTGCAGATAAAATATTAAAGCGAGAACGAGAGAGGACACTTACAGTAATGTGTTCAAAATGTCCACTACAGTAGAAAATAACATTATATGATGTTCCTAAATTAAATTTCAAATCAAACTAAGACACAAAAACAATAAACGTATAAGAATATAGATCATTCTGACCCACTCACTTTACTTTAAGGGACATGCAGGCAATTTCAAACAAACAGACACAATAGGGAGCACTGCACACAATATGATTGAGGTTATAAAATGTATTCCCTTAATTTTTGAAAAAGTGTTTTAAAAATATCATTATATCCAATGGACATCAATGAAATGTGCCCTAGACTGGCTCTCATAACTCGGGATATTGTACTTTTGTCTTTGTTCTTGATGGCGATTCTCAGTATATTCCCGTTATTTAAATACATAATTAAAGATAGTGCAGCACTACCCTGATGTGTTTTATATTTAACATAAGATATTCCATCTTCCAAGTGCACCATGTTGGGTCGGTCTTAGTTTGACAGAAACTCTGTCTTTCTGTTCTTGCAGACAGTGAAACGGCGGTGTACACACTCATGCCCATGGTCATGGCTGACCAGCACAGGTGCGTGTCTCTCTCGTTAGTCCGATGTGTTTTTTCTCCTGACTACGGTGAGAATGCAACAACCTGGAACACAATTAAACTCCTCTATCTCTTGGGCCACACTAATGAATGCTAAAACTATGACTGTTTATTGCCATTTTTTTTTATTTAAAATATCTTTTTTTATGCTTATAGGTCAGTTTCTGAATTGCTTTTGAACTCAAAGTTTGATGTCAACTACGCCTTTGGACGTGTTAAAAGAAGCCTTCTACACATTGCTGCCAAGTAAGTCATCTTGTTTGTTTCACATTCTCACAAAATTACAGAATTGACTCAACCACTTTTGTATTCCCTGTTCTGCCATCACTGTTTAAAGGTCCCGTTCTACGTGATCCCATGTTTCAAACTTAAGTTAGTGTGTAATGTTGTTGTTAGAGTATAAATAATATCTGTAAAATTATAAAGCTCAAAGTTCAATGCCAAGTGAGATATTTTATTTAACAGAAGTTGACTACATAAAACGGCTCGATTGGACTACACCCCTCTACCTCCTTCATTAGTGACATCACCAGAACCGTGTTTAGACTAAGCTCCGCCCACAGGAATGCTCCCTCAACTCTACTGGCTACTTGCACACTTCTTATAACTTAGGCTACTGTGTTTACTCAGCTCTTACGGTGATTTTCTGAAGTAAAACTGACGCTTCATCTTTTGTGTGATGTACAATAAACTTTATTAAACTCATCAGTACATGTTTGATCATCATTCGGACCTGGTCCGAAACAGCAGACTTGTAGGCTATTAATAAATAATGGATACATACAAGCAGATGACAAATACGTTATAATAACCGTAATTAAACTACTAAACCATACCTGTTTCATCTCTATACAGCACTCTGACTCTGTAGGCATTATTGTCCGACTCGAAATGAACACCTTTACTGAGAGTTTCTGATATTATCATCATTCCGTGAGATGAATTTGTCCTGACAGACTGAGCGCGAGCTCATGAAGCTCCGCCCCCTGGGTCGTCCAGCAGCAGCTCATTTGCATTTAAAGGGCACACACTGAAACAGCTCGTTTTTCTGAGCCCCAAAAAATGTCAATTTAAACATGCTGTAAAAAATGATCTGTTGGGTATTTTGAGCTCAAACTTCACATACACACTCTGGGGACATCAGAGACTTATTTAACATCTTGTGAAAAGGGGCATATAACGGGACCTTTAAATATATCTTTCTGAAACTCTACATTAAAGGCGACCTATTATGCAAAATTATGCAAAATTATGTGTCTGCAGTGTGTGTACACAACCTCACTATTGTGGTAAAAATCCATCCACTCCGTTTGTTATTTTCCACATAAATCTGAAACAGTGTTTCAAAATGAGCCGTTCAGGAATGTGTTCCAGTGTGACATCACAAATGCGTAGGCCCCGCCCACAACTGGCACATGATCTGCCCTATTAGCTTAGCTCCGCCCCTCAGTGAGCCGTACACAGTCCGCTGTGTTTATCTCCTCGCCACAGCATTTAATAGCGGCATTCAATGAAGAAATGTATTCTTATTAAAGCTACTAAAGATTTTCTGTTTTTCTTTTGTTGTTTGATTCATATTAACAGCATAAATGTACGGCTGCATGAAATTGGAAAAAACTGACATTGGAATATTGTGTTTTCTGCGATATATGAAAACAATTTCACCAGATGATTTGAATAGCTCTATTTTTTTAAAAGAATTAATCAATCTAGAATGATTGAGGTGATTTTGTAGGTGGAGTGAATCTGCATAGAAAATAGCAAACAAATTAAAAGCATAGATGAATACAATAGAACAAAGATACAAATGAAATAAAGAGCTTTATGTTTTTCAGGTTAGCCTAACAGTATTCAGGTACAGACATTGAATAATCAAATGTAAAATAACACTGCATAGTCTTCTCTGTTTAAATAAAATAAAATAATTTATTTAAATTATTAGTTCAGTTTATCTTTGTTAAAGTTACAAAAGTGATTTTCTCTTTCTCTTTTGTGTGTACATTAGGATAAAAGCATCTGCCAAATGCATAAATGTAAGATGAATGCACAGACCCAATGTAATGATACGCATCCGTTTTCTTTCTCTGTTTACAACACAGCCGACTGCGTTTACAAGGACACTCGTCGAGACGACAATTTTTTTTTTCATGCACATGTCCATTTAAGCACAAAGAAAAGAAAGAGAACTGAACTCGGTGTTGACGTGCTGTATGCGCGGTGTGTGTGTGTGTGTGTGTGTGTGTGTGTGTGTGTGTGTGTGTGCACAGAGAACAGAGCGAGTTCCAGTCTTCTTGGGCTTGATGCTTAAACTGACAGGACTTAAAAGCACATGAACATGATCAACATCCACTCTATGATGGTTAATCTTTGCAGCAGCTCATTTGCATTTAAAGATACATGCACGGAAACAGCTTGTTTTTGCTTTGGCTCAAAAATGGGCATTTACAACAAGCTATAATAAATGATCTGTGGGGTATTTTCAGCTGAAACTTCACAGACACATTCTGGGGACTCTGAGACTTATCTAATAAAACGGGGCATAATAGGTCCTCTTTAAGCGGTTTCTAATAGTGTTGGTGTTTTCTAATCACCCAGATTGAATATGTTGTTTTATTTGTTGTTGCTCTTGTTTCAGTTGTGGATCAGTAGAGTGTCTCGTCCTGCTGTTAAAGCGTGGAGCGAATCCGAACTATCAGGATATCTCCGGCTGCACACCTCTGCATCTGGCTGCAAGGAACGGGTAAGCGGAGGGTTAATACACTCCTGCGGTTCTGCCTCCTGCTGGAAGCAGAACAGTTCACATGCATTATTATTAATCCCTTCAAGATTGTTTTATATAGCCTGAGCATTTGTGTGTATTGCATGCAAAAAGTGGTAACTGATCAGTAATTTTTAATACATTTACGTTGAGAGCCATGATGTTTTTCCCCATGTTGTCTTGTTTTCACAGACAGAAGAAGTGTATGGGCAGACTGTTAGAGTTCAATGCTGATGTTAATATCTGCAATAATGAAGGTCTCACTGCTGTGAGTATGATGATAAATCTGCACAGATGAGACAGAAATAACAACAATGACAACAAAAAATATGATTATTATTACTATCCTCACTATCCTTCTCACAATTCATATATTTAATATACAGTCGTGCCCAGATCCAACGTGGCCAACGTGTTTTGGAAAAACATTTATTTTATAATGTGATTTCCCCCCCACTTTCAATTCTTTTACTTAAATGAAAGGTTAGGATTTTGCCAATTTTTTGAATGAAAGATCAAAAGGATAAACGATGCAAATTTATTTTTTACAGCCATTTTTGATCATATTTACCAGGGGTATGATTAATTCTGGGCTCGACTGTATAATTGTAATATAGAATTCAAATATATATAAAAAACTACTTTTTAGGGTTTATATTATAACATTTTTATAGTTTTAATATGTGCAACATTGTATATGTGTAAACTATATACATATATATATGTGTGTGTGTGTATGTATGTATGTATATATATATATATATATATATATATATATATATATATATACAGTATAGCAACACTTTACAATAAGGTTCAGTAGTTAACATGAACTATAAAAGAACTGCACTTCTACAGCATTTATTAATCTTAGTTCATATTAATTTCAACATTTACTAATACATTGTTAAAATCAAAGGTTGTATTTGTTAACATTAGTTAATGCACTGTGAACTAACAATGAACAGCTGGATTATTAACTAACAAAGATTAATACACACTGTAACAAATGTATTGCTAATTGTTAGTTCAAGTTAGTTAATATATTAACTAATGTTAACAAATTAATATATATATAATGTATGTGTTTTAGTAACCAATATTGTGTCATTCCGTGTCAAATCAACCAAATTTCAGAAATGCTGCATCTTTCTAAAGTTATTTTTACCCCGGCTGTAATCTGGCTCCAAATCTCTGTTGATCCTCTACAAAACAGTGGGTTACTCACTAAATATACATCCATGACATTTAATATTTTGTCTTTCTTCTTAATTTATGTATTTCTTTCATATCTGGCGACCCTCTGGTTGAGTTGGCACGGAATGACCCTATAAGATTACTTACCGATATTAAGTTCTTCCTCTCGTGTGTTTAGATTCATTGGCTGGCAGTGAATGGCAGGACTGAGCTTCTTCATGACCTGGTCCAGCACGTGTCTAATGTGGACGTGGAGGACGCCATGGGCCAGACCGCCTTGCATGTGGCCTGCCAGAACGGACACAAGACGGTACAAAAACTGTCTGTCTACCACCGTTGCACACTAGAGCTAAGAGTCCTTTTACTAATGCTGCTAATGATGTTTCCCACAGACAGTGCAGTGTCTTCTGGACAGTGGAGCGGACATCAACAGGCCCAATGTGTCTGGAGCGACTCCTCTCTATTTCGCCTGCAGGTGATCATATTCACACAACTACCAGCGTTTACCATGATTACGGTCTGTTTCACTCCGGCCTGAAAGTGGCACACACCGCCAACAGGTCCAGTGTGGCCCTTAAAGGGGTGGTTGATTACGATTTCACTTTTCTAACTTTAGTTAGTGTGTAATGTTGCTGTTTGAGCATAAACAACATCTGCAAAGTTACAACACTCAATGTTCAAAGCAAAGGGAGATATTTTCTTTTACAGAAATCGCTTTTTAAGGACTACAACAAACGGCTGGTAGAGACTACAACGAGCTTATTCCTGGGTTGTTGACATAACTAACCCTAAAATTTACATAAACCCCGCCCCCGGGAACGCGATTTATAGATTATCATGACAGAATATGCTAATTGAAGATTGTTAACTCCACATCAGCTACATAAATTCATCAACTAACCATTCAGAAACGTCCTGTTGCTTCTACATGTTGTCACATGAGTCTCTCCATCTTTGTCTGACTCCGGATTAAACATTAAAAGGCTAAAAGTTTTTAAAATGTTCAGAGCGTGTCAGTGAGGTAATCAGAACTGCTAACACACACACCCCACACACACACACACGAGCTCTTGAAGCTTGCCCTCTGTGCCGGGAGCAGCAGCTCATTTGCATTTAAAGGGACACACACAAAAACGGCATGTTTTTGCTCACCCTCAAAAAGTGACAATTTTAACAAAAAAAATATTTGTGTGGTATTTTGAGCTAGAACTTCACACACACACACTCTGGGGACATCAGAGACTTATTTTACATCTTGTGAAAAGGGCATTATAGGACCCCTTTAAGAAATCAACTTCCTTTCAGTGACTGAATCTGGACAGTTTTCTGAACGCACAAGAAACATAATTAGGGTAATTAGGGGTTTGAACAGATTTCTTTCCTGTTTATAACCTTTTAACACGGGGCTTTCTTGTGAGTTTAATGAGAATAAGAAGAGATGTGAGCTTCCTTTGCTGTAATGACAGACTAATAAGAATCGCCCTGATAAGGAAACGTTGCTTTGGTTGCCGAGCAACAGCACTCATCGTCTCTTGTTTTGATTACTGATATCAGTCCACTCAAGGCTGATGATGATGTGATCAACACTAACGTGCCTCACAACACATAATTAGAAAGAGCAATTAAACGTACGGATGATCGTTTTTAAAACATGAATTCTGGGTCTGCTCTGTGCCTAATTTCATAACTCGCTCGCAGCTTTTGTGAATCTCGTGTATTGTAAATGAACCATACGCATCTGTTTCATCTGAGTTGACTAATCGCTGATGACGTCGTTCATAAAAACACAAGAGATGGGAATGCTTTGCAACATGGCACGATTTGTAAAGTCCACACTAGAGACTCTGTAACAACTAGCTAGCAAACAAATGTACCTTTTTTTTTTTTGCACCATTTGTTCTCAAGGCTAGTAGGTTGTAAGCTCTCCGTAAGTCGCATAATATGACATTTACCCTCAATAATCCAATAGCAGCCTTCAAATACATGAGCAGAAGTTGTTGAAATGCTGTGAATTTCTGATGATTTGCCTCATATAACTATCCGTAAAAATAAGTTTCCATTAAAATATTTAAAGTCCCGCTGTAGTCAATAATTGTATCCCTTAAAACTCATCTTTGATCACCAAAATTACATATTTAAATGTTTTTTCCTTCAAATTCTTCATGCCTTAAAATATCTTGAATGTAACTCGACACCCTTGCCTCATTTAGTATTCGCAGTTCTATGAATATGCAAATGAGCCCCGCCTCCACTCACTCACTCAGCTCAGAGATCACTGGTTGATGATCACGCGTTGATCTGATTGGTTACAAGGTAGTTGGTAGTTTTACATGCAAATAACATACAGAAATGGTATTTTACATTTTTAAGCATCAATAAATAAATACTGGTACAAAAATATGAGAAATTACACTTATTTATTATGACTGAGTTTATTTGTCACGCATACAGCGGCGCGCTGATTAGGACGGGTTCGGGTCCGCTAAAAAAGTCATTTATTCACATAATGTTCTCCCTCTTAAAATGTCAGCTTTATCATACAGTTTATGGCTAAAGAATTAAAAAATAAGAGCTTATTTATGCAGTTCAGTCAATCTGCCGTTTTATTCCAACCATTACTCCTGATCAGAGGCTTCCGTAAATATTTCGTTTATATGTTTAAATGTTTTCAAGTTTAATAGTGCAATTCAAAAATATTTCGGAGTGTGTAAGTTGTAACTATTTTTGTTGCGCCCAAATCTGCCGTGTTCATTTCACACTCAAGATAAGAACTTCTTTGTTTACTTGCAGTGAACAAAGTGCAAAACATCATAGAAAAATGAGGAGGGATCGAAACTTGTTGGCATGGAAGGAAGATATTGATATTGTGCCGTTGTCAAGCTTTTGTCCTTGTGTTTTAGTCACGGTCAGAGGGACACGGCCCAGATTCTGCTGCTCAGGGGAGCCAAGTACCTGTCTGACAAGAACGGGGTCACGCCACTGGACCTGTGTGTGCAGGTGAACACACTCCTACTGCAGCTTCACTACAGCTTCATTCACATCTTACATTTCAATTTTACATTTTTAGTTTTGTTTAATTTTTAGTGATTTTGTGATGCACTTTTGTCATTTAATTTGTTTATATATACATATTAGGGGTGTAATGGTTCACAGAATTCACGGTTCGGTTAGATACGACACAGTGGTGTCACGGTTCGATACGTTTTCGGTACAGTAAAAAAAAAAGAAATGTCCTTGATTTTTAATTTATTTTTAAATAAGTGTGAGTTTTCCTACATCTTGAAACTTTTAGTTTTATAAATGTGGGTAATCTTTGAAGGATGAACAGATAATGTTTTGGTCATCACATTAAAAATAACATTAAATGCTAATATTTGAGTTTTGAAGTGCTGGAAAAAGACGTGTGACGTACTTGAAAGCATTTCACTATTCCTGCCAAACGTCCATGGTTACAGTGAGTGTTACTACGGTAAATCCATGGTGAATGTGGCTGATGTGTGGACGTAAAGCCTATAACTAGTTCATTCATGGTACAATGGTTTGCCTGGTTTCTACGTCAGCGCTGTTTGATCTAATAGAGATCTACGGTTAATAATGGAGAAATTAAAACTTCAACGGTCTGTGAAGCACAAAATAATGAGTACTGCAGTTTCGTTCCGCTTCTTGGGAAACGTTGTGGTGGTCGTGATTGCTGCCAAAATTTTGGTTGCACCGAACGGTTCAACACAAACATATGTATCGTTTTATATATATATATATATATATATATATATATATATATATATATATATATATATATATAAATATAAATAAGTTTCATTTAGTTTTATTTCAGTTTTAGTTTTTATTTCCAGGTAACATTTTTAGTGTTTCATCTTAAACTTATTTATTGCCAATGCAACATTTCTAGTTTAAGTTTTTGAACAAATATTTATTATCAGTTTACAGTGAAATAATGTTTTAATGTTTTTAATAGTTTTTGTTAGGGTTGTGTGATGATATACTCGATATATGTCACGATTCGATACAAATCATGAGACTGAACTCACGATACGATACTATTGCGATATTTTAAGCCCAAATAAAGAAGAGAGGTTTTTATTATTATTACTTATGTTATTAAAATAAGATTATTATTATTTTATTATCATGATATAATTATGTTCATAAAGTAGTTTTATTTAGTATTGTGACTGAAACTCTGTACTCTGACTCACTCATGTTGTTTTTGCGTCACGCAAGCATGTGAGTGTCCATGTTTACTGCAGTCTGCGTGTCGTTGTGAATTTGTTCATCATATAAAGCCGTCGTGTCTCTTATGAAGACTTGGATTTAGATTAAACCACTCGATTGATTATTTTTACGATGCCTTTATGACATTTTTTGGGATCTTTTAAGTTTTAGAGGAATGGGCTTTAAATGGAGGGACAGAAATCTCTCAGGTTTCATAAAAGAAATCTTCACATGTGTTTGGAAGTTGAACGAAAATCGTGTAGGTTTGAAACGACATGAGAGTGAGCACATGATGACAGAATATACATTTTGGTGTAAATTATACCTTATAAATACAGTAAGCTGAGTCTTGGATAAAACTAACTCTAGACCATATCACGAATCATATCGTTTACCTCCTCGTTACACCCCTAGTTTTAGTTCTAGCTGACGATAATAACTGCGGTACTCATATGCAGGACACTAAAGCTCGTGCGTGTCTAACTGTAGGGTGGTTACGGTGAAACGTGTGAGATTCTCATCCAGCACCACAGCAGACTCTTCCAGACGCTGATCCAGATGACCCAGAACGACGACATGAAAGAAAACATGGTACGCCTCTTTTTTCCTCATCTATCTTTCTTCATACGTTTATGTACCTAAATGCCTTTTTACATGATGAATATAACTTTGGTAACACTTTACAATAAGGTTCATTTGTTAACATTAGTTAATATATTAACTAACATGAGCAATACGTTTGTTACTGTATTGGTTCATCTTTGTTAATGTTAGTTAATAAAAATCCAGCTGTTCATGTTAGTTCATAGTGTATTAACTAATGTTAATATATACAACTTTTAATTTTAATAATGTATTAGTAAATGTTGAAATTAATTTAAACAAAGATTAATAAATGCTGTAGAAGTGCAGTTCATTATTAGTTCATGTTAACTATTGAACCTTATTGTAAAGTGTTACCATTCTTTCTAAGCTACGGCAGGTTCTAGAATATGTTTCTCAGCAAAACGACTCCAACTACCAAAGGATCCTGACCAGCTTGGCTGACGTGGCCACCACAAATGGACATAAACTGCTGAGGTGCATCTGCGTTATCCACAGTTTTCAAGAAATTCCTCTTCTTATTTCTATCCTTTACTCAAATCAGTTTCTCACTGTTTCCACTCAGCTTGTCCAGTAACTTTGAGGTCCAAACAAAGAGTTTTCTCCGGATTATCCGGATCTTCTGTCATGTGTTCTGCCTGGGACCGTCCTCCCCAAACAACGGGAGTGACATGTGCTACAATGGAAACAAGACGCCCCGTAGCCAGGTGTTCAAGGTCAGTGGGCATTACGTTGCAAACAAATCTTAATTCAATGCCAATGTTCAGATGCTTAAAGAAAGGAATGTTCTGTTTCACCAAAGCCTTTTTCATTTTCACAATAAATGCTACTCTGTGTGTTTGAGTCGCTTATCATTTGCATTTGGGAACGCAACATGAGCCAACCATCTTCCCAAATTCATAATAATGAATAAAGACAAAATGATTAATTTAATTATAAATATTGTGTTAAATTTTATGTTGTTTAATTGAAATAAAACATGAACTGTTGTGTCAACTACTGTGTGCCTAATGATGATGATATAACGCTTTTTAATGAATGATGGTAAAAAATAAATATTTTAATGAATTAAATGCGTATTAAATTACAATTAAGTTTAGTGTAACAGGGAACTACACTAACCTTTTCCACTGGTGGCACTTGCGCTACTAACTTTTTCAGTTACTGGCGCAAAACATGATTTGGTCGCACAAATTATTTATAGTAAGCCGCTCTGGATAATAATGAACAATAATGAAACTGTATTGCATACAGATGTGCTTTTTATTTTACTTGCCATCTTTTAAACCACATGCCTTCTTGTTTTTGTTTTCTTTAACATTGGTTGGGATAGATTTTCTGCAATAGAAAATACAGTACACAATAAAGTGCACAATGGATTTCAACATGCTATGGTTAGCACAGATGGGCAGACTCCTGAACTCTTAAGTAGTGATGCACCGATGTGAAAATTGTGGCCGATACCGATAATAACCGATATTAATATTGCTGTTATGGCATAAAACAGTAAAAAAAAAAAAAAAAGGAACATTGTGTACAATTAATATAGGCTACTTAATTTATTATTCCAATTAGGGGTGGGCGATATGGCAAAAATATCATATCACGATTTTTTTCAGGAAAATCACGATTCACGATTTTATCACAATTCTTTTTTTATGTTGGTTTTACTATTTTGTGACTGAGCATTACAGCCAAACTAATGTCCATATTTTAAAAACTAAGCCTTAGGTAACAAAATAAAAAAATGGCAGACGGGCGAAGATAAAAATATTTGTCATTATTTTCTTTGTTATTAAATATTAAGATCAAAGATAGACATTACACATACACAACTTAAATAAACAGTGCTTTGTTTTCAGCTACAGTAGGTGTGTTTAACAGTAGCATTGAAGAAAGTAATTAATTAATTAGTAATTAAGTAATTAAGTAATTAAAACAAATATGAAAATAAAACAAAACAGACTTCACTGTATAAATTATACGTTGATACTTATTAAAGCTACTTCAGTCAATAGCAGTGAGTGATTTTCTCTTTGCATTGTGTTGTTTTATTAACATTAAAGGAATAGTTCTCCTAAAAATTCAAATTGTCATAATTTACTCTCTCAAGTTGTTTTAAACTCGAATAAGTTTCTTTCGTCTGTTGAAAATAAAAAGTTATTTGGAAGAATGTGGGTAACCAAACAGTTGATGTACCCCAGTGACTTCGTATGTTTTTCTCCTATGGAAGTCAATGGGGACCAGCTACTGTTTGGATAGCCACATTCTTCAAAATATTAATATTAGAAAAATATTAGAAAATATTAGAAGGAAATTAATACAGGTTTGGAACAACATTAGAGTGCGTAAATGATGAGAGAATTTTTATTTTTGGGTGAACTATCCCTTTAAGGACAAGCGGCAGAGTGTTTACTATTGCTACTGTTTCTTTAAGAGTTGCGCGCGACGCGTCTAATATACACGCATTTGACAAGCAGATTTACTCAGTTTTTTCAAGTTTGCTTTCACTTTAGACATAACCGACTTTGTTTATGTAAACCTTGTGTGTATTTTACAGTATAAGCACAATAAGACTCGAAAGATAGTCCAGTATCCAGGCGCTGGTAGACAGGCTTTTAGTGCATGAGAGCTTCACATGTACGCGCTGAGGAACGCACACGTTAGAACACGTTAAAATATTAAATGTTAAATATTAAATATTAAATGTTAAACTATAGCCCGTCAATTTTCATTTTACAATTATCTTCTCTCTCTGTGTGCGCGCGTCCGTGTTTGTGTGAGAGAGAGAGCTCGCGCAGCACTGATACAATGGTAGGCTACGTTTTAATCTAAGTAACGGTCGCCGGGCTGAAGCCAACTTGATGTTTTGAATGCTCTGAGCATGTTATAAAACGTATTCTTAAAATACACATTTCTGTTTTAATAAATGCACATAGTAAATCATAGCATACTGCCTAAAACATAGGTACAAAAATAATCAGTGATACATTTGCGACCCATTAAAAATTACGGTCGCAATGGCATTTCAGAAGGTCGCATATGCGACCATTTTGGTCGCAGTGTAGTTCCCTGTGTAATCTTAATTGTAGTTCCCTTTTGAGGGAACTCGCGCTGCGTCGACGACGCTTTAAAATGAAAAAGAAAGGATAATCCCATCCGGTCTGACCGGCGTTAGCTTCTGTGCCTCAGCAAGCGCTCTGTGTTGAAACTGTCTGTCATATTTGCTGTTGTATTGTCTGTTCACTCAGTATTTCATGGTGAAACAATTGCAGTCATTGAAATTGTGCGCTTCTCCCGCGTTATTTAACGGGTGGGGATACACATGATTTGTGTGTTTGGGAGCGGAGCATGCTATGTCAGCCTTCGAGGGGGCTTGACTGTCAGCATTGTGAGAGGCTTCCGCTTCGCACGCTCCGCTCTCGCCTGTCACTCTTGGAGGAAAGTGGCCAGGCTTGCGATCCTCAGGGATCCGGACCTGCTTCTGCTGAGGAGAAGGCATTCTTATGGAACGCAAATGGATCTCTCGGCCGGGTTAGAAGACAGGCTCCGCCCTTTCTCTTCCTTTACCCGAGGGATCCAGCGCTCTCTCACTGGTGTCGGGAGCCCGCCCAGCGGCTTCATCCGCCCGGGGTGAGAGCCCAATGCTTCAGTGCTCTAGCATTGAAAGTGAAAACAAGGGGGAAAAGGATTCGCCACCTCTTTCCCCAGCGTATGAGGAGCTGGTGGAGGTGATGACTCGTGCCGTGGCTAAACTTAATATTGACTGGCCGGCCGAGAAACAAGGCGCTCGTCCCAGAAGCAAATTAGACGATCACTTTTTGTCACAAACTAATGTGTCACCTCCATCACGGGGCCTTCCATTGTCTTTCCTGATTTGCTCAGTGAGCTGTCCAGATCATGGAATAAGCCATATTCATCCCGACTTTTCAGCCCCCAAGTACATATTTATTCCGATATAAGGGGTTGACGATGCCCAGGGCTGAACAGACATTAGCCAGCTATATGGCCCCTGGTTCAGCATCGTCCCTGAAGGCCCCAGTGCTACCCACTAAGCCACTAAAAACAACATCTAGTTTAGTGGGGAAAGCATATACGGCAGCAGGTCAGGCAGGAGCGTGCTTACACACATGGCAGTCCTGCTGGGGGATTTGGGTGAGAGCGAGGGGGTGGAGTACATATGGGAAGTTTATGGCCAAGCAGAAGTGGATCTGTTTTAGACCATTTTTCTTCTGGCTATTTGGTCCCTAAAGAGAGTCGGAGACCTTCAGGCACTTTCGGTTTCTCCCACCTGCCTTGAATTCGCACCTGGGATGGTCAAGGCATTTCTTTACCCTAAGCAGGGCTACATCTCTAAAGTGCCGACCAATTTACCAAGGCCTACCGTGTTGCAAGCTTTCTGTCCTCCTCCTTTTACTACTCAGGACCAGGAAAAGCTGAATCTTCTATGTCCACAAAGGGAATGTCTCAGGTTACGACTGTAACCCTAGTTCCCTGAGAAGGGGACGAGACGCTGCGTCGCCCTGCCATTCTTCCTGCATTCCTGTGATCGACTTGCTTCGGCTATATCAAAGCTAACGCCGGTCAGACCGGTGACAATCCACATGAAATTGACTAACGTAAGCTGGAGCTCACTGTCATAAAATTTTGAACTGCGGGCACTGCCATTACACCATTGGCTGAGGTGCCTCATGTGATCCAAGTTACACTTTCTCCAATGGTAAGAGATACAGACCCTCGCATCTCCCTAATATAAGACGGTCTCCTTATCGTGAATAAAACACAGCAATTGACCAATCAGAATCAAGGACTAGAACTAACCGTTTTATAAATATTCAATATATCACCTGGCCCTAATGCTGAACGCTGCACAGAGGAACGTGATTTCTCTGGTCTTGTGTTGAAGTGACGTTCTCTCGTGTTTCTGTCTAGCCTCTGGAGCTGTTATGGCACTCCCTTGATGAATGGCTGGTCCTCATCTCCACTGAGCTGGAGAAGGAGAGCACAGACGCATCAACCTCATCCTCAGGAAATGACATCGCCTCACTTTTCCTGAAAAAGCAGGAGGTCGACCCCTCGGGATCCAGCGAAAGCGGCCCACTGTTACTGGACGCCAGCTCTGTGATGAAGACACCAGAGGGTTATGCCGACGGTCAGGACGTCATCTCGATGATAGCCAATCGCCTGAGCGCCGTGATCCAGGCCTTCTACATGTGCTGTTCCTGTCAGATGCCTCATGGGTAAGACTGACCTCAAACTTAAACCAGTCCACACAAAACCAGTGTATAAAAGCTGTATATTCTGTAATGATAATCGTGCTGGGAGCAAGCGGTTTACACTTGATGCCACACGGTTCACTCACAGAAAATATCTGTTTTTGTCCTGTGATATTTCTAGTCCTCTGTGGAACTTATTAAAAATCTTATTAAAAATTAATCTTAAGCATATTATACAGGTTTTTAGTTGTTTATCAATCTATTGTAACCTGGATTTGGCCGTGAAATATAGAAGCACAGCTTCCTTTAATGTGACACAGAGTAAAGGTCATGTTGTTAGGTTTAACAACCATGTAGGAACACACACATCATGGCCATATTCCAGGATGACAATGTCAAGATTCATCGGGGTTAAAACTGTGAGAGAATGGTTGTGATGAAGCATGAAGAATCATTTTCACACATGAAACATCACCTCAAAGTTTCTTCCCACAGTCCACACAGACCATTTGATCAAAATAAACCGCAGAAAATGGCTTGTTCGAAAGGGACAACATGTCCATGCGTTCGATATCCAGCAGGAAAACACACATACTGACAAAATGTATATCTTGAATCCACTGTAGGCTTTGGATAAAAGAACCATCAACAACTCGCATTTACATGTGAACTTTATAAGTGGACCTAAGTGCTTCAAAAGTGTAGAATAAGGAAAGTTAATGGGGAATACAGGAGAACTGAGAGATGTGCCAACTCATAATGTAATAAGTATTGCATTACTAATGCAATAAAATGTTCATAATGTAATCATTTTTAATAAAATCTTGAGCTCATAATGTAAAAACAATTTTTACTTTATGAGAAATGTATTAAAATATAATCTTGGCAAAAACGTCATATTTTTCATAATTGTTTTAGCTTTTTTTAAACAGAATAAAATATTGTTATTCCATTACAGAACATTTTTAAATGTAAATCCAGTCTGTAACTACCTACAGAATGCACAAGATTTAAATATTCATATTCATATTCATATTCATATTCATATTATTATATTTTCCCTATTTTCCACTATTAATATTCCCTAACAATAAATTTTTTATCTAAATCCGGTCAAACCTGTGAAAGGCACCAGATTCAAATATTCATGCTATTTTTATTATTACTGTGCATTACTTTTATTTACATAACCCAAATAATCAGTATAACAGCCTGTGAAGAGCTTTCACCTAATGATTTGGTCAATAATGTCTTTAGTTCATTAGTTATTTAGAGAAACCATTTATATGACTATATCTCAAAAAGGATTTAAAAACTTATAATTTATTTAAAAAAAATGTGTTTCTGGGTTATTATGTTATTGAAAGATAATTATATTGTAAACAACTGTGAACTGTGGTTGCATTATTTGCTACAGTGTGTTCATGATGTAATAAATTTCTCGTACAATAACCTATTACATATAGGTGAAAGATGGTTATTAAATTCTGAACTCAAGATTTTATTGCGTTTTGAGAAAGTTATTACATTATGAAAATGTTATTGCATTAATAATGAAATGCTTATTACATTATGTGCAGTTATTACGTTATGAATTGTTTAATAATATGGTTTAATCGTCACCCGACACCACCACCTCTTCTCTAATGATAATGTTTTTAGATTGTTAAATCGCTCTTTAATTAATGCATGATTTATGTACTCTCATGGCCAAGTCTGAGACCCTGCATACTCTCTTTCCTTCTCTGGTGTCTAGCATGACCTCTCCTCGATTCATCGAGTTTGTCTGTAAACATGATGAAGTACTCAAGTGTTTTGTGACAAGGTAAGTCAAGTACATCTAATACATTTATAAATCTGTTACATTGTTATTTTTTTCCTCATTAAACTATTCTTTAATAAGCATTCTTAATGCATCTCTTTTTCTATACAATAAATGTTCATAGTGACAGCATCTGACAAGCTCTAAAAAAACACAAAAGCAATATCATAAAATTAGTCGACACGACTTTCAAAAAGTTTGGTTCATAAAGATTTTTTTTTTTTTTTTTTTAAGAAATTATTAATTTTATTCATCAAGGACACATTCAGTTGATCAGTGACATTAAAGACATTTATAATGATACAAAAGATTCTATTTCAAATAAATGCTGTTCTTTTGGTCTTTCTGTTCATCAAGTTCATCAGTTTCCACAAAAATCTGAAGCAGCAAAACTGTTTTCAACACTGAAAATAATCATAAATGTTTCTTGAGCATCAAATCATCATATTAGAGTGATTTCTGAAGGATCATGTGACTCTGAAGACTGGAGTAATGATGCTGAACATTCAGCTTTGATCACAGGAATAAATTACACTTTACTGTATATGCGTAAATATGGCAGAGATTAATTTTCAGGTGAACTATACCTTTAAACTTTAGTTTATGGCTAGCAGTGTGCATATGTGTACGTATGCATGTGTAGCCCTATACTTTTAAAACACTTTCTTACAATTGCTCTTTCATTATTCCCAGGAATCCCAAAATTATCTTCAACCACTTCCACTTCCTGCTGGAATGTCCTGAACTCATGTCTCGCTTCATGCATATTATCAAAGGCCAGGTAAGCATGAATCCTGAAACTGGGCACTGAACAACTTTAGGGAAAAGAAGATGATTTGAATAAAGCTTTATTTGGAAAGAATTAATCAATCTAGAATGATTGAGGTGATTTTGTAGGTGGAGTGAATCTGCATAGAAAATAAACAAATTACAAGCATAGATGAATACAATAGAACAAAGATACAAATGAAATAAAGTGCTTTGTTTCTCAGGTTAGTCTAACAGTATTCAGGTACAGAAATTGAATAATCAAATGTTAAATAACACTGCATAGTCTTCACTGCATAAATTAAATATAATTAATCTTAGTTACTGCTACAAAAGTGATTTTCTTTTTGTTTTTGTTCAAAGTTTTTTTTTGTTTCACGACAAAAGTTTTTTCCTCTGAAAACGTTATCAAAATGATTCCCGTTCACACGGATCCGTGCAAACGACTAAAACGCTGTATTATGCAGGCCAGACAAGTAATTGGCAATGTCACTTTGTAAAGAAAGATTCACAGAATCTTCACAGATTCACGTTTTTGAAGTTTACACGGAGATGATAACGGAGATGATAACGGAGATGATAACGGAGATGATAACGGAGATGATAACGGAGATGATAACGGAGATGATAATGGAGATGATAACGGAGATGATAACGGAGATGATAACGGAGATGATAACGGAGATGATAATGGAGATGATAATGGAGATGATAACGGAGATGATAACGGAGATGATAACGGAGATGATAATGGAGATGATAATGGAGATGATAACGGAGATGATAACGGAGATGATAACGGAGATGATAATGGAGATGATAACGGTGTCGCTTTCAAAACCTGTTTTCAAAAACTTGCACTATGAAACCTACTTCAAAGTGTGCGTTCTCAGGCCACCGAAACGCTGTTGTCGTGTAAATGAACGGCCAGAACGCATTAAAGTTTTTCAGTTGAAAATGGTCTCATGTCAGCGGCCCCTAAGTTAATAAATAAAGATTTTTACAGAAACAGAAATTAATTAATCAAAACTTACTTAAGCTGGACAATGACTTTCCTCTAGATCTGCTGTAAAGCCAAAACAATCTTTGTTGCATTCATTTCCAATAATCACTGTAAAGTTGCTTTGAAACAATCTATATTGTAAAAAGCGCTAAATAAATGAAGGTGACTTGACTTGACTTTGTATTAAAGTCACGAAAAATGATCATGATAATTGTTTTATATCAGTCGATATCGATAATTATCACGATAAATGTCAAATCTTTATTTCTTTCAAGTTTAAAGGCAGATTTTTGCTCCTAAGTGAAAGTTGTAGAAACCAGAGCGTTAACTGTGGTTTTAAACTACTCTTTATTGTCAGAACATATCATGACAAGCACTTGCCAAACAGGTGAACATTTCACAAATCTGAGGTAGAACATTCAAACATTTGTCATTTTTCCTTTACAAAATAAATATTTTTATTGGAAAATTTATTTCTTAGTTTCTGCATGTGCTAATTTTTATTTGTTAAAATGTAATATTCTGACTGTTTGAGTTTTATTAAACTCAACCATTGGTCATCCAGTATCATGCATTTAGATCATGATAACCTCACTATCATGGCAAAATGTAACTTTATGGATTCTGTGGTATTTGTATGAAAAACAGCAGCCTAAATACATTATTAAATACTGTAATTATATTCCATCAGTCCTTTAATCCATTGTCTACATTAATAATATAATGCAATTCAATATGTATATCCCACATTTCATGGTGCAATTAATATTACTAGGCTAACGTTACAGTAAATCCATGGTAAATGATGGGAATTCGTAGACGGAAAAGCCTTCTGCGCTCAGTGTTTCTCCTGTTTGTCAGCGCTGTTTCGTCTGCCTTTAAACTGGTTTAAATCACTGAGGCATTGTGTTCTTCACTAAATTTAAGCGTTTCTCACTGGACCTCGTGACGAGAGCGATCAGAGTAAACGCCTCGGCTCTAGTGAGCTCGCGCTGCGCTGCCGTCTGGACTTTGAGCCGAGCGGATAAATGGTCCGTGTGGCGCACGGATCAAATGAGTTTCATTCCGCTTTTGGCGCATAAACATTATCGAACATTTATCGAACTCTTGATATCGTTTTATCGAGAAAAATTATATCGCAATAATTATCGTTTTATCGCCCAGCCCTACTTTGTATTTAGTTCTTTGATTAACAATAATGACACAGACAGCAACAGGTTTATTAGGCTGCTGTCACTTTAAGACCGAATGCACGGATCCAAGATAATGATACGAATCAGTTGTTTGTTCGTGTGAGCCATAAGCGACTGTGAGGATACTCATCGAGACGGGCATTTTTATCACAAGTTTGCGTCTATGTGTCCATTCAATTACAAATAGACGAGAAACAGAACATGATTGGGTGTTTGCGTGCTGCTCTGTGTGTTTGAATGCTTTAAAAGCACTTGAATGTTTAAACTGACAGGACCTAAAATACATGAAAATGATGAACTTTCGCTTTATGATGGTTAAACTCTGCGATTAATCCAAGAATCATGTGCGTTTTGAACCGTGGTGTCTGGTCCGTACAGATTAGCTACGATCCCTGTTCTTGACATGGCACATCTTGCGATCATGTGACTCTTCGTAATCGCGATACCGATGCTAAAAGGATATATGGTGCAGCACTAGTTTGACCTGCTGTGTGCTTGCATTGCATTGTTCAAGTGTTCAGGTCTGCATTTGCATCTTTGTGTGAAGTATGTTTCTGGCCTAAGACTTCATCTGTGACATCAAGACGATCGTGTTTAACGGGTCTTTGTTTATCTCTCTTCCTCAGCCATTTAAAGACAGGTGTGAGTGGTTTTATGAACATCTTCTGGCCGGACAGCCTGACTCAGATATGGTTCACCGGCCGGTTAATGAAAATGATATTCTTCTTGTTCACAGAGGTAGAAGAAATTCCACATTATCTGTTAAAAGGATCCTTCATATTTCTGTCTCCACTTCCTTGATTCATGTTTTCATCTTCTTCTTCTTCTTTCAGACTCTATATTCCGCAGCAGCTGTGAGGTTGTGTCTAAGTCCTCCAACGAGAAACTCAAACAAGGCATCGCCGTGCGGTTCCACGGGGAAGAGGGAATGGTAAGCTTGTTCACGTCGCCCAGGAATATCTTTATCTTAAATCTTTTGGCACTCTCAGGCATGCAGCCATGTCAAAGAGAGTAAACCACAAACCAAACGAGGCCTCGTTACACCGATTCTACCACAGTTAAGTGGTGTTGTTTGGCACAATGCAGAGTGGTAAAAGTATCAGAATGGCAACAACAAAAATACAACAGCAAGAGCTTTATAGACAATATTTAGTAAATATTCTGTCGCCTCCACTGGATGCAAATAAACATAGGCATGTTCGTAAGATGTAAGATGTAAAATGTATGTAAATATACACATCACCGCACTGCGCTTGAGCAAAGTGTTTGCCTAATCATTGTTCCTCCTATGGAACGGATTATTCCAGGTCTACACCACCCTTCCTATCCAATCACAATTTCATTCGGATCATGCACATCAGATTGGTTGATTAGTTTGGCCAAAATTGTTTTAGTTCTCTCATCATTTAATATTAACCCTTTAGAACCTGCAGCTAAAATAGGTGTTTTTCACATATTTTGATTTTTTTTTACTGTAAAATTCTAAAACAATGTGCTATCTTCATGTGCAAGCTTTTTTCAGAAAAAGATTAGCTTTCAACAAATTACAGTTATTGACCATTATTGTGTGTGGTGAGTTTGTAAATAGAATTTAAATAGACAAAAAAAAAAAAAAAACGAGAATAAATTTACTGATTTTTATTTAGAAAAATCACGAACGAAAGAAAGAAACTAACACTTTTACTTGAAAAATGAACTGTAATACATATATACAAGTCTTTTTTTGTATATAATACATATATACAAGTCTTGGGTTGCGCAGTTTTCATTCAGGACACTTTTTCTTCATAGACGCACACATACTAATGCATGCATTCATACTAGGCATGCACACATACACATGCACACACCACATGCTAAGATACGTGAAAGAGTAACGCTATCCGCCTCCCAGGTTTCATTAAAAATCATCCCAATCCCCTCTTCTGCTGTCTACCACTTCTTTCGCCATGTATTTGTTTGTTTCTTTTATTATTTTATGCAATCCAAAGCACTCTAACCGCTTCGTATCGCTCTGTTCAAATCCTTCCTTCCCGCTCTGCCAGAAAGCTGCTGTCATTTGCTGATGGAAAGCATGAAATTACCGTAATAAGCCGTTTATTGCAGAAAAGCGCATGTTGTCTACTGTCAGGGGCAATTTGAATGGTTTTGATAGTGCAAACGGTTGAAGAGCTACGGTAAAATGAATACAGCTTGCTGGTATGTGTCGGTGACGACACAGCCGGTTCTAAAGGGTTAATATATTTTAAAACTCACCCTCAAGTTGTTCCAAACCTGTATACGTTTCTTTGTTCTGCTAAACACAAAAGAAGATATTTTGAAGAATGTTGGTATCCAAACAGTTGTGTGGCACTATTGACTTCCATTATGGAGATCACTGGGGTTCATCGACTGCTTGGTTACCAGCATTCAAAATATCTTCTTTTGTGTTTAGCAGAACAAAGAAACATAAACAGGTTTGGAACAACTTGAGAGCGAGTAAATGATGACAGAATTTGACTCTTTTTGGCTGGATTGTCCCTTTAAGGCTTTTCAATCCGGCATTATGACCCAAATATATTATTGCTAGATTTTACTCCACTAAAAACTGGCACTTATTTAAATGAACCGCACAAAGCAATCACAGCAGAGTTCGTTTTAATCCAACCAAACCTGCCAAATGTGAACACGATCAGTGAAGGCAGCATTAACTTTGCATCAAGAGTCTTCTATATGTGTGCGTGTATTGGCTATTTTACAAGATTTTAGATTATTTTTGATTGTTTTGATGCAAGGATCTTATGGGAGCTTGTTTCCACCACAGAATAAAACATTTTAAAAGATAATTGTGACTTTTTATCTCACAATTGAGTTTACATCTCGCAATTCTGACTTCATTGCGACTTTATAAGAAATGTAAACTTGCAATTGTGAGAAAAAAAGTCAGAATTGAGGTAAAAAGTCGCAATTACTTTTTTTGTGTGTGGCAGAAACAAGCTTCCATAAGATCTAGGGTTGATGTCATGAACATGTTTATTCTGTCTTGTTTTCAGGGTCAGGGTGTGGTCAGAGAGTGGTTTGACATTCTGTCCAATGAGATCATCAACCCAGACTACGCGCTGTTTACACAATCTGCCGATGGTAAGTGACATCATCTCTAAAATGCTGTGTTCAAATGTGTGTCTCCCATGTCAGGATCCCACTAGCCAACTTCATATTGGTCAGCTGCTCTACTGAACTTCTCTTCTGTCTGTAACACTCATCAATTGATATGGACATAGAGTGACAAAAAAGTGTAAAGAAAAAAATAAGGATGCAGTTCATAAAGTTCCCCTTTGAATGGGTTTGATATGGATTTGATTTTTTACGGACATACAAATTCTATGTACATGTTTAGTTTCAATGAAAAAACATTTACATTCCATCCACCTCATTTTGCAAAGTGGAAGCTTTTTTCTGTGACTTACAATTCATTAGCCTTGAAGAATAACAAAATGCCTTTATATGAAAAAATAATTTGCGCTACAAACCAGCGTGTACAATAATACATTTAAGAATATATAACAAATAACAATTATGCTATTTGCAATAGCAAGCAGCATGACAGACAGTTTTAGTACAGCTCAAATAACTGGAAGCGATGAGACCGGAAGGTTTGACAAATTGAAGTTACAAATGTCCGCTCCCGCTCTTACATTAAAAATAAGGTGGATAAAAGAAAAAACCCCTGGATTGAACAATCACCAGGGAAGAGTCTGCTTTTACCATGTTGCTCTTGAAGAGGGAAAAGTTTGGAGCTGATCTGGCCCAGCAAGCTATTTTACATTTAAAAGACGTCTAACACCGTCCAAACACAGCCCTGAATTTGGAATTTTTTGCAGAATTTGGGCTGTCAGAGAAAATTTAATAGACGTCTAAACCACATCCAACGAATAGACTAGTCATCAATTAGATCACAAAGAAATTAAATGAGTGAAGAAATGAAACCAAACCTTGTAATCACTGTTGACTTTGCTTACATGATGGAATATCATGCATCTCGCAAGTTATTCTGGCAAAAACGACATGTGACCAAATTCAAGGTTATTTTGGCTAGAAGTGTGTTACTCATAGCCGGACTATATCGGGTCTGTAGTTAACCGAGACGGTGAAATGACGGCTTTTGGATCGGAGCCAGACGAGACAGAGAAGGCTTCTCTCAGTGTGGGGAAAGCTCTTTGGTCTCTGTCACAGGACAGCTTGATGTTGTCTGAGGGTCTGAGGACCGTGAGCTGTGATTGGCTGACGACATCATCATCATCACCCGCTGAGAGATGTGCCACACGCAGGGATTGGCTCGGACTCTTGAGTCTTTAAATGAATGCCTTCAAATCAGCAAAGAGATATTGGCTAGTGGGAACCCGCCTTCAGAAGAATCATCTCCTCCGGGATTTATGCGGAAATAGATAACATTCCCGTCCCTTCTCAGATACACTGTTTTGTGTTTAAATATTGATATATGTGTTTTGCATGTGTGTGCATGGATTATTAGTATTTTTTTTTCCATTTACAGGTACCACGTTTCAACCCAACAGTAATTCCTCGGTAAATCCAGACCATCTGAACTACTTCCGATTTGCTGGTCAAATCCTGGGTCTGGCTCTCTATCATCGACAGCTGGTGAACATCTACTTCACACGCTCCTTTTACAAGCACATACTGGGTAACACACTCCACTCTCAGAGTCACTCTGAATCAGCACATTTCTTTTTACATTGACTCTGTTTGTTGAACCTGTTCTCGCATGCATATGTGTACAGATGAACTTATATAGACATTCTTGATACGCTTTAATTAAGTGAGTGAACTCAATATATGGTCATCAGGGTTTGAAATTAACACCCGCCAAATGCGGGTACAAATCGACAGTGGCGGGTAACGCTGTCAAATCACGAGCCAATTTGGTGTGTTACTAAACTTATTATGTTTACTCTGCTGGGGAAGTTTGTGTAAGACTAATCTGCGCAGATTTAGTGCAAATACTCGTGGGTCATCATGATATATTAAATACAGCGCAGAATCTGCTCATATCTGGCTTACTTGAACACACACATCACTACACAACACATAACGGCGTGCTTGTTCATTTGCATTGAAGCAAAAGCGAAGATTAAAAAGCATTTGATTAACAGACATTGTTATTTTCCAACATCCTACAGTTTTGGGTCCTTTGTGCTGTATTGATCTGACCATCTAAAACACATTTTTGGTGATGAGGACGAAATAGAAAGGGAGGAGATGCTGGATGACAGGATTTTGTTTGAATAAGTATCAGGGGTGCAAACAGCGCGCTTTTCGGCGCCTCCCGCTTTTTTCACGTCAGTTTGGGTGACTTGTGTGAATCGTGCAGATCCGAAGAGTTTTTTTTTAAGGAGGGGGGGGGGGGGTTTGAGAGGGTCTGATTATAATTTAACCAACAGTAATTCTGGATTGCGTCCACCAACAAGTAAATAGGAAATAAGCGAATCAGAACACTGCGCGCCAAACCAGCAGTATGTGCGCAAGTGTGAACCACTAGTGTTTCTGTCTCACTCTCACTCTGGAAGTCTGGATCTGCCACTGCATCACATTTCTCTCTGCGTGGCGTGGAGTGTCCGTTTTTATGTCGGCTCTCATGTTAACTGGTTAGAGCTTGTGTCAGAGCACAATGCCTGCGTGACACACACACTTCTCCAGCCGCGCCGAAACCGCGTGCTAGAAATAGAACCGCAACCGACGCCTATTTTTCACGCGACACGCAAGAGTGTTGGAAGTTTTCAGACAAAATAGAAGGCGCAAATACATATTAATAAATTACATTTTGATGCTTGAAAGTCTCTCGGTTTTTGACAAATGCATATATAATTGTAATTTAAAAAATAGGCCTAATTATCGATTTTCAAATATTGCCCCTGTCAATAGGCCTACAGAACGAAATATTCTGTAGCCTATTTTGCCGTCAATACTGCCGACGTTGTCTTTGCTGTATCAGGCTATATTATGTTTAACATCCAAATGTAGATGGTCTGTCGGCGCACAGAGCCACGCAGTCGTAGACAGCACGTGAAGTTCGTGAACACCGAATTCCCTTTTCTTTCTTATCTATTTGTGTTTGAACAGACATGTGCACGAAAAAATAAGCCAGTGTCCGTCTCAACGACTTTCCCCGTAAACGCAGTCAAAATAAAACGGATGCGTGTCATTACTGGTATTAGATACGTGCATTCGTCTTAAAGGGACAGCACCCAATATACCTGCAGCTGTTTGTGTCACCAAAGTTAATCAAACAACAAAAGAGAAAGAGAAAAATCACGTTTTGTCAAAAGATAAACTGTATTAATACTTAATACAGTTAATTTACCTGAAAAACATAAAGCACTGCTTTATTTCTCGTGTATTTGTGTTTTATTGTATTTATATTTTTATTTTGTTTATTAGTTTCTATGCAAATGCACTAGGCCTACCCTACACAATTACCCCAATCATCCTAGAATTATTAATTCTTTACAAAAAGAGCTATTCAAATCATCAGGTGAAATTGTTTTCAGGAAGTAGCAGTAAAGCAAGAAGAAGAAGTGCAAGATAGTTTTTCTAAATTTCATTTGACTCTATGTGCCTATAGGGGTGGGTTGGGGATGGTGGCAATGTAGTATCTGGATATTTGCCGCGGGACGAGGGCTTCGATTACCTCTCTCTTTTTTGACCATACATGTGTTTGCACCCCTGAAGTATAAGAATAATTAATGTATGAAATAAATTTTATTATGTACATAATATATAAAAAGCTGTGACGTAGTTAATCTGATTTTTATATATATATATATCTTTTTAGGGGGCTAGTAGAAGTTCTGAATGGCCGGTAACCTAAACATTTAGTACCCTGATGGTCATTGTCATTGCGTATGATTACAAGCACAAGAATCAGAAATTGTCATATGCATCATGCACCCAATAAGCCACACACTGATCAAGCCAGTATTACGGTTTGTCGAGTGGGAAAAGTATGTGCATGTAAACAAGAGTGTCTGATACATGCATCACGAGTTAAAATGTGTTTTGTGTGTGATCTCTGCAGGCATCCCAGTGAGCTATCAGGATGTGTCGTCCATTGACCCAGAGTACGCCAAAAACCTGCAGTGGATCCTGGACAATGACATCAGTGATCTTGGCCTCGAGCTCACCTTTTCTGTGGAGACGGATGTGTTCGGAAACATGGAAGAGTTCCCGCTCAAACCAGGAGGAACTGCCATTCAGGTCACACAAGACAACAAGGTAATATATATATACATATTGTCATTGTTTTCAGTTAGAAGTGTCTCAGTTCTCTTTTATAGTCAAGTAAATATATACATTTACACAGTGTATATGTGAGTCGAGAGAAATCCTGATTTGTCATTTAGAGCATTTATTTGCAGAAAATAGCAGTTGGTTAAAATGGCAACACTTTACAATAAGGTTCATTAGTTAACATTAGTTAACTACCATAGTTAACATGAACTAAGAATGAGCAATACTTCTACAGCACTTACTAATCTTAGTATTAATTTCAGCATTTACTAATACGTTATTAAAATCAAAGGTTGTGTTTGTTAGCATTAGTTAATGCACTGTGAACTAACATGAACACACAATGAACAGCTGGATTTTTATTAACTAACATTAACAAAGATTAATAAATACTGTAACAAATGTATTGCTCAGTGTTAGTTCACGTTAGTTAATTAACTAATGAACCTTACTGTAGTGTTACCGTTTTAGTGTTACTAAAAACATATCTGTGGCATGTCTACATCAAACCTTTGAATCATCTGTAAGGGAACATTGGGGTAAGATGAGCCAGTTTCCAGGCTAGTTAATATTCATTCCATTTGAAGCTAGTTGTGTCTCTTTGTAACCATCATGCTTTAAATAATTTCCCTCATTAAAAACTTTCACACATGAAATCAAAGGTACTTTAGAAAAAAAGATGAATTGTAATTTTCAAAAAGCAGTTTAAATCATTTACATGAGTTTTTTTTGTTAGTGGTATTCGTCCTCATTGTAGTCGGCCAAGACTACCGAGTACAAAGCGCTGTCTGGATGGTGGTGACGGAGTGAGTGATGGTTTGATTTGTGCTGTTTCTGTGTGTGTCAGGAGGAGTATGTGCAGCTGGTGACAGAGCTCAGGATGACCCGAGCCATTCAGCCTCAGATCAATGCTTTCCTGCAGGGCTTTCACACTTTCATCCTTCCCTCGCTCATTCAGCTCTTTGATGAGTATGAGCTGGTCAGTGGATTCCTCCTCTCATCTCTGCATGAGACTCCTGCAAAGATCTCTTTATATTCTCATGTTGCAGTTTTCATTTGGAGTTTCTCTCTGCTGTTTTTCTCTCCTGTGCTCACTGAAGAAAAAAAAAAATCATAGTATGTTTTGCAGTATGGATTAAGACCATAGAGCTGAGCATCAGCAGGTTAATGAGTTCTGTCAAACACATCCTGTATATATAAGATTAATCCACAAAATAAACATATTACCACTTGCATTTGCACTGCTATTGCTGTGAATGCTCAAGTAAACTGGAATCAAGACACACGGTTTCTTAACCAGACGCGATGTGACTGTCTAAACCAGATGTGACGCCACAAAATCAATTAAAAACCACAGCCAATCAGAAGAGCGTGTAGGCGGAGTCTCTCTGCAAGAGCACTGCACTCGCAAACAAATCAATCAAAAACCACAGCCAATCAGAAGAGTGTGTAGGCGGAGTCTCTCTGCAAGAGCACTGCACTCGCAAACAAATCAATCAAAAACCACAGCCAATCAGAAGAGCGTGTGGGCGGAGTCTCTCTGCAAGAGCACTGCACTCGCAAACAAATCAATCAAAAACCACAGCCAATCAGAAGAGCGTGTGGGCGGAGTCTCTCTGCAAGAGCACTGCACTCGCAAACAAATCAATCAAAAACCACAGCCAATCAGAAGAGCGTGTGGGCGGAGTCTCTCTGCAAGAGCACTGCACTCGCAAACAAATCAATCAAAAACCACAGCCAATCAGAAGAGCGTGTGGGCGGAGTCTCTCTGCAAGAGCACTGCACTCGCAAACAAATCAATCAAAAACCACAGCCAATCAGAAGAGCGTGTGGGCGGAGTCTCTCTGCAAGAGCACTGCATTTTTAACATTAAATAATTTTAACATTAAAAATTAAAAATACATACTGAGTGACTGAAACAATCTTTGTCAAAGAATACACATGTTTGTTCATGTCTGTAAACTGAGTTTGCAGTTCAAACAGTTTTGTTTACTTTAATTTATTTTCAATTTCTAAGGTAAATTATTCATTGCAGCTTTCAGTATAGCTGCAAAGGTCATGCAAAATGATATTCAAACTCACGTTCAATTCTTTTAACATTAAATGAAGCACAAAATCAGTACCCGAGATTATCATTGTCATACTTTATACTTTACATTTCTTAAATAGAATCGTCACGTATTGCCGTCGTGACTGGTTTGGACAAAAACTCAGATTAAAAGGTGCCTTGTATCGCGTGTCGCGGCACGTCTGGTTTGAACACGGTGTTACATGCTAGTACACTGTTGCCGTAACAACACACTACAAAATCCTAAACAGTCTCTAAAATATTGATATTTTGAGAGAACTGTTTCTTTAAAAGTCTTAGGCCATGTTAGAAATGCCTAAATCAGAGTCTCTGTGTGTGTGTGTTTATCTGCTGCGGATGCTTGATGGGATTGAATGTGTGTGTGTGTGTGTGTGTGTTTGAGTAGGAGCTGCTGTTGTCAGGCATGCCTGAAATCGATGTGATGGACTGGAAGAGGAACACAGAGTACACTAGTGGCTATGACCTGCAGGAGCCTGTGATACAGGTATCCCATCAGCACATACACAACCATAATTCTCTTCCAAAAGGGTGGAAGATTGTACAAAAAAAAATATGTATAACACAGTATATTATACATTTTTACACATCGCAGTATACACATTTATTAATAGTGAGAGCACTTGTCAGAGATGACAACAGCAGTAAAGGGTAAATGGCTGAACAAAATAATTGTTACACACTTTTATTTATTTTTTTGCAGTGTTGTAGTGATTAAAAACAATACACAAAAATGTGTCATTTCACAAATATCTGCTGTGTTATAGTTTCAGTGATTTTATAGCCCAGCCTGTTTCAGCCAGACGGTCACAGACTTACATGTGTGTTTGTTACAGTGGTTTTGGGAAGTGGTTGAAAATCTCACTCAAGAAGAAAGAGTCCTTCTCCTGCAGTTTGTTACAGGAAGGTACGTATCGATATTTCCTCAAGCTGTGTTCAGGCACTTACAACGGGAATTGCTTGTGATACTTATAGGGTACAATAGTTCCTTCCTGAAACTAAGCTTTAAGTTTCTCTCCCTCTTCTGCCTTAAAAGAAAAAATGGCTGAGAAAAAGAGGGAAAAATGGCGAATTCTTTGTTGTCACAATTTTAAGGATGGTTGCATGTTTTGTAAATCCATTTCATGCAAAATATTTTGGTAATATATTTAAAATAGTTTTATATATATATATATATATATATATATATATATATATATATATATATATATATATATATATATATTTAAAGGGGATCTATTATACGCTTTTTTCAGAATGTTCTTGATGTTGTTTTTGGGCTCTACTAGAACAGGTTTTCATGCTTGAATGTCCAATAAACACATTATTTTCCTCATATTCTCCATTGTTGCGGCTCCTCTCTTCCCAGTCTGTCAGTAACGCTCTGTTTAGTTCCTGTCTCTATGAAGCCCCTCCCTCTGAAAAGCACACTGTGCTCTGATTGGTCGGCTGGAGCAGTGTGTTGTGATTGGTCGAGTGCTTTGAGTGTGTTTTGGAAATGTCCCGCCCCTTTCCATAACCGCTACTAACTAACTCAACCAGGCCCCGCCCCTTTATTCTGCGTATGAGTTATCTAAATGAGGAATATTGTGACGTGTTCGTTCCCGGAAGAAACTCAAGACTACAATGGAGGCGTTTCAGGGAGTTCAGAAACACTGACACTGATATAGAGAATCTTAGAGAATCTCCTTCATTTTACATAAATCTTATTTTCTTGACATTACTGTGAAATATTAGCTATTACAGTTATTCCCTGTTAAAATAGTATATTTTAGTGTTTCGTTTCCCTCCCACAAAACAATAAACCTTGTTATAGCAGAAAGAAATCCATTTTTTTCCCCTTTGCTTAAAATATTTTATAGACTACAAATACCTTTTTTGTGAGGAAAGTCACTTATTATGTGCAATAGTAATAATAACCCTCATATAATTACAAATGATGTAAATCCCTGATAAAGTAATCAGAAAAGACGTGAATGCATGAACATTCATGAATTTACACTATTTAAGACTGATCTAAGTAACCGTCAGTTTAATAACTAACTCAACCAGGCCCCGCCCCTTTATTCTGCGTATGAATTATTTAAATGAGGAAAATTGTGTGTTCCTCATTTAAATAATTCAATGGAGGCGTTTCAGGGAGAAACAGTGACACTGATATAGAGAAGAACTGGAGCTTTGCAGAGCTTTTTCAGGCTCAAACAGCAACATAATACCCTTTTTTCTTTGTCTATCAGTTCAAGAGTCCCTCACGGAGGATTTGCTTTTCTGATGGGCGGCAGTGGTCTCCAGAAGTTTACTATCGCCGCTGTGCCCTACACATCAAACCTACTGCCTACCTCGAGCACATGGTGAGAGTGAGACTGGAGCACTAGAGGGCACTGTGGCTCTTCTCGTGTTTCTGAGCTGCTTTATAACATGGATGATGAAGGACAGGGACCAGGAAGAAAGAATAACAAAAAAACTAAATAAAGTGCATGTAATGAAACCAGTGTGACTCTCACAATGTAGCATCACTTACCTACCTCTCTGTTTTCACAGCATTAACATGCTGAAACTCCCAGAATACCCCAGCAAGGACGTCCTGCGTGATCGTTTGCTGGTCGCACTGCATTGTGGGAGTTACGGATACACCATGGCGTGACGCAGACTTTTGCGTTTGCTGAGACTTCTGCTGTATGGACACACAACGCACACATGACTCAGTTCAGGGATTCTTCAACACTACAATTCAAAAGCCTTTAAATTTAGAGCCTATGAAAAGGACATCAGTGGAAAATGACACGAGTTCACGAGTTCATGACACTCCAGAGGCTGATGAAAGGAAGTCCAGGTCACATTTCACCATCAATTCGAAATAAGAAATTATATTTTGCATAAAGAAAATTAAGCCTTTTTAGGGCCTTTACAATTCATTTGAGATATTCCCATTGCTGTAATATTCGTGTTTTCTGTATTGCTTTAAAAATCATTACTATTATACTTTTTTTTCTTATTAAAATCAGCATAAATTACCAAGATAGATAAATAATTGTTTGTTGATGTTGTTTTTCCACAAAATCTAATTTGTCATAAAAATAGGCAATGCATTTAAATATTTCTATTTTAATTTGTTGGTGAAATGTGACCCGCATATGTTCTTGACCGGTTTCATGAGATTCACTCTTATGGCCTGTTGGATTTATTCATGCAAAAGTCAGTTTTATTTTACGTTGATAACTGTATTCCAGGCTGTATTATTTCAGCTATTTGATGCTGTTTAACTCACGCCATGCTTCAGTTGCGTGTGTGTGTGTGTGTGTGTGTGGATGCATGTGAGATGGTTGAATATTTATAGCTGATAAAGTCAACACATTATTGAAAATAGTTTTTCTGTTGCATTGATGTGTTTGTCTCTTGTGGCACACTTTCACTTAGTGTTCTTGACTGTTTTTATACTCTTATGATTATTGTGCCATATATATTTTTCATGTACTCAAATGTATTTAGTTATATATGGGGTTGTCATCATAGTCCAAAAATTCTTTATTTTATATTTGTCTAAATCGTTTCTGTGCAATTAAGTTATTCTTTAAAAGTATCAAATAATGTGTTCAGGCTGTGCCAAATATTCTCACCAACAAATCATAATTTCCTCTTGTAAAACACGGACATGTCAAGAAATGATTTTGAAAAGGGAAGTCGGATCATTTTAGGAATGTACAATATCTTTACTATTGGTTGTGAATTAAAGTGAAAATGTAGATTTATAAATCTATTTATTCTAATTTATCATTATGATTTGGGATTCAAATTTGTTTTTGTACTTGTAATAACGGAGTAAACTGCACAATCTTTTGGATATTACAGGTGGGCATCAAAAATATTAAAGTATGGATTTTATTACAAATGAAGCTAATTATTATTTGTTTGTGTTTAACCATTTTAGCAGGTTTCAACAAGCATAATACATTTCTATGACAAGCGATGACATTTTTGTAGGCCAACCATGAAGTCAGGATTTTTTTTTTATATTATCTTTTGGATTATAGCAGAAACTAAGCTCTCTCCAACAAATGTTTTTGATTCTTACACGTTTTTTTTTTTTTTTTTTTTTTTTTCATGATAATCTTGAACACAAACTTTTATGAAGTTTGATACAATCGACAGAAGTAAAAAGCTAAACGTAGGCTATGAACGAACTAAACCATGGTCACATGACTTCAACATCACCATCATTAAGTTAACTTTCATTCTTCATTAAAAAAAAACATCTTCCCTGAAAATTTGCAAGAGCACGATAAAATGTTGAAATTACAAGCTGACAACACGTGACATTCTTCTCGTAGCAAGACGAGCAAAAGCTTTTTAAAAAATCAAGGTGGTTTTACTGGTCTATTTTATGATGTAGGATAATACATAAAAATATCTTGATCTTAGTAAGTAGATTGTGTTCACTCAATGGCTGGCTATCGAAGTGGTGTCCGCTAAATAATATAGAATTCATAGACAACTGGACAAAGTTTTTGGGGCAGACCTGACCTGTTGAAAAGAGATGGTATTCATCCATCCTGGGATGGTGCTGCTCTTCTCTCTAGTAATTTGGCTCAAAGTCTTAGAGATAAAACATGACAAATTGGGGCTCAACCGACAAACCGACCGTCTGCTAGCGGCCTCGCGTCACCAAGGTCAGATAAATCCCATCACATAGAGCCTCTTTCACCTAGATATCATCATATAGAGACTGTGTCTGTTCCCTGAATTTGGAAATCCAAAAAACGTCTAAACCCATCTAAGGTTAAACATTTAATTGATGTTCAACAAATAAAAAACAGCTATAATACAGATGAGCAAATGCTAAAGCTTGGGTTGCTGAATATTCGATCGCTTACTCAAAAAGCACTCATTGTTAATGATATGATTTCAGATAATAACCTAGATGTGCTGTGTTTGACAGAAACCTGGCTAAAACCAAACGATTACATTACTTTAAATGAGTCCACCCCACAAGATTACTGTTATAAACATGAGCCTCGTCTGAAACGCAAAGGGGCTGGTGTTGCTGTTATTTATAGTAATATTTTCAAAACCACTAAGAAATCTAGTTTTAAATATAATTCTTTTGAAGTGTTGGTGCTTAATGTAAAAATATATAGTGAAACGATATATACAGGCCACCAGGGCACCATACAGACTTTATCAAAGAATTTGCGGACTTTCTATCAGAATTAGTATTGGCTGCAGATAAAGTACTAATTGTTGGTGATTTTAATATACATGTAGATAACAAAAAAGATGCATTGGGATTGGCATTTAAAGACATTGTAAACTCAATTGGAGCTAGACAACACGTGTCAGGACCTACTCATCGTCGTAATCATACTCTAGATCTAATATTATCACATGGAATAGATGTTGATGCCGTTGAAATTCTGCAGCAGAGCGATGACATCTCAGATCATTATCTAGTCTCATGTAAATTACATTTAGCGAAGGCTGCAAAGCCGACTCCGTGTTACAAATATGTTAGAACTATCACTTCTGCCACTAAAACTTGCTTTATCAATAATCTTCCTGATCAGTTTCATCATCTCAGTATCCCGGATAGCTTAGAAGAACTTGATATTGCAACTCTTTTAACTCTCTCTTTTCCAGCACTTTAGACACAGTTGTTCCGTTGCACTTAAAGCAGATTAAAGAAAATAGTCCAACGCTGTGGTACAACGAGCACACTCAGGCCCTTAAGAGAGCAGCCAGAAAAATGGAGCGCAACTGGAAGAAAACAAAACTAGAGGTATTTCGCATTTCATGGAAAGAGAGCTCGATTGCTTACAGAGAGGCTTTAAAAGCTGCTAGATCTGCTTATTTTTCAACCCTATTAGAAGAAAATAAACATAATCCTAGGTATTTATTGGAAACAGTGGCTAAACTAACGAAAAAGAAATCTTTAAACCCAGAAGTTTCCAAGCAACACAGCAGAAATGACTTTATGAACTTCTTCACTTATAAGATTGATAATATCAGGGACAAAATTATAACTATGCAACTGTCTACTACAATATCGCATCAGGGAGAGCATTGTAGTCTCCCTGAGGAAAAATTTGATTAATTTATTGCTATAGGAGAGGCAGAATTTTGCAAACTCATTAATTCATCTAAATCGACAACATGTATGTTAGACCCTATACTGACTAAGCTACTGAAAGAGATGCTTCCAGAGGTCATAGATCCTCTTCTTAATATCATTAATTTGTCTTTGTTTCTAGGATACCTACCAAAAACCTTTAAGCTGGCTATGATTAAACCGCTTGTTAAAAAAAACACAAATTGATCATACAAAATTAGTCAATTACAGGCCGATCTCGAATCTGCCTTTTCTGTCAAAGATACTAGAAAAGGCAGTATCCTCACAACTATGTTCCTTTCTAGAAAGAAATTATATCTGCAAGGATTTTCAGTCCGGATTTAGACCGTACCATAGTACCGAGACAGCTCTCATTAGAGTCACAAATGATTTGCTCTTATCATCCGATCGTGGTTGTATCTCTCTATTAGTGTTACTCGATCTTAGTGCTGCATTTGACACCATTGACCACAACATTCTTTTAAATAGACTCGAACATTATGTTGGCATTAGTGGAATTGCACTAGCATGGGTTAAATCATACTTATCTGACCATTATCAGTTTGTAGCAGTAAATGAAGAGATGTCTCATCGATCACAAGTTCAGTATGGCGTACCACAAGGCTCAGTACTAGGACCGCTGCTGTTCACTCTGTACATGCTACCATTAGGAGATATCATTAGGAAGCATGGCATTAGTTTTCACTGTTATGCTGATGATACTCAGCTCTATATTTCTTCACGCCCTGACG
Organism: Vimba vimba; assembly: GCA_022828995.1. Lineage (NCBI taxonomy): Eukaryota > Metazoa > Chordata > Actinopteri > Cypriniformes > Leuciscidae > Vimba > Vimba vimba. The sequence goes on from CM040830.1 coordinate 3,516,075, forward strand.
AAACTTACCAATTCACAAAATTAACGGAATGCATAGCTGATATAAAAAACTGGATGACTAGCAACTTCCTACTACTAAATTCTGAAAAAACAGAGATTCTAATTATTGGACAAAAAACTTCCACACGTAATAACCTAGAATACTGTCTAACACTTGATGGCTGCTCTGTTAAGTCTTCTTCGTCGGTTAGGAACCTGGGTGTGCTCTTTGATACCAATCATTTGAAAGTCAAGTGTCTAGTATCTGTAAAACCGCATTTTTCCATCTTAAAAATATATCTAAATAAATGCGGAACAATTAGTTCATGCGTCCATGACCTTAAGGCTAGATTATTGTAATGCTCTACTGGGTGGTTGCCCTGCACGCTTAATAAACAAACTACAGCTAGTTCAAAACGCAGCAGCTCGAGTTCTTACCAGAACCAGGAAGTATGACCATATTAGCCCGGTTCTGTCAACACTGCATTGGCTCCCTATTAAACATTGCATACATTTAAAAATATTGCTGATTACTTACAAAGCACTAAATGGTTTAGCTCCGCAGTAATTGAGCGAGCTCTTAACACATTATAGTCCTTCACGTCTATTGCGATCTCAAAATTCCGGCCAGTTAATAATACCTAGAATATCAAAATCGACTGCTGGTGGTAGATCCTTTTCCTATTTAGCACCAAAACTTTGGAACAGTCTTCCTACCATTGTCCGGGAAGCAGACACACTCTGTCAGTTCAAAGCTAGATTAAAGACACATCTCTTTGACCTAGCATTCACATAATACATTATAGACTTCAATTATCCAATGTTAGGCTGCATAGATTAGGTCAGCCGGAACTGGGAACACTTCCCATAAATCCTGATGTACTCGTTACATCACAAGAAGAATGGCATCTACACTAATATTAGTGTATTTGTTTATCCCCGAGGTTTTCCTGCAGCCTGCCGGATCCAGGCTGTATCCAGATCTGACGAGGGACCTTCGCCTGGACCTGATGACAACGCAGTGCTCAAGTGCCAACTAGTCTCTCCCTATGAAGGATCCCTTTCCCACTCTACAGATAAAGCGTTGTCGGGATAATTTCGGTTTCGCGTATCTACCCCGAAGTGATAAAATTCTGTATCAAAATGTTAAGGCCAGACAAGTAGTTTAAGGCTTGGTTTGTAGGGAATTACAAACCTGCGCACATATATTCAAATGCGCATAACTATAGAATTAATTCTTGATGCGCACGTGAGCGCCATCAGCGTTTCTCACAGGTTCGTGTTTAAAGTCTGTGTAGAGAGAACGATGTCGTCTTAGCGGCCTCTAATTTAATAACTAATGATCCTTGCGACGGAAGTGAATCAATCGAAACTAACTTTACCTGGAAAATATCTTTATTCAAGAACCGCTATAAAGCCAAAACAATCTCTGTTACCTTAAATTATCCGTTTGTTACTGTAAAGCCACTTTGAAACAATCTACATTGTTAAAAGCGCTATATAAATGAAGATGACTTGACTTGACTTTCAGGCATTTAACCGAAAACCCATTGAATTTAGGCCGATGGAACCAGAAATGCTAAAATGCAAACGGTCTGGGTTTTGGCCTACAAAAATACGTCACGCCTGCAGCGCTTCATTAGCCTGGAAATCCAGACCTAAATCTAAAAGATTAATGGTCTGGCGTCGACTAATGAAAATCGGCCAGCTCGAGGGGCGGCACCAAGCCTGCATTTGAAAATCTCACTGCACACAACTGGATAACACTACGACCAATCACAACAATAAACCCCATACGCTTAGCTACCAGCGGAGCTAACTGGTAGATTAGACTCTCGCCGTATCCGGTCGGCAAAACAGCAAAAACGTCCTTCTTGCAAAGGAACGATTCGAGCGCCGTCTTCTGTTCCTGTTTTAGATAAAAAGCCAAGTCTAACTCGTTCATTGTAGCGGCCAAAGCCGTTTCAAACAACTGGTGTTCATCCATAGCCATCTTGCAATATTTACTAATGACTTCGACGTCACAGCGCTGTCGTCATCTCGCCTCTGGCCCGCCTATATCAGATAACCCAATGTGATTGGTGCAGCTCAGATCGAGGGGCATATTTAATGAGCATCATTACTCGACGAAGAGTAACTCGCTGAGCAAATTCAACTTGTGCTCTCGCGAGAACTCTGGATTACCAGGGTAGCGCTTCTTAGCAGTAATGAATATTCAACGGCACTAATAATAAACAGCTTTCATTAAAAACTACACTTGACACTGGATTCTCTCAAAAACCTACATAAACACAATCTTAGCTTTCATTTTCTCCTGCTGAAGCTCAGCATCTTGAACACGACCAAGCACCTCACAACATGCCACGCATCGATTTCTGCCTACTATAACCGTAGTGTGTATGAGGCCCTCGGCAGCCGGTGAAAGTGCTGTTTTGAAATCACCTGCTCACTACGGTAGTGCTATTGTGATTGCAAGCTGTTCTCCATGGCAACGCAGCATCCAGAGCAAGAGCGACTCGGCATGGGAGCTGGGACAGATGCCAACTAAACATATGTCACCATGACAGACGAGCAAAAACAAGACTGAAAGTGTCAGAGAAGCTGGGGGACTAGAATAAGCTTGAGTAGAACAGAATATGTGACCCTGGACCCTGGTCATAAGGGTACATTTTTTGCAATTGAGATTTATATATCATATGAAAGCTAAATAAATAAGATTTCCATTGATGTGTGGTTTGTTAGGATAGGACAATATTTGTCCGAAATACAACTATTTGAATATCTGGAATCTGAGGGTACAAAAAAATCGAAACATTGAGAAAATCGCCTTTACAGTTGTCCAAATGAAGTTGCTCACAAAAAAAAAATTACAAAATATCTTCATGGAACATGATCTTTACTTAATATCCTAATGATTTTTGCCATACAATAAAAATCAATCATTTTGACCCATACAATGTATTGTTGGCTATTACCACAAATATACCCGTGCGACATGTGACTGGTTTTGTGGTCCAGGATCACATATAGATTCGTATTGTATGTGTGTGCTATTTATTGTGTCCTCAATGGACAGATGGAACGAATACAGATTGTACTTTTCATGCTATTGTGCGTTTCCAGGAAGTTTTGGCGGTCCACACCCTCTTGTGTGACACGTATGACTCTTGCATCCCATTCCATTACAATCTGTTCCAGCTCAACTGAAGTTCCAGTCCATGAAATTGGAAAGAAGGGGGAGTTTTCGCTTCACACTGAGACACCTTCATCCTAACAGCTCTTTCTTTGTCAAACTCTGATTCTCATGTGATTGTACAGTAATCAACCGCTGAATCATCCTAACACACCAAATATGACATGGAATTGCTGTTTACACACGTTTTGCTGTGACTTCCAGTTTCCTCAGGCACAATGCAAAAGAGATTTATATTAGCATTTCAAATTTAGCTGAAAACTAACAAGTGTTGTGTGGGGTTGGAGATTTGGTCTTCTTGAGACCATCATTATCTGTGGATCAAAACACTCAGGATTTGACACAATTTATGATTGCTCTCACCCTAATAAGATCTAATTTAACCTGCAGGTGGTTCCGGTAGATTTACATTTCTCTGATGCATCACACAAACCCTGAAGCTGCACACCCAGGGGTCTAACTTACAGAGAGCAACCAAGATGACATATAAGGTCAAATACAACGGCATTTAAGCTGCCTCCTCAGAATGCCTTGTTGGCCCACCGAATGCCTTTTTTTTTTGTATCAGGCTACCAGCGATTGTAACATCAACGTTTTAAAGTCTCCCTGTAGTCAATAATTGTATCCCTTAAAACTAAAAAAAAACTAAAAAAGAAATGCATCTGAACGCAATTCTACACCCTTGCCTCATTTAGTATACGCATATCAGGTCAACGAGTGGATCTCTGAGCTGCTGTGAGTGAGTGGAGGCGGGTCTCATTTGCATATTCATAGAACCACGTATACTAAATGAGGCAAGGGTATTTTAAGGCATGAAGAAATCTATTTTTCAAAGAAAAAATGTTTAAATATCATTTTGGTGATCAAAGATGAGTTTTAAGGGATACAATTATTGACTACAGGGGGACTTTAAATAAAAAAATAAAAAAAAAGTAAAAAAATAAAGAAGCAAACAAACGGCCACCTCTACTGTGTTCATTTTGGCGATCTAGTTAGTATTTAATCGAAGTCTGAAGCAATATGATAATTTTATAAACGGTAAAATTGAAGTGGTTTTAAGTATACGAATAAGAATCACACTTACTCATGGCCAACAAGGCAATGCCAGTAACACAAAACCTTGTTGGTTCTTGTGTGATGATGTGTGTTAAGCATGTCACAGTGTTAAGTCACGTGACATGCAAGAACCAACACTTCTGTCCACTGTTCAAAAAGAACCTATAAATGAAGTTCCCAATAAACAATCTGCTTTTTTTATTTATTCCTATTAGACATTTAAGCGAAGCTTTTAAAAACGTACGGCGTCCCGGACACAAATATTTTACAATTTATAAAATGCAATCCTTCTGTTGGGTTGTTTGAACTGCATGCACTGATGACTGCATCTTTTGAACACATCAAAAAGGTCCCACTGCGATGTAAACTATACAGTGTTTGCATACAAAGTTACATAAGGGAAGATGAAACATCCTTATTTCCTCTCTTTCTCAACACTATCTGTATACAGACACTCTCAGCCCTGGACATTGGAATCATGTCTTAGATAACTAAATACATGTTCTCTTGCCAAGTAGAGGTTTCAAGGGCTTCTTAGTACTTGTTCCAAAAAAAAAAACAAAAAAAAAGAAGAAGAAGAAGAAGAAAAAACCAAAGCAATTACATGTGGTTGGAAATGACATCATTTATGTCTGTCACCATTATATGTCCCTTTTTTAATTATTGCAGAAGCCAGCACATTCCCTCCTGGGAGGAATACATTGTTATTAAAGGGTTACTTCAGGATTTAGCATTAAGCTTTGTATTAGTAGAAAACCTGTAGTATTTTCGAATTACCATGCTTTCCCCCCTCATATCCCCCTGAGAGGAGAGATTTATGTATTTTTTGTCTGGAAAAAATCCTCCGATGACGCAAAAATCGTCATTTTGCGTCATCGGAGGATTTTCTGTCCAGAGGCTAAAGACTACAGGCAGTAGATGGCGTTGTTCCGCATGTTTACAACCCGCCCATAGAGGGTGGGATCTCACTCACAGAATGTACACAGTATCAGCCGTCTTTCTTTGGAAGCTAAGCTAGCATGCTCTTGTTCTGTGGAGAAAGCTGAATAATAGGAGAAAGCTGAGTAAGTAGGGGTTACCATCTTCCTTTTCCCGGACTTGTCCGGCGGGCGAGACTGTTAAAAATGTCCGGGATTCGGCTTTTGCGTTCTGCGGTCGCCATTCATTGTTTACATGCACACCTCTCGTTTCAATCTAACTGAATTAATTCCGATCGGTGAATCTGACTGTAGTGTTTACATGAACGCTAAACAAGTGATCGGTTGATGTGCGCTTTACCCTTGCTAAGAAAATTTCCGCTCCTCCGTGAGAGATGCGAGACCCGGCGCGTCTCAGTAATGACGCCACCGGCCTCGCGCCGTTCTCCCGCGGCCGTCAGCCTCGTCCTGCTCGCCACAGTAAACATGATGAATGGCGACTGTAGAACGCAAAAGCCGAATCCCGGACATTTTGGGTCTCTAAATCCCTGGCAAACTCATCACTTACTTAGGCTAGCCTTGTTGTTTTCAACTGTGCTCTCTAACCGGTAGGCGTGGCCTCCTAAGGCAGCAAAGCAAGTGCATTCTGGGAGTTGTTGTCTTTCATCCACATAAGCCAAAAATACATTTTCTGGCTTTTCTCAGTCTAGAAAGCTCCAAATTCAAAAATTTCTCCACATTTCTTCTACTTAAATGACCTATTTTAAATACACTTTCATCTTCCCAGAGGTGAAGTATCCCTTTAAGTCTCACCTTGTCCTTGGGGTCTTTTATCAAATTATAGGCGAAAGTCGGGGTTCCTGAAGGTTTTTCTCTCTCTCTCTCTCTCTCTCTCTCTCTCTCTCTCTCTCTCTCTCTCTCTCTCTCTCTCTCTCTCTCTCTCTCTCTCTCTCATGTGAGTGTGTTGTAGAGCATAGAAATAATTTCAACCTGCAAAAACTCCAACTGACAGTCAGTTTCCACTTTGCCAATTTTCTATTCACTGCCCTTAATTGTTTTAAAAAGCTCTTGTTATAGATGTCGTCTGTTGAATGAATGTTACAAGGATAATCATTGAGGTCTGGGGATCTTTAATTATTAGAGTAAAGAATGATGCAACCTCCGGGATGATCCTTTGTGACAGTGACAGTGGAGATTTCCTAAATCAGGAACCTGTACACACTGTAGTGTGTAGGCTTCATCATCTTGTAGTCATTTTCTCCAGCACAATAAAGAGATCTTAGCTCGGCCAGTCCCATCCCAGGATCAAGGGTAACAGCAGCTACACAGACAGCAACATAATGTCGGCCCAGATCTGGCCCACATCTGGACCGTGTGGAATCCATGTGTACCGGATGTGGGCCGGTTCTAGGCCGACACTATGTTGCTGTCTAGGTAACATCTTGCGTTTAGCAGCCCCTTGTTCATGGCACATTTTGGTGATCTGATGTGCTGCTGAGCTAAAGCTGATCAACTATGCCTTTTTCTCTGGGTTTGTTGGCATGAGTTCATGGTTTCAACACTCCCGCCTAGAGGTACCCTTTCAGCAGGGCACAGAATACTGACAGAATACTGACAACAACAAATATGAGGATGTGCTTTACTAACCAGGGATGCCCCAGAACCACAAGAGTAAAATGCAGCTCTATCATGAAAAGACAATCCTCCTCGTGTCTCCCAGAGAGCCTTATCTACTGTCTACTGGTGATCGGCAGCTTTTACTGGGCGGGAGGCGGAGAAGTGTCCAGACATGTGAGATGCTATGGTTTCCCAAGCCTGGTGGAAGAATGGAATTCAGCTTGCTTGGCAGGTTCCCATCACAACTCAGTTTTACTAACCTGGGGTGCGTTTCCCAAAAGCATTGTTGGCCATCTATGATCGCAGGTTGGGGGGTTGGAGTATATTGTTGAACTAACGTGGTTCAAATGACATAGGCGCGACTGGTTTCGGGAAACATTCATGACTAGCTAGTTAGTTTCTACAACAATGCATCATACTATCCCAGCTAACAAAAATATGTTCTTATAATGTTTTGCTAACATTCCTATTAAGTTATGATAACGTTATTTCTGCATGTTTTTTAAACTTTGAAAACATCCAGATTTTTTTTTTTTTATGTATTAAGACAGTTTTTTTTCTTAGTTAATGTGAACAGTAAAGGAACATTCCATGCTGTCATTTTGAAAATTTTATGAAAAAATTATTTCTGAAAGTTTTATGAATGTTCAAAACATATATTTTTTTAACGTGATAAGAATGTTTTTTTTCTTTTTTTTTTTCTAGGCTTTATGTGAACGTTGGAGGAACATATATTTTACATACAATTTGTATTCATTGTTCCTTATGCATTTGTCTTGTGACTTCATGTTCCCTTTAACTATCTTTAATGATCAAACAAGTAACACAGGGGTGTCAAACTCATTTTCACTGAGGGCCACTTCAGCATTATGGCTGCCCTCAAAGGGCTGGTTGTAACTGTAAAACTTTTAAAATGTTAATATATTGTCTCTTTATTTGATTATTACATTGTATATGCATTTGCAGGGGTGTTTCTAGGTTTTAAAAACATCAGCGGATGAGCCCGAAACATCAGGGGCTGGGTAATAATGATTTGATACAGAGAATAATGTATTATTGTATATATGCAGGGGGCAAACTGGCTCAAAAATTCAGCCCTGGCACTGTAGCCACACCAGCACACATTACCACACAGTCATGCGTATTCAAATGTGAGGTAGTTAGGGGGATTCGGGGACATGCTCCCCCGATAAAATTTGGATTTCTCGGACCTACATATGTGCATTTTAAGGTGTTTAAAGGCCAAAAAATTTGGATAACAATAGCTTTAAAAGCATTTCAGTGGGCAGTAGCATAAATTATTTGTCAAGATAACAGATTCTTAAAAATGAGAATGAGGATAAATATTGCAATGAATGATCCACACTACAAAATGGAAATGCAGAATGTTTCTGCTTATTGTTGACAATACACAATCACATATTCCAAACAGGAATGGCCTTAAATGAGAAATCTTTCAAGGATTATTTTGCATAGATGTTACATTTCAATCAAAAACCAGTGCAATCTTTTTGTGTCCAGAGGCAAATGAGCAATTTATATTAGCATTAAAGATTGGTTTCAGCAACTTGTTTCTTTCCTGAGTTAATCAATGTTTTTGGCAATAATCAGTTTAAAGTTCAATTGTTCACTCATAAAGACAGTCACTTGTCGCCACCTACTGGCTTAATGATGCAAGTGGCGCAAACACAGACAAGCGGAGTGATACAAATGGTGAAAAGGATAATACTGGTACATATTATATTAAATATTATGTAATATATTTAATATATTTAAATAAATATATTATTATATTAAAATAATATAAAATATCAATATATTATTCTTCAATCAGTTCTATGCAGCAGAATCAGATTTAACAGATTTATTTTTTGACCAATTGTCAAAATAAAGTATAGTCCTACAAAGCTATTTTTATCAGAGCATGAGCAGAGCAGGGAGAACGAGAGGATCGTGATTCGTGTAATTTTACCAGTGTTGCCCAGCACGGCTATACACACCATGTTACAGCACAGTAGTGCTATTGCAAAAAGAAACAAGTCAAGAGAAATTTCATGTCGGCACTTTTTTTTTTAGCGGACTTTGCCTTTCCGGTGAGGGTGAGCGTGAGCAGAGCTCGCAACACACACACACACACACACACACACGGAGGTTGCTTGCGTAACATTGAGCAGAACGCGCTGTGAACACGGAGCGGAGAGCACAGCGCACACACACAGCGGAACGCGCTTAGAAGTTATGCATCTTCGGAAGCGGACTCGCACGCAAAGTCATAAAACACGCTGAGCCAGAGTCAAACCATCGCCGAACACGGAGGGGCGCGGCGGCTTTTTATCTTTCGGCCAAAAAACGAAAATGTTATTTTCGGCCGAAAATTTTCGGCAGCCTAAATTTCGTTGCATCCCTAATTTTAAGACACCCATGCTCTCGCGGGCCATATAAAATAATGGGGCCGGATTAGGCCTGCGGGCCTTGAGTTTGACACATGTGAAGTAACATTTAAAAAATGTTAGGTGAACAGCCAACTAAACCATTCTAAAAAATATTTAGCAAATATTAATAACATCATAAAGACGTTCAGAGAATGTTTTTCTAAGAATGTTTTCTTTCACGGTTATGAGAATGTTCATCAAGTAAAAATAACATTGTGGGAACATTCCAAGAACATTGTTATAAGAACATTTTCACTCAAGATCTCTAGTGTCCTATAGCCTGAAGTGCAGCAGTCTCCAGACAGTTTCCTTAGAATATCCTTTACTCACGGCCAGAGGATCTCAGGCCAGTTTCAGAGAGAATCCCACCAGCAAAAAGAATACAACCGTTTTCATAGAATAGGAGCATGGCAATGGTGACATGATTCATTACATTATTTTCCTACAATATGACTGGTTCTTCAAATGCACAATTCAGCAAACCCTTCTGTTACTAGGTAGAAGCTTTGTTACTCAGAGTCATGAGTTTATATATTTACACATCTGTCTAGTTTCATTTCCCCTTGTTATATTCAGAGATGATTCACTGACGGACTGACTTTGACCAAAGTGTCTGGAAACATTTAGGATTTAAAAGCATATGAATGTTATTCCTGCAAGGAAAAGAAATGTTAATGTTTAAAAATCCATCACAGGACGTTCCAACAATGTTTTTTTTTTTTTTTCTAAGAAGGTTTCCTCTTAACATTACGAGAATGTATTTTAACTATGAAATCATTATAAGACATTATTCAAAAAACAGAATCTACACCCTGGGCTGGAACTGTGGTCTCTATGGGCTCATCAGATGGCAGATCTGAAGACAGGAGTTTTACACAGATACTTTAAGCAGACGCAGGCTGTTCACTCTTCTTACCAGCTTTTTGCATGCCAACTCCGGTCCGTGATAAGCCGCTATCCAAACAGTGTCTTTCTCATTAGATTGTGGAGGCTATTTCTATAGCATCTAAAAGTAAAGGGTTGGCTCTGCCTGCGCTCTATGAGCGGCACGGTGACGCATGGGCATTGTTTAGAGGAGTGTCTGTGGAAGATATTTGTGCTGCCACTACACGTTTCTTCGATTTTACCAATTGGATCCAGAAGATGGGAAACGAGGTACAACCCCTCTGATCCCCTCACAGTCAGAGGCTCGGTGAAGAGCGGGACTGAACAAGATAAATGATATGTTTTGGGCAGGTATGTCTACACGGCGGCATGCAACTAAAGGTGTCTTCAGTGAATGGCGCAAGAGCGCAATATCCCACAGTCACATGTTGTACCGCATTTCCCTCCTTCTGGGAACAGCAGTTATATGCATAACTCAATGATTTCTACATCAGGGATGATCCTAGTCTTAGACTTCAAACAAAAGGTGACATTTTCCAAGGCATTATTCCACAATATAATATCACATGACTTAACTACATTTGTCACTTGGCCTCAACACATTGCATGTTTGATTCAATTTACATTCAATTCACATTTATTTGTATGGCGCTTTTCACAATACACATCGTTTCATGGAGTCCACATTACAATTTAGAGTGATCTGTTATCAGAGGTTACTGTCTAAGTTATGTATTTCAGAAATGTACATATACAAATCACAGTTAGCTTAAAATGTACTAAACAATTCAATAATTTTTGCAAAAAATGCATTTAAACAATGTAATAATTTAAGGAAGAAACAATGAGCTAATTGAAGTAATGAATACTTGTTTGTTAACAAAGGATTATGACAGAAAAGTGTAGCATAACTGTAGCATAATTCAGTGGTTTCCAATTATATATGTACCTATATGTATATTTTTTAAAAAGGTCATTTGAATTATGATGTTAATTATGATGTTAATGCAAAACAAATATCCACAAACAGCAAGCCAGCAGCAGGTCCACAGGCTCTCCTCGCAGCAGTGCCCTCAAGTACACATACTGCAGTGCTCACAGACGGTTACCAGGATCGGACGACAGTTGTAACATGTTGTGGCATTCTTGTTACAGGAGCTGATCGCTCATTAATTCTCTTGCCTGCTCCCCGCATGCAGCTGGGAGGACGATGGTGCCGAGAATAAGCATTGCCAGATTGTATAGTTTTAAAGAGCATTTAATATGCAGAGTGCACTCTCTTACATGAATTGCTTTTGACATGCTCTTGGAATGTTTTGCCATACTATCTTCTTCTGCCATCTAGTAATTTACATTCTCACATTTTTATTTAAACAAGGGTCACTTCACACACAAATCTCACTCATAACTTTTTACATTTTTTTTTTTTTTTTTAATAAATGCAACTAATGGAAGCCAATAAAGTGGTTGTTTGCTTAGGACACACATTTCACTTTCACAAATGTTCCATTTATATCAGTCACACTGAGAGATTTGTCCATGACCTTGCTTCCCTGTAGGAGGCTAAGCCTGCATGATATATTCCATCTAAAATGACAGTTCGGCTTCAACTTTCATTATCATTATATTCTTCAATGTTTTTATTATTCATTACTCCTGATACTAAAAACTACTGCTCACTATTGTGAATGTTTAAGTGACTTAGTGCTAAAGCAATAATCCCTATAGGATCCTGTCCCCTTCTCCACCTCCACACTGGTGAACTTGTATTTATGTGCATAAACATTGGTTGCCCATGTGTGAAATTAGCAAATTCCATGCAATAAATAATTTGGCTACTGTATTGGGTGACCACTTGATGTTCAATGTAAATTGTTTGAGATCCACTGATTCAGATGCCACTGAAAAGCAGAGGTGAGTCTTTCTGTGGGTGGAAACTGTATTCATGTTGACCTGTGGCCTTTAGATCAAAGTAAAATGCAGCAGCCGAGGGCATGAGATTCAAGGTCAGCCCACACGTAATAAGTGAACAGCAGTATAAATCAACATGTGTTCTCTATATGTACTGTACATATAAACAGTCTTTAACTGTATGTGTGTATACATTTACATATTTTTCTTCTACTTAAGTGAAATTATTGAAATGGTTTACTGCTATGTGAGTGTGTGTGGTTGCTTGTAAATGTATGTATTATCACATTTTTCTGCTTGCTTTTTCACTTGCTATCACTCATGAATACACATCAGTGCTTCACAGAGTCTACAGGTCAGCGTGTCAAAGCGTTAAATGTGTTTGTGAGTTTGAATTCCCTTCACCTCTGTTTGACATTGGCTCAGATGCATTGCACTCTTTACTCTGGCTGCTGTGCACTACTTCCCCTTTTGTGAATTCCTCTGAAGGGCTTCGCTGTTTGCTTCATGTATTGATCAGGTCAGTCTAAACCTCCAACTCAGTGTCACAGAATCTCACTTTCCTGTGTACTCTCGATTTTACCACTGGTTTTAATTATTTTGTGTAGAATGAATGTTGTAGGCCCAGTTAATTACAAGTTTAAAGTGATAGGTTACCTAAAAATGAAAATTCGAAATATAATTTTGAAAGCAATGTTTTTGAAAGAAGTCTCTTGTGCTCATCAAGTCTGTATAAACGTATAGGTTATTAATATAGCCCTGGTTCGGGGAATGAGATGCTGTGTCGTGAACGCCCCTTGCGTGACCGGTTTCTGATGAATATGTGAAAACATGCCAATTGATTGGCAGATGGCAGCCCTATGACGTCACAAGGACTGCCCGTGTGTATAAAAGGGTGCCTGCCTTAGATGTTGTCAGATTATTGTCTGAAGGAGACGTGTAGGCATGCCTGAATCATGGCAGCGAGAAGCAGGGTCTCGTTCCCTCTCAGGGAACCAGGGTTATATTTATAACCAAGATGTTCCCTTTCGAGGGAATTCAACGCTGCGTCATAACGTTTACAAAATGGAAACGTTAATACCCACTCGCCATGCTGAAAAGTTCCTGCCTCACTAAGCTGTGAAAATATGCACAATCATAGTGATCTAGCACCAAAACTCAAGGACTGGAAAGTCCATTCAGGTGCATCACCATGAATATTGAGGAAGGGCATTATTAACAGAAATGCATACCCAAGGGAGCCTAAACCCCACTTTAACATCTAAAAATTGTTTTGGCTTCACAGCTCCTCTAGAATAAAGTTTCTTACAGAAAACCCTTATGTTCTCTCTGTGCAAATTTTAAAAACGCGAACCCGTGAGAACGCTGATGGCGTGCACATGCGTATTACGTGTTTAGTCTATAGGTGTGTCTGCTTCCCGGACAATGTTAGGAAGACTGTTCCAAAGTTTTGGTGCTAAATAGGAGAAGGATCTACCGCTAGCAGTCGATTTTGATATTCTAGGTATTATTAACTGGCCGGAATTTTGAGATCGCAATAGACGTGAAGGACTATAATGTGTTAAGAGCTCGCTCAAATACTGCGGAGCTAAACCATTTAGTGCTTTGTAAGTAATCAGCAATATTTAAAAATTTATACGATGTTTAATAGGGAGCCAGTGCAGTGTTGACAGAACTGGGCTAATATAGTCATACTTCCTGGTTCTGGTAAGAACTCGAGCTGCTGCGTTTTGAACTAGCTGTAGTTTGTTTATTAAGCGTGCAGGGCAACCACCCAGTAGAGCATTACAATAATCTAGCCTTAAGGTCATGGACGCATGAACTAATTGTTCCGCATTTGTCAATGAGAGCATATGGCGTAATTTAGATATATTTTTAAGATGGAAAAATGCGGTTTTACAGATACTAGACACGTGACTTTCAAATGAAAGATTGGTATCAAAGAGCACACAGGTTCCCAACCTGCGACGAAGACTTAACAGAGCAGCCAGTATTCTAGGTTATTACGTGAGGACGTTTTTTGTCCAATAATTAGAATCTCTGTTTTTTTTTCCAGAATTTAGTAGTAGGAAATTACTAGTCATCCAGTTGTTTTATATCAGCTATGCATTCTGTTAATTTTGTGAATTGGTAAGTTTTGTCAGGGCGTGAAGAAATATAGAGCTGAGTATCATCAGCATAACAGTGAAAACTAATGCCATGCTTCCTAATGATATCTCCCAAGGTGTACAGAGTGAACAGCAGCGGTCCTAGTACTGAGCCTTGTGGTATGCCATACTGAACTTATGATCGATGAGACATCTCTTCATTTACTGCTGCAAACTAATAATGGTCAGATAAGTATGATTTAAACCATGCTAGTGCAATTCAATAGCCTGACGTCGTCATATTCAGATTCTAGTCAGAATATGAGTCTGACACTGCTTCATTGGGCTGTGATTAAGGGGCGTTTCAACCGAACCAGGAAAGAAAATGCCTCTGCACTCAATTGGATAGACCTACAACCAATCAGAGCAACGAAGTAAGTGACGTATGTTCTTCATTCATCTTTCCGATCGACAAATGCCTTGATCGCGGTTCTCTGTTCCTCTTTTAAAATGAATGCGCTGTCGATATCTTCTATAACAGACGCGATGGCAGAATCTACACATCTCAATTCTCCAGCGGCAGTCATCTTCGTTGTAAACGAATTCAACCCAAGCGCTCTTTGGTGACATTGATGATTATGTTACTGTTGATCATCTGTCCATCATCGTATAATGCCCGCCCTGACAATTTGATTGGTCTGAACAGCACTGGTTCGAGCATAGTTGCTCCACAACGGATCAAGTCCGGACCGAACTTCCCGACCTCAAATGTTGTGGGCGGGGCTAAGTTCGGCTGGCATCCAGGCTAGCAATTCCACTAATGCCAACATAATTTTCGAGTCTATTTAAAAGAATGTTGTGGTCAATAGTATCAAATGCAGCACTAAGATCAAGTAACACTAATAGAGAGATACAACCACGATCGAATGATAAGAGCAAATCATTTGTGACTCTAATGAGAGCTGTCTCGGTACTATGGTACGGTCTAAATCCTGATTGAAAATCCTCGCAGATATAATTTCTTTCTAGAAAGGAACATAGTTGTGAGGATACTGCTTTTTCTAATATCTTTGACAGAAAAGGCAGATTCGAGATTGGCCTGTAATTGACTAATTCTGTAGGATCAAGTTGCGTTTTTTTAACAAGCGGTTTAATCATAGCCAGCTTAAAGGTTTTTGGTACATACTCTAATGACAAAGATGAATTAATGATATTAAGAAGAGGATCTATGACCTCTAGAAGCATCTCTTTCAGTAGCTTAGTCGGTATAGGGTGCATGTTGGGTACAACAACATTACATGTTTTCTCCCTGATATTATCAATATTGTAAGTAAAGAAGTTCATAAAGTCATTACTGCTGTGCTGCTTGGTTGAAGATTTATTTTTTGTTAAGTTAGCCACTGTTTCAAATAAATACATAGGGTTTTGTTTATTTTCTTATAAAAGGGTTGAAAAATAAGCAGATCTAGCAGCTTTTAAAGCCTCTCTGTATGCAACCATGCTCTCTTTCAATGAAATGCGAAAAAAAACTCTAGTTTTGTTTTCTTCCAGTTGCGCTCCATTTTTCTGGCTGCTCTCTTAAGGGCCTGAGTGTGCTCGTTGTACCACGGCGTATGTGGTATGTGGCATGTGATGTTACAGGGCTGCCATCTGCCAATCAGTTGGCTTGTTTTCACACATGCTTCAGACACCGGTAACGCAAGGGGTGTTCCCATAGCATCAATGTTATGACACAGCGTTGAGTTCCCTCGAAAGTGAACAGTAATAGGCTCTTTTCAACAGAGACAGGGAATTCATGTATAATGCCATTATTATACCAAATCCAGAAAAGTTTGGACATTCTGTTAAATGCAATAAAATCAAGAATCTGTGAATTCTCTTTCAACTTTTTTTAACTGACAAAAGTACAAAGAAAGGATTTCCAATGTTTCTACTGAACAACTTAATTGTGTTTTGTAAATATAAACACATTTTGATTTTGATGGCTGCTAAGCACTCCAAACTCCACATATAAAATTATTTTATTATTATCATCAAAGTTCAAAACAATGTTTTTTTTCAGAATTCTTTGATGAATAGACAGTTAAAAAGTTCACACAGCATTCATTTGAAATAGTGTATTTTGAAACATTATTAATGTTTTCACTGTCACTTTTGATCAGTGGATTGAATGGTGGTGAATCACAGTTTCCACAAAAAATTTTAGTTTAACATTATAACTAAAATAATAGTTTTTAACATAATAAAAATATATATTTCTTGGGCAGCAAATCAGCATATGGTTTCTAAAGGTTTATTGTTTTTTTTTTTTTTACAATATTTAGTTGTTGTTTTTTTTACACTAATTTTGATCAAATAAATGCAGCTTTGGTGAACATAAGATACTTATTTTAAAACATTAATATCAATATTATATATAATATTTAATATTATTACTTTTGACCGGTACTAAATGTACCTGGCTTGCCACTTTAACTAGCTTCCATGTAAAAGCCACTGGACACAATTGTTTTGAGCCAGTCACCCGAATCACTAAGAATGATGTGACTAATGTCAGGGGAACATTTAAATGCATTCATGCATTATTCATAATCAAATTCATGATGAGTTCATTTAGTTGCGAGTACAAATCCAATTACTTTTTTTAGCTTTTATTTCATGATACAGTGTAACCTGCTGTGTCCTAGAACAATCTATGGAGGGTGTTTCAAACTGTACAGATATCTATAAAAAAGTGGGATATTCTGTGGTCCTTATAAAACACACATTTTCTTGGTCTTGTCATTTTTTTTTTTTTTTTTTACAGAAAAACAGAGAGATATGTGTTGTGCAGAGCAGAAATGTCATATGAAAGACTTTGATGCACTGAAATGATTATAGACCAGTGGAAGATATGTCTGCCGGACACCCTCAGCTGTGTGGAGGTCAGGGGTCACACAGTGGCCAAGCAAAAAGGGTCAAAGCAGCATCACAACAAGTAGCTCAAACCCTACAGCAGTTTTATTCCAACAATCCTCTTTCCCTTAATTATTCATAAAAGATCCTATTATTTCTGAACTATACAGCATAACATTTCTATAATGCGTATCATAAATCGCAAGTTATGAGTTAATCAACTTAAATGTCCTAAGAGTCCATTATTATGCTTAACTTATTTTCTCCAGTATTACACTGGCTGTAATTTTTTTTTTAAAGTAAATAAGTCCAAGTTGTGGCGACTTCAAACTAAAGCACTTTTGCACTATTATCCACACTTATGCAAGATTGTGCAATCAGTTCTTAAGGTCAATGTAAGTCTTTTTTGTGGCAAGTGACCCAGGTAAGTGTGGCAAGTGACTTCAAATTTATCGTGTTTATGCATATAGGTTAACTTACTGAATGGACATGAATGTGAGTTATTTGGCCCCTGTTTTTTCTACTTGTGACTTTATGGTTTCTTGGCCATAAGTCAATTAGGCCTAGTGTTGAGCTCATTTGCATATTTAAAATAGATTTTTCAAAGAAACTTGTAAAACAAAAATGTTACTTTTCATGTATACTTTCACTGTGTGAGGTTTGATTGTGATAGGAGTAAAGGAAAAAATAAGTCCATTAGGGTGTATTTTGGGAATATTGATTAGTATATTGCTCATTTGCATATTTAAATTCATTTTTAAAGAAACTTCTAAAACAAAATGTTTTACTTTTCTTGTAGACTTTCATTGTGTAGAGTTTTATTGTGGTAGGAGTAAAGGAAGAAATTAAGCCTATTTGGGTGTATTTTGGGTAGCCTATATTCGATCAGTGTATAGCTCATTTGCATATTCAAATTCATTTTCAAAGAAACTTGTAATACAAAAATGTTTACTTTTCATGGGTACTTTCATTGTGTAAGGTTTCATTTTGATAGGAGTAAAGGAAAAAAAGATCCCCATTGGGGTGTATTGTTGCCTGGCCTTATTGGCACACATCTCGGACTGATGAGAATTTAACATATTTCCTCAACTAGGATTTCTTAGGACTTTTAGTATGTTGTTCTGGACACCTCATAGAAATGATCTATGCTGAAAAAAATTATTTTACAATTAGTTCTATTTTTGGCTCCAAAATGAGTCACTTTGCCTGGACTAATAGCTTTGTTCGGTAAGACTTTAGAATACTGTTCCGTCATTAATGAATAACTACACAGGAACAAATGAGTAACACACTATTAATATTCTAGTAATGGTAACACTTTATAATAACGTTCAGTTGTAAGTCATTTATAAGTGGTTAGTTAATGAAGAACTAATCATTTACAAAACATTCATAAATGATTAGCAAGTGATATAGTAACATTTTATGTATGTTTTGTAATACTAGTTCTCTGGGAGGTATAAAAAAACAGTACTGTTTAGCTAAAAGTGAACTAGCACATTCAACTGAGCGCTATTACTTACTAATTTGTGATATCTGAGTGAAATCTGAGCTAAAAAAAATAACAAAAATCACCATAGAAATAACATAAAACAGACATGTTTTGCACACAACGGTGCGATACATTTACCTTCAAATGTCTGAGCCATTAAACTGAGTGTATTATTATGCATCTACAAAAACAGCTTCAATTCAGTCTGTTTCACCAATCGCCTGTTTTATGTTATTTCTATGGTGATTTTTGTTATTTTGAGCTCAGCAGTCCCCACTCACTTTCACCGAATGGAAAAGAACAACCAGAACGTCCTGCTAAATGTCCTTTTCTGATCCAAAAGAGAGATAGAAAGTCATATGGGTTTGAAGCCACATTAAGGCGAGTAAAGGATGACAGACTGATAATGTTTGGCAGAGCTATTCCTTTAAAAACATTTTTGTCGATTTCTCTTTCATCTCTGATGCCCAGAGTATCCTGAAAACAGCATGAGGAAGATCTGACGCGGGTTGGCCAGTCTGCAGGATGATTATGAAGCAGAGAGGTCTTTTGTTATCTTGGAGGAGATATTCAGTCGTAAACAGCTTTGAAGTTATCAAGGCGGCACAGTCAGTTGGAGAGGAGTAATTGGATAATTAATTCACTCTTGGACAGGTCAAATGGATTCTCCTCGTCTCCATCACAGTTGCTTTGCAAGGTCTGTGGGAAACATGATTGATGTGTGGCACAGGGTAATAATTAGAGCTTTCATCGGCCTTAACCCTCTATCCAGGGCAAATGAAGGTGATTGATGATTTGAATAAGGGACTGTGACAACAGAGGAAAGGTAAAGGGAGGAGAACAAATCAATAAATACATGTATACACTGGCTTATGATCTGTTTTCAAAGTTATGGAAAGTAATAAACTCGCTTTGATTCATCGAACCCGTCAGGGTAATCTGAGGCTTAAGCAAGGGTTTGTTATGCCCTCATAATGTCGTTCCAATCACGTGTCTAATTATCATTCTGATGAGCTTCCAATAAGACACAGCACATTAAAAGACATGGCTTGCTTGGATGACTGTAACTTATTGACATTTTAACATGGTGTATATTCACAAACAAATAATTGAAGAGTAAGAATCTTAGTTTCCGTCATGTTGTTTTAGAAGAGAAGTTTGATCTACAGAGGCAAACAGCCGCAGAGAAGGGATGCTGAGCGTTTGAGGTTTATAATGAGAATATCAAGAAAACACAATTCCCTGAATCATCAGTTCAAAGTAAAATCAATCAAAATGCCAAATGCTTTTCTTCTTAGAAAAATTGGTTGTAGGTTTGCTTCTTTGCTAGGAGGGTTGGTATTTACAAGACTGAAATACACTAAATAAACAAATGTGGGTATTTGAGGGAGGTGTGTGGCACTAGAGTAGAGCCTAATTGCCTTTGCTTGGCTTCTCCAGTAAAGCGAAACAGCAGAATGAGGCTGGAAATGCCACAAGTTCTTTGGCTGGAAGGAGTCAGGTGAGCCCAGGTAAAGTAGCTGTACGAACTGCTGACGGCTGGAGATTTAAATCTCCATTAGGGAGCATAATGCCTCCTTTCAGGCTTGATTTGATTTGACATGCTTAATCACTTGCGCATTCCTGCTTCAGTCCCCTGCCCACATCCTGAGGTGAGCGGTGACATTACCCCCTGCCATTTTAAATTATAATATAAAATAAATCAGTAATAATGCCTTTCTGCTGTCAAAAGCACGAAGCAGAACAACTGTATGGAGAAGTTCTTAAATCTGGAAGGGTTTTTTTTCACATTATATACTAGCAGAAATATTGATTACCTTTGTTCACATGAGTAGTCTTTTACATTTTTATCACTGTTATTTATTTCCACTATGTATTTCTCTTCAAGCTGGGACATGGATTTTTAATTTATTTTGAAGTTATAACAGGGAAAAGAACAGCAGATATTGTTTGAAAAGAAAATAGAACAACAACACAATATTAAGTTAATTTCAATTACCTTTTCCAAACTTCTTACTAAATTTCAGTGTCCCTTTCACATTAAAATGCATTAAGAAAAGTTAATAAAATGCAGAAGTGACTGTACAAAAATATAGTTTATATACTGGAAATTAACAGAAATCCAACTTATAAATGTCATAAATATCAGTAATAATAACGTACCATACACATTTAATTCAGAATTTACGCATTGAATGCATTACACACTAAATGTTTAAAATGTATAATAGTTTAATTTTTGAGAACTTATAAAGTAAGATTTCAGGAAAAAGGTATCGCTCATATGTGTGCTTTTGTACTTTAGGACATTAATTATACATTGCACTTATGCACTGAGCCAAAACTAATCCTTTAAAGCAGCTGTATTTTGTCAACCCCCATTTTGTCTTTTCTGTCAGGTGAAATCATCAACACAGTTCTGCCTTCAGCTCTAGAAAGGGAAGATAAGAATAATAATGAGAAGTCAAGAGAAACTGCTTGCTGGTTTCTGTCAAAACCAGCAGCAACCTGAACAGAAGACTGGGTTGCACTGACAGCACAGGTTGGAGCAGGCTTTGCTTTCTCTAGATATGCGCACAGACTGTATAAGAAGCTGTTTTGCCGATCCATAGTGGCCAGCATGTTTTCTACATTATGTTCTGTGGGGAGGGGGATTATATAAATATTTCCAAGACAATGATCCGATCTGGCTTCATGAGATATTCTCATGAAGAAGCAGAGGAACAAGCTCAGATCAGTAGGCACTTTCTATAAAACAAAGAGTCCAAAGTTATTTTTTGTGTTTTTGAAAGAAGTCTCTCAAAAATACAATAATAATAAAAAAAAAATGTCTCAGGATTATGTAAGTAACCTGGTTCCCTGAGAAGGGAACGAGATGCTGCGTCACTTGCTAACACTGTGGGAATGCCTTCGGCGCGTGCCAGTGTCTGAAGCACGTGTAAAAAACATACCAATTCATTGGCAGAGGCTGTCATGTGATATCACTCAGTGTGTCGGTATGACTGTAAAGATGCGATTGCGATAGCATCATCAACTTTAATTTTTCTGAAGGAAGATGTGCAGGTATGCCTGAAGTATGGCAACTCGACACAGCATCTCATCCCCGTCTCAGGGACCCTGGCTACATACGTAACCCTGAGATGTTCCCTTTTCGAGTGTCCGTTTAGAAATCAACCCAAGAGGGCGGCATGCAGCCATACCTGCACTTCAACCGCTAGTTCTTTAGGCAGGTTAGGAAGTTAAGGCTGCTTTCACACCTACCTCATTTAGTTCGGTTGAATCGCACTAGAGTTCGTTTTCCCCATTTTTTTCCCCGTTTTCCCCGTCCTGGTACGCTTTCAAACGAACTCTGGAGCGATTCGTTTGTGGTGAGAACGTGATCCGACCTCGATCAGAACCAAATGCCAAAGAACTGCGCATATATGGACTAAACCAGTTGCCGTAGTCAGCTGCGCTGTGCATTATGGGATGAGGAGAAATGTTTGTTGACAGTCTGCACTTTAAGCATGGCAGCTCGTGGACAAACTTGGAGTTGTGAGGAGGTGCGGAGCCTGATAGAAATTATTAATGTTATTTTTGAGCCGCATCCTCGTTTCATTCTCAAATATTATTGTTTGTCTAAAGTGGTGTACACAAACTATATAATATAATATGACCAGGGATACACTCCATAGTAAACAGCGGTGTGTTGTCTGCCGGATTTTCCACCTCTTTGTTTACTTCTGGGAGTTCTGTTGGAATTTTCCCGCACGTTAATTCTGACCAATCGAAGTGCAGTTATGGAAATGCATTCAAGACACATCTGGCCAACGAGTGATGTGGATGTTGTCACGTGACTGCATTTTAGTTCGTTTTATCAACTCATCAACTCATAAACTCATTCGGACCAGAGCGATCAGTGTGGTGTGAAAAGGAACCAAGATGCCTGAAAAATGCTACAAAGTATAATTTTTCGACCCTTGGTCCAGACCAAATGAACCAAACTACAGATGTGAAAGCACCCTAAGACACCCTTAGTCCATCTGTTCTACACTGTCAAAAGCCTGCTCAACACCGTTCCTCCTAGAAGGAGGATAGCAAAGGTACTACACCAAGGATCCTTTCTGCGGAGGAAATGACATACAAGGGAATGGGAAGCCTACAGCGACTCGACCACTACAACCCCACTACTAATCCTCGCAGACCTCCAGGGGCCGAGTTGACACTCTTGCTCCAGTGCCGGCTCTGCCCATGCTGCCTGAACTGCCAGATCTACCGTGGTCACCTGCACGTTCGGTACCACCCGTGTACTGTCACGGTTATCAGCTTTGTCTCCTCCTTCGGCACTACAACCCTCCTTGGCTCCCACCTGCACGTCATTCACAATCACCCGCACCTGTCAGTGATCTCCCTAATCAACAGCACTATAAAAACACTCACCTTGTCTTCCCTCATTGTCTGTTAATGTTTGGTTGTGTTTTTCTCCAGAGTTTCTCCTAGTTCCAATGTGTTTGTTCAGTAAAGTCTTCCTTCCAAAGTTAGTCCTCACCGTGAGTATTTCTTAGCACCACCATTCGCAACAGCGCTAGAGTTTCACAAACAAGTGTATAGCCTTTACTAGTCGCACAGTTTTTTATTTTTATTTTGTTAATCTGTTAATTATTTAAGTGAAATATATTTTGTGTAGTCCTATTGATTTTATTCATTTTATATACTTATAGTTAAGAAATAGTTCAAATGATGTCACCTGTTGCTGTGCCATGTCTTTGCTTTACCATATGAGGCTTGATAGAAAAAGTTAACAGAGAGGTTTTAGTGGTTTATCTTAACAGTAAGCTACAATGTCTGAAATCAAAGCCAGGACTCAAACCAGAGACCTAGCAGCTGTGACGTGACAGTGCTGCCCACCGAGCCACCATGTGTCCAACAGTAAAGCAGTAAACCAAAAATCAACATTATCCACATTTCAGTTTGCTCTGGGTGTTTTTAATGCCCTGTTTTAATAGAGACCAGAAGCAATGCAATACTGAGAAAATGCAGTCTTTTTGATTTTCTTTTCACATTTGTAGCACTTGGCTAACAAAATGGTGGCAGACTAAGCATATGAATGAGCACAAACTGTTGTTTTTGATATCTTACATCTGAGAACGGAGAATAGACCTGCTGCTGTTGACAATCAAACAAGATTGAGTAAAGCAGCAAACACAAGCTGCTTTCAGGAGTGCAGAGAGGGGCGGGTGGCAGACTGCTCCTCGTCCTTGAGAGGGGAAGGAAAGAAATGGGCTCTGAATCTGAAAACCTAATATTCCCAAGGAAAATAGTCAAGGACTTGTGTTCAGTAGCAGAATACAGATTGAAATAGGCTGATACTAGTGAAAGAGAGGTTAGAGGAAAGGAAGGATGTGGACGTTTGCAGGGAGGAGGTGTCAAACAAATAGGTCTCGACAAAAACGCGGAGAGATTAATACCTAATGGACTGTGAAGCCAATATAGGATGTTGAGCGTACAGTAGAGGCCATCGCTACCTCAAGGTCAGATTTTGGCTTTTGAATGCTCTGACATTTATGCTTTGAGATGCTACCACACTGTAAGTGCTCCTGGGAGTTTTGAAGTCGTGATTATAACATGCCATGTGCTGAAATTGGAATAAAGTGAATTTTTCAATTTCCAAAATCTTTCTCCCTTTGGCGAAGTGAAGTGAAATAACAAAGACAGGAAGCTTTTTAGTGCTAGTAGAACAAAATAAAGAGCACAGAGTGGCCTCATTCATGAAACACAAGCAGGACGAACGTAAATTAATGCGTTCAGTTCAATAGAAATGGATTTATGAATCAATTACACAGAAATCAGTCCTGCTTGTGTTTTATAAATAAGGCCAAAGGTGTATAATGTATTCCTACAGTACCCAGAAGGTCAAGGTTTGGCTGGTTAGTGCAGACAGTTAACATCTGCTGGTAGATGCAGATATTACATTCTTATAACGCATGATTTTCCATTGACATCCATTCAAAATTAGCTGCACATTGTGACCAAATTCTTTAGTATTATTATTATCATTTATTTTTTTATTTTTTTATTTTTTTAAATCAATGAGCTCTATAATACCTGGAGAGAAAACACCATTAGCATTTCAGTTTCTCTCAATTGCAGTACTCATGCTGAATTCTACCTTGCAAATGCCATGCGACCAATCACTCTGGAGTCAATGCTGATTGCCTGATGGCCACAAAACACACATATTCCCAAACCCATCACTATTATCCAGAGTTTATTCCCTCCATACATAATTATGTCACTAAAAAATCAACTATAATAAAATAAAATATTTGGAATATGTACTGTTGTCCTCAATGCACTGAGCAAGCATAAATTAATTTTGTCAAATACTGTATTTTATTGTAACACTTTACTGCAACATCTTGTAAACAAATTCAACATAGGTTCATTGCTCTAAAATGTACCTGCCAAACGCCAAACTCCAAAAATATACCTGCTGTATACGATTCACTGCAGTTTCCAGTTGAAATGAACACTAGAGACAGTAAAACAGCAACAACGTTTATTCCTTTTCACACAAATTATGATTAGAAGGGCAGATTATTAATTGATTAATTAATTAAGACTTATTTTCATGTGGTTCTTTGCGTAATATTATGCTATGACCTCAGAGCATTTGTAATGCATGATTTACATGCGTTTTGACGTGCATGACATGTTTGGCTTTTTTGACATGGTAAACTTGGTAGCTCAACTGGTACAGCATTTTAGGCACATTTCACTTTGAAAGTGTCTCGCTAAATGTTCAAGAAGCAATGTCATATCATTTGTCAGAAATGTTTTTCACAAGAGCCACATCGCTGAATTCTGTTGAAATATACACATGACTTCAGAGTTAACTTTTTAATGAATTAAACCCAGTTTTAATATGTGGTCGAATGTTTTAATATGCATTAAAATTGCACTCAATGATGGATTCTGACATTTGTTACATCTTTTATGTTCATTAAACTTCAATTATTGGCAAGGATTTGCATAAACTTGTTTCTGATTAAAATCATAAGATTCTGGATATCATTTATGTTAATTTTCTGAATCCTTTTTGTGTATCCATAAATTAAACATAGGTTTAGAAATGAAAAATGTTGACTAGAAGCAGGCCATTCTTTAAAGCAAAAAGTTGCACAGCTTTTTGCATTTTTTTTTACTATTACTTATTTAATACAAACTAGAGTAATTAGAGTAATTTTACCCCAGATTGTGTTTTACCATCTTCCATTTGAACTGTCCTTGCAGGTGACCAGTGAACAGCAGTGCAACTTCATGATCCTTTAATAAATCACTGAACACTCAAACACTCAAACACACACACACACACACACACACACACACACACACACACACACACACACACACACACACACACACACACACCTCAATCCCTGTTACGTTCCACGTGTGTTTGTGTATTTTTCTCTTTTTCTTTTGTGCTATTGTTTCTATTTGTTTATATTCATTATTCTTAGGTTGTGATCATTGACTGTCCATCAGATACGTGTCGTCACGACGCCACACATCAGAACTGATGTTCCGCCGGTTTAAAAGGCCCACTGACAAGGAGTGAGGAGATCAGAGCCAGATCTCAGTCAACACACATGCCTTGAGCTGTCTGTCGAACCATGATCACGTTTATGTTTATGCTTATGCAGTGGTTTTGAGATTAACACTCCTTCGGGTTTTGTTATTGTTGTTGCTGACGTATTATTGCACTGCTCTGAGAGAATGCAGTTTCCCTTTCGAGAGCGGTAACTCTACATTGCGTAGCTACGCTGCGGCAACTCCTCCCTTCTCCACTTTTGTTGAAATATTATGGGCAAACGCCAGCTTGGAACAGCTGGCCAATTGTCGCAAAGTATGCAAATACTGACAGGCTTTCTTCACGCTGTCATCGTTGAAGTTGCACCTGAGGACTACCTTCCTCGAATCCGATGGCTAACCTTTGTAGGATTTGTATGGGCCCCATTGACCCGCCCCACACCTACGAGTACTGCGCCGCCTGCATGGGCCTGGCCCACGGCGTGGCGGCCTTCTTGGACTCCACGTGCATGCACTGCGCCGACCTGCCAGTGCACACTCGAGACGGTTTTTGCTATTACGGGGTCGAGGTCCACTGCCGCCAGCGAGGCGCCTCCTCCCCCACCCAGAAACGACGGAGACGACGAGGCCTGGGGCCATAGTCCTCTGCCGTGGCCACACACCGGTCCTTTTTGCGGACGCGTTGGACTCGACGCGAAATGCTCCGGTAAAAGGAAGTAAGTCTGGTCTCCTCAATCGAGCCGCCGCCAGGCTGCTTCAAGGAGAAGGACTCCGTTCTTGCACCACAATCAGCGGGCGTCTAAAGGGACAAGGCGGAAGCCCATGGCTCTGTGCGCATGCCCCCGTCGAGGAGACCGTGCATCTATGCCCGTCCATTCCACTCTGGGTGCGGATCTCAGCTTGCAGTCCAAGCTGTGCAAGTTCACGGCTCATCTAGCTGAAAAAAAAAAGGCTCCAATCACTCCCTCCAGCCTCCTTGGTGACGCCGTGGAGTCAGTGACTCAGCATTTCTCTGAGGCGTAGAAGCGCGAAGGCTATGAGTCACGAATATTGCCCCGTCGCTCGTTCCAGCCCTCGTCGAGGTCTCTCTCTTTGTCGGCACCTCTTCTCGCCTAAGATCGACTGAGCAGCCCTCTGCGGCTGTGAGCAGGACCGGGAATGTAGCGTCATGGACCACAGAAAGCACCGTCCTCGGCTGCCAAGCCTTCGTCCTACGGACCATCTGTAACGACTGAGACAAATCAGACACAATTATTTGTTATATTTAACAAATAATCTTTAAATCTCACTCTGGGATCTATGGTCCCATCCCCCCAACAAGGGCAATAAGGGTCTTGGTTACCATGACTACGATCAGATAAGTTGGTTTTATTGCTGTTAAAAATGTGGTCACGTGGAAAAAGCAGAGGCCATAGAAAAGGCCCACAGCCCTTAAAACTGATTTTACATCAGTTTATGGACAAACTCATCTATACATGAACATGCACCCCAGGAAACTGTGTGAATGATTTGCTGTATATTTACTGAATATATTATGTCTTTGATACTACAGTATGTATTTTATTATACAACCAACGGTCAGTGTAACCCCACCTTTGTGTCTACTATCTAATTAATCCTCATTTAATGACTCACACTTTAGTGTACATCACCTTCTCTTAGAATGCAGTGTGTGTTTGTTATATCTATCTGAGTAGAAATGGACACAAACGGCAAGGCAGATGTCTAACTACACTTGAGATAGCGTCATAAATCCTCCCAACAGAGGAATCTCACGCTTAGAAATTCCCCCTTTCTTATTGGTTGAGCCAACCCTGAAAGGTGGAACCTTTCTCAGGCTTTAAATGGCCTCTACACAAGCCCTTCCCTCTCTTGGCCTTCTCTTGTACGTTCAGGTTGCTGTTGTACCGCAGGGCAGCAGGCTTTGAGGAAAGAGAGGACTCTCTCAACCACAACAGAATCAAGGACAACCTCAGGAGTTTGGCACAACATCTTCATTCAAGACAGAAGAAGTCCAACGCAACTCCCACCATAAACCCCTTTCTCCTGTTTGCTCTGCGTGTCCTCTCCGGCCCAGGACCGGCAGGCCACAATCTACACTCCAGCCATGGGAACAGAGTCAAACCAACCAAGTTCATCACCATTTCTTCATTTCTTCAGTTGTGTTGTATCAGCCCTGGATCAGTACAGCCTTCACTTTCATTGCATTTGTATATGCAAGCCTATCAGATGCGAGCACTCCTAGCGACGCGGCTATCGACTGACTGTCTGTCTCTTCTGTGGCTGGTGTAGCTTGGCCCCGTTTTCCCCGGGCTTATCATCATTACTCTCACAGCGGGATTTAATACAGTTCCTGCAGCGTAGCTACGCAATGTAGAGTTACCGCTCTTGAAAGGGAACGTCTACGGTTATTATCGTAACCTCGATTCCCTGAGAGGCGGGAACGAGAAATTGCATTAGCCGCCGTGTTCGATCAGCTGTGCAGCGTTCAGCCGTGATTCTGATGCAATTGTCACGCCCATGTATTTTACACTGCCTGCGAGCCTGTCAGTATTTGCATACTCCGCGACAATTGGCCAGCTGTTCCAAGCTGGCGTTAGCCCATAAGATTTCAACAAAAGTGGAGAAGGGAGGAGTTCCCACAGCTTAGCTACGCAATGTCTTGTTCCCGCCTCTCAGGGAACCGAGGTTACGATAGTAACCGGAGACGGTTTCAGCGCTAGTCTAGATCACTAAAAAAATTGTATAAAGTGCATTGTGTGTGTGCATGGTTAATCTAATTTGAACGCGGTGTGTTGTATGCAGTAGCCTAACCATGGAGCATTTAGATTTGATTTTCCTTTGTGTTTCCTGATTTCGTGTTCTACTGATCGGTGGCCTCTATAAATACATCTTCAAAGACAACGGTAGATAGCATTGTTTTCTTGTTAGTTGGAGAGTGATCGCCATCCACTGTATTTCTTTTTATTTAGTCAGCGTAGTCTAAGGCGGCGTATATGCTGAAGATTTCGGGTTTGTTTCTGCATTTTTCTTTTGGTAGGTAGTTTTAGAGGTTTGGGTTAAATAGTTATGGGTATTACGTTTTAATTATTACATTGATTTGGTGATTCTTGTTTTCATGGTTCTCTGATTATTTGTTTTTCTTTTACATTTATAATGTGTTTTGTAACGTCATTTACACCTTTTCAATTAAAGCGTTTTCAGCGTTAATTCTGGTCTTCCTGGCTGTTTCTGCTACTCGCACACAAGGCAACAGTATCTGAAGGTCATGCTCGAGCAGAATTTTCTCATTGCTCCTATCTCTACCGGCTCTGTTTTCACAGCGATATTATAGATGCATTTTTTTTTTCATATATTTCTATATATATATATATATAAAAATCCACGCTCAGTGACTGTGTGTGGTCGTCTCTCTCTGGAAGTAAACAAACTCAGGGTGCCGTGCACTTGCTGGGTTGTGTAAGGGTTCTCATGAGAGAGGTGCATTTATGTGCAAATGCAATGCTTGTGCAATTGCAAAGTCCCACTGTGATATTATTCATGGACAACCAAATCTACAGAGGTTTCTAACGGCTGTTGCCTCTCTCTGCCTCCTGGGATATTCATGGACCTTTCAGCTGCAGAGAACCGAAAGACAAAAGCTTTGTTGTATAACTCCCGCTGACATCAGAACACGTACAGTTTCACATGTCCACATCAACACCTTTATATACACAGCTCAAGGTAGCCGTGACCATTGATAAATGCCCTGATGGAGTAATTAATAGGGATAGTTTAACCTTTAGCACTGTCTTCTCAGGGAAATCACTGTGACCTCATAACCCAGGTCATCAATACGCCGTCAATATGTCTTGCCATTTCAAGCTTTCTGCTTTCCCCATTTAATTGGTTTTTATTAGGGAGATGTCTTTGTAAGCCCTAGCACTGCCCTTGTAAGACGATCGATTCTGCACACACGTTTTTCTTCAGAGGATCTGAATGTGTTCTTTTAATTGAGTTGCCGTGTAGCTCAGCAAACTGCTGAGAATGATTGAATTTGCAGTGACATTTTACACTCGTTTGACCTCCTCTGACCAGAGGCATTTCCACAGGACATATAGCAGGTGTGGCGGGGTACGAGGTCAAAAGGGGTTTATCTTAATGAATTATAATAAATTAACAAGATGGTACCATTCACACTCCGACTACGCCACCCTGGGAATTTCACCCAAAGAATTAGAATGAGCCCCTACAAGAAGGTATACACAGGTTCGTATCACCGATAAGAGTCAGAGACATGGGTCATCGTACAAAAATAAACTTTATCGACAATTCTTAAAAGACAATGTTAAAATGGATATGGAGCACTTTGTTCCAATTCAACAGGCCACTAAGGGTTTAGGACAAAGTCAAGGCCAGGGATGAGAGCTTACCAACAGAGCTGAAAGTCAGGTCATGCCACCCGCAGATGAAGGGTCACTGCACTTCACTGTGCACACACACACACACACACACACACACACACACACACACACACACACACACACACACACACACACACACACACACGTTAATACCAATCACAGCACATGATGAGGTGGTCACAACACATGGTGAGGAAGATACCACCACCCAAATAATCCAGTCCTCTGCCCCTGGTGCTCAGGCCCTGCCAATACACACAAAAAGATGTACATCAAATAAATAGTCACTTTGGGGCTGGGTTTGAGTATAAAGCTCAATCAACTTAGTCAAATGGAAGACCAAAATAAAGAAAAATTAATGTTGCAACTAATGAGTCAGAAAATAAGTAATGAGTCAGTAAATAACCAGTTACTTAGAGCAAAGACAAATGGCAACAAAATACAAACAATTATATTTCAAAAGAAAAATCAATAAAGAAAACACCACAATACAAAAGAGGTATTGTCATAAGTGTACTGTGATTGTCAAAACATTTTAGTACTTAAACTGAATTTTACTGGGTTTAGTGACAACATGTTACAATGTTTACACGGTACAATTTCTGGTAAGCTATGTTTTTTTATTATTGCTTGACACAAATTTCACGATTTCAATTCATTTAAATTCTTGTGATTTTATTTAATATTGATCATTTGGATAAATATCAGGTAGCCTACACAAGATAAGCGTTAGTTTTTCTCAAGAAAAAAAAAAAAATCTCAACTGTAAACATACAGAGAGCCTTATCAGCTGGTAGTATTATTTAAGGTTAAAAATAACTCAAATTAAATATAATGCGTTTTTTATTATAGTATGAATTTATGCCATAGTAAGCGACGAGGCTGAATAGCTTAGCTTCATAGCTTTAAAAGCTCTTAGCTTTGCTGCTCTTATTTGTGTTTCATGTGTTGTTATACAGGTATTCTTTTCTTGTTCTGTAAAGCACTTTGGTCAGCCTGGCAGCTGTTGTAAAGCAGCTATATAAATAAAGTGAACTTGAACACTTGAATCCATTGTGCGTTCTCTTTCCGCGCTGTCCAGTGCCTCCCGCAGCTTTTCCACACATATTTTGGTGGTAATGAACACAATATGTTTGTTTTTCTCGCCCAAATGGTCTTTATCCTATGCATTTTGTAATAATACAGAAACATTTTATAATTGACCGTATTTGCCAGAAAATAAGTCGCATGTAGCCTACCTGAGTGTAAATCATGCTGAGAGAGAAACAAGCGCGTGCTTCACATCGTTGTAAAAAACACATTTTATTATTAGCCTATTCAGCAATAGTGTTAAAGGCACTATAAAATACAACATTACCATTATAAACACTATTAACTTGTAGGCTATGCGTATTTTACTTCCCCTTACTATATGACAAATCCTTAAATGAATGCTATTCAGAAAACAAGAATGAAAAATAAGTAGCCATGTAGGTTATAATAAAAAAAATATACATAGTAGGCCTAGCCTATAAAAATAGCCTATTGTGGTCATGTGCGTGGTGCTCTAGAAGGCTATGTAACATCAAGCCTATGATTGAATCTGATAATAAAGCAATATAACTGAGGAAAATTAGAAATAGTCCTCAGATGCCATGGCATTAATTCATAGCAAAACATCTAGTGTTAATTCGATCTCAAACAGATTCATTAAAAGTAGTTATTACTCCAACTCCTGCATGACATCATTAACCAACGTGGTTGAACGACAATTTTGCGACTATACGTTTTTTTTTTTTTTTTATGCTTGTGCTGGCTGTCAACTTTTTTAGAAAATGCTGGCGGGGAAATAATTAAGTTTCTTTTAAACCCTAACTAGCAAGTCAAAGGCAGCAGTGGCAAGGAACCCAAACTCAATCAGGTGACAGAAATGGAGAAAAAAAACTTGGGAGAAACCAGGCCCAGTTCCTTCTGGCCAAATGAATGAACATGGAGTGATTTATGATCCCAGGTTGCATCACAAGTCAGATTTGTGGAATGATATCATTAAAAAAAATTGCATTCATCTCCTTTTGATTGAAGATTGGGATACGTCACACCAATAAGTGGCAATGGAAGAGTCCGTCCAGCAGGTCGAAACATAAAACTGCCGTTTAGCCAATAGTAGGCGACTGTGATCGAGTCTGGTAGTGTTGGTTCCTTAGTCCTTTAGTGTGTGATGCCCAGTTTTTCCTCTGATACCATTTACAAAGTCGACAAGTGAATGTGTTCTAAAATCTGTTCAGAATTTAAAAGCATACTGAAGCCATTAGGGAAGAACTCTCAGGAATTCTACTGAATGGAGATGGACTGGATACCAATGCAAGTGTAATGGTACAGGTATATTTTATATGTATATACTGTATGTATTCATACCGAAAAAGTTCTGTTCGGTTCACATGTGCACCAAACGAATATACAGGAGTGTTGTTTTATCCACTGCAAGTGCAGAAGTTCTCTGTGTGTGGAATGTCATTTCAAACTAGGATGGGACAATATTGCGTATTGATATTGTTGTGAACATATGGATGGACACAGAGTGAGCTGCTGCTGGATAAGTGCACGATCCGAGATGTCTGAAACATGAGGCGTGCTTTATATTAAGTGCTTCAAACTGAATCATAAACCTAAATGGTTTGTGCCCTGCTGTCAGAAATGCGTGTTGTTTAATGCGTTTGAGATCTGACATCTTATGGTTGTATACTTGCAAGTAAATGTTACAAATTCATGCAGGTATTTCCATTTCACATAAAGCATCATCCTCACAGCAAATATAGATCTAAAACATTTTGCTAACATGTTTTGCATCCAAAAGCACTTCAAATCTCTTTCCCCAATTACAACAGTGTGTGTTGCTGCCATTTGCAGCAATACTGTCTGGCTTCTTTTTATTATTTAAAGACTGACATAGTTTGTTCAGTAAACCACTATTTAATAATAATAATAATAATAATAATAATAATAATAATAAACACAGTACCCCCCCCCCCCCACCCCACTTTAACAGAAACATATCAAACTATTTTTTGTGTACAGTTACACCCCTTGAATTCATCCTTCTGAACATATCTTCTCAACAAGGAACAATTTAATTTGAAACGATTATTGAAATATGCATAATTAGATTTATGCCTGCAGTTTAGACTAGGGATGAATTAAATTTGATAGTCAATAAACAAAACTATGCAAGTAATCAACAACGCATGCGGACAAATTAAAGAGAAAAAACCTCCCACTGCATTCAGTTACGACAACCACCTGTTGGGGACCAATGAA
The DNA here is from genome assembly GCA_022828995.1 of Vimba vimba. Classification (NCBI taxonomy): domain Eukaryota; kingdom Metazoa; phylum Chordata; class Actinopteri; order Cypriniformes; family Leuciscidae; genus Vimba; species Vimba vimba. The sequence continues at coordinate 3,549,807 of CM040830.1, forward strand.
GTTGTTTTTTCTTTCAATAGCCGTGGATCAACTTGCACGATGCCTTTAGCTGGGTAATTTATGGCTTATGCAGGGCAAACGGTAGCGCAGAGCTGCTGATCATTATTCATCTCAGCACAAGTTCTCAAATGCGTCCCGACAGACTGCAGATACAGACACAGGCCAGTTGCTTTTGCTGAGCTTTCAACTTAACAGTGGCAAAGCACAGAGATTAATCCTGTGAAAACAAAGATTTTTGGAAATTAAATGACAAGATACAATTTTCCACCCCGCTGCGCTGCACGAGTGCCGGCGTCAGACAGCTCAGCTGATGGGCTAATGTGCATGTGGGGTTTCACAAGAGAGGGTGAAATATGTGTTTATAACAACATACCACACAGCTTTAATCTTTAATGCAAGCACTGACTGTAATTTAGTTTTGTATATGCGTATACTGTACTTTGTTGTTTGGAGATGTGAGTGACGGTTGAGGTTGATGAAAGTTTTTCATCTAATGTTCACTTAGAGCATGATGGACTTCTCTGAACTTATTCATGACACAGGCCTCAGGCAGTGGTTCAATATACCTTTAGAAACCTTTTTAAAAAGTACCGTCCCAGCATTTTATAAATACCACACCTTATGATAAATTTATGGATATAACAAACCATGCATGCACTTAAGCCTTCGTACAATATTGAAATAATCTGGGTTATTTTTAGACATTTAGTCACTCTGAATATGCTGAATATTGGTGTTATACAAAGTATGAGATTGCTGACTGCTGGTGTTTTAAAGTTGCACTAATGTGATGGTAACCCATTCGTCGGAGTTAACATCTGAAAAGAAAAGGAGGAAAAATGTCTACTTGGGTCTGAGGTCACCAAATACGTGTAATTTCTATTTAATATGTTTCAGAGGTATGTGTGTTGAACATCATTGTAGACACAGTTAGCATCTGTTCAATAAAATTGTAGGGAAACTGGTTAATTGTGAGTTTTTTCTCGCTATTTTCATCTTCTGTGTTTAAAATCTACATCGTGTCCAGATCACAAGTTGTCAAATGGTAGTGCACTATTATACTTTGATCACCGGTGTCTCATTATTTATGAGTTTTCTCATCTTATGAGAAGATACTGTCTTTAATTATTCATGACACCAATGGTGCTTTCCAATGACAAACGTGTCAAACTGTGAGATCGCATATAGTTGATGAGAGAGGCATTCATGGGTCGCAAGTGTTTGTTTCTGTGGTGTAAAATACACTTGCATTTCCTCACGTTTTACCCCTAATTTTTGTGAGAGCTCAGCATGACAGTTGCTCTTCCTCTCCCTTCTTCTCCTGCCATCCATGCCCATTTAAGGTGCATTTTTCAGTCGGGGGGGGGGGGGGGGGGTACTAAACTATTTGACTGTACTAAAGCATAAAAATACCATAATATGTTTGCAGATATTTAGGAAATGTCTGTTTTTGTTTTGGTCTGTATGATATTGCACGTAGACAATTTACCCAATAGTATTTCGCCACCACAGGTTGCCAGTTGTTGGAAAACACAGCATATTGCAGCCATGGAAGCCAGTGAACAAACTGGGTCAGAGATCGCAGATTCTACCCGACCTAAAAAGCCTCCGCACCCATCTAAAAATCTCTATGAATGGGAACATATTGAAACGCAATATCAACTCATCATAAATCAACTCATCAACTTACAGTGTGTAAGTCTCCTCACATTCCATTTTCAATTGCGCTCGTTCCTGACACGTGTCCTCAATCTGGCAACCCGTGTGAGTGTCGAGTCTGAGCAGGAGGATGGGGCGGGAGAAACAACTCTCGCAGATATTGTGAATTTGGACTGCAGTACCCATTTCAACCACTTGCTATCAATCTCACATACTGCACCTTTAAGTTGCTTGTTCAAGTTGATAACCAAGTGAAAATTGTGTTCTGTCATCACATGCCCACGGTCCTTCACCACTGAAGCAATTTCCCGTTATGTGTCAGTTCATGTCAAGCTTGCTTTATTAAGAATACTGAATTGTAAAGAATGTTGGTCAAAAGGAGAGTTTCTTTCTTCAAAGGTCTGCTTGATTACAATGGATCCTGGTCCTCTCCATTCTTCTCTTCCAGTCTTTAGAGGACACTTGAGTAACTATGGGGAAGGCATGCTGATTAGGCGGAAACACTCGTATCTGAACCTCCTGCATGGATCTGATGTCTGGCTCATTCAATAATGTGTTTCTGAAAGCACTCGAACACATTATTACAGTAAGCCTCTGATCTCTTCCATCCTAATCTTGTGTAGGAAGACTTTTGACTTTAAATTTAATCATTATTCCTCTGGTTTAAACACTGCCTTGCTAACATAATGAATAATTCAATCATTTATTTTATGACTTGTACTTCACATTGTATAGGCAATTTTATGGGCTTAGTCTGATTCCTATCAAGAATGTTTTTCCTATCCACTATCTATGGAGGTTTACATCCTTGCCACAGTCACCTTTGGCTCCTCACTGTGGGCTTTAAGACATGAAGGCACAATTTTACTTTGAAACAGAATTGTGCTAAGCACTATACAAATAAAATTGTTTGACTATCTGCAATAAGTCTGGTCATCTTACTCTGACCAAGATTTGCTCTCTTTTGTTTGGCTGACATGTAAAGCTTTGTTTTACATGTCTTCAGGGGTGGGTTAGTTTGCATTTATGCACTTAGCAGACGCTGTTATCCAAAGCAACTTGCATTGCATGAAAGATCTAAAAAAATATTTTTATCAATTCACTCAATTCCCCAATTGCTTGTTCAATTAACTTTATCAAGGAAAACATGTCCATGCAATTAGTTGAGGGCAGTTAAACAAACTAAAACAAGTTCATTTAAACAAATAATGTTTTGTCAACCAAACTTAATAGATTTATGTTCTTGTGTTATAATAGCATGTCAAAAACAATTACACCACTGTTCAGCACAACAGTTAACACAGAAATCAGAAACAGGCACTCTTCTAAATCTACACTATTATTGAACAATTAAATCTTTCTCATTACACAGCAAAGTCCTCCAGAACCAGACATGTCCTCTGCACAGGCCAGTTTCGACTCCATATGACGGTGTGATATATCCAATCTCCAAGAAGGAGGAACTGGAAAAACATTTCTGAATGATATCAATCCACAATCTGACTTGTGATGCAGCCTGAATCATAACCACACCATGTTGTTTCATTTGGCCAGAGGAGAACTGGCCCTCCGACTGAGCCTGGTTTCTCCCAATGATGTTTTATCCTTCTTCTCCATTCCATACCTGATGGAGATTGGCTTGCTTAGTTGGGGACACTTAATATTCAGCAATATTGTTGTCTTGACTGCACTGACACTATTAGATGAGAACTGAACTGAGCTGGATGATTACATCACTGTATTCTCCAGAGCTGTTTGAACTCATTTCATATTGATGAACTTTACAATTATTGAACTGAATTGAATAAACAATGAACTGACCTCAGCTGAGCAATGACACTGTTCTATATAGTGCGGCACTTTGATTGTCCAGTATTTAAGACAACACCAATTTTGGCACTAAATAGAGACTACGCCACCCCGGAAATCTAGGCCGGGGACCCACAGGTACATCGAGTGCACCAGACACACAGATACGTTGTGGCTGCGCCGGGTATCAGACAACGATGGAATGCAATTTATTCACAAACACAATTGAATAAATTACAGATTTGGTCTCTTTAATATACAAACAGTTAAATAAATACATAAATCATATAACATTTGGCACGCACACACAGTCCACGTCCTCTTCAGAATTGGGGGATTCGTCTTGCCTATCCAGTGAACACAGCAACCAAACGTGTAACCTCACACCACAGCACCACACTCTGTGAACACTGCAGGCTGACAGCCGGACCACCACCACACACAGAGGACTGTCTAAAACTGACACCCCAGTTCTGAAGGGAAAAGAAAACAAAGACATACACTTTCCACATAATAATAATAATAAGTCTATGAGTGTTTATCACGTGCTGCCAGAAGGAATTAGGTCATCACACGATGGCGGCAGCTCACTAGCGGACGGCCATTACCAGTCACCAGCACATAAACGCCCTTTAAAGCATAATAGTTGCAGATTTCCGCTATACAAAAAACATTCATCAAAAACTCATTCAAAAACGATCGCATCAACAGAATTGAACTCTGTTTGCATCATAATCACTCTTTTCCTGTTTATCACTGTAAAGTAAACTCTGTATTGTATAAAGCGCTATATAAATAAATGAATCCTGATTATTGTACATATTTAATTCAGAAAAGTTAATTGAGGTTCTGCTTGAACACTGAAAAATGTTGGTCAATGATTTACTTTTCTCCTTAGAAATTACTAGGAACTTTCATGAATAATTACAAAGAAATGACAAGAATTTAAACATGACATTTTGAAGTACAAAATGTACAACTTCAAATAAGTGTAGATTAGAAGTTCATTTACATTTTACAAACATACAAAGTCAATCCAAAGAAACAATAGTAACACGCACATCCTTAAAAGATAAGATTACATATAAGTGAAAAAGAAATCCCTTCGGTCAACAAAAGAAAAAGACCCATTTTTTTTAACAACCCATCTATTGACTTTAAAGGTTAATGTGGCAATAAATGTAAAGGCCATTGCTTTTCTCAAGAGCACCCTGAATAAACTCTGAAATGGGGATTGTACAAAGTGCAATAACTTTCTGGTTCCTCTCCTCCACATAGAGTGAGTTGCTGGTCTGATCCATATCTGAAGTAATGACGCCCTCGCTTCTCTCGGCACCTACCCCCCAGGAAGGTCCTGCTATTGTGGCAATGTGTTATTGACTCGTCTAAGAAAATCAGCAAACACAGAGTAATTGGTGGAGCTGGTGGTTCCCCTCAAGCGCCCTCCTCCTCCTCCTCCTCCTCTGACAAGCCAAACATAAATAAAAGAGGAGGAAAGTGATGAGAGGGGCCTGGAGCCACACCAGATGAGGAAAGCCACAAAGGCGGGCAATGACACACAGATCAACGCAGCCCCTGCAAGGTAAACAATGACTCCAAATTATGAGCTGAAGTTTTAATTAAGACAAGGCTCTACTAATTACAGCCCCTGACAGCGATGATTGAGTCTGAGATCCCATGTTCTGATTAGTCAGAGCTGTCGGAAACTCTTACTGCTGGGGCTGGAGACGATGATAAAATTACCTGGCCTTTCTCAGCGGGAGCACTGCTCATCATCCTCAACTTCAAGCTCCTGCCGCTGCTGTGAAGATGACACAGCGAACCGTGGACAGAGGAAGTGATGGGGAGCTGATCTTATTCTTAATCAGAAATATCCCGTGTGTGAAAGAGAAAGAGAGGAAAGAAAAGTAAATAAAGGTTAAGGGTGCAATATGTATAATTAATTGAGCCAGAACATATTATAATAATTTGTAAATTAAAGTACCCTTTAGCCCTCTTAAGCATTCGGATGTCCACCCGGGGTGAATATAAATTTTTTCAGGGTATTATGATTATTATCTAGCTCAGTAAGTACAGGATGAAAGAGAGATTGGTTTTAATCTGATTGGCGGGTCAAACATAACTTTCGGGGAGTCAGAATGCAACATTATTTTTTTATTAGTCTGTTCTGAAATAAAGTTTTGTTTACAAAGTTACAAAGTTGCTACAATAACTAATACCTGAGGTTTCTAAGGTTGATTGCATATGGCATATATTTAGGTTTGAAAGGATCACAGTGTACAGTACGTTATGATTGAATTATACACATTATTTTGTTTGAGGTAGATAAGTAAGTAAATAAGTCTTCAAGCCATTGATTTCTGTATATTTTATATTATACTTATTATAAATTATATATTATATTGGGAGTCCCCTATAATATGAGTGATTTAGACTGCATTCTTGGGCTGCATTCGCCATCAGGCACCAGATCTCGACTGAATCAGAGATGAGTTGCAGTCATGCAAGATTCGGGCGGCTCAATTAGCTTGGCTCAGCCTGGCATCCTTCCTCCCACAAAGGAGACAAAATTCATGATGTGGTCAGGCTTCTGGAGAAGGGCCAGATATGCCTACATGAGCTGTAACTATTGCCACAGAGCCTGGCTTGTGGACCATGGACGTGGGAGCTGTCAAAGATGTACCTGTACCTCTACTCATTCACCGGCATACGACCATAGTGAAATTATGCAGCCTCCTGCCAAATGACATGGCCGCCACACTCCACAGAGGCCTTGCATGCGCAGCTATTCTTATGCATCATGACATAATTACATAATCACATGGTCCCTAATATTCCAGCATGGCATATTACATGCTCTAAAACACCAATATGGCATTATGACACATGCAGGCACAGTATGCTGCAATTTTTTTTTTCAGTTCAGTTTATTAATAAGGCTGTTTTGGTTGAGAAAATAGCAAGAGACCAAAGTAATTTCATTTTCTTCACATTTTGCCATTGCAGTATGTAGGCGGCACTGGGAAATGTAATCAAGTTTGAAAACATGATCACCCACCCAAATTATATATATAAAAAACAAACGTATTTCAACTATTTTTCTTTTTCATTTAGTTTAAGTACTTAATAAGCTAAAAATAAAAACTGAAACTTAAAAACACTATTAGAATAACAAAACAAACAACAAAATTACAAAAAAATAGGTAAAATTTGAATGGAAACAATATATACAAACGATTAAGAAAAATATAATTGTATTTCAATAATACAAAAAAAAAAAAAAAAAACAGTAACATGCTCTAACTTAAAATGATGGCTATTCTAGTGAAATGTCATGATCATAGAGCGAACAGTCGATTTGGATGCAGCACTGAGCTGTACTTGTGAATTTTGCATAAAAAATAATAAGGCCTGCATTTTATTTTGCACATACAAAGGAAATCAACATATTTTAAGGTAAGAACATTTTTGCCACTCATTTACCAAGAAAGCAGCCAAATTTAGCAGTCTTGTCACCAGGAACACATTAGTCAATACTCAGTACCCAACTGCCAGACGGAATTATATTAAATCTGCAAAGCTGTCTTTTGTCCATCATATAAGATAGATCAAAAGCAACCAGTCACTCAACTCAAATAAGCTCTCGTTACAACCGAGGTCTGCAGAAGAGCATCTCTGAACACACAACCAGGGTTGCCAGATGCCAGCAAGGTTTTCCAGCCCAAAACCTCGTCAAAAACCGCGAGAATACACAAAAAAAACGCCCAAAATTGTTTTGGCTTGTTTCTCGTTTAAACACATTGAAATTATTAACAAGCTTTAAAATTACCCATTTTTCGACTTAGCCTATCCGATTTCAGAAACAATATTCAATCAAATGAACGCAAAAGTAGGCTACACTGACCTCAGTCAGACTATTCTACTATTAAACTATAAGCTCATGTTACGGAACATAATGCGATCAACTTGATCAATGAGTCTGTTTATTGTCAATAAAAGTCGCTTGGAACAAAACCATTCAGTAACATAAAAACAATGAGTAGATATATGGACATACAAAATAACCCACTTTAACATTTCAATTATTTCAAATAGCAACATGAAACATGCATATTCATAAATAACATTACAATTATGTTAAATTACAATAACATTACAATAATGAAAATCGCGTTGATTATAGAACAGGGGTGTCGACTCTTTGCAGAGGTATTTTCATGACTGGCGGGCCAACTCTAGGCTACACAAAATATTATATAATTATATAAATAGAATATAATTGAATATTTTGAATATTTTCATCAACAGCATTAATGGCTGTGTGGCACGCAATGTACGTTGCTAGCCGCAGTTCTCATTGTTTCTGAACATTGCTGTCAGGGTTACTGGACTCACCCACTCTGCTAACTGTAAATGGTCTGACCGTTGGCTGGCACCTTGCCTTATGATTCTTGGTGGCTGCATGATCTTTGAGATCTTTTAAATGAGCACGGATATCAGCGTTGCAGTATTTGCAGTGTGCCTTTCCTTCTTCTGCACCCGGTGAAATCCATGACTTTAAGTCTGGATCTCTTTCCCACTCTTTCCTGTAACTTTTTTTATATTTTGCCCACTTTGGCATATTGGCAGTGTCAGTCAGCAAGCTAAGTTTGAAAACCCTGTGATCTAGTGTGTTTGAGGGGCGGGCGGTACCAGCATGCGTGACGTGACGTGAGCTGAAGGTAGTGGCAGGGAGTGTCTGTTGTGAGTTTAGGGGGCACGTCAGCCAGAGCTGTCCCATACACAAAAGAAATATATTTGAAATATATATTTCAATATATGTTCATATATGTTTTAACTTTTGCAAATTGTTTCATTTGAAATATATTTTGAAATTTAAAAAGTTAACATTTTCACAAACAAACAACACATTTTCAATTTATTTTTTAGATAGACCACTTCAGCCGTGGATGTGGGCATGGGAGAGCAGTGCTCTACCACTTCACCCACCCACATTTTTCCTACTGGTCGGGGATCGAACCGGCAACCGTTCGGGTTACAAGCCCGAAGCCCTAACCAGTAGGCCACGGCTGCCCCTTTACTGACTTTATTGGCCTAAAATTACAATTTTATGTAGGAAATAACACACAGAATGCAGAGTTTTTTTTCCTATTTTTACAGAATTGAATAGTTATTTAATAGTGCGTGTATGCAGTGTTAGACACTGAGTTCTATCTATTGTTTAAGTGCACTTCACTGTTGGAGTGTCACTGTTATACTTGCATCATAAATATTGTGCATATTTTCAATATTTAAATGACTTCAGGAGAGATATCAAAAAAACAACAATAAATCTAATAATTGCACTTAGTGTTAGGTACGTGCCACCTAATTTGGCCTAATAGTCCTAGGAAAGCAACTATCTGTCATTTTACATTGCAGTCATTTAAATGTAAGTACAGTATTTATTATAGATGTGTGTCATAATACAGTAGTGAAATATGGTAGCCTACTGTTGTGTATGGGGAAAAGGTAGAGGAATTACTATGATCAAAATACATTTTTGACCCTTCTTTAGCAAGCTAAACATTTTATGACCATATACACTCACCTAAAGGATTATTAGGAACACCATACTAATACTGTGTTTGACCCCCTTTCGCCTTCAGAACTCTTAATTCTACGTGGCATTGATTCAACAAGGTGCTGAAAGCATTCTTTAGAAATGTTGGCCCATATTGATAGGATAGCATCTTGCAGTTGATGTAGATTTGTGGGATGCACATCCAGGGCACGAAGCTCCCGTTCCACCACATCCCAAAGATGCTCTATTGGGTTGAGATCTGGTGACTGTGGGGGCCATTTTAGTACAGTGAACTCATTGTCATGTTCAAGAAACCAATTTGAAATGATTCGAGCTTTGTGACATGGTGCATTATCCTGCTGGAAGTAGCCATCAGAGGATGGGTAAATGGTGGTCATAAAGGGATGGACATGGTCAGAAACAATGGTCAGGTAGGCCGTGGCATTTAAACGATGCCCAATTGGCACTAAGGGGCCTAAAGTGTGCCAAGAAAACATCCCCCACACCATTACACCACCACCACCACCAGCCTGCACAGTGGTAACAAGGCATGATGGATCCATGTTCTCATTCTGTTTACGCCAAATTCTGACTCTACCATCTGAATGTCTCAACAGAAATCAAGACTCATCAGACCAGGCAACATTTTTCCAGTCTTCAACTGTCCAATTTTGGTGAGCTCGTGCAAATTGTAGCCTCTTTTTCCTATTCGTAGTGGAGATGAGTGGTACCCGGTGGGGTCTTCTGCTGTTGTAGCCCATCCGCCTCAAGGTTGTGCGTGTTGTGGCTTCACAAATGCTTTGCTGCATACCTCGGTTGTAACGAGTGGTTATTTCAGTCAAAGTTGCTCTTCTATCAGCTTGAATCAGTCGGCCCATTCTCCTCTGACCTCTAGCATCAACAAGGCATTTTCACCCACAGGACTGCCACATACTGGATGTTTTTCCCTTTTCACACCATTCTTTGTAAACCCTAGAAATGGTTGTGCGTGAAAATCCCAGTAACTGAGCAGATTGTGAAATACTCAGACCGGCCCGTCTGGCACCAACAACCATGCCACGCTCAAAATTGCTTAAATCACCTTTCTTTCCCATTCTGACATTCAGTTTGGAGTTCAGGAGATTGTCTTGACCAGGACCACACCCCTAAATGCATTGAAGCAACTGCCATGTGATTGGTTGATTAGATAATTGCATTAATGAGAATTGAACAGGTGTTCCTAATAATCCTTTAGGTGAGTGTATTTTGTCATATATTTTACATTACATTTTATAAATGTAAATATATTTCACACTTAACATCATATATTTTTGTTATATTTCAGAATATATTTCAAAATGATAAATATAAGTGAACAACAATGCAAATATATTTCAATGTATTTGGAATATATGCCACATATATTTTTGACACTTTAAAATATATTTCAATATTTATTTTTTCTGTATGGGGTAGTGGGTGGGTGGGTTGGTGTGTGTGTGTGTGAGAGAGAGTGAGTGAGTGAGACTGCTGCCTGCTGAACAGAGGGTCACAGGAAGAAGGATCTGAAGTGCCAGTGTTTCGGCTACAAGAACCCGCCGAACTGATCCGAAACCAGCCCAATTTTTATCCACCCGCCCAAACCCATTTTTGCCCGCAAAATAAATTGCAAAACTGCCCAATTGGCCAGGAAACCGCCCGATCTGGCAACCCTGCACACAACACGTCCAACCTTGAAGCAGAAGAGCTCCAGAAGCAGAAGAGCTCCAGCAGCAGAAGAAACACACCAGTGCAACTACTGTCAGATAAGAACAGAAAACTGAAGCTAAAATTCACACAAGCTCACTAAAACTGGACAATAGAAGATTAAAAAACATTGCCTGATCTGATGAGTCTCAATTATTGCTGCAAAATTCAGATGGTAGAGTCAGAATTTGGCATAAACATGAAAGCATGTTTCCATCCTGCCTTGTATCAGCGGTTCAGGCTGGTGTAATGGTGTTGAGGATATTTTCTTGGCACACCTTGGGCCCCTTAGTACCAGTTAAACATTGTTTAAATGCCTAAGTATTGTTGCTGACCATGTCCGTCCCTTTATGATCTTCTGATGGCTACTTCCAGCAGGATAACGGTCATGCCACAAAGCTCAAATCATCTCAAACTGGTTTCTCGAACGTCACCGAGTTCACTTTACTCAAACGGCCTCCACAGTCACCAGATCTCAGTCCAATAGAGCAGCTTTAGGATGTGCTGACAAATCTGCAGTAACTGTGTGATGCTTTCATGACAATATGGACCAACATTTCTGAGAAATGTTTTCAGAAACTTGTTAAATCTATGTGAGTGTATAAGCTATTATGGGGAAGATTTTTCAGGATATTGCAGGCATTTGTGGATTGTTGTGGAATATATTTCTTCATGCATGCACCAGAAAATGATTTGCCTTGATAGTTGCCAATTTGTCACTCCTACCACTGAAACTCCACAGAATTGACAATTTTCCTGACAGTCAACAGGACATTTCTTTGGGTCTCAGTGTAACAGTTCCTTGGCATTGATAAGCAAGATGAAGGGACTTTCTGACAGGTGCTTTTCAGTTTATTTACATCAAAATCTTGATGTAATGAAATCGTTTTGTGAATGCATTGTGCATCTTTTGGTTATCGATGAACATCTTTAAGAAACATTTTACATTGTGTAACAATGTAAATAACAACAAAAGAATAAAACCAAATCTTAAATATAGCAAAAAAATATGCAATCTAAAAACAATCCATGTGTCACAAAAACAAACCAACAAAAATGACTTGTGGTTATGTGACTGAATAAACAACATTAGATCAAACAGCATGAAATCTATGAGAGCGAAATTAGTAAAAATGTTCAACAAATATGCATACAACTCAGTTATGTTACCATTTGCTGGTCAGTAAACACGACACTAGAGATTTCAGTAAGTACTGTATCTTGATACTAGTTGGATTGATCCAACAATAGGTCTGCAAAAACTATTTTAATTATTGATCCATCTTTTGATTATTTCTTTAATTAATCCAATAAATATCCCAATTTTATTTTCTGTATTTTGTTGAATCAACATCTAAGATCTATTTGAATGTGGTTGTCTGATGTAACACTCTAAAAATTAGATCTTTAATATTCTGTATATTTATTGCTGTTATATATATTTAAGTTGACAGCTACAAATCATTACATCATATTTGCAGCCCTTTAATATTGTACTTTATAAAGTATGTTTCAGTCAGTCATCAGTTTCTCCAAGTAATACAGTTGCAGTATTGTATTGTTTTGTAAAAATGTTAAATGAAGAAAAAGGAAGAAAATTAACTAAAGACAGGTAAAGTTCAAGGTGACAATCAAAACATAGTTATTCTATTAAAGAAAATCATCTAGCCTGTGGTTATTTCAGAGTACAAGTCTAAATTCAGTCTCTTGCTGTAGGAAAATGTTGTAAGTTCTTTTTAAATCATGGCCATTTTTTACAGTGTAGTTATTTTCTAACAAAGTTATTAAAATAATGATATAAAGTCATTATATAAATATATAAAGTATTGCTGTGTATTTTCTTGAAAAATTGGGAAAGGGTCCTCAACTGTGTCTCCTGAATCCACCGCTGGCATTTCTTCACAATGTCACTTCTTCACAGAAGGTAAACACATTCCCAGATCTAATCATCAACTGAGCCTGTGGCAATCAGGTGTGTGTATATTTGTGTTTGTGTTTGTGTTTGTGTTTGTGTGTGTGTGTGTGTGTGTGTGTGTGTGTCCTCCAGAGCTGATAACCTCCTAGAACCTCCATTAACCAAGAAGAGCCGAATGTTTTATCAGCTCATACTGACAACATTCTTTTTTTCTTCCCTCATTTACTCATGCAGTCAAGAGTATGTTCTTCAACCTGATGTCAATACCGCTTCAAAACACAAACTGCTCTTTAACAACATACATTAACTTGTCAAACTTTTCAACCCTTACTTCAATGAAACTGTTACAGCAGTAGAAGGACTGTGAGTCCCAACCTTCAAATAAAGTGGCTCCCCTTAGGAACAGTCTCTCATAAAACAGAGATGAGAGCCATATGCAATGAGTGACATTTAGAAAAATGATCAATACTTAGAAACGCAGTGGTATTACCATATAATTTATAGCACCAAGATTTATCTTAGCCCCAGGCCAAGATACGATTAAGAGAGCAGAAGGCTTAGCTTGTAAAACATCAGCCCATAATTGGCATAGCATAATGTGGCGCTTAGCATTAAAGACAAATGTTTCATTCTGTTATGGGCCGGTATTCATTTTGCTTGTGGTTCCTGTTTCATATTACTGTAACAAAGAAAGACAGCAATAGAACAAATAAAGAACTGCACATGTACAGTCCACAAAAGGCAGGAGATCCCAGGTGCTTTCTAATCACAATGATGGTTATAATTTACAGCACCCACAGAGCAATACAACTGCTGGAGGGCATGACAATAAAAAATTGATGTTTCTGTAACATTTTGTTATAGGCTACCACAGAGAGTTTGGTGTAAAATCAACCTAGGGTCCTTTGCATCAATACCTCGAGCCAAACAGCCTTTTTTCCTTTGGTTGAACATTATTAAAGTTAGAGCTTATTTAGAGAAATCAGCCGGATGGATTAGTGCAGGTGCTAATGGATCCAAGGTTGTATCTCGTAAATTACCCCACTAATAATGCCCAGAATGGTACCAAACTTCTACAGTAGTACAAATAGGTTCTGTACTCATAAAACGAGGAATTGGAAAGTTTGCAAGTACATCAGGAGTTTATTTAAATAACACTTGCCTGAATGCTCATGCTACTGCTAACACGTCACACGTTGTTGCAAACTGGTACTACCAACAAAATATTAGTGCATTCCTGGAACTGGGCGTTGTTATGTCCTTATGCATCGCTTTCTGCAGGACTTTTACGTGCTTTTCTCAAATCACTGAAGTGACGTCGACGTCCGGGTTAGCGGTAGCATGAGCCGTCAGGCAATTGTTATTTAAATAAACTCCTGATGTACTTACAAACTTTCCAATGCCTTGTTTTATGAGTACAGAACCTATAGTTCTTATTCGATCTACGTCATCAATGTTCGCGGCGGCCATGTTGTTGACATAGAAACCACGGCACTGTCAGTCTGTCAAGCGAGTCATCGTCGGTATTATCCAAGGCATTATGTTTTTTTTTTTTTTTAAACAGCGCGATGGTGTGTTGTGTAATACATGGCTGTTCTAACAACAGCAATAAGAACCCCGGAGTTAGTTTTTATGATATACCGACTGTCAGAAAACGTGAAGGGAAGGAGACAGAGGAGTTGAGCCAGCGCAGGAGAGACTTTCCCCACAGCAAGGTCTGTTCCCATCATTTGGATAAATATTAGGTAGGCTACACAAGATAGGCATTAATTTTTCCTCAAGAAAAAAACTACTCACTTAATGCTGTAAACATACAGAGAGAGATATAATGCGTTTTTTTATTTTTTATTATAACAACTTTATTTAATGATATAAGTAAAAATATAATAAATATGTAATATAGTACACATATTTAGCAAAATACTCTCTATACCTCTTTTTTTCCTAGCCAACTAACGTGCTATAGCCTATATATTATGGTCATTAAATGGCTTTCCTGAGGTAAATGTGATGTGACATAATTGTTCTCCAGCTGTTTTATTGACCCCTTTGTTTGATCGATTGATCGATATTATGTATGAGGAATATACATTTCGGTAAGTTGTACTGTATCTTTCAACATTGTTCATTCGTGTTTATTTACTAGCTATAGATGATCGGTTCACGTGCTGCTAGGGATCTGTCGCGTCACATTTACAAGCGGTATTTATTGTTTGAATTTCATAATAAAAGTGACAGAACCTGAGAGCTGAGTTTTTATATATCATAAGTAACCTGCTCTGTCTAGTCTGTCGGTTTCAGTGTCCTCTTTGCTTCGCGATTTTTCTGTGCGTGAGAAAATGGATGTGTGGCGTGAGAGCAGGTGAAAAGTGTCAATTGCGTGTGTCTCACGGTGAATGCCTGAGAGTTGGCAGCTCTGATAAATATCCGGATAAGTTACGGCTGGCAATAAGGACGGATCTTTACTTAAGGCTATTGGGTCTATTTGATATGGGTCCACACCAATCAAGCTTATCTTCTCTTGATATACAGACGAGATGAAGCCATTAGGCTACTGCTCCCCTCAACTCAAATCTGCGTGTGGATAGGGGCAGGACATGTCATGTCAATAATATGGCCGCGGTTAGCTACTTCCGGTGTTTGCAAATAAGGCCTATTTGTACTACTGTATAAGTTTGGCACCATTCTGGGCATTTTTAGTGGGGTAATTTACGAGATACGTCATAGGATCCATTAGCGCCTGCACTAAGCCATCTGGCTGATTTTTCTAAATAAGCTCTAACTTTAATAATGTTCAACGAAGGGAAAAAAGGCTTCTGGGGGATGTTTGGCTCGAGGTCATGGTGCAAAGGACCCTAGGTTGATTTTACTCGAACCATCCCTTTAAGTTCAACTCAAGAGGCAATTCAGCAAGAATTACCACATCACAACCAAGAACAGTAACATTTTGAATGAATATTACACATTTCATATGCAAATCGTGAGATTGTAGAGAAGACGAGATAGGATAGATGAAGGATGGTGGATGCATATTCTAAGATAATAAAATAAAACAGTCTTTTGCTTAATGGTCAGCATGGACATCAATGAACACTGTATCCAATGACTCCTAAGACATATTACACAAAGCTGCTAATTCAAATAACTAAACATGGGCAGTACATTACAAGCATATAATTCACAAATTAGAAGGAAATGATTGCTAAAAGCCAGTCTCCATATTATGCATTTATAGTTTAGTTGCTCAGTATCCACTGAGCATTTTCCCACAGGTGTCACATTGGTGCAGGGAAGAGGAGAAGTCAGGATCTAATAGCCAGCAGTCTTTATTCCATTAACACATAAACACAAAGATAATCCAAACGAGAAGCTAATGGTAATGTTGCAAACATGCAAACACAAAATCCACACGGGAAGACGATAAATATCCACAGGGAAAAAAAAGGAGAATGAAGAGCTTTATGATGTAGTGTAAACACAATGAACGACAAAGACTATAACAAAGGGGTATAAATACACTGGGTAAAAAGAGGCTAACAAGGCACAGGTGAAACTGATTAAATGCCATGGAATCTTATGTCGGTAACTAAGGAAACAAAGGCAAAAAGGAACAATAAGGCAACAGAATATCAAAATAAGAGTCCTTAAACACAAAACACACAAGACACAGGGGAAATCGTGACATACCCGACCCCCCCACCCACCCCCTATTTAAGGAGCGGATTCCAGATTCTCCAACAAGCTAAACATGAGTCCAGGAGGTTGGCGGAAGAGGGGGAGGGATAGAGGGCCAGGTTCATGAGGTGAAAGTGGGTAAGGAAACTAGAGCTGTGTCCCAAATGACACACTTTATACACTATGTACTTATGCACTATGTACTCAACCGTGTAGTGTATGAACTTTATACGTTTATTTTGTCTTTCAACATCGGAGTTTGATAGCCCTTCCCTCTCTGCTATGTATTTATAGCTGCGACTGTTGAGTGCATGAAGTGTCCAACGTTCCACACTTTTTTCGGATAAATAAGTGCATCATCCGGGTATTTAAAGTGCGCTTTTTTTGTGTGGAATTTTCAGTGTGAACACACTACTCGCACTATTTATACTACAAAATGGCGTAGAATAGTGCACAAGTATGCAATTTGGGATGCACCTTATGGCAATGCAGAGTACCAGGGCGGAGTCAGTAGAGCAGGTGGCCATGGTGGAGCAGGCAGAGTAAGAAGCCCCCAAGGCGGAGCTAGAGACCACCATAATGGAGCAGGTGGAGCTGGAGACCACCACGGTGGAGCAATTGGAGCTGGAATAGAGAGCATAAAAAGTTTGACGGCCTTAATGGCCATGACAGGGAGCTTAGAGAGTTCAGATTCAACTTCCATGGCCATAACTGTGAAGACTGAATGTTCACAGCAAGCCTCTGTGCCATGACAAGATAAGTAGATGGTTCGGAGACACCCTCCTTGACCATGACTGGGAGCAAAGAGAGTTCCAAAACTACCTCCATTGCTTTCATAGGAAGCACAGAGAGCCCAAAAGTGGCCTCCATGGTAGTAACAGGGAGCACAGAGAGTTCCAAAACGGGCCATGTGGCTGTGAAAAGCCAGACAAAGGACTCAAAAACTGCCTCCTTGGCCGTAACCGGGCAGGCAGAAGGTTCATCGATGGCCTCCTTGGGAGATAAGAGAGAGGCAGAGAGTTCAGAGATGGCCTCATTGGTTGTGATTGACAGGCAAAAGGTTCAAAGACGGAGTCCTTGGCCAAAACAGGGCACACAGACTGTTCACAGACAGACTCTCCTTACCCGTGACAAGAAGCACAGAAAGTTCCAAAATGGCCTCCATGGCCGTGACAAGACATGCAGAGCATTTACACTGCCTCAGGAGGAGGTCGCTGCCGCCTCAGGAAGAGCTGACTAAACAAAAGTCGGCACACTGCCACTTCCAAGGAATCAATTTATTGGACTATACATCGTTTCGACCCAAAAGGCTTCGTCAGGACCACCAGACTCGGGAGCACCAAATGTTTACATTTACACTACCTCGGGAGGAGCTGTAGCAATCACCTGGGGAAGAGCTGTAGTAGTCACCATCACTGGATGCACAGCCAACTGTGATTTCAGACTTCTGAGACCACCGGACTTGGGTTCAAAGTAGTAGTTTGCACACACCAGAAAACTTTAGGCAGGGGCGCGATCAGATCAAACACTTCACTAGAGAGTAAACAAAAGTTGTCAGACTGCCACTGCTGCTTCCAAGGAATCAGTTTATTAGACTGCACAACGTTTCGACCCGAAGGTCTTCGTCAGGAGACTGTTCACTCTGTCAACTCACCTAACATCCCTTGACAGTTTTAAGCATCCCTCCACTCACTCTTGACTTGTTCTTCCACAGCCTGGAATACGGGGGGAGTACTATGGGTTCGGGCCGAATACCGAGCCCGGAGCCCTCTACTCGCACAGCACGCCAAATATGCATTCATTCTATCTGACTTATTTGTACGTGTGAAATCTCAATTCTCCAGCGACAGTCATCTTTGTTGTAAACGAATTCAACCCAAGCGCTCGTTGGTGACGTGGATGATTACGTTACTGTTGATCATCTGTCCATCATCGTATAAAGCCCGCCCTGACAATTTGATTGGTCCAAACAGCTTTTGTTCGGGCGTAATAGCTCCTCAACGGATCAAGTCCAGACCGAACTTCCCGACCTAAAAATGTTGTGGGCGGGGCTAAGTTCGGCTGGCATCCAGGCTACCTCACCTCACCTTTCGTACCTGAATCTGGACAATGGAAATACATTGCATTTACACCACTTCCGAATGTGGTTTATTGGTCTGATCACAATCTGTTGACAATGCCATGCATCTGCCATTTAATGTGGTCAAAAGGTGTAAATGATTTTGTAAATCTCACAAAAAGCTGAAACAATAGATATGTCTTTGTCATGGTGTAAACTTTTGATGATTTAAATTGTATTGAAACGTAGGCCCAATAAAGCCACATCTGTAATAATGCCTACAATTGCAAAAAGATGATGGTGAGTCTAAGATTAATATTCATAATTTGGGAAGCACAGACTCTACAAATATATGCATTAATGAATATAAACACTGACCCCAAGCAGAACATTACTTTTCTTATATAGGTTTCTGTTGCATCCTAATGTCACATCTACATCTGCTAATTCTCAGTACTGGCACCAATGATGCCTTCTACCAATAGTATTAATCATCTCTCGCTGATTAACAAATACTATAACATTTCTTTAATGTTATAAAATATACATAAAAGATTGATATATTGAAGTTCACTTGCTGCATTATAAAACTAGCATTCATTTGTTTACTGACTACCTCTAATTAGTATTTGTCTGCGTCTTCAATACTATCATGCTTTTCTGGATTGCTTTTGCTTAGTGCTTTGTTGATTTTAGGGTTGCGGCAATATCACTAAAACTCTGAATATAGACAATAAGACTCAATCTCTGATGAAACAGAACATTTTGCAACATACAAGTCAAGTTTAGTTCATTAAACTCTAGTCAGCTCGGGCTACTGATCATCAGCCCTTTTATTCAGCAGAAAACATTAACTGAATCATTGCAGAAATGCTACAGGTATACATCACATTTAACAGTGAGTCTAGACAACATGTCAACATCTATTATGCATTCTGAAGAAATAGTTGATCAAGGTTGGTTGGTTTTTACCAAGAAATATAATACATCTGATTACCGTAAATATTTCTGTTATGATGTTCAATTTATTCACTTCTGCCTTCAGCATTTGCAATGAATAATCAGAAAGGCCATAAATAATAACAATCTTACAATGTGTTATAGAGCCAACTCAATT
Source organism: Vimba vimba (assembly GCA_022828995.1). NCBI lineage: Eukaryota > Metazoa > Chordata > Actinopteri > Cypriniformes > Leuciscidae > Vimba > Vimba vimba. Next base: position 3,569,329 of record CM040830.1, read on the forward strand.
TGAAGTTTTTTTGGTACCCTGGCACAGCGAAGGACACGGGAGCAATTAATCTGTTTACGTCAAGTGAAAAGATCAAAAGCCAAGTAAGTTCTCTGTTCCATCTTGTAGATCTAATTATTAGCTGATTCTTGGCTTTCTTTTCTCCTTTGGCAGATTCTTCTTTGCCACCTAACGTCTGTTCCCAACAGCAATGCAAGGTCACCCGCCACGCAAACTTGGGCCTTCACTCCAGCCTGGGCAAGGTCTTGCTACCCTGTTCTCCCTCTGTAACTTGAGCTAGTTTCTTACTTCAATAAACTCAAAACTGCCCCAGTCATTGTACACGCCAACTTTTCATATTTCCTCTCTCAAACCCTGTGGGTTCCTGTCTGTCAGACCTCATTCTGCTCCTTGCATTCCCATCAGGCTTCCTTATAAAATCTTAGGATATAATCTCCTATACATTAGGAGATTTTGCAGTATCTGGTAGACCTAGGGAAGGCTGGTCTTGGATCCTTGGGAAATCCAAGGTCCTGATCTAATCTTCAAATGAAATTGCAGACAATTTGAGGAAACATCAGGAGCTGCTTCTAAGAGGAGGTATACTGTTACAGTGTAGGTGCTCCATTGTAGTTCGATCTGATTTTTAGCTGGTTTTGTACACTGTTTCCCCCAGTATTTTAAGACTATTGGGAACATCCCTGCATACTCCATCAATGACGTTGGTTGATGCTATCATTAGGGTGAACTTTCCTCAAATTCTTGGGAACAATTAACTCCGATGTAAAGTTGTATAACAACACAAAATCAGTCATCAAGAGATAATGGCACAGTCATTAATGGTAAGGTTCTGTCCTTTACAAACCTAACAAATGTCTTTACACTTTATTAATCTTTGAATCTAGTAATTTGTACTATTTGCATACTGGATTAAGGTGCATTCACATCAGCAAAATATGAAGCATAGGTCTCAAAGAAGTCACTCTCAAACAAGGCAGATTTCTGTTGGTTAAAGTAGCAAATTGTGTGACTTGAACACAAACAAAATCTGGAAATCTTTTGCACTAGTTAACTCCAAAAATTGATGTTGTCTACCTGAAATGAATTAGATGTTTTGTTACCATAATGATGATACATGTTCCCTTTAGTTGAACTTTTTCACATTGACACGACTCGTCCTGCCAATGTGACCATTTCCATACTTAATGAGGTAATATAAAATTATGATGCATTAAATGTGCCATTTACACCTGTATCAATATTCACTGTTCCACAGAGAGTGGGCTGATAGCAGCCAGATTAAATAGTGACAATACCCTGCACAAAATCTTGATAGTATCAGTGTAGACATCAACATTCAGCGTGCGCAACAAAATCCAACACTATCAAATTATTTTAGATAATAAGATAAAACTAATCTCTAATGTCCTGATAAATGAAATACAAAAAACATTTACCCGGTTTCACAGAAAAGCTTAAGATAGTCCCAGATTAAAATGCATGTTTGAGCTGTTTTAACTGAAAGCAACTTGCACTGACATATCTTAAAATATGTCAGTGCCATTGTTTTGTCTCAAGATGCACAATAGCCATGTTTATAATAGCTATTTAAATGCCCTAATTGAATTAAAGCCTTAGTCTAAGTCCTGTCTGTGAAACCAGGCCTTAATGTGTTGCCTTACCTTGCCTGGCAGGTCATATTCTTCTTCTTCTGTGAATTTTGCTGGCAGGTTGCAAACTAACAAGAAAGGTGCATACTGCCCAGGGCTGGGTTTCCCGAAACCTTCTTAACGCTACGTCGTTCTTAAGTTACACCTTAAGCTGTACCTTATCGTTAATACGTGTTTCCCGAAATGTTCTGATTAATTCGGTTCGAGAGTAGAGATAAAATTCCGAGGCACACACGCACACTAGCGCACACACGCAAGGTCTCTCGCTCCCTCTCTCTGCCGTGCGCGCGCTACGCTTGCGCGCTCTTGCTTCCGGGAGATTTTAACTGATTTGCGGGCATCAGGGAGCCGCTATCAATATGCGGGAGACTCCCGGAACTTCCGGGAGACTTGGGATGTCTGCACACGTCCAAATGATCTGACGGCGTGGGCGGGTATAGATATATACACTAGACGTCGCCTTGGCTACTGCAGTTCATTGGAACGAAACCGTAGCCAAGCGACATCTATGTATATATCTATACCCGCCCGCGCCGTCAGATCATTTGGACGTGTGCTGTTTTCAAGAGATAACAACAATATAAATACTGTTCGTTTTCTCACACAAACCGCTCGTTTCGTGTCTTAGGCCATCAATGTGTACTTATGATGGGGAATTGTTTCATTTGGACGATGGGGAATTGTTTTAATTTGGACTCTGTGCTTGTGTTTTGAGACAGTGACCATAGACCTGCATTATATGACTGACAGACAAGAACGGTTTGACCTAAAAATATCAAAATTGAAACTACTGCGGAAACAAAGACACCTACATCTTGGATGCCCTTGAGGTAAGCTAAAACATATCAAAAATTAATTTCAAAGTGAACTATCCCTTTAAACGAATAAATGGGCCTAATAATCTAAATAAAAATTATATAAACAAAAATATGATACATTTTTTAAAAGTAAATTAACTATAAGGCCAGAATTTTGATAAGTGAACTTCTGCGCAACGCGCACGATTAAAATTTAAATTGGCTTCCATACACACAAACTGCTGTAAAATTAAACGAATTAATGGGCCTAATAATATAAATATTATTACGGACGACACAAATATGGCTAAATAAAACGAACCATTAGGTCTACTTGAATGAAAAAACGAATTTGTTTGAATATTACGCTATATTTAATTTACACTTTGTAACAAGTTACCGTATTCAATTTGCTAACCTTTTGTTTTCTTCCCAGCGTTTTCTTCCCCCATGTGTCTTTTGAGATTGTCCAAAATGAATCTTTGCTGACTGAAACGATGTCTCCACATTCGTTTTCTTGTACCACATTATCATTGTTAGTTAGTTATATTAATAGTACACCTGACCTGTATGACTTCTCATTTTCCTTTTTGAAGTAGCCTACTTTTTGAAATGCTTCAGACTCGTGGTGTGAGCGGAGCGAAATTGGAGCGGGAAATAAGGCGACGCTCCGTCCTTTTAAAAATGCCGCTCTGCGCTCTGTCCAAGATCCGCCCGCTCCTGCTCCCGCTCCCGATCCACTCCCGATCCACTCCGCTCACATGCTCTGATACTGCCACCTACAGTGCTGGAGTGTTGATTTCTTTCTTTCTTTTTTTTTTTTTAAGCAGAGGCCCTTTTATTTCTTTTGATATAATGAATGTTTACTGGGGCCCATGTTTTCAATATTTCAATATTGATTTGTTTTGTGAGCATGGTCAAAAATGCTGGCACTTGGCTGGCAACTTTTTTAGAAAATGCTGGTGGGGAAAGAGATCCAGTCACACTAACCACATTTGAAGGTAGTCAGAAATACATGTTTGCATATGTTTATTGTAATTTCTTGAAATACACTGCAACACATTGAATGGGTCTTACAGCAGAAAGTGTGCCACACAGACATTAAACTGAGCACCTGATTCTTCTAAATAGTGGTAAGGAGAACAGGGTGGCTCTGGGTGGTTTTCATTGCTGTGTATGGTGTATCACGACATGTAGAAAAGATATTTGGTGCACCAGGCAGAGAGGGATCAGCATTGTTGTAGTTGTTTATCTTGTAGTCGGTGAGTTCTTTTAATTCCTTGCCACATGTGTTAAGTGTTATTGGTGTCCGGGTGGACTTTGGCTGTTTTTTATGCCATCGGTCAGGTTTTTCCTAGCTTTCCTTAATGACGCTATGTCAATAGACCTGAAGGAATCCTCACACATCTTGGGAAGGAAAACACAGTTTTGAGGGAAGTATAGAGTTGGTTGTAGAATAAGTACAGTAAATGGGTGTTTATTCAACTAATGGCTCTTTTTATTAACATTTAAAACTATGATGATCTAAACAAAAACTGAAATCGTATCAATATGTATTTTATAACAATAGAATTTTTATAATAAAAGTCATTTTAAAAATAACTAGCGAGTTAAGACGTAAATTCATTGGTAAAAAAAAAAAGTGTAATCCCTGAAGAACATTAAGGTATTGCAACTTCTAGAATTATAGAATGTAATTATTCAAATTATATATTATTATTTAATTAATTTAATATACCACCACTCCTTGTTTCTGTAAAAAAAAAATATATATATATAAAATAATAATAATTGAATTAATAATAATAATATTTACTAATATTTCAGTAAACCTCTATATTATTGCTATTATACTGCACCACATATTTATGCATCACACATTATTACATAACTGCATTAAAATGAGTGATATCTGTATTGTTAGATGGGTTGTATGTTGCCTCCAAGATACCTGTGCTTTTTTTTTTTCTTTTTTTTTAGTCTTGGTGTGAATAGACCTTTCGTCATAGATTTAATTGGGTTTTTCATTTTGTTCAAGGGGGCCTTTATGAATAGTAGCCCTGAACAATACTTTAATGAGCTGGGCATGTTTCAGGGTGGAGTGATGGCTCTAACTGGGATCCTACCACTGCAGCATTAAGCTTTGAATACTAAGAATTTGAGTCCATTAATGAGGTATAAGAAGCCAGAGGGCTGTAGGTCTTAGTGCAGGCAGGGTGCAGAGAGGCCACAGTGAAGTTTGCCAGATAAGGGAAAGAAAGCATGCGAGTGTATGAGTTTGATATGTTTTCTGTACAGTTTGTCTTGACCTTCTGCTAGAGGAGTGTTGCTCCTTCCTGTTCTAGGAGTCCAGCAGTGTGGTTGTGATATAGCCAAGCCCTTTTTTTACACACTGTGAAGAACTTCTTCCATGCCAGTTATTTTGGAGTTTTATTTTATACCCATGTAAACAAATTAAAACATTGCAGATGATACCAGTATGATACTGAGATTTTTCTAATGCTGAAATGTGTAATTTATTTATAAACAAACTATATTATGCTCGACACATTTGGGGCCCTATCTTGCACCCGGCGCAATGCAGCGCCAAGCGCGATGCGAGTGTTTTTTGCTAGTTTCAGTCCGACGCAGTTATCATTTTCACATCCTACGCCACGTTGTGTGTTGTGCAAATGCATTTGCACCCGTGGGTGTGCTGGGCTGTGTTCAAGTCCAAAATTGTCATGCCCTTCACTCGCTAACTTCCCTCCGTCTCGTTCACCCGGATGTACGTCATTGCTTACGTTGCACGAGTGCCCACTACTGGCGGAAATTGCAATGGGCTGAATTGGAATGTCCTAAGCCCTTGATCACTTGGAATCAGCTATGGAGTTGATTTATTATGTATGTCGCTATTTATTTATGTCGCTTTTTGCTCGCAAGTTTCTCTATAGAGCTCCCCCTACAGCTTCGGAATAGATATTTGACAATACTGTCGTAAAAACTCATTGGCGACTCTCCCCCCTCCCATCTTCTCCCTCTGGTCATGTGCATTTGTTTGGGCCGCCAGCCCAAAGTTGCAAGGGTGGTTTTTTCCGCTCACAGGCGCTAGGGTGAAACGAGACAGCCACCATTCAACTCGAAAAAAGTCATATAACCATTCCAATGACTCCGAAGCTGTTCAGTTAAAATAAATTAAGCTGCATAGATCCCCTTTAATGCAGCATCCAAATGTATATAGGTGTGTTTGGGTTGATTAAATTAAAAAAATATATATATAATTAATATATCACAATTGTTTGTTATAGTGGTGATTAGACGAGATCTGTGGTGACGTCACAATCGTACTGGATTGTGGGACATAAGTGCCTGAAATGTACATATGAAGTAGACTCGCTCCCTCGGTCAAAATCGAGGGAACGAGGGTCTGTCCATATAAACTTCCCTTGTCCACTTCACGAAGTGGAACGCACTTCAAATTGAAGGCAGGGATTCCCCCGAGGGGAAGTGCTTAGGGAAGTTTGCAAGTGCGTGTCTAAAAGTGGACTGGAACGCAGCCATGGTCTGAAAGCGAGGTGTGTTCTGGCGCATTGTTGGGAACGTTGCTATTTTGAGGCAACAGAAATAGACTGCACCATTGACCAACTGAAACCTGGTCTATAGTCAATGGCTCAATATTTTTTTTGTTATTTAATGAGCGCGTTAGTAATGTGTGCCTATAAGCGGGTCCACAACGTGCGTACACTCTGCTTATTAAACACACAGGGGCGCACAGCAGCACACAAACATGCCAAATATTTAAAATAAAAGGATTACAATGTAAAAGATTATTATTGTGTACATAAAGATATGGTGGAATCCGGCTTGTCCCGTAGATGGTCTGCTTGCGCACGAGCAGTTCCGTTTGCGCTCTGGAGACGCGTTCGGTCTTTTCACTATCAAATTCTGTCATGTAAATAGCGAATCTGCCATGGCGTGAGTGCAAACTGGCATTTAAAGGGAATGGGAGATGAGACTCGGATTGGTTTAACGCACGTAAATCCCAAAACACACCCATTACTCATTAAGAGAATAGGGACAACCCTTCCCAGCCAACATTTGTATGTGGGGCCCATATGGGTATGAAATGTGCTGAAAAAAGGGCCCCATGTAGGATTGTCCACGGGTTACATAATGGCCCCATTTTAATTGCCCAGATGAATTTCATGTAGGATTGCACTTGATACTAGGTGGGACCCAAGTGGGCAACATGCAAAAGACCTATCTCGGTACCAGCATTAACCCAGTCGACATTTGCATGTGGGGCCCATGTGGGTTTGAAATGGGCTGAAAAATGGGCTTTGTATGGGATTGTCCGCGGGTTACATAATGGCCCGATGTTAATTCCCCAGGTGGATTTCATGTAGGATTGCACTTGGTACTAGCTAGGACCCAAGTGGGCAACATGGACAAGACCCATCTCGGTCCCAGCTTTAACCCAGTTGTCATTTGTATGTGGGGCCCATGTGGGTTTGAAATGGGCTGAAAAATGCTGAAAACCACACTCAAGATAGGTTTATACTCTGCGTGTCCGCACGAGCACGAAGGTGTACGCGGCAAAAACGATGTCATTGCGGTGTCGGCGGTCGTGTGCGTTGGGTGCGCAAGACCCCATTTCTTGGCGGTGTGCACGGCTTTTTTCGTAATAGCGCGCGGCTCCGCATCCAAAGATGAACGACTTTGAGCCGAATCTGAATTCACAAAACTTAATGAAAATATTATGAAAATAATATGACAATACTTATGAAAAAATACTTATGAAAATATTTAAGAGATCGTTAATTTAGTTATATTGTGTACACATTCTCATATCCATATATTTTTAATGTCACGAGTAATAATCTCAGGGTTTACTGGGTTTTACACGATTCTTTTTGTAGTGTGGTATTGGTGGTGGTGTACTATAAAATAAACTTTGTCAGGTGTGTAGCTTTCTTCTCACCGCTGATTCCTGATGGTTTAGAGGACAATTACTTGAGTCGCCCCCGTTGTTTCAAAGAATAGTACAACAGCGAGCGTGTCAAGTATAAACGCCTCGTCCGTTTGAGGAGGTGTGCGCGCAGTCAGCGGAGACTCGCGCTCCGGAGCCAGGTGAAAGTATAAACAAGGCTTCAGTCTCTCTCGCGCACTGTCGAGCACGCTCGCGGCATTCGCCTCGCTTTTGTCCAGTCCGGTGCCTCATAAACACACTCACACACCAGATAAAAAACTTTGCAGGTCCTATGGATGAGAGAGAGCCTACTCGGATGAAAACTGCTTCATTGAGCTCAATTATAGTAACGCCACATTTTATTGTCAGTAACGGTAACAGCGTTGTGACAGAGGAAACAGTAATTAGTTTGATTACTTTTTCCTGAAAAAAATAATGCCGTTAGTAACGCCGTTTATTTATAACGCTGTTATTCCCATCACTGGTGAACAGCTGTGAAATATGTGTGTAACACATCAATGGAATTGACTTTGAACTTTTATAGCCTCGGACAGTGACGTCATCGGAATACATGCTCGTCAGAGGCTATAATTAGATGTGCCACAGATGTCTTTTTGTCTTCAGACCATACTGTGTGTATGTGTGTGACTAACTCCTAGCAGAGAGATAGAGAGAGCTTGTTTGACTAGGCAGTGTGCAGAAAATTCTCTCTTTCTCCTCTCACTCTTTTAAACAAGTGAAAAGGGAAAAGAAAAGAAAATATGAGCAATGTGCAAAGTAAAAGTTGTCCGCCAGCTTCGCCGCCTGCTTCACCCGAGTCTCTCACTGCCGGTCAGCGGCCGCTGTCTGCCGCCGCTTCCGCCATAGGGGACTACGAGGAAGCTGAATGTGTGGAGGACGGCAGTTGCTCTCTCCTAGCGTCGGGCACTGAGGACTGGTCGAGCTCTGTGGACCTCGCACCGTCTTCTCACCGGCCCCCTGGGAAAAGAGCCAGCATTGAAGCGGAGCTTATGCGTCTGCTCGAGCAGGCCGTCGAGAGCCTTGGCCTTGAGTGGTCGATGCCCCAACAGCCTGCACACAACTGCCTGGACGGCTGTTTTCTGCAAAAGGACCGTGCTTCACAGCCTTCAAGACCAGCGCCCTTTCTTCCTGAGGTCGCCAAGTCTTGGAACGCTCCTTTTTCAGCCAGAGTGCGTGCTCCCATGTCTGCAGCATTCTCCGTAGTCGACGGTGCTAAAGACAAAGGGTACCACTCTCTCCCCCCCATCGAGGAAGCGGTAGCCGCCCATCTTTGTCCGCCCTCCGCTGGACGGCGTGCTAAGACGGCGCTGCCATCTAAAGCCTGCCGCACTACGTCAGCTTTGCACGGTCGTGCTTACACCGCCGCCGGGCAGGCTGTCTCGGCGCTTCATTCAATGGCCATACTCCAGATCTTCCAGGCCAACCTTCTCCGCAAAATGGACGAGGAAGGACCGGAAGCTGTGAGTCTGTCGGATTTGAGGAGCGCGGCGGATTTCTCCCTTCGCGCCACTAAATCCGCTGCACAGGCCATAGGGCGGAACATGGCCTCTATTACCGTGGCTGAGAGGCACCTGTGGCTTACGCTCTCGGAGATGTCGGATTTGGAGCGCTCTGCGTTTCTCGACGCCCCCGTCTCCTCCGCTGGCCTCTTCAGATCTTCTGTCAAGGATTTCGCAGACAGATTCGCTGAGGTTCAGAAGACATCGCAGGCCATGAAACATTTCCTGCCCAAGCGCTCAAGCTCCGCAGCAGGTCGCCCTAAACAGCCGTCTACTCGCAGCTTCCAGCCGCAACCCTCAGCTGCCGCCGCTCCACAGCGCGGTCAGGCCCGGAATCAGAGACCGCGCTCTCGCTCCGCCGTCCCCCCGCCGCGCGGGCCCCCGGCCGAAGATTGTGGTAAAGCCCGAGGCCTCTAAGTCTTCCTAGCCAGCTTAAGGAAGCGACCGTGTTCAAGTCCCGCTGCGGCCGGACTTCCACCGAAAATTTTCGCTCGTTCAGTTCCAGTAATTGCGACTGTTCCAGTGTATTCTGCAGTAAACAAGTCGGCAACACAGCCCGCTTGCCTGCACACAAACGCCGTTTTTACGGCGACCCAGATAAATCCTATAAAGAGTGTATTTTCTGGTATTCCGGCCATGGCCGATGGTGTTATGAGTGTAGTAAAAATGTCCACTGCCCAGAGCCCATTCCTACACACAAACACGGCCCGCCGCACACACCGGTGCTCTCCGCTCGCAACTAGGTCGCGATCAGAGCCCAGATATCATTCTACCCCTAGCCACTCACGCGAAAGCCTGGGCAGAGCTTCCCAGGGTATCAGAGTGGGTGCTGAACATTATAGAAAGAGGCTATTCGCTAAAGTTCGGTCGACGCCTGCAACGCCAAGCGGCGTGAATCGAAACTACGGTGAAAGAGGAAGCAGCACACCTGCTTCGAGCCGAAATAGCGAAGTTACTGAGCAAAGGGGCTATAGAACACTTATCACAGGCTCAGAGCGAAGGGGGCATGTACAGTAGATATTTTCTGGTACCCAAAAAAGACGGGGGTCTCAGACCCATTCTAGATCTAAGACGGCTAAACAAAGCACTTCTGAAACGACGGTTCAGAATGCTCACAACCAGGAAAATCCTCTCGCAAATTTGCCAAGGGGACTGGTTCATGTCGATAGATCTGAAAGACGCTTATTTTCAAATACAAATAGCGTCACGTCACAGGCGATTTTTGAGATTCGCCTTCGAGGGCCAGGCATATCAGTACGCAGTCCTGCCGTTTGGCCTATCCCTGGCACCTTCAAGCATTCACGATGTGCATGGATGCAGCGCTCGTACCCCTCAAGCTCCGAGGCATACGAGTGCTGAATTATTTGGACGATTGGCTGGTTCTAGCTCGATCACAGTCAGAGCTCATAGAACACAGGACCATATTACTCGATCACCTCGAGAATTTAGGTCTCAAAGTCAATTGGGCGAAGAGTTCGCTGTCTCCCAGTCAGAAAATATCCTTTCTGGGTACAGAACTGGACTCGCTGTCTATGACAGCACAACTGTCACCGCAGCGCAGGCTGAGTATCCAGCGCATGACAGAAACTTTTCGCCATGGCACGTTAGTCCCGTTCAAAAAGTTTCAGAAAATGCTGGGTCTCATGGCTTCAGCATCTTCAGTGCTTCAGCTGGGTCTGCTTCGCATGCGCCCGCTGCAGTACTGGTTAAAACCGTGCGTTCCGCGCAGAGCGTGGACCTCCGGTCTCTTGCGCCTCAAGGTCGATCAGAAATGCATCGCAGCTCTGAGACCTTGGACAGTGACCGATTGGTACCGATCAGGTGTAAGCCTGGGGACTTCCTCGAGTGTGAAGGTGGTGTCTACAGACGCCTCAACCTCGGGATGGGGAGCACTGCTAGAGGGCAGACCATTCTTCGGCCAGTGGTCAGAACGGGAGAAGCTTCTACACATAAACTGCCTGGAAATGATGGCAGTCGACAACGCGCTGAGGCGCTTTTGTCCCCATATAATAGGACACCACGTCCTGGTCCGTTCGGACAACATGTCAGTGGTGGCTTATATAAATCACCAAGGAGGTATCAGATCCAGAACCCTTCAGAGGCTGACGGAACGCCTCCTGGTCTGGGCTCAGCACAATCTGCGCTCGCTCAGAGCAGCGCATGTGCCCGGCCACCTGAATGTGGGACCAGACAGACTGTCCAGGAACAATCTTCCGGCAGGAGAATGGTCTTTACACCCGCAGACAGTCAAACTGCTGTGGAGGACATTTGGCAGAGCGAAAATAGACCTATTTGCGTCTCAAGAGAACGCTCACTGTCAGGAATTTTTCTCCAAGAGCAGGGATGCGCTGGCCCACGTCTGGCCCCGCTGCCCGCTCTATGCATTTCCCCGTCACGCTTCTACCCCAGGTGTTAGAGTGAATCAGGGAAAACGGATGCCCGGTGCTACTCGTCGCCCCATTATGGACGAACCAAGCCTGGTTTCCAGTCCTGATGCAGCTGACGAGTACCGCCCCGTGGCCGATACCGGTAAGGAGGGATCTCCTCTCGCAGGCAAACGGCTCGATCTGGCATCCTTGCCCGGAGCTTTGGTCCCTACAAGTGTGGGCCATCAACGGGTACCCATTAACCTCCCAGCGGGAGTGTTAAACACGTCACGCAGGCTAGAGCTCCATCTAAGAGACGGCTCTATTCCTCAAAATGGTCTGTGTTCACTAGCTGGTGTACAGCGCGTGGCACTTAACCCTCACACTGTGGGGTGTCAGAGGTTCTTTCCTTTTTACAAGAGCTTCTGGATAAGGGCAGAGCCCCATCCACGCTCAAAGTTTATGTGGCGGCCATAGCAGCGTTCGCTGAACCAATGCTTGGCCACTCATTAGGAAGGAACGATCTGGTCATTCGCTTCCTTAGAGGAGCTAAGAGGCTGAATCCTCCCAGACCTCCCTCGGTTCCCGTTTGGGACCTTTCCACGGTTCTGGAAGCCATGAAAGGTGCCCCATTCGAGCCAATACAATCAATAGACCTAAAACACTTGTCTCTCAAAACAGTGTTTCTTCTGGCTCTCGCTTCAGTAAAGCGCATAGGGGACTTGCAAGCGCTCTCAGTGAGCGCGACGTGTATGAAGTTTGGACCTAATGACTCGAGAGTCATACTCAAACCAAAGCACGGATATGTTCCTAAATCCCTCAATACACCGTTTAGGGCACAGGTGATCTCCCTGTCGGCCCTGCCGGTATCTGAAGAGGAAGGGGACGCAGGCTTCCTTTGCCCGGTCAGGGCGTTAAGAGCCTATGTGTCTCGCGCATCCGTTTTCAGACAGATGGAGCAGCTCTTTGTTTTGTTCAGCGGACGTTCTAAGGGACTAGCCGCGTCAAAACAGAGTTTATCCAGATGGATAGTTGATGCTATAGCGCTAGCTTATACATCTAAGGGCCTGCAATGCCCGTTAGGTGTCAAAGCGCACTCCACGAGAGGCATGGCCTCGTCGTGGGCTTGGTCTAGTGGGATTGCCTTGCAAGATATCTGTATGGCGGCAGGCTGGGCCTCCCCGTCTACATTTAAAAGGTTTTATAACCTCGAGGTTCCCGCTTTACAAGCTAAGTTGCTCTCGGTCTAAATTTTCAGTATTGCCTGCCCGATGCTATCGGCTCAGGATGCTGAAACTGCTAGAGCGTCGATCACTGATCGTCTGTATACTTCTGTGGGCAGTGCGTAAGTCCCCCATATTTATCAGTCCAGGCCGAGTTCGCCCTGGCTGTGTGGAACACTTGATATAATCTGCTCTTATTAGAGCTCTATATTACAGGAATGATGCTATTCTAGCCCCTCTTCCCGGATTCTCTGTGAGTCCCGTGTGATTAGGCACTGTATGAGCCCCGGGCACCTGCCCTTGGGACTTTAGTGTTGTATCTCAAGCACGCATGGCGTTTTACACTGTGTTCCCCTAGCGTAAGATATTACGCAAGTACGAGAGAACCTCTCGTAAGAGAACGTACTCTTTTCGTAAGAGAAAAAAACATAAATTTCACATTGCAGTTGAACTGTTGCTAGATATATGGTGAATATTATAATATTTAGACCCGTGCTTACTGTTACTTTGTTTGTGGATATCTGCTCAAACGTAGATATGTATATGGTAACCATAATGTTTTATATTTGAGCGTGATCGCGTTTGAATGTATCATATTTTGGATCGTGATCGCGTTTGAATGTATCATATTTTGCAGCGCGATCGCGTTTGAATGTATCATATTTTGGATCACGATACGTTTGAAAAGCAAACGGCTTCATGTTTTTACTATTATCTCATTTCATATCATCATAACGAATGGAAACATTTGAAGTAACATGATAATCAATATATTTTTCTCTAGCTTAGTTGTTGCCTGCGCATAGCTTATGCCTACAAGGCACAACAAACCTGGTGTTCATTATATTATATATTGTTGGAAACATTTGTGTGTGTGTGTGTGTGTGTGTATTCTGTGAATTTTAAAAAGCAATTTTAACCAGAAAAATCTAAAATTTATTCCCAAAATCGTGCAGGACTTTCTCTTGATATCAGTATGTTCACTTTTTTTTTTTTCAGGGCCCAGATGCCACTGAGGACTTCAACATTCACATGAGTCTCTGTACATGAACATGGTAAAGTGAAAATCAAACACCTTGGAAATGAAAGGTATGTACAATGTTTTTAGGAATGGCACAAAGGTCTCTGTCTTTGGATCATTGTTTTCAATAAGGGCTTTTTTGGCATGTGTTGTGTATCTTTGGACTATGTTGTGTTGTAAATAAATCCAAACAATTTAAAAGCCATTCTTTTTTAAATCTCCTCATTTACAGTATTGTGCAAGGTTGCTCAGAATGACAGGGCCTGATAGCTCCTAATAGGGCCGTTAAGGGAGGGTCTTTGTCTTTCTCAGGTGTGAAAAGCTTACATATTAATGAGCTCCCGCATATATAAATCAATATATTGTCTTATCTGAATGAGCAGTCAGGGTGATTTTCACATAGTTTTAGAGCAAATATTCTAGGCTACGTGATACAATTTTCAAAAGTCTTGTGAAGAAATAATCAGTATGGGTTTCATGGCCTTATTTCAGTGAGAATTTTTTTTTTTTGTATTTTCACAAACCATGCATAAATGTCATTATCTAAAAACTACAAACTTTTACATACATGGTGCTGATATATTATTGTAGCAGAGTTTGTGCTGAATACAGTGTAATTAGACTTTAGCCATGAAAATGTCACAAGTAACAGAAATAACCAGAAATGTCAGAGCATGTCAGAACACCTCCAGGGCCCAGAAAACAGCTCAGACCTCAGAGGGTTAAAAAGAATTGGGGATTTGCAGGATCTGTCTGTCTTGCCTTCCTGCTTAGACTTTGCCCCAGGAATGGTGAAAGCAATTTTGCATCCTCATCCTGACTACTCGCTTCTTCCCGAGCCTTGGCGGCGGGGTGCCCCTCTGCAGCATATGTTTGTGATGCGGCAGGCTGGTCCTCACCGCACACATTCATAAGATTTTACAGTTTGGATGTTCATGCCTCTCCGGGCTCACACGTCCTTGAGTCGATATCACAAGCTCATGTCTGAGACCTTTCGCGTTCTTGTGAGCACACACTACACAACCATGAGGGGTCCAGACACCCCCAGTGTGGCGGCGTGGGTATTATCGTCCCCATAGCTCTGAATCAAGCGCAGCATTAAATGTAGCTTTTGAAAGTGAACGTCTTGGGTTACTTGACTGTAACCCTGTTCCCTGAAAAAGCGGGAACGAGATGCTGTGCTTCATTGCCACACTGAGGATGTCCCAGGAGTGCTCTTCAGACAAAATTATACCTGTCGATGCACCTGTGGCACATCTAATTATAGCCTCTGACGAGCATGTATTCCGATGACGTCACTGTCCGAAGCTATAAAAGTTCAAAGTCAATTCCACTGACGTGTTACACACATATTTCACAGATGGTCACACAAAAAGTGCTCCCATAGCACTGAATCAAGCGCAGAATCGTTTTTCCGCTTTTTCAGGGAACAGGGTAACAGTCAAGTAACCCGAGACGTTTTGCTTTCATTCACTCTGAACCTTTTCCTCATCAACATCCTGAGATATCTACATGTGTGAAGCCTGCAAATCACACTCCATTGATTCTCATGGAGTTGTCTGTCAAAAGAAAGATGAAAAGGTAGAAGGAAGGACAATGTAATGGAGGGACAACCAAATCCTCAAGCATAAATCTTTTGATCTAGTAGCTTGTTAGTGGTGAACAGAGGACTGATTTCTCGCACACGCTTTCTTCTCAATGGGTTTGTGTCTGTCTACTTTTCACACCTCACATATCAGTCTCTCACTCCGCTCTGGGAGTATTCATATAATCTCACAAGGTCACGCTGTGAAATCCCCATAGACAGTGGCTTATTGTGCCCATTTATTTTTGTACCCATCATCTCTCTTACCTTTCCAAAAGGGCACTTTACACTCCTTTAGTACAGAATTCAGTGTTCTGTCATGTCTGCTAAATAAAAAACACACAGTCCAGATATCATTTTAACGGTTCTGTCGCTGACACAATACTCTAATAGGTCAGAGCCAGCAGGTATCCCAGAGCCCTCCTCCAAATATGAGAGATAATTGGGCAGCACAAACACTTGCAGAAGTTGCCATGGCAACGGAAAGGTTAGGGTTCAGACTGCAATATGCTTTGGGAGCCTGGAGGCTATTTTCATTCTCCATGAAAACTATTAAGCACAATGTAGGAGGCAGTCTCTCATCCCTCTAGCAGGTAATGAAAGGTAGCCTGCAGTGTGAAGACAGAGCATCTATACACACAGGGCTCTGTCTGCGGACAGTCTCTTTCTGTGCCCCTCAGTCTCCATAAAGACAGTCTTTATGAGTGTCCATTTTAGTGTAATGAGTATTTGGCTAGGTGAAACACCTGAGCCAGGACCAAACATATATATCTTGAACATGTCATTAGTGGAATTATCGATACAAAAGATTTTGATTTAAAAATAAAGTCTCTGACTTTCTAGTCTCTAGATATGAAACCCAATCGCACTCCCAAGGCATCAAAAACTGAAGCAAGGTCCAGCACCTTTAGCGTTACTATATATGCTAAAGGTACCCCTAAACATCACTATATTGAAAAACTAGGAACTCCACTGCTTTCAATGAGAAATTGTGTCAATAAAGAGACGTCTTTTTGAGACGGATGGTTGCCCTGCACGCTTAATAAACAAACTACAGCTGGTTCAAAACGCAGCAGCTCGAGTTCTTACCAGAACCAGGAAGTATGACCATATTAGCCCAGTTCTGTCAAAACTGCATTGGCTCCCAATTAAACATCGCATAAATTTTAAAATATTGCTGATTACTTACAAAGCACTAAATGGTTTAGCTCCGCAGTACTTGAGCGAGCTCTTAACGCATTATAGTCCGTCACGTCTATTGCGATCTCAAAATTCCGGCCAGTTGATAATACCTAGAATATCAAAATCGACTGCTGGCGGTAGATCCTTTTGCTATTTAGCACCAAAACTCTGGAACAGTCTTCCTACCATTGTCCGGGAAGCAGACACACTCTGTCAGTTCAAAGCCAGATTAAAGACACATCTCTTTGACCTAGCATTCACATAATACATTATAGACTTCTATAATTTAATGTTAGGCTGCATAGATTAGGTCAGCCGGAACCGGGAACACTTCACATTAATCCTGATGTACTCGTTACATCATAAGAAGAATGGCATCTACGCTAATTTTAGTGTCTGTGTTTATCCCGAGGTTTTCCTGCAGCCTGCCGGATCCAGGCCGTATCCAGATCTGACGAAGGACCTTCGCCTGGACCGATGACAACGCAGTGCTGAAGTGCCAACTAGTCTCTCCCTATGGAGGATCCCTCTACCACTCTACAGATAAGGCGTTGTCGGGAAAATTCGTTTCGCGTTCCTACCCCAAAGCAACAAAATAAAATAAAATTCTTTATCAAAATTTATAAGGAAAGACAAGTACTTTGTTTAGGCTTGGCTTGTAGGGAATTCCAAACCTGCATATTTTCAAATGCACATAACTATAGAACCCATTCTAAATGCGCATGTGAACGCCATCAGCGTTTCTCACAGGTTCGCGTTTAAAGTCTGTGTAGAGAGAATGGTGTCGTCTTAGCGGCCCCTAATTTAATAACAAATTATCGTTGCGACGGAAGCAAATCAATCAAAACTAACTTTAGATGGAAAATAACTTAACTCTGCTATAAAGCCAAAACAATATCTGTTACCTTAAATTATCTGCTTATCTCTGTAAAGCTGCTTTGAAACAATCTACGTTGTTAAAAGCGCTATATAAATGAAGATGACTTGACTTGACTTGACGTAATACAGAGAGATCATTGTGATATATTTTGTGGTATGATTTAAACAGCCACACTAATTTTATTTACATTACAGTAGAAATGTTTTAGCTCATAACATGAACCATAGCCATAAACCTAACCATTTATCAAAATAAAAGATATATTACAAATATAACAGGCAGATACAACTACAGTCACAATTTATTCAAAAGGTACACATATTCCAAGTTGTCATCATGTAACTGTTCTGATTTATCTTTTGAATGAGATATGACTGTTTTAATGGAGCAGGATAATTTTGCAGCAACACCATTTAATGGATCATTCACAAACTCTGCAGCACAAGTTATATGCTAAATGCGAATACCTAGGATTAGGAGTTTGTTCACCCAGCTATTTCGCTAAACTCCAATTTGTCCCTATAGGAATTTTCTTCTTTCCCCTTCCCCTTGTATGACTAACTATACTTACTTTCTGTACTTACTTCATACCCACCCCACCGACTATGGAAGAGAAGGAATTGTTTAAGTTGCTCGCGTCTCGCAGAGGAAAGCTTGGAGTTTTGACGAGAAAACGAAACAAAATAAATTGCCGCAATTGAAGCTGGCGAAAGAAACTGTTGCTAAACATGTGGAAACCTTTAACACCGTGTTGGCGGATTTTATGGAATTGCAAGTGTCTGTGCAAAGTTTGTTGAATGATGATGAAAGGGAGGCTGACCATGTAGACTGGTATGAACCGACATTTTTTAATGAGATTGAAACATGGATGGCTGAAGATCCAAAAGGTACAATTGAGGATGTCTTGGAAGGTGCTGTTGGGCCTAATGAAAGTGTATCTCAGGCCACTGATAAATCCTCAAAAAATACATCCCAAAAATCATCTAGAGTTTCTTCTAAAAGCAAAACGAGTGCCTCTGCTGCTTTTCTGCAAGCTGACGCGGAACATGCTGCACTAAAAGCTAAAGCCCAAACTTTGGAGCAAAAGCATATTTTAGATTTGGAGGAGACTAAATTAAAAGCAAAAAATGAAAAGCTTGCTTTGGAATCTGAAATGGTTGCAGCAGATGCAAAGGTAAATGTTTTCCTAAAATCCGAATCACTCCTTGAAAAAATTAGCTTGAAAAGCGCAAAAGGAAGTGCAAAGTCTGACACAAGCAGTACTTATCCATCAACTGAATATATTGCACCTGCAAGAACACAGGTTCAAACAAGTCAAGATAAAAAAGCCAAAAGGGGTACATCTACTCCAACTGTTAAGAAACATCAAAAATATGAAAAAATTCAGAAACATAAAAGGGACTTGTCTACTTTAAACAATGCAGCTCTTGCAGATGTTTTGAAGAAGCAAAATGAATTAACTTCTTTGTTGATAAAGCAACAGCAATCATCCCTTCTTCCAACGAGGGAAATTCCTGTGTTCGGAGGAGATCCTCTGCAGTTCAGATCCTTCATTAAAGCATTTGAACAGGGTATTGAAAACAAGACTGAGAGTATGCAAGACAGACTCTATTATTTAGAACAATTTACAGTTGGACAACCCACAAATTTGGTTCGCAGTTACATGCACATGGATCCTTTAAGAGGATACAAGGAAGCAAAGCAGCAACTTGAATGGAATTTTGGTAACAGTATTAAGATCGCATCTGCATTGGATCCTGTATTTGGTGAAATACAAAGCACAATAGACAGAAGAGGACAAACGAGCACGCAGCCTGTGGACTGTGGCGTGTGCCTTTTCTTTTGATAACGTTTTTTTTTTACAAACTATCGCCACTGCATCCTCTTCGTCCACCATGATTGTTTACTCTGAAGTCATGCTTGATCTCGAGGGATTTTGCGAGATTTCCTGTCTGACCTGGGAATCCTCGGGAGTCAAATCGGTTTGTGTGTGATGTGTTGATTTTGCCGTGTGGCTGCGCACCACACACTGTACGACCAAAACTGTTACACCCGTGATTTATTATCACCATGTGTGGGATCTCTCAGGTTTGGAAAATCGGCCGACAATTTTAAAATCATCCCGTGTGAACCAGGCTTAAAGTAATAGCAAGTGCAAAGCCCAGTATCAAGTCTGCCAGCAGAGGCAGCAGTTTTGCTACCAGAGTTACTACAGTAGCAGAAAAGATGAAAGACCAGCTGAAAGTGAGTCATACTACCTCAAATGCAGTGGAAAAGCCATGCATGTTTTGTGGCAAAGACCACACAATGGAAGTTTGCTATGTATTCAAAGGTAAAGCTAACAAAGAAAAGGTGGAATATATAAAGGCAAAAGGATTGTCCTTTGGATGTTTGGGACATGGGCATATGACCAAAACCTGCCAAACCCACAAGAATTGTCAGATTTGTCACCAACAACACCCAACCATTCTACATATAGAGAGTAAGGAAAATCAAAGAAAAGACCAAACTCCTAAAGTCTTTTCAAAAGATCAAATGTCAAGTGCATTGGTTTCTTTGAAAGAGGCCTGAAACCTGAATACACACTACAATAAAAGGACTTTGGGTCCTCATAATCAGAGCTGGTTCTACACTTCTGGGGGCCCCAAGCTAAACTTTGTGAAGGGGCCACCATTGAAATGACCCCCTTTCTGATATGTTCTTTTAGACCAGTTTCACTGTGTCAGCACACAATATACAGTGAGTTGAATTTCAATAAGCATTAGTACAAATGACAATGGTACTCTGTATGCAAGGTGCAACAAATTGTACTTTATGGAAAAAAAGTGTATACAAGTGTAAAGAGAAACGCTTTAAAAACACATTAAACTGCCAGTAAGAACAAGTCAAATTAAATGGTAATTTTCGTTGACAGCTAAATAAATGCTTTATGAAAGTATTGCTTTGACACTATCTAGCTGTTAGAAAAATGTCTCGGATTCCAACTGTAACTGTTGTTCATTGAGAACAGAATGAGACGCTGCATTGAAGATGACACTATGGGGAACACCTCTGCGTGAAAGAGTCTGAAGCACGTATTAAACTAGACCAATCCTGATTGGTGATATGTTGTGACGTAGCTAGCATGTGATGGTGTACACAGAAGCTTACAAAGGCACACTGGAACACAACAGCATTAGCTTCTGATAGGCTGAAGCAAGCTGCTCTCAGGCATTTAGGAGGTGTGGCAAAGTGACGCAGCGTCTCGTTACCTTCTCAGGGAACAAGGGTTACAGTCGTAACCCGAGACGTTCCCTTCCAAGGGAACTCGAAAGACGACACAATGGGAACAAATACTCACTGCATCACGCTGACTAATGCCTGCCCTGGTGTGAAGCTGTCCAGGCACAACTCAGGACAAGAGTACTTGAGATCTAGGTGTGGATGGAAGATTGTAAAATCTTATGAAAGTGTGCAGGGAGGCCCAGCCTGCCACATCACAGACTTGCTAAGGGTCCAGAGGGTGTAGACAACGCTGGAACCCCGGAAGTTCATGATGGAAGCTGGGCGTCGACCACTGAAGGCTGACCTGGAGGGATGAGGGGATTCTCAGGGCAGACGGCCACGGAGGCGACGAGGGAGTGGTGAGCAAAAGCGATGGCGACGGGCTGACAGTCCGAGGTGGAGACATGGGCCTGGAGGCCCGAGGTGCAGCTGAGGAGTTGACCTCATGCCGCGCTGGTGGAGGGGAAGCCTGAAGCGATGTAGATGAGCCGCATGGAGCTAGCAGCGGGGACAGAGCCAAGGATCTTGACTACACCAGTGGTACTGATGGATCTAAGGGACTGGCCGTAACCAGTGGTGGAGATGGGACCAGGAAGAGAGGCAGGGACATAGGCAGAACAAGATCTGTGGACGGGACCTGAGAATCCAAATATCTGGACAGGACCGGTGGAGAAGAAGAGGATTTGAGGGTAGGGACTTGGGTGGGAACTGGATCCGTGGACCACAGATCTATCAGGTCTAGGTCCGCACCTGGCTCTGGGATGGACTGGTCAGTGCGCATAGTCTCTGGGGCTTTGTTGGTACACAGTTCTGGGTCCGGGATTACCTTGGTGGTTTCCTCGGGCACACAGGCTGTGAGGGAGAGGCCTCCATGTCGGAGCATCCAGCTCAAATAACCAGACACATTCCGGTTCTAGGAGAGGAGGAGGAGACGCAGTGCTGGCGAGTCCATATTTTTTCTTTTTACTCGTTTTTGAGTGGTCGGTTATTCTGTCTCATGTCTGTGGCTGTAGAATGTGCACGACGATGTAGATGATTTGAAATACAGTCTTTCATGAAGTAGCAAACTAACAAACATGTTCAACAGAAACAATAACCGACAAGGACTGAACAGAACAGGGAATATAAATTCAAGTAAATGAGGACAATAAACAGGAACAGCTGGATGAAGATTACTAACTAATAAGAAACCATACAAACATGACAGAAACTGAACTAAACTTACATGTGACTCCGGAGCAGGTTATGTTCAGAGAATAAGTTTCTATGGCCACTTACATTCCCTGAAAGTTACCTCCATTTTTGGAACCTAAAGTTGAGGTTATCCGCTTACTTACCCTTAAACATACCCGGGTTTGTCACATTACCTGCTTTCTAGAATACCCCCCCGGTATTAAGATGTTTATTGGTCAATCGGATCACAGGTGGACAGAGCTGAAAATAGGTGTTAACTAGGTCTAAAACGTTTTGAGCTTGTCCAACTTTCAACCACTTCCTGAGGTACTCGAAAACACATTTGACCAGATGGCTCTTGTAGTGCAGACGCTCATATGGTTGAATTCATTCGAACTGCCGCATAAGACATACTACTCTCCACCTACTGACCTGATGCATAAACATTAAGAGAAGCACGCTAAACAGATTGTTGGTGTAACGCAAAGTAGATGATCAGGCCCACCTCTGAATTAATTAATCAGATCTAATTTACAAACACCCCTGTCCTTCCAGGATGGCGACACAGAGCACATAGTGCCTTCCGCTGATTAAAGTTACTGACATTCCAATCAACAAATACAGGCTCTGTTCTTCTTGGACTGTCTGCAGAGAGCAAATGGCGCCTACCATTTGAGTAAATCATTGATCGCCGATCTGAGAACACAGGTCTCTGTTTCCTAAATCAACAAAAAACATTTTGTTTTACGGCTCTGCGGGGACCCGCGGAGCAGCGATGCGCCACACTGTCGGGCGATCTCGCAAAACCCCCCCGGATTTCTTAAACACTGATTAACACTTCAAAACAATAGGACAGTGTCCGACCAGATGTCCGAACATAGGGTCACTGCTAATCTCATCAATTCAAGAAAACGCACACATATACTGATCTCCCCTGAGGGGGGAGGACGCGAGTTCAACCAGCGAACTCACCACGCGTTCGAACTGCGAATGACCCCACACACACGCAAAACACAGAGACATTCTCATCCCTGGACATAATGGCCAAAAATCACCCTTTGCCAATGTATTTTGAAATGTATTTGTGTTGTGTTTCATGGTCCCGATACGGTAGACCGCTATAACTAAGTTTTATGGTATAATCAAAAGTGAAATGCTTATTATTCTGAAGAATCATGTAACTCTTTGATATTAACTGCTATAATCACGATCTGTGGTATCGTCGCGCTCGAGAGAAACCAACGGTGTTGAATTCTTAACTCAAAGTATGAAATTATGCATTCTGTCAGTTATATCAGTTATAACAGTTTTAAATCTCCGCTGCATCCCTATCCAGAGGGTTGCACTAAATGAACAAAGAAAGTTGCCGCCACACACCCCCGCCAAAATGATTGGCTCAGAAACAGGAGGAAGGCGTGGCTGCGGCTCCTTCAAAACACGGCGCCAGCTCTCTCCTCTTGGCAGTCGCCAGAGAGAGAGAGAGACCCGCCTCCTTCCTCCAAGAAACCTTCGTTTTCTTTTTATTTCGTTTTTATTTCGAAGTCTTTCTTTTCTTGATAGTTTACCTCAGTTTGATAATTTTCTTAAAAACCACCGAAACCAACTTAAAGACTAGAATCATCTTTGGTTAAGTTGACGCACGCTCCGAGTTACCATCGCAACGACCCCGCCTCGACGACGCATCTGACCACATGTTCCAGGCTCCTTTTGTCCACACAGACGCACAAACGAGGGCCAATAGGCAAACAAGTAAAGTGACGTTACATTCTTAAATTCGCAATCCAAAAGAAATGCTGTTTAAGTTGTCTAAGAATTACTAGAAACTGTTGGGGTCTCGTTGTGAAGGAATTTTGTAAACTGTCGTTGCCTTTCTCTAATTCTCTCACTCACTCCTCGCACCCACATTTACACACACTCACACACACGCTCTCACACGCACGTTCACACACACACACGCACGCGCTCCTAGACAAACACAAGCACGTGTTTCCAAACCCACACATCCTCTAACACGCTACCATTTTACACACACACACACACCTGAAATCATTCTCATTCTCTCTCATTTTCTCTTTCCCTCTCATAACCTTGTTTTGTATTATTTTATTTCTTATTACGATCGTGTTATTGTTTGTTTGTTTGTTATGCATATTTACTCCTGCGTATTTTGATTAGTACATGTAATATTTAGCTTGTGTTATATTAAATTCCATAATCTTTTGAATTGAGTCTGTCTCATTTTGTTCCATTACCAAGGTCCCTGAAAGTGTGTCTAAGTTACAGCTCTACTTTGATTTTACTATTACAATTTCTAAATTGTCTAAAACACGACAGGTATTGTTCCTTGTGGCCACAGGGAATATACGTGTCGGGGTTAAGGACCGATAGGTTTCTGTTCAGGGATTGTGCACACTATCTGCCGGTTGGATGGTTTGCATGATAAATGAACATTAAAGGTACCGTATGTAGGATTGTGGCCAAAACTGGTACTGCAATCACTTTAAAAATACTGTAGAGCCGTGTATCCCCTCCCCCTCCCCCCTGACTCGAGGTTGCCAGATAAGCTGCAGGATTCAGCAGAAACGTATGCTGCTTCAATGAGCTTCCAATGGCAAGTGACGACGAGACGTACCCAGTAAGTTTTTTTTTCTGTTAATTGTGTTTATGCTTTATGAGAGATATTTTGATGAGTAATTACTTATTTAAAAAATGTACTAATTGTTGAGGTGCTGGGGCCATAATAGCTGAAGAGATAAGCGTTTTTGATTTGATATTTAATTTGATTTGATTTCTTTATTTTGAACATATAAATACAATAAAAAAAAATCTGAGGAAAAAAAAAGGATAATAGTAAAACAAAACAAAAAACATATAGACTTAAACAACAAAATAATACTTCCTTATTTTTCAATACGAAAAAAAAAAAACCTCGATTTACAAGTGCTAAAGTTTTTGTCATAAGTAGGCTAAAAACAGAATAAACATTTGCCACAGAAATTATAACACGGGACAAATTCAATATCACCAATGGCTATCACAGGGTTGTTTTCAGTCCCATCAGAAAATATTGTTAGAGTAACTAAATTACATTAGCAATGGTCATACAGGTCAACTTGCAGCATGTGTAACTTAGTCCACGATATACTGTACGTGAAGAACGAATGACGAATAATTTTTTCTGAGGTAAAGTTAGGCTTCTGTCTCAATTACGTTTCAAATTGCCATAATGGGCGTGCTAATGTTTTCATCAGCGTCTCAGCATAATGACAGATAAACGGGCTCCTATAATGCATTGCAAATGCATACGTCCATGTGAGCTAACGTTACGTTGCTTGAACATGCATAACTTTGTTCGACTGTCATGAATATATAAAATGTCCATTGACATCCAGTACAAGTTAGCCAAGATGAATCTTACCTGTCTAGGAGAAAATTAGCAACGTTGCGTCTGTGTTCAAGTTCTTCTCCGTTTTCAGCCGTCTCCATCTTTCAAAAGCATCTCCAATACAAATTCTGGTTTTATTTCGGACTTTGTCACAACGAATTTCTGAATTATAACGAGGTCTTTTTGATTTAGTAACGTTAGACATTTTTATCCGACTAGAGTTAGGGTAGGTTAGAGCAAAGCTGGCAACCCGGATCTTGAAACACTACTGACTTCGTGATTGGTAGATAGGTGGAGGGAGGCGCTTCAGGCCAAAACACAAAATGACAACATCAACATCAGTTGAGGGCTGCAAGTCCACTTTTTAAATGACAATATCCTAGCCATACTACTGTTGTCAGTGATATAAGTATTTGAAATGAACATGATTTCTTAATGTCTAGTGACACATCAGGGCAATTTTATGATTAATTGAAATAGATTTCTTACATACAGCTCCTTTAACTTCTACCTAAAATTTCCCCTAATAAAAATCTAATTCTATCTACCTATATCGGTAGTTACTACGAGTAATCGTGTTAATTATTGATATAGGTTGAGGTTTGACCTATTCCCTATTTTAAATAAATTGATCTATGTAAACGACATATAAATATTCATATCGCATGAATATTACCTCTCATTTGAGCTAATAAATTCCCTAAAATAGAGGCATTGTCGCTACATTGGATTGTTTGGATTGAAGACAAAAAAAAAAAAACGTACCAAGCACAATGTTCTCTCACCATTAGGGTTGGGAATCGTAAGACATTTTCCGGTTCCGATTCCGGTTTCTCCAAACGATTCCGGTTCCGGTTCCGGTTCCCATTCAATACAAATTATTAAAACAACTAATAAAAAATAGTAGTAAGGGGAAAATGCACAATCCTTTTTGTGTTTATTTCTTATACTTGTCAAATGAGTTTAACAGACTGGTAATGTCAACAAATTCAACATATTATTTAGCAATTTTTTCAAAAATAATACATTTTTCTGAAGGAAAATAAATATTTCTGCATTCTCTAGGATAATTTGGGACCTCTCCTATAGCTTATATTGTAGGCTATCTCCAGCAGTGGAGAATACCCTCTCAGAAGGGGTAGAATATATTTGAACTGCACGCGTCTTGCGGAAGAACATTGTAGCCGGAGCTACTTTTCTCTCTGTTTATTTCTATGAAGCGGGTGAGTCACTCAGGCACTGTGCTACTCCGCAGCGGTGCCGGTGTAAAGTAGTCCGAGTATAAACGCTTATTACAGGCTTATCGTAGTGATTCAGGATAAGACAAAAACACGGTTTGAAAAAAGGCATTCATGATGGACTCGCTCATTATACATTTAGTAAATTCTGAAGCGAATTTTCGTTATTTGAAGCGGCTTTCAAAAGGTGATTTACTCTGTTTTGGTTGCTACCGTAGACATTAGTGTTTATTCTCGAACTCTAAACTTTTATTTCAGTACTTCTGTGATCATTTGAATATTTGTAACACCGAAATACCGATACTGTGTTGTTGAAAAGATTGTGAAAGTAAAGCTGTTTCATATTGACAACTGCTCTCTAAGCGACAGCGCAAACAGATTTGAATGTTCCAGTGTGAAGATCGCGTGGGTGTTTGAATCGAGATCGTCCGTCTCTCTCTCTCTCTCTCTCTCTCTCAAAACGTATATGAGTAGCGCGAGTGCTTTCATTACTCTTTTAATATTCATGAGGTGAGTGTGAGACGTCGTTATTAAAGGATAAGCTCCCAGCACTTCGCCCACAAATCGGCCCAGAACCGTTTTTGGAACCGAAACTTAGGAATTTCGCACGGTTCCGGTATTTTTCAAAAAACACTACCGGTTCTGAATAAGAACCGGTTTTCGGTTCCCAACCCTACTCACCATTCCTGATTTCTAACACGCATCAGATTGAAATATCTAAAACAGCACATTCATTTCATAGATCAGGACAGAAGTGGTTGACGGTGTACAGAAAACACGTTTAGGGTACTCCCTCATCTACTTGTGATCCGATCAACCAAAACATCTTTATACCAGGTGTAAACAGGGACTTAGTCAGCGTCTGGTTTCGATGTTTACATGCTTGATGAACAGAGTCCATCATTGGACTTACTTGTGTTTCTCTTGTGTGTTTGAAGGACAGCTTTGTGCTGGTACTGTCTTTGTTTAATGCTTACCTATTGTCATGTGGATTGTTGTCTTTATCACCTCCTGCCACTATTCAACATTATCATCTGTTGTTTCATTACTTTGGATCAGACCTGCTATTAACTTCATCTGTCAATAAACCCACAATTGAGTTAATCATCTGTCTCTGCGTGCTCAAACGTGACAAAGCAGTGTAACCCACACAAAGTACCAAGGCAGGGTAAACGCAAGTGGTGGGCGTGGTTTTGGATGCGGCCTATAGGTACGCAGATGAGCAGTCTCAAGAGAAACAGAGACCATGTTATGAGATTGCTGCTTCGAATTCTCTTGTGGAAAAGGTTATTTCTGTTGAGTATTCCACAAAATATTGTGTTTTTCTGTTGAATTCATCTAAATTACATTGTATTTAAAAAGGTTACGTGATGCATGATATGCTCCGAGGAAACAGAGTTCTTCATTTTTTCCTTCCAAGTCACTTTTTTTTCTTTCCCATTATCTGTGGTTTTCGACGCCACGAGGTTATTGGATCAAATATGGTAGCTGTGTCCCAATGTGAAGGCTGCATTCTTCGAAGGCCGCAGAATTCGAAGAATGCAGCCTATGTGTCCTTCGAAGGACGTATCATGTAGCCTTCGTAGGATTTCCTAATTGCGCAACCAGGTGTTCCCGTTTACCGCTCCTGGCGCCAAGCAACGGTGCAAGAGGACAGCTGCCATCCTGATAATTCATTTGATATATTGAGTAAACAGCTATGGAGCCAGCTTGGCTATTGTCATTTTTATGTTTTATATTTTACTGGAGGACATGGTGAGGATGTTTCAGTCCCGGCGCTGCCGGGTCATGTATTTTCGGCTTAGCCAAGACCATGGCCAGATAAATTAAGCTGGTTTGCTGAGTCCCAATTCAGAGGCTGCTCCTGAATTGGCAGTTACACTTTAAACTGTTCAAGTATTGGGTGTTAACTGATGTAAATAATGTAATGATATGCAAATAAAATACAACTTACATAGGCCTATATATATATATACATATACATATATATACATATATATATATTTCCCGTTCTCTGTGGTTTTCGACGCCACGAGGTTATTGGATCAAATATGGTAGCTGTGGTTCCTTTTACGGGGAAACGAAGGGTGACCGGTCCGAGCGCTTCAGATGCGCCCTTCATTTGGGACGCAGCTGTAGTTTTCCCCCAATGCAGTATTAATAGTTATTAAAATTACTTTTTTCAGAAATTTACTCTTTCTGGAAAAAAATCTCAGTGATATGGCAGCCGTCGATTGAGTCAACCCTGCTAACCTGTTGGTAGACAACTTAGTGGATAGTGGAAATATGCACTCAAACACCCTGGAGACCATCCCAGATGATGTCCCACCAGCAGAGAGGCCTTACCAGGGTCTCTATTGTGGAGCCCATCCCGGTCCAGCAGCACCACCAGGTTCTCCCTGCTCAGCTCAATAAAAGTCTACATAATTTTATGTACTGTAAATTTAAATGTTTATGTTGATTTTGATATGTTTAACGTATGTTGTAAATAGTTGGAAAAAGTACTTTTACGTAGCCAATAGAACAAATGATTTTCATTTAACAATTGTATTTGAAAAAAAAAAGAAAAAAAAGAGGTATAGAAGAATTTGTTTCATGTAGAAATTATGACCGTCATTACAAAAATAAACAATGTCCAGAACAATTCATTCTCTTTTATTTACACATTTAAAGTTGCATAAATATAAATAATGTACAGAATTTTTCTTTCCTTTTAAAAAAATAAGACAAAAAAAGTTCAACAAAAATATATAGAAAAAAAAATATATTTTTCAATCATTCTCTCAAGAAGAGAAAACAGCCTGTCCATCCTCTCCCTACTCTCCTCGCCTCTGCCTCTCTCTGTAGTCGCATGTCTTCTCTGTCTCGCCTCGTCCTCCTCTCTGTCGCCTCGTCCTCCTCTCTCCTTCGTGCTGCTGCTGCTGGTGCTGCTGCTGCTGCTGGTGCTACTGCTGGTGCTGCTGCTGCTGCTGGTGCTACTGCTGGTGCTGCTGCTGCTGCTGGTGCTACTGCTGGTGCTACTGCTGCTGCTGGTGGTGCTGCCCCTGGCTTCTCCTCACCGTGGGTTCCCACTCATACCCTCACATGTCCCAGGACACTTGCAATCCTAAGGCAGAACAAATTAACCATGGCTTGTTAACAACAACAGCACAATACATTTCAGCAAAGATGTGTGTATAAACTTTCTTACTTTGTAATATTATTATTATTATTATTATTATATACCTTTTCAGCGTAATTGCGTATTACATGACGTCACGAACGCGCATCACAGAACAGAGCAAGGCGAGCATTTGTGCTTATAAAACTTAAACTTTTTTATTTATTTTTTAAAAGACGGATCGTTTCGCTAGATAAGACCCTTATTCATCGTCTGGTATCGTTTAAAGCCCTTTGAAGCTGCACTGAAACTGTCATTTCGACCTTGAACCGTTTGGGGCCCATTGAAGTCCATTATATGGAGAAAAATCCTGGAATGTTTTCATCAAAAACCTTAATTTCTTTTCGACTGAAGAAAGAAAGACATGGACATCTTGGATGACATGGGGGTGAGTAAATTATCAGCAAATGTTTTTTTAAAAGTGAACTAATCCTTTAAGTGCATTGTTAACACTGCAAAATATGACACATCAGGACATGCATACAAAATACTTAAGAAATCATATTTCTGGATTCTCAAATTTGGTTAAAACCTTTGTAGACATAGCTTGGATGACAGCACTACAAAAACACATAAAAGTGAAACCCCATTGCCTTATCTACCGCTTTTCCTATTGTTGTGGGCTTTGAGTGATATTTATTATAATACACAAGTGAGACAGACTAGTGCAAACATTACAAATAGGTGTTGTCTTGCCTCCAGTTTTTCGCCCCCGTAAAGAAATGGTCATTTTCAGACCGCAATTTAATAAATTGAGCTGTCTGCTCCTTGCTCCCTGAAACAATTATTAAACTAATATTAGCACAAGTTTTGCCTCAAACCACCTGATAAATGAAGCCACGCAATGGTGACGAAGGAGTTAAGATGAAGTTTATAAGAAAGAAAAACATGTGTTTCGTTGAGTAAATAAAAACATAATGACTTATGGGGTAGGATAGGCCGCTAAGGATCCATTTATGTATCCTTCCTTTTATGGGGAAACGAAGGGTGCATTTGGCGTCACTTTTGAATCAGGGAAGCCTTCGTCGCGCCGCGATCACGCAACCGGCCTTCGAATACCGGCCTTCCAAGGGTAAAGCCTTTGAATTGGGACGTTCTTCGTTGCGCCACTGTGACGCAATTGGCCTTAAAAAACACGGCCAATCAGCCTTCAAATACGGCCTTCGTAGGATGCAGAATTGAATTGGGACACCCTCCATCGCGCCGCTGTGACGCAATCAGCCTTCAAATACGGCCTTCGTAGGATGCAGAATTGAATTGGGACACCCTCCATCGCGCCGCTGTGACGCAATCAGCCTTCAAATACGGCCTTCGGAGGATGCAGCCTTCACATTGGGACACAGCTGGTGAGCCAGTGAAACTCCGGAGAAGAAATATCGCGAGCCAGTGACATTTTCTACATTCTATCACTTCAGTGAATTCAAGGATCTTCAGTCATTGTGAACCTGCAAAAGAATCAGATAAGAACTTTTGATCATTTATACTACCCGGGTAGATACTAAAGGAAAGACCATTTTCTTTTCCTGGTTTTCTTTCATGGGCCCAAGATTTATTTTGGTTATTTACTGTTATTGAATTGTAATTTCCTTTTACTTCACAAAATTGCACTTTCATATTCTATAAGAAATTGTGCAATAAAACTGTGCAGTTGTTTAAATCTGATTTACGTGTTGTTGTGACTCACAAATACTGCCTCCTAGAGCCTAGGTCTTGAGTTTCAGTGGTTTTAATATATTTGAGCTAGAATTGAGTAGAATCGCTATAGCAGCAAATCAGCATATTATAATGATTTCTGAAGGATCATGTGACACTGAGTAATTAAAATTCTTTAAAAACATTTAAATCTTATTGAGCCCAAACATTTTAAAGTACAGAGTACCTAAAGGTACATGGTGGGAAAAATATTTTTCAAATATTTTGCGTTCTCTCGCAAAACTTTTGCATTCCCCTGAGAAACATTGCGTTCCCTCGTAAAGATATTTGCATTTCCCCGTAAAACTTTTGAGTTCTCTCGTAAAACCTGTTGTGAGTTCAGACAAACACTTCCTGTTTAATGTCCCGCTGGCAGTGTTTCAGACGCTCCGTACAGTAACAATGGAGCGGTTCATAGTGTTTGAACTTGGACTCAAATATAAAGAAATGATCAGTGCTTATTCACAGATTCAAACTTCCTGGATCAATAACTCGTGAGCTTAACGTTGTTAAAACACAAATGACACCTATTTCCAAACATAGTAATGTAGACGACTGAATTTGGTGACACTACAGTGTGTAACACTGAAGTTAATGACTACTTTTATAGTAACGCTTTTCGGGTTTTGCACTTTGTAGACGGTCCCTTGAGACTGAGTCTCTCAGCCGCTTGCTCATATAGAGACCAATTTATATTATAGAGCTCGTTTTGAGGAAAATTGGGTTGTAGCTTGTTGACTACGTCACTATGATTGGAAATAATGTAATTTGTGTTTTAACAATGTTTAGCTCACAAGTTATTGATCCAGGAAGTTCGAATCTGTGAATATATTGCCAACTTTGCTGAACTCCTTGAACTAAACACGGAACACAAATATCTTTGCGAGGGATTGCAAAGTTTCTTGGGGGAACGCAAAAGTTTTGCAAAAGTTTCCCATCCCAAATTTTTTCCACCGCCATGTCCCAAATTGTATACCCTGTGCCTTATTGATCAATAAGAGACCTTTAGCTTTGTTGAAATTTGGCACATTTAAATTAAACTGAAATACATGGAGACATTCTGGTGACTTGTTAATAAACTCAGTTTAGTTACTTGGACATGGTCATTGGGTTGATCGTATACAGTTAAATGAGATCAGATCTGTTGTCTCAGGTCTGATCCATAAGCTTTTTTTTTATTATTATTATTGTTAGGAAATCTGTAACAGAATGTAGTTCTCACAATATCAACATTAAAGAGTCCCTCGTATCCGACAGCAACCAGTTTACTATGACGATGAAAAGCATTGCATCTCATCCTCACTCATGTGCACTCTTCAAAGCCTCCGCTTTTGTGCCAGCCGACCATGCTGATGAAGAATGTTGCCTCCTATTCTTGCTCACCCCTGCAGCTATTTCTACCTCCCTCTCCCACCTCTTTTTGTGGCCAGTCCTTCCTCTTTCCCTCAGACAGCAGCTTATCTGCATTAAAGAAGCTGTCACTGACACCCCAGCAGTGGAATACTGGAAACAAGTCTGGCACTTGGTGTCGGTTCTGTGTGAGTGAAACTGCAGTAGATAACATGAAACCTCGTGAGCCATAAAGAGTCAGAGAATGCTGGTCTTATCTAGAGAAACACACCGAGAGATGCTTAATCCATTACGACTGCAATCATGCCACCAGTGAGAAACACATACCCACACACATAGACCTGATAACAAACCCATACATCAACCAGTTCAATTCTCCATCTATCAGAATGCCTTTAAAATGTAAATGCATGGCATCAAGTGTGCAAACAATCTTGCTCGTCTTTCTCAATTTGTACAATAAAGGAAGAATTCACCCAAAAAGTAATATTATTTAATGAAAACAATTATTTTCTATAGCGCTGTCACCTTAGAGTAAGCAGGTCTTTGGTCAAGTCCAGTTTGAGCCAGGAAGACTTTCTGTGTGGAGTTTGCATGTTGGCATGGGTTTTCTCAGTGCACATGCAGCATGGGTAAATTAGAGGTACTAAGTTGCCCGTATAAGTCAAAGTGTGAATATGTGAGAGTTTGTTAGCCCTGTGATGGACTGGCCATCTGTTCGGGTGTTTTTCTGCCTATGGTCTGGGATACTGGGATAGCCACTCTCCCTCATAAACACAGTGAATGAGTGCGTTTACATGCACCCTCATAATGCGATTATAATGGGATTTTTTTTTCAATATTGTGATTAAACCTTACCTCATGTAAACGCAATACTTGGATCAAACTAATGCGATTAAACTCATAATCGTAGTAACCCTATGTGCATTAAAGGGCACCTATTATGCAAAATTCACTTTTACATGGTGTTTGAACATAAATGTGTGTTGGCAGTGTGTGAGCAAAACCACCCTAGAATGATAAAAATCCACCCAGTAGTTTTTTTACTATCTCAATAAATCACAAGCACTGTCTCAGAACACCCTGTTCTAGATTTCCCTCACTGTGACGTAGAATTGAGCTAAGCCCCACCGACGTGATTTGATTGACATCTGGTTTTGGCATAGACCCCGCCCTCGGTGATCTGTTCTGCACACCATCGCCATTGTTTCAACGACAGCCGGTAATGTCTCATAAGAAGTGTAGGTGTTCTGTTGTGGGATGTAAGAATGGACATACTAGTCTTCACTGACATCAGAGCCACCGAAAACGCAGCGGATGGATTTTATTTATGAAGAAAAGGTGCAACTTAAACTTCCTAAATACAATAATCATTTTCTGACTGACTGTTTAGTGAACGAGGGTTAAAGTTAATCCTCAAGTGTGGATCGTTGCCTACTGTTCGCGATCCAACGTCACCTCCAGAAGAAGTAAGTGTATTTTATCAGTTTTGAGCAAATAGTCATTTCAATCGATGTCAGCCAGTTCAACAACAAATGCGTCTAAAGCTATTTATTGTCGTCGTCATAGGATGTCTCAACAAACAACGTCAGACAGTTTTATGTCACGTATGTTTTTTGCAGCAATTACAAATGTAAAATGAATACCTCTATCTCCATAGACAGTATATTATGTCTATCTCCCTGCAGCATTTGTTTTCTGGTTCTGTAACGTTAGCCGTCTTCTCATATTTGCCACATAAGCATGTGTGTAAGTTAGTTTAAAAAAATTGCGCGAAAGTTATCACAATTTGTTTGTGTGTGTGTGTGTGTGTTGCACATCCATATTGCAAAGGGGACGCGATTAAAACTCTATAAGTACATAATGTATCAAATAACCTTTCCGAGACGTTTAGTCCATTCTCATTCGTGTTTATTCTGTGCCGGACTCTCTTCATCATCTGGGTCCAGCAGGGCGGGGATATGCAGCTCATTTACATTTAAAGTGGTACACACAAAAACAGCTCTTTTTAAAACAGGCCCCAAAATGACATTTTCAAATGGTTATAATAAATTAACTGTGGGGAATTTTGTGCTGAAACTTCACAAATACATTCTGGGGACACCCAAGACCAATATTACATCTTGTAAAAAGGGGCATAATAGGTGCCCTTTAAACTATGTGGCACACGCTGATTTTAATCGCAATAAACAGGCATGCAAACACCTTAAACGCATCATTGCCGCTATGACTAAATTGCGCATGTGCTCGGTTCTACACGTTGTTCACTTCATGAATGGACATAATTGCGCAACGGCAGCATAGGCAAACCCTGCATTGCGATGTTCATCATGGCGCCGAATAATATCCAGTATGTCCATAAAAATGTAATTTGAATTTAATGCGAGTAGATTGAAACTATGGCTGGTAACATGCATACTGTATCCCTAGAGTGTGGTATAACCATACTTATTAGCGAATAATCAGAATAATAAAAATTGCATGTAAACTGAAGTGAAGAGTTCTACTCATGTCATGTAAATGTCTTACTGCGATTAAGACCGTACTCTGATTCTTAGAAATAATCGCATTATTGGTGCACATGTAAGTCATAGTTCATAATGAGAGTGGCTAGCTGGAATTTAAGTTGTTATTTGCTGATAATCTTCCCCTCTGCTGCAGTTCTCAAATCAAATATGGTGCCTTTCAACCAGGTTTTGAAATGAACTTTTTCTTTTACCAGCCAATTTGGCTACATGATGATGCAGCAATGCCATCAGTGTATTGACTGCAAATGCCTCTCTTTGAAAGCAATGGGTTTACCGGCAGTGAGGCAATAAAGGGCCCTTTTGGGGTATGTATAGTGACTCACAAAAGTCCTGGATATGTGGCATTTATTGGATGCAGGGAGTGAGAATGGTTTGAAACGGGTTGAGCTCTCAATTTCCCCCGTGTCCTCTCCCTGCTGGTTGGAGTTTGTTTCGGGACTGACTAACCACCTGTGCTTGGTGTACAGTATGTTTATAAAACAGTTCTGTTCACCTCTCCTTCTGCTTGGGGTCCTGTCTCACAGAACCTGACAGACAGAGCGTTGAACACGCTCAGTTTGATACCTGATGCGAATTGGATTTCAAACCACATATGAATGTAGCTCAAAATTTTGTAAACATTGCATTTCATGTGTTTTTTTTTTGTTGTTGTTTTTTTTGCTGTTCACAAATGCTAAATGTGCATATTAAAAAAACAAAACAAAACAAAACAAAAACATTATTGAGATAAAATAGTGTAGAACTATTTAGTTTGTGTCAGAAAAATACAGAGCTATTATGTGTAAAACCGCATAAAATAAAATGTTATTGGAGTCAAAATAACAATGAAAATTTTTAAAATCATAATGTTAATTCATCATCACTGATACTGTTTTTTAGATGATTGTACTTTTCTGAATTGCTGTCCACAACATATCTGACAAAAACCGGTGAGTGTTGGATAATAACTAGTACGCTGGTCTATGGGTCACAAAACACACAGCAGCACTGAATTAGGACTAACCAATTTGCTCCATTTGTCTCGCATACATACCCTACTACTCACAGCGCTGAGCACTGCCTGAAAAACAGGATTAGCAGCCTCTAAATAGCAGTCATTCAAAAGAGAGCTTGGATGCACTGAATGATTCCAATTACTGCCATGTCAAATCTGGGATATACTGCGGAAATAAATAAAAAAATACAAATATATGCACAAAATCCTGAACACGAATGATGTTACCAAAGTTTGGAGTGATTAAATGGTTTTGACTGTCAGTCTTTCTTTTTTTTTCTTTTTCTTTTTTTTTAAATGGATCATTCTCCCAGAAGTTAATCATCCTTTACTCATTCGTATGCTGTTGAAGTTGACCTGTATAACTTTTTCTTGTGCAAAACAAAAGGTGATGCTAGGCAGAATAACAGCCTTAGCCGCCGTTCAAATGCATGGAGAAAAACAAACCTACGATTAAATTAAATGTTGACTGAGGCTTTCAGTAGTGATGAGTAGTTCATGCACAGTTCAGTTCGCTTGTGTTCGCCCAAATAACATGTGGACAGTGACTGTAATGGTTGCTACAGATGTGATTATACATAAAATAAGATCTCTTCTTTTATGTTTTGTTGTAATTTCCAAGTTGTTGTAACTTGCATTACTGATGGGAATATTGGATATTTTTAACAACTTTATCTTTGAACCTTCTTCAGTAAAATGAACTAATCATTATTATTATTATTATTATTATGCAGAATTAATTCACTGAACATGTTCACATTTCCAATCTGTAATCAAATTAGGTAACACTTTATTTGATAGTGTCATTGACTACGTTTACAAGCTGTTAAAATTCGGGTTTTGGTCGGGTTAAGGTCACTATTTGGGTTTCTGAAACATTCGGAATAACCCGTTTACATGCATAAGAAGAGAGAGTTACTCCTGTATACATGGAATTTGTAATCAATTGGCAATATCCCGATGTAAACGGCGACGCACGGTTAGCGTCTGGACGTACGGACAACCTTAAGACGCAATATACGTCATTTCCGATTCTTCTTCCTGTATCCAAAGACAACAACAACAGCAGCAGCACGCGGATAATGAATAGTTCGGGGCAGATAGCGGTCGCCTTTGTTTGTGCTTTCCTCCTCGCTCCAAAAGTGTGGTGCTGTGCTGCGTCTCGCCATGTTTACCTCTACTTCTTGTTTACTTCCGGTATACTGCACGCGGGTTTTTGTATGCGCCGTCTCTCCTCAAAAGACCAAGATTCCTTGCGAATAGAACATGCGCAGAACACAAATCAATGTTCCTTTTGATGGGGATATGCCGATACACGTTTACATGACCAAATATTCGGGTTAGAAAAGGGGTACCCCAGGTATAATATCCGGGTTTTTAAAAACCGGGATATGAGCATATCTGGGTTTTTGCCGGTGTTTACATGGCCGTGCGCGACCGGGTTATTGCTAATATTCCGGTTTTGAACGGGTTATTGGCTGCATGTAAACGTAGTCCTTGTTACATGCGTTACATCTACATGTAGTACCAGTAGAATTTACTGTAGTAATAACTATAAATTATGCATAATTACATGCAACTTACCCTCAACCTGTCACATTCATGTTTTTTATTTGTATTTTGTAGTTTGGTTCCTGTTCCCTAGTCACGTGATTCCCTTGCCCTTAAGGCCAATACATTGCTTATTTACAGATGTGATCAAATAGTGTTGGCATGATGCTCAGAAGGCAAGTTTTATCTTAAATCCTTGAGGAGCGTTTTACTGTGAATGTCTGCAAAGACCTGCTGTCATATCTAAGCATCGGGCTATGTGAGCCTGCAAGGGAATACACCAGAGGCCATTTTTTGTGTCCATTTGTGAGCCTACAGTAATTCATCACTCCTCTCTGCTCCCTCTCTACCCCGTCTGCTCTAATTGCCTCTCCAATTTAGGTTTGCCCCACAGACCTGTCAAGGCCTGACCTTGCTCATGGACTCAACACTGATCCTCATATAGGCCTGGGGAAGCAGCTGCAAACTATAAAAGCATTCACAATTAATTCATTTATAGGTACCCAGTACATTTCCATTAAATATAACACATATTAATGATCTGTGTATTCTATTTAATTATGAAATGATCAGTAACTCTATATTTGTTTGCAAATAATTACCTGTGTATAATCTAATTAATTGATCACGTTCAAACCCGAATCTCATGTTTGTAATGTTTGTGATGTAATAACTGGAATTACAATAACCTATTTATGAATGTTAATATACTGTTGAATGTGACAGACCATTATCATACACTGACACTGTTATAGTGTGTATCATTTTATCATATGTAATAAAGTGCATACTTTTATGGTCATGTCAAATGTTCTGTAAATGTATTCTTTTTTTTTCTTTTTTTTATTTTTATCTACTACCTGACAAAATCAGTGAAATTCTGAAAAAACAAGTTACATTTTATATGTATATTTATATTCATTTAGCAGAAGCTTTACTTACAAACGAGGAAATACAACTTAAGCTGCCATTAAAAGATTGCTCAGAGAAGTGCAGATGAGATCAAAGATAACTGAGAAATACTGAAAGAATATTTTAAGAGCAAACTCTGTGGGCATGTCTTTGAACTGAGCCAAATAACAAAGGCTAGCACCTAAAACTGATTTATGATAAATTATAATTTATGATGGACGTCTATAAGGGCGTTTTCAGACCCATAATTGTTTGCTTTGTTATAAAACAGGGACTATATTGTTATAATGTTGCATGTCACAATTCTCTGTACTGATAGATAAATATATATTTTAAGAGCATAATATTGTTCATGTGGTTAATTATTTTCAATCTATGACTTAAAGTCACTCATATTGCCAAAAACTTCTAAAACGTTGAACTGAATTGAACGACAAATAATCAATTTTCTGAACAGTGTGCCCAGGAAATAGCATATCTTTTTGATATGAACTGAATCTCTGTAAACTGGTTAATGCAGCATATAATTATAAAGAACTATCTCAGTTGTTTTTTAATGAATCGTTTTATTATATATCTATGTAGTCAAAGATAAATCACATAGAACAATTAAATCACTCTAGAAATTCAGTATCCTGGGGTGCGTTTCCCGTACAACACCGTAACTCACTGCTTCACTACCATAGTACCATAGTTCCCTTACGAGAACGTTCTCTCGTACTGCGTTGCAAACGCTGTGGGAAAACTCCTTTTCTCGAGAATATTGAAGCCTTTATTTTAAAACGCATTGCTGCAGCATAAGCGAGAGCATCAGGCTCGCGCGAGCTAGCTGATAGGCTATGCTGCATGCAACTGCACGAACCAATGGCGAGAGAGCAGAGGCGCACGAACCAATCAGAGAGCTTGGCGCCCTGCCATACTCGAGCGCGCCAAATAGGGCGTGGCAGAAGAGTATAAATACAGAGAAATCTCGCCATAAAACAGATCTAATCTCCTTCAGCTTCGAGACTCACCTCTTCGCTGAAATCTCCAGAGAGAAGCCGCTCGTCGTTGAGAAGCCCTTCAGCGGAACAGCTTCAGGTTTTGGCAGATCATCCTCGCAGATCGCCGGCTGAGCGTTTCCCTGTGGCATCCGACGAGTATCCTTTTTGCACTATCTAAAAGAGCATACCGCTGTTTTCACAGCGCGCGAACAGCGTTGTTTCAAATGTCTGTTTGCGAGTCCTGCGGGGTTTCCCTGCATGTGTCTGACAGACACACACTGTGCGCGGTCTGTCTCGGTCCTGAGCACACCGAGGCAGCGCTCACTAAAGGCGGCTGTCCACACTGCGACAGCATGACCATGGCGGTTCTCCGGTCACGTCTCGCCCTCGCTACTTCAGAGGGCGAACCCGCTTCACTTCCGTCTTCGGCGCCCCTCGAGCCCCGTAGGAAGAAGCGACGAGATCAGAGGATCCCCGAAAGCGGTGAGGTTGAAGAGCTCACGCCGGGTCTCTCCCCGCGTGCTTCACCCGCCTCCCAATCCCCGGTTCTGTTCGCGAGAAGCGACCAACGCCCCTCTCTCGAAGCGGCGGGACTCGTTTCTTTTGGCGGATCGGCGGATGAGGATGACGCTGTTTCTGTGGCGGCATCCGAGAGCGAGGAATGGTCGGGCTCTGTGGACCCCGCCCCCTCTTCTCTGAGCGATCGTCCTGACACACGTGCGAACATCGACGCCGAACTTTTCCGTGTCATGTCTCGCGCTGTCGACGAACTAGGACTCAACTGGCTTTCCCCAGCTGAACCTGCAAGAGGCCGCCTCGACGAGTGGTACCTGCCGGGCCGCCAACAGGCCCCCCGTCAGCGCGCCGCTCCTTTTCTGCCGGAGGTCCACGAGGAGCTCACTAAAAGCTGGCGCGCGCCCTTTTCAGCGCGAACGCGCGCTTCCGCTTCTCACACGCTCTCCTCTGTCGACGGCGCTGAAGAGAAGGGCTACGTGTCTCTTCCCCCCATCGAAGAAGCGGTCGCCGTCCATTTATGTCCTCCCACTGCAGGCAGTTGGAGGTCTAAGATGACGCTGCCGTCTAAGCCCTGCAGGGCCACTTCAGCTTTGGCCGCCCGTGCCTACGCCACCGCTGGCCAAGCTGCCTCGGGGATTCACGCCATGGCCACACTTCAGGCGTTCCAGGCCAAACTCCGTTCCATGGATGAGTCAGGCCCTTTCCCGGACACCCTGAAAGACCTCCGTAGCGCTTCAGACTTGGCGCTTCGGGCCACGAAGACCACCGCTCAAGCTCTCGGCCGCAGCATGGCCAGTTTGATTGTGCTTGAGCGCCACCTGTGGCTTAACTTGACGGAGATCAAGGACGCAGATAGAACCGCCTTCTTAAACTCTCCGATCTCCACATCTGGTCTCTTCGGCCCATCTGTCAACGGCTTCGCGGAGCGCTTCACCGAAGCACAGAAGGCTTCTAGTGCTATGAAGCACTTTCTCCCCAAACGCTCCAGCTCGGCTTCACGGCGTCCCAAGAGCGCGCCGCGGCCAGAGAAGTCAGTTCCTCAGGTTCATCAGCCCCGCCCAGCGGCTGAGACCGGTCAGCGCTTAAAGCCAGCGAAACGTTACCCTTTCCCTAAGCGCCAGGGACCCAGACCGAAGCTCACGCTCGACCTCGAGCCGAAGAAGCCGTCCTAACCGGCAGAAAGAGGGGTTCATGTCCCGCCGCGGCCGGACCAGCCCCGAAGATCGCTCGAACACTGCTCACAGCCCCCTCTTCAGTTCAGGCGGCTGGAGTAGTTTTAAATGCAGAAATAGGGCCTGCTATCTGTCATGCACCTCTGCACACAAACGCTGTTTTAACAGCGACCCACAAAAAGCACAAATCGAGCAAAATTTCACTTTCATGTCTAGTCGAGCCCCCGTCTCCGGGCGCTCAGTCTTCAGATATGATCATACCTCTGGTTCATCGGGCTCTGGCATGGCAGGCCATACCCGGAGTCTCAGAGTGGGTAATGAACATCATAAAGCGCGGTTACTCGCTTCAGTTCTCCCGCAGACCACCACGCTTTCGAGCGGTTATTCAAACTTCAGTAAGGAGCACACTAGTTCATGTCCTCCGCACCGAAGTACAGGGTCTGCTGGCAAAGGGGGCTATCGAGAGAGTTCCCGCTGCACTAAGCGAGTCAGGGTTTTACAGCCGTTACTTCCTCGTTCCGAAGAAGGACGGCGGCTTAAGACCCATTTTAGATCTCAGGCATCTGAACAAAGCCCTCATGACACGGCCGTTCAGAATGCTTACAACCAAACACATCCTGGCGCAAATTCGCCCAGGCGATTGGTTCTTTTCAGTGGATCTAAAAGACGCATACTTTCACATCCAAGTGAACCCCCACCACAGGCCATTCTTGAGATTCGCCTTCGAGGGGCAGACATACCAGTACACAGTTCTACCTTTTGGACTGGCACTGGCACCTCGTACGTTCACGAAATGCATGGATGCAGCTCTCTCCCCCCTGAGACAGCGGGGAATGCGCATCCTGAACTACCTCGACGACTGGCTCATTTTGACTCAGTCAGAGGCGGAGTCCAATACTCACAAAGCCTGGCTTCTCAGTCATTTAGAATGCCTGGGGCTCAGGGTGAACTTCTCCAAGAGTATTCTGTCCCCCAGTCAGCGTATCACGTTCCTGGGAACAGTTCTAGACTCCGTACTTATGAGAGCGTGGCCCACTTCTACCCGCGCTCTCTCAATCCAACAGCTCGCCGCGTCGTTCACGAAGGGCACTCATGTACCCCTTCGAACGTATCAGAGGATTTTGGGCCTTATGGCTTCGGCAGCTTCAGTACTCCAACTAGGTCTACTGCGCATGCGTCCTCTTCAGCTGTGGCTAGCACCTCGGGTACCCCCTCACGCTTGGCGTACAGGTATCCTGAACATCAGGGTGGACCAGCATTGCATTCTAGCACTGGCCCCTTGGATGAACGCCAGCTGGTATCAGCAGGGCGTGAGCATGGGAGTGGTCTCAGAAAGGAGGGTCATTTCGACAGATGCCTCCAACTCAGGTTGGGGAGCCCTGTACGAGGGCAGGCCTGCCTCCGGCCTCTGGTCGAGCTCGGAGAAACGCCTACACATAAACTGCCTCGAGATGAGAGCAGTTTTTCTGGCCCTAAAAACCTTCCTTCCACACCTGGCAGGACACCATGTCTTGGTCCGGACGGACAACATGTCAGTGGTGTCCTACATAAATCGCCAGGGCGGTCTCAGATCCCGCAATCTGCTCGCCATAGCTACCCAGCTGCTACTTTGGGCTCAAACCAATCTGCGCTCGCTCAGAGCAGCTCACGTGCCGGGCACGTTGAATACAGGAGCAGACATGCTCTCTCGGGGCAACGTTCCCCCAGAGGAATGGTCTCTCCACCCCCAGACAGTTCTCCTATTATGGGAAATCTTCGGACAGGCAGAGGTAGACCTCTTCGCCTCAGAAGACAACTGTCACTGCCCAATCTTCTTTTCGAAGAAAAAGGACGCGCTGGCCCACGACTGGCCCAATCGTCCCCTTTACGCGTTTCCTCCGGTCTCGATGCTGCCTCAGGTCATCGAACGGATCAGGAACACGGGGTGTGCGATCCTCTTGATAGCTCCTCTCTGGCGGTCCCAATCTTGGTTCCCAGAGCTGATGCAGCTGTCAGTTTCAGACCCTTGGCCAATTCCTCTGAGGAGCGACTTATTGGCTCAAGCGAACAGAAGGATATGGCACCCCCGTCCCGACTTGTGGGCCCTTCATGCCTGGCCGCTCAACGGCTACCCCAGGACCTCCCAGAGGGCGTCCTGAATACTATTCTGGAGGCTAGAGCTCCGTCTACTAGACGTCTCTACCACCTTAAATGGTCAGTGTTTTCCAGCTGGTGTCAGGCTCGAAACCTCGACCCTCACTCTTGTGAAGTACCGTTGGTTCTTTCCTTTCTCCAGGAGCTGTTGGACGCGGGACGTTCCCC
Source organism: Vimba vimba (assembly GCA_022828995.1). NCBI lineage: Eukaryota > Metazoa > Chordata > Actinopteri > Cypriniformes > Leuciscidae > Vimba > Vimba vimba. The sequence goes on from CM040830.1 coordinate 3,612,719, forward strand.
GTCCACACTCAAAGTTTACGTGGCAGCCATCGCGGCTTTTCACGTTTTGGTGGCTGGCTCTTCTCTGGGAAAATGCGACCTTATTGTTCGCTTCCTTAAAGGAGCCAGGAGGCTCAACCCGCCTCGGCCTCCCTCAGTGCCGGCCTGGGATCTTTCTCTGGTTCTACGGGCCCTCAAGGGACCCCCCTTTGAACCCTTGGGGTCCACGGACCTAAAGTCCCTTTCCCTGAAAACTGCTCTGTTACTGGCACTGGCGTCAGTCAAAAGAGTAGGGGACTTACATGCGCTTTCCATAAGCGCTTCCTGTCTTGAGTTTGGCCCCAACGACTCTAAAGTCCTTTTGAAGCCAAAACACGGTTACGTGCCTAAGGTGCTCTCTACTCCGTTCAGAGCGCAGGTAATTTCGCTGGTAATTTCGCAGTTTCGGGAGAAGACAGTGATGCTCATACGCTCTGCCCTGTTAGAGCGTTGAGAATATACTTGGAGCGTTCGGCCTCGTTTAGGCAGTCCGAACAGCTCTTTGTCTGTTTCGGGGGCCGAACCAAAGGGTTGCCGGTCACGAAACTCACGCTATCCAGATGGATAGTTGATGCTATTGCTTTAGCATACACCTCACTGGGCCTTCCTTGCCCCATGGGTGTCAGAGCTCACTCCACGAGAGGCATCGCCTCCTCGTGGGCTTGGACTAGTGGTGTCTCTATTGAAGACATTTGTGCGGCGGCAGGCTGGTCAGCTCCGTCCACATTTGCGAGATTTTATAACTTAGAGGTCCCTGCTTTACAAGCACGGGTTCTCTCAATCTAACCTCGGCTCTCCGATCCGGGTTAAATTTCTAAGTTGTATGGGAACTTTACATGGGCTGGCCCCTTTCGCCCTAGCCTATGTACACACCAAGTATCTTTAGACCCGATGTTCTGGTCTGTGGTATTCTGGCTACTTTCTATCCCGGAAATTCCTGGATTAGAGTAGCCACGAGACTTAGCACGGCGTTTTAAAAAGTGTTCCCACAGCGTTTGCAACGCAGTACGAGAGAACGTTCTCGTAAGGGAACGTACTTGGTTACTTACGTAACCTCGGTTCCCTTAGAGATAAGGGAACGAGTACTGCGTTGCCCTGCCGTGCTATCCTCGAACATCAGGTATTTTCGTTCAGTCGATTAGACCTGTTTTATGGCGAGATTTCTCTGTATTTATACTCTTCTGCCACGCCCTATTTGGCGCGCTCGAGTATGGCAGGGCGCCAAGCTCTCTGATTGGTTCGTGCGCCTCTGCTCTCTCGCCATTGGTTCGTGCAGTTGCATGCAGCATAGCCTATCAGCTAGCTCGCGCGAGCCTGATGCTCTCGCTTATGCTGCAGCAATGCGTTTTAAAATAAAGGCTTCAATATTCTCGAGAAAAGGAGTTTTCCCACAGCGTTTGCAACGCAGTACTCGTTCCCTTATCTCTAAGGGAACCGAGGTTACGTAAGTAACCAAGTACGTTCTCATCGTTGAAGAAATCAACTAGCTAGTCACGACTGTTTCCTGAAACCATATTGTTGCAAATTGGTCGTTCAATCACGTTGGTTAATGATGTCACGCACGTGTGGAGTAATACCTTATTTTAATTAATCTGTCTGTGATCGAATTAACGCTAGATGTTTTGCTATAAATAACGGACATGGCATCTGAGGATTATGTCAAATTTTTCTCAGTTATTTTGCTTTATTTCCAGATTTAATCATAGGCTCGTTCTTAGAGCACGTTCACACATGCGCACTCTTCTAAAATGACGCTTTAAATCTCTTAAACTAAAAGACGTAAATGACATTTGTATGTATTCTAAATAAAAGACACAGGTTGTACTGAATGTCAGCTTGCTTATTTGGCTCAAGATAAGGATTTATTAAGTCCACATGTCATGCAAACTAGAAACTCTGCTTCTGACCACAGGTCGAGAGTCGCTCCAAACACACAACTCTGCGATGCTGTTTGCGAATGTTCGTTGGAACTACGGTTTCGGGAAACACTGACTCATTGAACTTGAACTATGATAACGACGGAACTCGCGACCATAGTTGGCTAACAATGCTTTTGGGAAACACACCCCTGCTTTGTCTGTACTCGAGAAAGTCTTCACTCCTAGTTGTCACTCCCAAAAGTCACAACTTATTTAGTTGCATAAAATCACAGTCCCTCATGTCACTGAAAGTCACCAGCTCTCCAATAAAAATGAATAGGATCATATCGATTTGTTGCTGGCTGTGTGTGTGTGGAGGGAGGGAGGGAGGGAGGGAGGGAGAGAGAGAGAGAGAGAGGGAGAGAGAGAGAGAGATTTTTTTTTCACTTTTACAAAAACCTTTAATTACAGTTAAAAGTAGATTTACATACACTCTAAGAACAGTTCTCTTCTCAGCATCGCAGAATTGGTGCATTTCCTCTGTGAAATTCTTGTTTGTGTATGTTTCATTTTATCTATAAAATCATTACTGTGCATTAAATCATTTTATTTAATGCAAAACAACATACAGAGGCATAATGTGACGTCTAAACGAGAGTCGCGCCTGTCTTTTCGCGTGATTGAAACGCCTTGCATAAAACACACGACTTTATTCCTAATGATAATGAATATAATTAATTTGGATGATAAAATGTCCTCAGAACTGTGCACTGTTTGTTTATTGGCAGGTTATGGAGTCAGTATCTTTCGGCTGTGAGTGAAACGCAGGACGGCGGTCTGAAGATCGAAGTTCACCCGAGCGCGAGTCCGTCTCCGGCACGAGAACCAGCACTGATCCGGTGGACATTGGATAACTGACTGGTTGATTACACTTGAATTAGGCTACCTGAATGTTTAAATGTATCATTTTTACTTAGAAAATGTTTGTTAAATTAGTTTAAATGTAGGCAATATTAAACTATGCTGTATTGCTGTACTCATCGACAATAAAGGCCAATGTCATGTATACTGGTGGTTGTATGGAATACTATTTTACAAAGGTTTAGAGGAAATAAAAAAAGTTAATATTACTCATAAATAAAAACAGTTAATTTTACTCATAAATATTGTATTTTTAAATGATTAAATGTTAAATTATTTCTACTCAATTTTATTTGTTAATGTACCAGATGCAGATACTCAGATTTACTTAATTTTTTTACTTGCATTTACTCAATTCATACAGTATATTTCATTGATTTCACAGCTTTAAAAATTACTCAATTGTTTTGAGTGTAAAAATGTTCCACCAAAAAAAAGAGTAAATCAGTTACACTTTTTACAGTGTAATTCCTGTAATTTAGAGTGTAAAAAAATAATGATAATAATAATTAAATAATAACAATTAAAAAAAAATACATCTTTTCTAAACAACCATCACTTATCTTGCATAAAATTCCATTTAAACACCAAACATCCTCAAAGGTTACCAACAAGTTTATAGTTGGCAAATTCAACCACTAAACGAGCAGAAATCAAACCTTTATATGTTAAAACAATATTGGTGGAACCATTTCCCACCATCTTAGCTTTGCTTGTCCATACAAATAATTTAAAAAAAAACATCAACATTCCTTGATTTATACCGATACTTAGGACCATAAATAAAACTTTCTTGGCTAAAAACATGACCCAACATATCACACCACTCTTTTAACATCTGAAAAAAGTGGCTCTAATCTATTACACTCTGAAAACAAATGAAAAATAGTTTAAGTTTCTGAACAAAAAGGGCAAGTATCAGTAACACTAGAATCTAAGTGAGCTTTGTGTTTATGTAAGCAATAAGGTACGAGAGGCTGTGCTGTATCGTGAATAAGTAACGGCTGAAGGGCGTTGTTAGGCAGACACGAAGCGGAGAACCTGCAACCCCTTCAGCCGTGACTTATTCACGATACAGCACTTGTCTCGAGTACCTTATTGCTTTTATAAAACGGTTACCGCACAATAGAACTATTAAAGCCGAAAAACATGTATCTATGCAACTTTTATGAAGTAAAATCACTAAAAGCCTTCCTTCCGCTGGAAAAAATAGTCCCTGACCGTAAACAGCAACAAAAGTTACATACATTATTTCGCCAATAGATGGCGGCAAAGACTGTCTTTATGAGTGAGTCAGTCAGTAGAGAAGACTTTTACATTGAAAGGAATCAAACTTGTGAACACGGAGAAGGAAGACGCAACTGACAGATGACTATGGGCACGGAAAAACCCCTTAACTGTTAAAAGGACAAGATATCGCAGCGGACATTCAAACGGATTTTTTTTTTTTTATTATGAATATGACTGACCTGAAGGAAAATGCTATATCTACTGTAAAAGCAGGTACACTCGCTTACTCGATCTCTCACAATACTCTACTATAGCTTCAATGAACAATATCAATGAGGTCAAACATGTGATTAAGTTACTAAGAGTGGTTGCTGGGGTGTTGTGTAGTGATACATAGAACAGTTGGGTAAAGCGGTCATAGCCATGTTTTATCGTGAATAAAGCACTATTGACCAATCAGAATCAAGGATTGGAACTTACCGTTTTATAATTGTGGTTAATATTCCATGTATGATCCTCCACTGTAAATCACCAGGAGCCAGTTGCACCAACTTAGCCTAGTTTTGACGTAAATGGACACTAAGTTACGACTTACGCACTTCTAAATATTTTTGCGTTGCACCATTAAAGTTAGTTGAAGCCTAACTCTAAGTATAAACTAAATATTTACGGCAGCCTCCGATCAGGATTAGCGGTTGGAATAAAATATTAGACAGACTGAACTGCATCAATAAGCTCTTCTTTTACCTGACAGACTTCAATTCTTTAGACATATATGATAATGCTGACATACACTCGCTTACATTTTAAGAGAGAGAACATTATGTGAAAAGATTACTTTGTTAGCGGCTATCTTTAACACGAACCCATCCTAAACAGCACGCCGCTGTGTGCATCTGTCCATGTTGTGCATGTCAAATATCAGTCATAATCAATAAACGTAATTTCTTATGTTTTTTGTATCAGTATTTATTTATTGATCCTTAATCATTTCATTTCAAATACAATTTCTGAATGTTATTTACATATAAAAACACTTATGTTATTAATGATCAAGTAGGCTATCGTATTTAATGGAAACTTATTTTTACCGTTAGTAACGTGAGGCAAAAGAATGAAGGATAAACTGAAATTCACAGCATTTCAACACAACTTTTGCTCACGTATTTGAAGGCTGCTATTGGATCATCGAGGCGAAACGTCATATTATGCGACTACGCATTACTTTACGGAGAGCTTACGACCTACTAGCAACGTTCTGCCTTACGTACAAATGGTGCAACGGAATAAAGTACAGAGTTAGTTACAAACTAGCTAGTAGTTACTAAGCCTCTAGTGTGGACTTTACGTTCCAATTTAAGAAAGAACTTACGAACGGCTGGTGCAACCCTACCCAGTTCTTTCATCAGTAGGAATCTTATAAAGTTCTCCAGCTGTGTTTAAGTGAGAGATCTGTACAAAATATCTCTTGCCATTTTGACTCACGTACTTGTTTCAGTTCTTGAAAACGCATTACTTTTACACAGACATGATAGATTTCTTGCCCACCTCACGAAAGGATTTTAGTTCTGGAGTACTAAATGTGAGCAGTTTTCCCTCCTCCTCCTGCCATGAGACCACGCCAACTTTTACTTCCAATTCTGGAAAGTCTTTTGCATTGTCATCATCATTTTGTTCAGATAATTCTTTATCCAGAGCACATTTAAAATCAGAAGGTACAGCAGTTACAATTTCAGTTGAAAGTCTTTCAGAAAAACGCAAGGATTTCACACCAATCTTTATCGCAATATGTTCTGGGGCTAACCACCCGTCCTTATTCAGAAAACATGACACCTGTTCTTACAAGTGCATTTCTCATTGAAAGAGTTTAACCTTTTTACAGACAGAGTTCTGAGATTCTGATAGAGATTATCTAATCACAGAGAATTATGAGTTATTTTCCCCAGAAACCTTTGACAGACCCTTGTTTTTGAGAGTTTGAGAAAACTTTCTAAACTCTAAGCATTGTCTTATAAAACAGCGTTAGACCAGTTAAATCCACTCCATCAAGGTCCATTAAAAAGAGGTGTTGATCAAGTCCCTACTGTCCTCCTTTTCTCAACAATCCACAGGCTACATCTGTCCATCTGATGTGCCTTTTATACAAAAGTCTTTGAGCAGCCTGCAATCTAAAAGCAGCAACTCTGCATTCAATATCAATAAGTCCTTGTCCTCCTTCACAGATTGGTAGATACAGGACAGCTGTTCTCAGCCAGTGCTGCCCTGACCAAAAAAAAAATAACCAATTGTCTTTGAATATCTTTGATGAGGTTAAAAGGAGGGTCCAAAACGACCATCTTATGCCACAGTGAAGATGCAATAAGGTTATTTACTATCAAGACTCTTCCTCTGTACGATAATCGAGGAAGTAGCCATTTCCAGTTGGACAAACGCAAACACATCTTTTCTATTATTCCATCCCAGTTTTTTATTTTATGCAAATCTGAACCTAAACCCCCCCCTAAAAATAATTTGAAACCATCTTTACTCCATTCAACATTTCCTAGAAATTCTGGTATAGAACGTATAGTTCCGCACCATAGAGTTTCACTTTTTCCCCAATTTATTTTGGATGAAGAAGCCTTTTCATAGCACTGAAAACAACTTAATATACTTTGTATATATTCTTTATCCTTAATTATCACAGTAAGGTCATCAGCATAAGCAGAAAGTTTCATGGGTTTATTAAATGATCCTTCAATATGTAAACCTTTAAATTAAGTTCTTAGTTTACACAATAATGGTTCAGTGACTAAACTGTAGAGCTGACCCGAAAGTGGCCAACCCTGCCTTATTCCCCTTCGGACTTTAATAGGCATGCTTAACCCTCCAGACACTTTTACCATGCATTCCGCTTTTTCATAAAGTAATCTAATCCATTAAATAAAACCATTCCCAAAGCCATATTCACTTAAAACATCAAACAGATAAGAATGATCCACTCTGTCGAAAGTCTTTTCTTGATCTAGGGATAGTATTCCTAAATCAATATTATTTAACATTGAGTAGTCAATGACATCTCTTATAAGAAATAAGTTATCTCTAATGCACCTGTTTTTTATACAATATGACTGGTCTGTATGAATTAGTACGCCCATATATTCATTCAATCTATTAGAGATACACTAATCTGTTGTCAATAAAGCTACAGGCTTCCCATTCTTAAAGGAGAAGTTCACTTTCAAAAAAACTTTTGCTGATAATTTACTCACCCCCATGTCATCCAAGATGTCCATGTCTTTCTTTCTTCAGTCGCAAAGAAATTAAGGTTTTTGATGAAAACATTCCAGGATTTGCCCCCATGTAATGGATTCTATTGGGACCCAAACGGTAGAAGGTCCAAATGACAGTTTCAGTGCAGCTTCAAAGGGCTTTAAACGATACCAGACGATGAATAAGGGTCTTATCTAGCGAAACGATCGGTCATTTCCAAAATAAATAAAAAAGTTTAAGTTTTATAAGCACAAATGTTCACCTTGCTCTGTTCTGTGATGCGCGTTCGTGACGTCACGTAATACGCAATTACGTTGAAAAGGTCACGCTTGAAAAATTTCTGTCCTGAAGAAAATGTTCTTTTTGGCTTTTTAATATTAAAACACCCAGGATACGCACACGAAATGGGCATTTTAAACGATAAACTGACACAAATACATTTGAAAATGTGTATATGGTCCTCATTCCGCACATTTGTAAACACGTCAAGCGTGACCTTTTCAACGTAATTGCGTATTACGTGACGTCACGAACGCGCATTACAGAACAGAGCAAGGCGAGCGTTTGTGCTTATAAAACTTAAACTTTTTTATTTATTTTTGAAATGACCGATCGTTTCGCTAGATAAGACCCTTATTCATCGTCTGGTATCGTTTAAAGCCCTTTGAAGCTGCACTGAAACTGTCATTTGGACCTTGAACCGTTTGGGTCCCATTGGAATCCATAATATGGGGGGAAATCCTGGAATGTTTTCATCAAAAACCTTAATTTCTTTGCGACTGAAGAAAGAAAGACATGGACATCTTGGATGACATGGGGGTGAGTAAATTATCAGCAAAAGTTTTTTTGAAAGTGAACTTCTCCTTTAAGCAAAGTAAGATGGTTGCCTTTCTGCAACTAGTAGGTAAAACTCCGGTTTGCACTGAAAATAAAATCACTTCATAGTAATCTTTTCCAATAATTTCCCAAAACTGTTTAAAAAATTCAGAGGGAAGACCATCTAATTCAGGGGATTTTCCAATTGATAATTCTTGCACAACTTTGGTTTCTTCTTGAAATCTTAAAATGCAATCTAAATCTTCTTTATGCTCTGGTGTGAGTTTTGGGATTGAATCAAAAAGTTCAGTTTTACTATCCCAATCTGTCATTTCCATATCATACAACTTAGAATAAAAATCAACAACAAATTCACTCATTTCAGATGGGCCATGAAATAAATCGCCACTATCATTTCTTAAACACAACATTTGTTTCTCTTGACACACTTTTCGTTCTAAATTAAAAAAAGAAAGATGTTGCTCCGTCAATATCTCTAATATGAGAAAAACAAGCTCTAATAAGAGCTCCTTTTACTTTTTCATGTAATAAGTTCCCTTTCGAGGGAACTCGAACTGCGTCGGTGACGACACTAGGGGAACGCCCTTCAGCGCAGCACGTCTGAATTCATGAATGAAACCGAATCCAATCCTATTGGCGTTGCGTGATGACGTAGTGTGTGACGGCATATACGGATGTGTACAAAAGCACGCCGGCACACAGAAATGTCAGCTTTTTGCTATTCAGCAAGCGCTCTGTGTGTGTGAAACAATTCTGTCCTATTTGGTGTTGTATGTTCTGTAAAGTCTGCATTGCAAAATAGAATCTAGGGGCTCGGATTTCGCGTTTGCTGAGGCAGCGCGTAGATTACGAGTCTACTCTGCAATAAGATTCTGTGGCTTGGATCTCGTGTTTGCCGAGGCAGCGCGTAGATTTTAACTCTGCATTTCAATACAGAATCTAGTAACTCGGATCTCGCGTTTGCCGAGGCAGCGCGTTGATTACGAGTGTACTTTGCAATAAGATTCTGTGGCTGGGATCTCGCGTTTGTCGAGGCAACGCGTAGATTTAAGGTCTGCTTTGCAATACAGAATCTAGTAGCTCGGATCTCGCGTTTGCTGAGGCAGCGCGTTGATTACGAGTGTACTTTGCAGTTTGCTATACGATTCTATGACTGACATCTCGCGTTTGCCGAGGCAGCGCGTAGATTGAATGTCTGCATTGCAATACAGAATCTAGCTCGGATCTCGCGTTTGCCGAGGCGCGCGTTGATTACGAGTCTATTTGCAGTTTGCAATAAAGATATAGGCATGTAGTCAGTTCCTGAAGGGTGCTGGCTGTGTTCATTGAGAAATAACTCGCCGCACACAGTGCGTTTCGGGTCTCTCAGCCGCGCCTGTTGACTTTCTTCTCGAGAGATGAAAGCCAAATTTATTGTGAACCACTCGAATCTCGCGTTTGTTGAGACAGCGCGTTAAGGGTCTGCAATAAAAGGGACACACGCGATCTGGGAAATAATACTGTTTGGGTGCGAGGCATTCACAGTCAGCTCCTGAGGGTGCTGGCAGGCTGTTCATTGTGAAATAACTCGCCGCACACAGTCGTGCGTTTCGGGTGTTTCAGCCTCGCGCCTGTTGACTTTCTTCTCGAGGGATGAAAGCCAATTTGTAACGGCTCGCGTTTGCCGAGGCAGCGTGTAGTAGATCGTTTAAATAAGTATTTAAACAGTATTCTGGTGCCTATCCAGTGTTTATGGCTGCATTTAATTCTGAGGAATTAAAATAAGTAAAATATTATCTGACTTTAGAACTTGGTTAGATATTTGAATTCAGCCTAATATCTGAAGGAGAGTGTCGCTTCTAGAAGTCCCCCTCAAAAAAAAAAAAAAAAAAGCAAAAGCTGAGTTTGGGACTCTAGGTGGCGCTCTCGCCCAAGCCTCCTGAGAAAACGGATCTGAGGACTGTCCTTCAGGCCAGGAAGGTGTCGGGAGAGAGGTCCTAACTTATGTGAGACCTTGGAGGGCTGACCCCCCCAAAATGAGAGCGATCGAGATCCTCCCTCTCACCGGGCCCTCAGGAAACTAGTGTCAGCATCCCACCGCTAATTGCGCTTCGGGACACATCAGTTTCCAGCGAACGCACGCTGCTCTGTCTGCCCCAAGAGCTTGCGGCCGGGCAGCGCTGGCGTCCGCACACCGAGAGTCGTTTTCGATTATTCCCTGCCGGTCCTCCGCTTCAGGGTATCGTCAAGGGCTCTCACAAGACACTTGACACCAACCCTTAGGGGCTGGTTCCCTTGCTGAATTTTGTCGAGGCATGGCAACGTCTCCCCAATATTTCTCCATGGGTCCTGCGCACTGTAGAAATAGGGTACAGGCTGCAGTTCCAGGCTGCCCACCAAAAAAGAGGTAAGTATCAACGGGGTGGTTTGGACTGCAGTAGACCCAGAGCAGGGTCTGGTGTTAGAACAGGAAGTTTACTCGCTGCTGGCAAAAGGGGCCATAGAGCATGTTCCCCCACCAGTCAGGGAGTCCGGATTCTACAGCCGGTACTTCATAGTTCCGAAGAAGGATTGGAGGGTTGCGTCCACTTTTAGATCTGAGGCACTTGAATCGGTCTCTGAGGAGGTTCAGGTTCAAGATGCTCACTATTCCCATCATCGTGAGTCAAATTCAATCCGAGGATTGGTTTGTCACGATAGATCTAAAAGACGCCTACTTCCACATCTCCATCCTTCCATCTCACAGGAAGTTCCTGAGGTTTGCTTTCGGGGGCGAAGCTTACCAATATCGGGTTCTTCCGTTCGGCCTAGCACTCTCCCCTCGCACATTTACCAAGTGTATGGATGCAGCTCTAGCACCCCTGAGGCTCGAGGGCATCAGGGTGCTCAATTACATCGACGACTGGTTAATATTGGCCCAGTCGCGAGAGCTGGCGATTCGGCATCGAGATGTCGTCCTCGCCCGCATCCAGAGCCTGGGGTTAAGACTCAACACGAAGAAGAGCGTGTTGACACCAGCCCAGAGAACCACGTTCCTGGGAGTGGTGTGGGACTCGGTCACGATGCGGGCTCAGTTGTCTCCTGCTCGGATCGAGTCTATCCTGACCACAGTGTCCAGGTTGAAGCTAGGCCAGGCCGTCACTGTCAAACACTTTCAGAGAGTGTTGGGTCTCATGGCAGAAGCGTCCAGCGTGATACCTTCTGGCCTGCTACACATGAGAGCTTTGCAGTGGTGGTTGAGAACCAAGGGGTTTTCCCCGAGGGGAAACCCATTCCGCTTGATAAGGGTTACGCACAGATGCCTTCGTTCCCTGTCAATTTGGAAGAAGCCTTGGTTCTTGTCCCAGGGTCCCAATTTGGGAGCGTTATGTCGCCGAGTATCTATTTCGACAGACGCCTCCCTCACGGGCTGGGGCGCGGTCATGGACGGCCGTTTTACGAGAGGCCTCTGGCAGGACCATCATTCCTCTTGGTACATAAATTGCCTAGAAATGTTGGCGGTGTTCCGGGCTCTGAGGAGCTTCCTGCCAGACCCCCATGGTCGTCATGTCCTTGTGAGAACCGACAACATGTCGGTGGTGTCTTATTTGAACCGCCAGGGGGGTCTGAGGTCGCGCCCTCTGTGCAGACTGGCGCATCAGATCCTCCTGTGGTCCCAGCGGAGACTATCGTCTCTCAGGGCGATGTATGTCCCGGGGGACCAGAATCAGGGAGCAGACGTCCTGTCGAGGCAGGGGCTGAGGCCCGGGGAGTGGCGACTTCACCCAGAGGTGGTGGAAGCCATGTGCGTGAGATTTGGCCCAGTGGAAGTGGATCTTTTCGCGTCTCAAGAGACGTCCCACTGTCCACTGTGGTTCTCTCTCAGGCATTCAGCTCCGCTGGGGCTGGACGCCATGATGCAGACGTGGCCGAGGCTGCGTCTGTACGCATTTCCCCCGATCGCTCTGCTCCCAGCAGTTCTGGAAAGGGTCCGTCGAGACAGAGTCAGTCTACTTTTAGTAGCCCCGTTTTGGCCGGCCCGAGTATGGTTTTCGGACATCATTTCACTCCTGGCAGGCCCGCCATGGCAGATCCCTCTGAGGAGGGACTTGCTGTCCCAGGCGGAGGGCTCAGTTCTCCACCCTCGACCCAAGCTGTGGAAACTGTGGGTCTGGCCCCTGAGGGGGCACAGTACCTAGAAGCCGGCCTGTCAGCTGGAGTGGTCGAAACCATATTAACTTCCAGAGCTCCCTCCACGAGGAAGTTATACGGCCTTAAGTGGAATGTATTTTCCGTTTGGTGCAGAGAGCGTGACTTGGACCCAGTTAACTGCCCAGTGGCTTCAGTACTGGAGTTTTTCCAAGACCGCTTTTCTGCCGGGCTTACCCCGTCCACACTCAAGGTTTATGTGGCTGCCATTGCGGCTTTCCACGCTCCTCTGAGTGATGGCCCGCTGGGGAGGCATCACTTGGTCGTACGCTTCCTACGTGGAGCCTGGAGGATGAGACCTGCGACTCGCGCCAGAGTTCCCTCTTGGGACCTGGCAGTGGTTCTCGAAGGGCTGGCCGAGGCTCCCTTCGAACCACTGGAGTCGGCTGAGGCCAAGAACCTTTCGTTTAAGGTGGTCTTTTTGTTGGCCATTACTTCTCTGAGGAGGGTAGGAGATCTCCGGGTGCTCTCTATTTCCTATGGGTGCTTGGAGTTTGCTCCAGGCAACATTAAGGCCATCTTACATCCCAGGCCCGGCTATTTGCCCAAGGTGCCATCTAATGTGGCACGGCCTATGGTTCTGCAGGCATTTCATCCTCCACCTCACGTGACGGCGGATGAGGAGAGACTTCATCTGCTCTGCCCTGTCAGAGCACTGCAGTGTTATATTCAGAGGTCCTCCTCATGGCGGAAGTCAGACCAGTTGCTGGTGTGTTTTGGGTCGCCCAAGAAGGGGCTTCCCACCTCTAAACAGACCATCAGTAACTGGATCGTTCAGACTATTTCCCTGGCCTATCAGGTGCGCAAATTGCCTTCACCTAAGGCCGTGAGAGCTCACTCCACCAGAGGCATGGCGTCCTCTAGAGCCCTCCTTTCAGGGGTTTCTATCCATGACATATGTGAGGCGGCTGGCTGGGCCACTCCGCACACATTCATGAGGTTTTACAGTCTGGACCTTCCCTCTACACCCGGTGCACGAGTGCTTTCGTCCTAAGTGCGCCTGAAGACAGCTTCACACTAGGATGAGCGGGGTTCGTTGTGGTATAGTGGGTATCTCGTTCCCCTAGTGTCGTCACCGACGCAGTTCGAGTTCCCTCGAAAGGGAACGTCTCGGGTTACGTATGTAACCCTTGTTCCCTGAGAAAGGGAACGAGACACTGCGTCGGTTCGCCACACCTCACCCCGCCTGGAGCACTTGCTTCATAGCAAAAGCTGACATTTCTGTGTGCCGGCGTGCTTTTGTACACATCCGTATATGCCGTCACACACTACGTCATCACGCAACGCCAATAGGATTGGATTCGGTTTCATTCATGAATTCAGACGTGCTGCGCTGAAGGGCGTTCCCCTAGTGTCGTCACCGACGCAGTGTCTCGTTCCCTTTCTCAGGGAACAAGGGTTACATACGTAACCCGAGACGTTTTCTAACTGTAGGGTTTTTTTTTTTTTTTTCATATATAACATTTTGCTTCTTGTAACAGCTTCTTGTTAAAATGCCAGTATGAACCCACTTTATGTTGTTTTGACAATACACAATCTATTCATTTTACGATCTGAAATAATATTAGGGATAATATTAGCATTACAGACTCTATTCCTTGAGTTTTTGAAATATAAATCTAATATTGCAGCATAAACCGATCCTTCTGAAACCTTCACCCAAGTACACTGTTTTAAAGAAGGGTTCTCAGTTCTCCATATATCATTTAACTCAAACTTCTTAATAATATATGCCAAAACAGATGAAGACTGATGGTGCGTTTCTTCATTATTTCTATCCATATTAAAATCTAAAGTACAATTAAAATCCCCTCCCATAATCACAATATCTTTTGATTTTAATGTATTTAAAACCTCCCTAATTTTCTTAAAAAGAACACTTCTCTCAGATCCTTTATTATTTGCATAAATAGTCACAAAAATTACATTGTAAGTATTTAATTTAGCTTTTACAACCAGTAAACGACCTGGCTCTACCTCATGTTCAGATAAAATATCAACCTTACAGCTTGGATTAAACATATAGCTACATCCGAACAAACATTAGAGCCGTGACTAATGCTATCCTTCCCACCATAAGCCCCATTCTACTGCATTATTTTTATCACTATGGGTCTCTTGAAGGAAAGTCACTCCAATATTTTTAAGTTTTAAACATTCTGAAAGCAAAGCTTGTTTTCGTCTCCCTCTAAGGCCATTTACGTTTAAAGACGCTACTCCATGAGACAGAAAAGTGGGGGAAACCAAGGAGACAGACAAAAAGCCACTGCAATTATTTAAGATTTCCCCTAATTTCCTTTCCTGCTCTTTTCCTTTGCCTTATCGTAGCTATATGTTTTTTTCAACCGACAGCGTTTCTGTTGTGATAACACAGAAAAATTATACGTTTTCCGCGCCCACACTACTGAAGCAACGAATTTATCAGCATCCGGGCAAATAATCAGCAACATTTAACATTTTACATTTTGTTTTATCTGTTCCACGGTGTACAATTCATCACCTACTTTCGGGCAATCAGATATATCAGAGCAACAATCGTCATCCTTTAATCCATCATCATCCTGACTCGTTGTTTTATTTTAGTAATCAAGTATTCTACTGATTATTAGGGGTGCACCGAAATTTCGGTCGCCGAAAATTTTCGGCCGAAATGGCATTATCGGTTTCGGGCCGAAATAAAAAAAACAGCCGAAAACGTAAACCGAAAATGAATGTCACCCGCCCCTCCCATCCGTGCGAAAGCGCTTAGGTTTCACTCACGGTCGAGCTGTTATCACGCGTCTGCCTATCAAAGATTAAGCATGTCAAAGGGCTGTCACTTATTGCACAATCGATCGGACCAACCAACACAAGTTTCGAAAACGAAAATAGGGAATCGATTTTAACGGCCTTCTCTCGGAGCGCGTCCAGCTCATCACTATACGCTCGCAGCGAACGCGCGTCACACAGCAACTGCAGGTTCTGACACACACACACACACACACACACACACACACACACACACACACACACACATAGCCTATTTCTGCATAATATAGTGCATAATATGTAGCCTTCGGTAATGTTTTTCATTGATGTTATGGCAGTCCACATTGCTGACTTGTGCGCGTCTCAAGCGCCCTCTTTACGTTCGCCCTAATGCCTGTTTAGTTGTCCGTGGATTTGCCTATATTTGCTGTTGAAAACGGATCAACGCCAAATATAGGCAATTTACTAACGATTCAATGAACACTTTGCCTATGTCTCAAAAATCGAACAGGATTTTTTTTTTTTTCACAAAAATGACAGCCCTATACGAGAGGACACCAAAGTTACAATATGTAATATTTGTTCTGCAAAAATCTCCAAAATTGTGGATTTTTTTTTTGCACAATTTTTAAAAAACTATATTATTTGATGGAACATAAAACTTGAAGAATAATTATTATTTATATTTATTGTTAAAAATATTTTATGTTTTGTTATGTAACTGTTAATAAAAGTTTGATTATTATATTGTGATTTTTCATTTCAGATCCATTAAATTCAAGCAATATATATATATAAGTTTTTAAAAGAAGCCATTTTCGGCCTCAGTTTCGGTTTTCGGCCAAGTGCATCCTAAATTTTCGGTTTCGGTTTCGGCCCAGAATTTTCATTTCGGTGCATCACTACTGATTATTCCATCGATTAATCGAGTAATCGGATAAATTGTGGAAATAAAAATAGATCCAAGTGAACAACAGCCTTTAAAATGACTTAAAAATACAAATTGGTAACACTTTACAATAAGGTTCATTAGTTAACATTAGTTAACATACTAAGAGTGAACAACACTTGTATAGCATTTATTAATCTTAGTTAATATTAATTTCAGCATTTACTAATACATTATTTAAATCAAAAGTTGTATGTTAACATTATTGTACTGTGAACTAACATGAACAAAAAATGAAATTAACATTAACAAAGATTAATAAATACAGTAACAAATGTATTGTTCATTGTTAGTTCATGTTGGTTAATACATTTACTAATGTTAACTAATGAACCTTATTGTTAAGTGTTACCTAAATATATAATAACAAGCAATAATTATTTGTTCAAATAAAGTATCAAAGTAATCATATGGGTTTTATTGAACAACGCTGTTAAAATACTTAATGTAAAATAAATGATAAACCAACATTGTACATTACGTAAAAAAAAATGTCCGCAGAGAGTGCCAACGGCCTGGTTACACTAAGCCAGGTATGATCAAAATCCTTGTTTAATATCATGGCCAAACAAGATTTAATTCAAATGTCAACTTAATCTTTAATATTTGGTCACTTCAGTACAATACAAATGCAACAATTGCAGTAATTTCTTGAACAAGAACATGTGCACATTAAAACATGCAAGGGTCAAACTTTTATTTTGAAATCGCGATGAACAACAATTCGCATTTATTTCAGAAAGATATTATATTCTCCTGTGTTGGCATAGATTTACAAATTAGTTGCGTTACGAATCTTGTGAATTGGCGCACACTGTGTGCAGATGAACGATATAAACCACACAAACTCACAGCACGCAGAGATAGTTTGAGAAACCCGAGACGCTGACACGCATATAAATGATGACA
The DNA here is from genome assembly GCA_022828995.1 of Vimba vimba. Classification (NCBI taxonomy): domain Eukaryota; kingdom Metazoa; phylum Chordata; class Actinopteri; order Cypriniformes; family Leuciscidae; genus Vimba; species Vimba vimba. The sequence continues at coordinate 3,629,609 of CM040830.1, forward strand.
GTGCAACTATGAAACGCGCGTCAGGAGTTTTGCGTTCCTAAATGAACATTATTGGAAACCTAAACAAACAGGACATGCAGCAACTGAGTGTGTGTGGAGCAGAGTTTACTGTGAATGGAGCTGATGTACTTTTAACAATCTGCATGCATGTAAATAATTAAAGCGTCGTGCTTCAGACTGTAAAAAAAACCTGAATGTACCTGAATCAGAGCCTTTGTGATTTCATGATAGCACTATGCTATATTATAATTGTAAATGGTTTTAAATAGATCGCGTAGCCTTAGAAAAGGGTGTAATAATGTGGTTCATGGATTCTCTTCTGAATGCGCCACTTCCGGTATTTTGGCGGTTACTCGACACGGGTAAATTGCAATCGAGGATTTTTTTTTAAATCGAGTACTCGATTTTAATCGAGGAATTGTTACAGCCCTAAACATTAAATCTGGAGTTTTATCCTTAAAACACATCTTTAAAAACATGTGAACTTGTCGTCTGAATGAAAGGTACCATCTTAACTGGACTGACTAATTTCCCAAAACGAGACAATTCTTTGATGATCGCTTCATTTTTAATAAACGGAGGGACGTTTGAAATTATAACGTTTGTAGCCGGTGCATACAATGGAGTTGCCGGCACAAACATCCCTTTCACCCAAAGCCCATTTTCAATTATTTGATTGACAAGTTCGTGAAATCGTGAAAAACCACGACAGCTTTATTCATGCGCGAGCCTGAGTTTATATTTTCGTGACCAACCTGATCACCGACTACAATCAACACGTCCTCAATCGAAGCAGTCGGCTCCGGTACACACCTGAACCCATTCCGGAGGGAAACCGAGATCGTTCCCCCCGTGGCAGACGCCATGCGGACGCCGAAAAGGCCGCACGGGGAAAAACTCCTTAACTCCTAAACTATCTTAACCTTACTAAACAAAAATAAAGAAAAAGAAAAAAACTAATTAAAAAGAAAAAATTAAATACACTAGTATGTATCAAAGATAAAGAAAGAGTAGAAAAACAACAATATATAACAATTAGAAACGCTCTCACACACATCCACTCACGCAAACCCACTCCATGAGAGAGAAAGAGAGAGAGAGAGAGAGAGAGAGAGAGAGAGAGAGAGAGAGAGAGAGAGAGAGAGAGAGAGAGAGAGAGAGAGAGAGAGAGAGAGAGAGAGAGAGAGAGAGAGAGAGAGAGAACGATCACCGGCTAAAGAAGTTAGAAGCCCAGGATCAGCTGATCACACTAGCACATCAGTGACATGCACACACTGCAAGAGATAAAGGACACAAAGGTTATTGTAACACTAAAAGCAAACAACCATGCAGAGAAGAAAAAACACAGAACCTCCGCTAAAACCCCAGCAACAGCTCCTTTGTAGAACTGAGCCTGGAACACACATTTAGAATCATTACAATGTTTTGTTGGTTGACCTCAACAAAATCATCCAAACAAAAGCACTGCAATGTTTGCCCACAAAAAGTATCTAAGCAACACAGAAGACCCAGCCACACAGTATGCCAAAACTGTGAAAAGATGGAATAAATAAATAAATAAATAAATAAATAAATAAATAAATAAATAAATAAATAAATAAATAAAGTATTTAGAAGACAAAACAGGAATAAAACGTAGGCAGGCGATTTAAGATTTAGCAAACCAAACCAATAACTGACAAACCAGAGAAGCAGTTCCTTCGTTACGTTAATAAAAATGGTTATCAAAAGTAAGTGTTTATGCTTAAAATAATAATCTGCCAGTAGGGTCAGAAAAATAAACAATTCAAAGTGAAAACAAGATTATTTTTCTGACTCCATTTGGAGATTTTTCCTAGTTTTAAGCATAAACTTGTTAAATTTTGATTATTATTATTATTCATTTATTTCAGAAAACAAAACGCCATTTTGCTTCTCATAAATGTATCTTGATTTAAGAGTGTTTAGATTTTTGTATTTGAACAAGACAAAAATGAGGATGAAAGTGTTTTTTTTTTTTTTTTTTTTGTGCAGAATTGTTGCATATTTCTGCAGCTCATAGACATTAGCATGGTTTTGGGTTAAGTTTTAGAATACAATTTTCCAAACAAACTAGGTGTGAAAAAGAGTATATTATATACAAATTAAATGTTCAAGATTAAAAATAACAAAGTTAAAACTAAATGTATCTCATCGGGCAGACCTGTGTGATTTATCAGATAAAACCTATTGTGATCATAAAAACTCCCAATTCATAATTCTAAATACCAGAGGTGTCAAAAGTATTCACATTCATTACTCAAGTAGAAGTATAGATACAAGGCTTTAAAAAGACTTCTGTAGAAGTTGAAGTATCAACTCAAGCTTTTTACTCAAGTAAAAGTATAAAAGTACTGGTTTCAAAACTACTTAAAGTATAAAAGTAAAAGTAATGTAAGGAAAAAAATGCCATTAAGGACAAAAGCTTAGGCCACGCCACAGGGGCCTATATAGTGCACTACCCCCTATTTTTCTAAAGGCCATATTTGACTATAATTATATTAAAATGTTGATGTTGAAAAATTTGGGATGATGCACTAGGCTACCTGTTTCAGCCGTATATATGCCCATAGAAAATGAATTTTCTAAATAAGCTGAGGAATCAGGAAATTAATAGGGTAATGTATTAAGGTTTTTAGTCTATACTGACCTTAACAATACGTAAATTATTTAATTCTGTAATGTTACAAATAACTAATAAAGGCATGGTGGCAGTTTAACAGAGACTTAACTTTACTACGCTCATAGTGCAATGCAATAGTGCAATACTGTCTTGTTCCTTGCTTTTTGAAGAAGCCAAACACATGTCTGCATCTTTCATTAAAGGGATATAGTTCACCCAAAAATTAAAATCATTTACTCACCCTCAAACTGTTTCAATCCTGTATGAATTTCTTTCTTCTGATGAACACAAAAGAACATATTTTGAAGATTGTCGATAACCAGACAGTGGATGGACCCCATTGACTTCCATAGTAGGAAAAAAAATACTATGGAAGTCAATGGCTACCATCAACTGTCTGGTTATCGACATTCTTCAAAATATCTTCTTTTGTGTTCAGCAGAAGAAAGAAACTGGTTTGAAACAACTCGAGAGTGAGTAAATGATGACAGAATTTTCATTTTTAAGTAAGTGAACTAATCATTTAACAGAAATTAACTGTTGGCATATGTTTCACATCAATACGGTCTAGTTTGTCCTGTTGGACACGACACACAGCAATACTGTCAAGTGTCACTTGTGACCATTGCTCTGAGCCATGTTTTCAGTGTCCTAAGAGCACTTAAACTTCTTTCAGTCCAGCTGATGAGACTGGGATGATCAACAGGCCTCTCATTTCAACAAGACCAGCCTTCAACAGACCAAGCAATGTTATTTGTTCATGTTTAATGGGGAGTTTCCATTGACATAATGATTTTTATACTGTACAAACAAACTGTGTATTCTACCCCCCTATAGACTAACCTTACCTATCACAGAAAACTGTCTGCATTTTTACATTTTCAATAAACAAAAGTCTGATTTATAAACTGTTTTCTGAAGAAGAAAAAAAAATCCCTAAAAGGACAAGGAGTTTGGATATTGACATCTTTGTGGGGATATTTTGACCCTATAATGTAGAGTTGCACACACACACACACACACACACACACACACTCTCTCGCTCACGCTCACGCACGCACGCACACACACACACACACACACACACACACACACAACCTACCTCTCTCTCTCTCTCTCTCTCTCTCTCTCTCTCTCTCTCTCTCTCTCTCTCTCTCTCTCTCTCTCTCTCTTTCTCACACACACTAACGATTATGTTAGTGTTATGTTACGATTGTCATTATATTGTAAAAACGTCTGTCCCCAAATCAATATTTGACGCGATTTGCCCCGTATTCTTGAGCACAGAACTGTTGATTTCTCCCTCGCTTACCGCATCTAGGTTTCCTAGGACTCGGAGGAGTTTTGGCGCTTCGCACAACCAAATGTGACTACAGCCTCTCACAAGTTAGAAAGAAAACACAAAGCCAATCAGTTTAGCGATGTGTGTTCAGGAGGCGGGACTCAGATCTATTAACCGTTTGTGTAATTGGCCAATTTTTTTTTTAACGACGACAAGCCGGAATGAAAATAAGCCGAAATGAACTAGGAGTAACGAGGCTATTTTTAAAATGTAAGGAGTAGAAAGTACAGATAATTGCGTGAAAATGTAAGGAGTAGAAGTAAAAAGTCGTCTGAAAAATAATTACTCCAGTAAAGTATAGATACCCAAAATTTCTACTTAAGTAATGTAACGAAGTATTTGTACTTCGTTACTTGACACCTCTGCTAAATACACTTACAACATACACTCACACGTAAAATATCATAACATCAGATAACAAACACTGTCAAAGTGTCATTTATTTAAAGAAGCTCAAGCACACTTTTTAAGCAGAACTCTTCACTTTTTGTTTGCAGGGTTCTTGAGGACTGACTTCATTAATTCGATAACGATCATCTGGTTACACTTTACAATCTGGTTCCATATTATGTTAATGTTAGTTAACTGCTTTAGTTAACATGAATTAGCAAATCGGACCTTATTGTAAATTGTCACCAATCACCTTGACATCAATTGTTTGAACGTCATTGCACAATCTCTTGCAGCATATGTTTGCAGATGACACTTGGTTCGATTATCTTTTATTTAACACATTGACATTCTAACAGTGTGTGAAGTGTGACCTGTCCAAATGCTTTATGGAACCACTGTATGCCTATATAAAAAAGAAACATAAATATTCTGTTCTACATAAAAGCACATCTTTCACAAGTGTTGTGTTTGTTCTTGAAATTCACTCTCGGTCATGTTGTCCTTTATCCGCTGCTTCTCTGTGATGGGGCAGATCACAGGCAATGCCTCTGGGATACGTGTGTCTCGCCATGTTACCTGGCCTCGTTCCCAATGACACATCAGCCTTTACAACACCCCAAACAAGCAGCAAATCAGATGCCATAATCTAAACAGTTGTCATTTTTGATCTCATAAAAACGATTGAGAATTCAATTAAACTGGAGACAATTTAAAGTCCAACTAATGACAAATGAGTGGTAGAAAGAAAGCCTGTTTGCGAATGGTCATAATTGTTTGGGGACGCTTGTAGTGCAGTAATTACACACTTCACCTTGAAAGCAAAAAATCTAAAAGGTAAACAAGTAACTCTGACGAAGCTGTACATTTAAATTACTTTCAGATGAATCACAACACAGGCAAAGAAAAAAGCATTACAGAAAGAGACCATTATCTAAGCAAAAGTGGTGTGATGTCTTTTATTCCACACTGACTGTAAGCTTCGGGTAAAATACAACTAATGAATGCTTGAAGCTGACAGACCACACATTGTTATTATTATTGGAAAATGCGAAGTACTGGTTATGAGAGGCAAGGGACAGCAGGTGCTATTTTTCAGCAGTGTATTTACAGAGGAATTAAGCGGTAATGCAGAGATTGCGGAGTGTTCTTTGGTTTGTATGTGGGATGAGACTAAATCATCTGGTGCTCAGAGAAACAGCCAGCTCTGACTGCTTTTCTCGGCTAATAAAGAAGCAAGACAAAGCAAAGCAAGTTTCATATCTTTTGCATCTTGGGTCAAAGATTAGCAATATTATGCTGACTATTTGATTCACAAAATCAATTAATGTAGACAACCAGCAAAAAATAAATAAATCTGCTTTACAGTCTTATTTTCAGGTAAGTATATTGCAGCCTCACAGTGTCTGAAAAGATAATAAAGCTCAAAGTATACGTTTTTACCCATATATGCTCAATGTATTCTTACTATCCTTGATTAAAGTTCAGATGCGTGTCTCCAATTTTAAAACCTTCACTGTCAGCCTATTCCCCTGCATTTTCACAAGTGAATCCCTCGTCGCTGACTTAAGGGTTAGTGATGAATGAAAATGATGCCATTAATTCTCACCCTCATGTTGTTCCAAACCCACAAGACTTTTTCGTTCATCTTTGAAACACAGAATGAAGATCTTTTTGATGAAATCTGAAATCAGCTTTACGTCCCTCCATTGACAGCTACGCAACTACCACTTTGAAACTCCAAAAAGTTCTTGAAAAGATCGTAAAATAAATCCATATGAATCGAGTGGTTTAGTCCAAATTTTCTAAAGAGACACAATAGTTTTGTAGGATTGAAAATAATCCAAGATATTTGAAATCAACCAAGACATTTGCTTTACTGTTTCCACCCCCTCTTTCTACCACAAGGACCATTTGGAGTTCCTAAAGGCACAGAGGTTTCTGATAGTGATCAAGGCCTGTAGGCCAATATGGTTGTACTTTGGGGGTCGATGAACTGTCACACCTTTAGTATGGTGGGGGAAGTGTAATTATCTGATTGGTCAGTTTGAATGTCTCACATCTGGGTTTTAGTCACATGGTCAGGAAAGGATAAAAGAAGATTGAAACTGTTGCTCTGTCTCTTTTTATGCTCTGGCTCTCAACATTTTTCATATATGCTGGGTATTAATAATATAAGTTATCATCATGTCATACATCTATTTTGTAACTATTTTAAGTGTAACCATAACCATATTTTGTCATTAAACCTTTTCAATTACAACTAATGTGCTAACTAGTTTTGATTTGGTATTGACTTTGAAGTGCTACAAATTGCAATATAATATTGTCTCTCTCTATAGCAACGCTCTCCCTCATATTAAGCTATTGTAACTGCGCTTATTTCCGTCGTTGGTAGTGGGTGGAACAAGAAATGTGCAGTTTTCTACCATCTTGCTAATAACATTTCTTTAGTCATTCGGCAGTCTTGCAGCTTGAACCCCTGCAGGAATTCCACCCTTACAGTTTTATATGATGAACAGATTTAATTTAGGCTTTTGGATCAGCAAACATAAACAGAAGCTCAGCCAAACCTGTACAGTAACTTGCCCTTATCGCAAAATAAACCCAGACAGAGTGGCAAGAGAGAAAGCAATCAAAGAGCAATGAAAATGTTCCTTTTCTTCAATAAAAAAGCCAATAAAATCGTTTGTTTAACATATTTGAAATCAACTCTATTGCAGACCTAAAAGGTTAAAACTGTTATATTTTAAGCCACTATCTTTAAAGTCTTGCGGATGAATAAGCAGTAAGTCATTGTGGAAGATGAAGCATTATCCTTGTCTCGATACACAGACATACAGTAGTGTTCACTTTGCACATGATGAACAAATGACCTTGTTTTTTGTTTTGTTTTTCTTTGGAAGCGTCAAAAAATACAGACCACCGAAGGAGTGTGATTCTATTTTCAGATGAGAATATTCTGATACATATTTTCACCTCTCTGAGGCAAAGAAGTTTGGGCTACGTTTTCTCACAGAAAATCTCATCAGGGAAAGCTTCTTAATGTCATAGTGTTACAAATCACTGAAGAGTGATTGAAGTGATTATTGAAAACCAAATCAAAAAGCAATAACAACAATGGAAAATATTGAAAAGTGCATGAAACAATGTCTCAAAAAGATGCAAAAAAGAGTGTACTGGCCACTGTAGAATGGTATGAAATATTAATGTGTTGAAAATGAATGTTTTTAAACTTCATTAGTTGGCACATTGCAGGCACTGATGTGCTTTTATTACAATATCATGTCTTACAAATCAACAGCTCAAACTCAGAGAATCTGAGAAAATTGCATTTGTATGATTCATCGGTTTGTGGCCATTGACAAACCATTGTAAATTGAAGGATACTCTAATTTACAATAAGCTTACACAAGAGAATCCAACAAGCAAATAATCAATAATTGCAAAATAATACTTTATAAAAATAGGTGCAATGTATCACTGTATTATTCTCAACAACCAACTACAAACATATTTAAACTCAAATGAGTCGTCAGTAATTGCACTCTTATTTCCAGCTTGAATTATAAAGTCCTTTGACCCGCCCTCAAACACTGTAGTTGTAGCTGAGGCCTGGAAGAGTTTGGTACATGTTTTTTTGCGTAGCAACAGACTGGGCCATCTGACCAATCAGAGCAGAGTAGACCAATCACAACAGACTGGACCATCGGACCAATCAGAGCAGAGTAGACCAATTAGAGCAGTGTAGACCAATCACAACAGACTAGGCCATCTGACCAATCAGAGCAGTGTAGACCAATTAGAGCAGTGTAGACCAATCACAACAGACTGGGCCATCTGACCAATCAGAGCAGAGTAGACCAATTAGAGCAGTGTAGACCGATCACAACAGACTGGGCCATCTGACCAATCAGAGCAGAGTAGACCAATTAGAGCAGTGTAGACCGATCACAACAGACTGGGCCATCTGACCAATCAGAGCAGAGTAGACCAATTACAACAGACTAGGCCATCTGACCAATCAGAGCAGTGTAGACCAATTAGAGCAGTGTAGACCAATCACAACAGACTGGGCCATCTGACCAATCAGAGCAGAGTAAGGTCCTGGGAAGGAGGGGTTTAGAGAGAACGAATTCTTATCAAAACGTTTAAGACACTGTGAGAAAAGAGGTGAGGCTGCAATGCATATTCAAAGAAAAAGTTTTAATGACCATGTTTAAGATGCATATAAGAGCAATAGGTGTGAAACGGCATGGAAGCGAGTAAATGGTTGGTTTAACTTTTTTGACAAAACTAGGTTTCATTCACTTACACCACAGAAAAGGTAGGACATAAACATGGAGAGAGAAATAGTCTCCACGCTGGCCCCTAAAACACTTTAGGGGCCAGTGTATATTGTCTACACCACATATTCAGAGAAACTTCCCACTGAATCAATGGGACTGGTTACTGAATCTGACTAGAGTTGTACTTAATCCTTTAGAGCAGTAGTGGTCCTGACAAATGGAGTAAAATGAATAGGACTCGGCTGTTTAAATGGAATAGATCACTTTACTTTTCAAGATATAGTAAAAAAAAATATTGGGTCACTCACCCCAATCTTTTTGGTGGAAACATGTTTAGTATTATCAGCCTTACTATGTGCAAATAAACACATGCATTTGGACATGTGAGACATTGAAAATTCAATCCAAAATGCTCTGAGGAAGAGCGTTGTAAGCGGTAGGCCAATCAGAACAGACTGGGCAATCTGACCAATCAGAGAAGAGTAAGGTTCTGGGAAGGAGGGGTTTATAGAGACCAGGTTCTTTATCAAAACGTTTCAGACACTGTGAGAAAATATGTTAAAGGGATAGTTCACTTTGAAATTAAATTTTGGTATGTTTTAGCTTACCTCAAGGGCATCCAAGATGTAGGTGTCTTTGTTTCCGCAGTAGTTTCAATTTTGATATTTTTAGGTCAAACCGTTCTTGTCTGTCAGTCATATAATGCAGGTCTATGGTCACTATCTCAAAGAGCATGCACAGAGTCCAAATTAAACAATTCCCCATCGTAAGTACACATTGATGGCCTAAGACACGAAACGAGCGGTTTGTGTGAGAAAACGAACAGTATTTCGTTTTATAACGACATACACGCACGAGAGATCACTTCTGGCGCTTTCCGGCGCTTGCGCAGACTAAGCCAGAATGCCCGCACGTCACGTCACACACCAGGAAGCGCGCGCGCCCTCAGATCACTTGGACGTGGTTGTGTACAAGAGGTAAAAACGATATAAATACTGTTCGTTTTCTCACAGAAACCGCTCGTTTCGTGTCTTAGGCCATCAATGTGTACTTACGATGGGAAATTGTTTAATTTGGACTTCTCTGTGCATGCTCTTTGAGGTAGTGACCATAGACCTGCATTATATGACTGACAGACAAGAACGGTTTGACCTAAAAATATCAAAATTGAAACTACTGCGGAAACAAAGACACCTACATCTTGGATGCCCTTGAGGTAAGCTAAAACATACCAACATTTAATTTCAAAGTGAACTATCCCTTTAAGCCTGTATTGTATATGAAATTAACTGTTTAATTATTTTTTTATTTTATTTTTTTACCTTGGATGCAGGAATAATACAAAGAAACACATGCATTGGAATGTGCAAGTTGAAAATTCAACCTAAAATAGCAGGCAAAGCAAGAAATATGTTCGATTTAGCAGAACACTATTTGTGTACTGCACTAAGTTGCTGTCAGAGCATTCTAAATCAGTCACTTATGAGGGTCTATATGTGACACTGCTTGAGAAAGATTCTGCCCATAATAGAGTAGACATTGATGTATCTCACATATTACCCTAATATATTATTGCACTTTTTTTTTGCAATAGAGTAATGCCCAGGTGCAAATACTACGCTGTTATGCAGTAAATGAACCAGTAAGAAAACATCAAAGAATAGGAGGAAAGAAACTGTCACAAGCTGAGAGATACAGATGATGGAGTCGGCATGGCGAAATTAGGGGCCATCAATCCAAAATGAGTAGGACATTATCTAAATGACTGATAATGAAATTGAAAGATTTAATGTATTGTTTCACCTGCTAAATCTTCATTTTCCACTTTTTTCACTAACTTTGGCAAAATAACAGTGTATCTAAGTATATGAAAGCTTTTGACAACACAGCAAAGAACGATATTAATAGCAACAACAGAAGTATTAAATCATAGATACAGCAAAAATGTATAGTATCCTACAGAATTGTAATGTAGGCAAGGGAAGTTTATTTATAAAGCACATTTCATACACAATGGTAATTCAAAGTGCTTTACATAGAAGGAATTAAAATAATCAAAAGGTGAGAATAAAACAAAATGCTTTAAAATAAATTAAAACAGTTTAGAATAAAAAGGAGGATACAAAACTAAAATACAGAGCAAATAGTTGGACGAACAGTGGCACAGTGCTCATTCAGTAAATGCACAGCTAAACAGAAGTGTTTTGAGTCTGGATTTGAATGTGACTACTGTAGGAGCACTGTGCTTAGAGTGAACCCTTGGTATTTCTAGCTGATATGATCCTAATGATCTGAGTGATCTGCTGGGTTTATATTCAGTGAGCATATCTGCAATGTATTTAGGTCCTAGGCCATTGAGTTATAAACAAGTAATAATACTTTAATGTAAAATCAATCCTAAATGTAACTGGGGGCATTACAATAATCCATCCTGCTGGTGATGAAAGCATGGACAAATTTCTCTAAGTCTTGTCTGGAAACAAATCATCTAATTCTTGCAATATTTTTTTAAGATGATAGTATGCTGATTTAGTTATTGCTCTGACATGACTACTGAAACTAAGGTCTGACTCTAGTGTCACACCAAGATTCCTGACTTGATGTTTAGTTGTTTGACCCCTAGAGTGAAGGTATGCGTTCACCTTGAGAACTTCATCTTTGTTTCCAAACGCAATGACTTCAGTTTTGTCTTTGTTTAACTGAAGAAAGTTTTAGCACATCAAACTGTTGACTTCATCAATGCATTGGCACAGGGAGTCAATGGGGCTGTAGTCGTTAGGCGATAGGGCTAAGTAGATCTGTGTGTCGTCTGCATAGCTGTGGTAAGCAATTTGGTTCTTTCTCATTATTTGGCTCATTGGGAGCATATACAGGTTGAACAAAAGCGGTGTAAAAAATGAGCCTTGAGGGACTCCACATGTCATAGATATCTACTTATGGTTTTATGACTTATGGTCTCCTATACTCACATAATAACCTCTCCCTTCTAAGTATGACCTGAACAACTTTAGGACCATCCCAGAAAGCCCGACCCAATTTTCCAGCCTGTCAAGAAGTATGTTGTGATTGACAGTGTCAAATGCAGCACTGAGGTCGAGTAGTACCAGCACTGATGTTTTGCCTGCATCAGTATTTCAACTAATATAATTTTTCTTTAATCTTTATGAGCGCTGTCTCTGTGCTGTGATGCGGTCAGAAACTATATTGAAAATTGTCAAAGTATCCATTTGAGCTTAAGAATTTGTGCAGCTGATTGAAGACAACTTTTTCAATGATCTTGCCTATGAAAGGAACATTTGAGATTGGTCTGTAGTTGCTCAATATGGTGTTATCCAGATTGCACTTTTTCAGGAGGGGCTTGACAACTGCAGCTTTCAGGGAGTTTGGAAAAGTCTTTTTGGAACCAGCTTGAGTAAGCAAGGTTTGGGTTAATCAACCAAGAGTTCAGGGTATGTAAAGATAACCTTTCTGGAATACCCCCCAGGTTTATATCTTCTGTTCAGTTTGTTCATTTCTTCTATTCACCCAGAGGCCGTTTGAATGACAACCAATCACAGTTCGTTTTGTTCAGCATCATGTTTATGGGAGTGAAAATGTAACATCAATGTCCCTACGATAATAGACCAGTGTGTAAAACTCTTGGACGCATTTTAAAGAGTTTATGCCACAAACCTCACATACTTAAAATACTTTTGAAAATCCAGCATTTAGTTGATCCTGATAAACGTTCATTGTCACAGTTGTAAACAGCTTTCTTCTTCCATAAAGGGTTTGACGTCACTGCGGATTTGTTTCCAGGCAGAATGCAACACACACGTCTCCTGGAATTCCTGCAGAATTCAACCAATCAAATGATGAGTTCGAAAATCTTGAAGTGTTTCCAATTTTGTGCGTCACACCCAAGTGAAAAAATAAAATGCTAAGTATTCTTGCAGCCAGACTAATTTAGTATGTTAGTAGCCACTTTAGTAAGTGTCTTATTGATTATTTAACTTGTGCTATTTTGAAACAACTAATTTTATTCTAAGTATATTTTAGTTGTAATTAAATTGTAGTAAAGCATAACTTTAATTGTGTTCAGTCTACTTTTGTGTGCTAAATTGGAACAACTTCAATTTTACTTAGTATACTTTAAGTATATGCCTGTGTAGGGACTAGTGGATTAGTGATATTAAAGTGTACTTTATTTGTGTTGCAATTACATTACAAATTCAAATTCAATTCATTCATTCATCGAGTGTCTTTGAAACATACAAGCAATATACCAAAAGTGTATTATATTTGAGTAAAAAGTATATGCTCAGTAATACCTTTGGCTTATTCCAAATACTACAAATTGCACTTTGTCTTCAATAACAAATGCACATTAATAAACAAATAATATGGTTTGTACAAAATACTATTGTATACTATAATGTATTTTTGACTGTTAATACATTATTCGTTGTGACCCATGAGAGATTTATTTTGTGTCTTTCCTAGAATGGGCAGTTTGTGATTTTGTGAGATAAACAACATAAAGTAGCACTGGTATTACAAAACATTCAGTGGCACATGCCAATCAAATACAGACGTGACACAAATAACACGTTTGAAAAAAATATTACTGACTTTAATGCGTAATTGACGTTTAAAATATCACAAAATTAGGCTATTTATTTAATATTTTGTGTCACAATTACGTCAGTATAGGTGCTCGATTCATCTGTCAGTCACTACTGGAGGTGTCACAACACACAGCGACATAGACTCGGTGTCAGTCAGGTCTGTCGTGTGAGTGTCAGTGTGTCGCGATAATGTCAGTGACACATGCCACTATCCACTGGCACATGCCAACGAAGACCGGATGTGCCAACGGATGTGCCAATAAGCATAGTGACGTGCCATTGGCTTCTGTGCGTCAGATGCCAGATGAAATCTGAGAGCTTTATGATTCCACATAGATAGCAACACAAAGGTAGTAAAGACATTGTTAAAATAGTCCATGTGACTCCAATGGTTCAACCTTAATGTTATGAAGCGACGAGAATACTTTTTGTGCTCAAAAAACAAACAAAAATAACGACTTTATTAAAGAATTTCTTCTCTTCTGTGTCAGTCTCCTACGTTGTTTGCGTTGTAACCACAGATCAGCGCTTCTGGGTTCTACGTCAGAATGCCGACGCTGTTCACGCGAGCACCACAACACATGCGTGTGATACTGATGCAGGAGCTGGCCAATACAGAGCGGGAATTCTGACGTAGAACCCGGAAGTGCTGCACTGTTTACAATACGTTTACACTACGTAACAGCCAGTGGTGTAGTGGTAAAAAAAGAGGTGGGTAAACTATAAATTCTGGTGGACCACGACGTGGTCACCCGGTAAGGTGGGCCACTGCCTTCCGGTGTATGTGTATCCTGATGACATCGCTATAGGCTATCATTTGATGGTACCAAGGGTATCACTGGTTGTTCCCTCATCATAGGTCACACAATCACTATTCAATTCATACATTAATCTAAGTTCTTGTTACAGAGACTCAAGAAGGAATAATATGGTTGAAATTGAAGTTTACTAAATGACAAAACAGAGAGAACAAAAATATTTAAGAGAGATCGAGAGGGAGGCTTATATCCAGGGCTTCCAATGCAATGCACTTGTGCATAATGATTAGGGATTTGGGATTATTTTCATAGTTGATTAATCTGTTGAATATTTCCTCGATTAATTGATTGTTTGGTCTATCAGAGAAATGTGGATCAGTGTTTCCCTGTAGAGGGAAAAGTCTTAAACCTGGTGCAGGCTTGATTCCCTCTGAATCTCTTGTACAGTTGGGTTTTGACATGCTCCCTACATTAAACCAGCTGCCTGTAATGAATAAAAAAACAACAACTTTTTTTGCATCATTTTAATGATTTCCTGTTGCGGCTGCGATCAAGTTTCATTCTCGCGCAGCTTGTTTAGTAACTTCACGAGCGTGTGTTTTCTGCTACGTGTGTGCGCCGTTCTCTTTGTTCCGTGTATGTGTGTGTGTGTGTCGGCGCGCTGCGCTCTCTGCTCTGTGTTTGCGCGCTGCGCATTCTGCTCTGTAGTTAACGGCCCAAATGCTCGAATCATGTGCCGATCGGCGATCACGCACTGGAAAAGCAAAGTCTGCTCACATAACGTGAAATTTAGAGGTGGATAAACGCAATGTAGAGGTGGATAAACGCACTTTGGAGGTGGGCAAATGCTATTTCCAAATTTTGGGAGGTGCGTAAACGGCGTTTACGTGCGTTTAGCCTCCACTACATCCCTGGTAACAGCACAGGAGACTGACACAGAAGAGAAGAAATGCACAAAAAGTATTCTCGTCGCTTCATAACATTAAAGTTGAACCACTGAGGTAACATGGACTATTTAAATGATGTCGCTACTACCTTTTTCTGAAAGTGGTGGATGCGTTGCTGTCTATGGAGGGATCAGAAAGTTCTCGGATTTCATCAAAAATATCTTCATTTGTGTTCCGAAAATGAACGTCTCATGGGTTTGGAACAACATGAGAGTAAATAATTAATGACAAAATTTTAATTTTGGGGTGAACCCTTTAACTGCTATTTTCTTTTGTTGTTGTGTATTAATTTTGTTATTGAGAGAAAAGCGTGCAGCACATATTTACATATTCATCTAAACAGGATGTCGGGATGTTCGGTAACAATAACCGCTGCTCAGATATTTAGAACTTATTTTTAGCCCCAAGCGAAGAATGAAAATTAAGGATAACAAGGACTTAAGTTTAATGCTGGAAGAGCTAGTGAGGCCAGTAGTGGGTTCTCACTATTGTGGTTCTTAACACCTCAGTATAGTGATGCAGTTAAACCAAAGCATTAATACATAAAGTCATAATCCCCACCTATGAATTGGCGACATCAGTTTGTAGTTTTCCAGTAATGGAGAGTGTGTGATATAGGCATTCTTGTTCACTGTAGCTGCAGTTACATAATATTGGGGGGAGTTGAAGAGACTCTTTAAAGCACAAGGACATTGATGGTTCTCTAACAAAGTTGAGAATAAAAGGACAATTAGACACATGACAAAAGTTTCTCATAAACACACTTTCAAAAATGTTTTGCATGAGCGAAGATGGCTGCATGCATGTTGCCTACTTTCTGGTCTGTATGCACTAGCCGAGGAATGCTAAGAGATGCTCTCTTCAACGGTTATAGACCTCCTTGGTAGATACAGCAGAGCTGAGTGAAACCCACACACCAGCCTTTAATTCATCGATAAAATAGCCATTAACTGAGGGAATAGACTATTGATTTCTTGGTTGTCCTCTTCCCATTGCAAAGGAAGTCTTAAACCACAATCAAACGATAAGGCGCTGACTCAATGTAGCCCATTGAAGGTCTTTGCCTGCACAAGTGTGCGGACAGGACAAAGCTGTTTGCGTGTGCAGGTGGACTGTAGTCCTGTTTTGCATTCCCTCACTGTGAGGTGCAGCATTATCAGGCCCTAACCTAATTAATGGAGCAGCCAGCAGGAGAGGAGAGGTGCTGAGTGCTTCTGGTAATGTGATGTCACTGCACATTAGACTGATGGGCCTGAACTCTCGCCGAAACGCTTTCCCTGTCACAGGCTGCTTTCCTTGCCTTTCCGACCCCAGACAGACCCATTCTCCTCTCCCTGCTCAACATCGTACAGTGCCCCTGATTCAATCACATCTGTTCACACAATTCTGCAGATCTCCATAGGCATGCTGATTAAATGAAACACAAATTGAGAATTTTTTTCTGTTATCCACAGTGGCAGGATAATGGATGGACCTCTCAGCACTCTCTTGGTTGGTCTTACGGCATCTGTGCCGTTTGGTTTAGCTTGAGTCATTCATGGGCAGGGCAGCAAGATTGAATCAGTCAGCAAAGTTGAACGAGTGGCTCGTGAGAGGATGGATGAACTGCTAATCTGATCTGCAGCCTGTGGGCTTGACTTTAAGCTGCGGGAAACCGCCTCAACCACATATTAGCCACTGCAGTCTGCTGACAAAGCCCGTTCCTCACCCCACCGCAAGCTTGGGCATCAGTCACAAACAATGGAGAGGACTCAGACACACACTCAGACACTCGAAAGCACTTTTAGATTAAATTGTCACATCTCCAGTTCCTGCAATCTCTTGCTTCTTGTCATAAAGGAGCTGTGGTGAGGTTCTATGTTTCACTTTTTACATGCCTGTCATTCTCAAAAGGCTTTAGGAGAGATTTTATGTCTGGGTATTTTGCTATCCAAAAAAAAAAAAAAAAAAGTATAATATAAGTGCAATATTATATGTTATTTGCAATTCATAGTTTGCATATTGCATGGTTTGGATCGAGACCCACCAGTTGAGAACCTGTTGTTTGACTACTTGCTAACGGCTAGCCATCAGTTTTATTTTTTTTAAACAATTTCATTTTTCAACTGGAAACTGCTGTGAGATGGTTGCTGTGTTGAAGAAGGTAATTGTTCTGCAGGTGCTCATCCCATCTAGGACGCCAAATTACAGCTTGATATCAAACAGGGAAGCCTAAAAATGTGTGTTTCACATGATGACAATGATACTGGCATGCTGTGATAGTGAGAAGGGAAAAGATGGCAAATACAACTGACCTGCAGAACAGATCTGAAGACAAATACTGCATCATAACAGCTTTATCATCTCTTCCCATTTTGATTAAATTCAGTCTTTTCTCTTGCAAATGAATCCAAAAACGCAAAAATGTTTTGTAGTGCAAAATGTTCCAGGGGGCTTGAACTATTGACTTCATCTCTGGTGAGCTTTATGGAGCTTGAAAGAAAGTACACATGGAAAATGTGCTCTCTTCATCTAATATGTCCAACTATGCACACTCCCTGTTCATGTAGCGGTTTGCTTGGTTAGCAACTGACAGTGCCTCATAATCTCATCTGCCATAAGTGTGCACTGAACTGCAAAAAGACTGCCCGGGAAACCATGGCCCATCAAACGAGCTCCAATTTTCTCATGTCAGCAGGAAAGCATCAACATAGATGATTTCACCTTTGTGACAGCTGGGTACTTTGGCTTGATTTTGTAAGTTTTTATGTGTGTAATAAGCACAGTGTTGTGATAGTCACATATCTAGTGACCCACTTTGAGAAGCAGTAAGGAACCCATATAGGGTAGGAGATGTGAAGCGGGAAAAATCAAAATTGAAGCACATTTTTAGAATATCTGACAAAATGTAATTTATTATGTAGCATAAGAGTTGGCAACCGGTAGGGGTAATCACTGAAACATGAGTAATCGTGAGAGAGGTCTATGTATTTCATTAAAAGGCCTGTAGGCTGCATTTGTAAGCTTAAGCTGTTGGCTTGTTGCCTTGCCGCTCTATAAGCCAATGACTACCTTCCCGAAGGCACCTCACGAAACAGACAGGCTTCAACTGTCTAATGATCCACAACAAAACAGCCAGAACTTTGGTGACAACCAAGTTCATTTTTAGTTGCCACAATACTAATTTCTCACTAGAAATTAAGTCAAACGTTACATTTATACACAAACTGACCACCACCTGCAATTTTCAGATGCTGCATTTTGTCACAAAATTGCAGGAGAGTGGGATATAATAGGCAGCGAAGGAAACATCCATTCTGCCTTCAAAAATCAATCAGATGAAGGTATCTCAGTAGACAGGGTGTGACACGATCACAGGATCTGGCATGCTTTGTTGCTTTATTTTTCAGCTTTCGGACACAGCCATAAAATTGCTCATGCGCCTGGATTCTAATCTTGACTGGGAAGGGACATGTCAGGTTCACTTAGTTTTGCTGTGGCTATGACATTAACTTGTGGGAATGTTATAGCATGTTGAGGCCATGACATATTAACATGATATGTCGTGGCCACAAGATCATTCTGACAAAGTAACAACAGCTTTATGTCACTGACATACGACCTGAAGTTGCACTGTTTTATTTAATCATAATTCAAAATAAAATGTTAATTTATTATTTATCTCACAGGTTTATTTACATGTAAGGATCTTGAGGCCAGGACATATTATCATGTTTGCATGAATTAATGTCATGGCCTCAAAATGCTATGACATTCCCACAACTTAATATGTTGTGGCCACAATAAAGCTAAGTGAACTGAACATGTCCTTACCAATCACCATACAATCTACATTTTGTTAGGTAATTATTTCTCATAGTCACACAGTCTATTTTATTAAGTTAGAAGCTATTATAATATTATAGCGTGATAACTTAATTTATGCAGCTCCTACATACCGTTCTTGAAAAAGAATGACACAGATCAAAGTAGTGCTTTCACTCAAGTCCACTCAAATAACTTTCAGAATGAAAACTAAGAGGGGTTTTTCAACTTGGTAGACAGAGACCTCAAATTAATTGTTCACCCAAACATGAAAATTCTGTCATCATTTGCTCACCCTTATGTCATTCCAAACCCACAAGAATCCCATTCATCTTAGCAAAAAAAAAAAAAAAATCTTTTTTTTTGTAATATTCTCTCATCATGTCTATTGAAATCCCATGCAACCGAAAATTTCACTACTCAAAAAAACAAAACAAAAAAAACCTCATAAACTTAATTTTTCATAATTAAAACATTACATATGAATCGAGCCGTTAAATTCAAGTCTTCTGAGGAGTGATGTTAGTGTATATAATAATTTATGTAATATAGTATTATATAATTAATCAAGTGGGGGTGGTACGGCACACTCACTGACTAGGAAAATAAAAAATGGCACTTCATGACAAAAAGGTTGTCAACTCCTGCTGTAGCATTTAAAAATAAATATAGCAGTACAACTGATACATGAACAAATACAAAGTTGTTTGCATGAATCATTTTTAATTGCATGCTCTATTTTTTATATAATTTAAAAAAAAGCATGACACCTCAAAGTGGGTATGATATTGTTGCCCTCCATCTTGGCTGAATCTTTCATTTCTGGCCAGCTAGTGTTATTTTAGAATAAAGGGCATATTGCGCATCTCTGACTCACTCTCTGTCCTACATTAAAAAACACTTAGCCTCTCTTTTAAGGAATGTTATGGCCTTTTTGTCCGAATGATTATAGACAGTGATAAAATGTTTTTTAGTGAGTAGAGTTACTACAATGAATGCCAATGTTAATAGTCACATTAAAAATGTATTACTTCCAGAAGTAAGTCTTTTTCATACAAATGGAGTTTCATTATAGTTTTAAAAAATACTTAAAGTGCCTGGCAACACTTGATGTCGATCTAAGGATCTAAAATTATAATGCATTACTGAACAAGCTGAAGTTTAGCTCCAACCCTGAAAAAAAAAAAAAAAAAAACCCTCGCCTGCCTGTAGCCTTATTAATCCTGAAGACATTGATCAACTGGTTCAGGTGTGTTTGATTAGGATTGAAACTAAACTCTGCAGGACAGCGGCTCTCTAGGACCGACGTTCCCCATCCCTGCTTTAAGAAATCCTCCTCTTTGCATGTATAATGAGCTATCTATGCGCTGGAGGTTGGCTGTAGTCAGAAATTTCGAAAATACATGTTTACAGTTTCAATGTATGACCTTTTGGGACTGGGAAAGTTAATGTTTTACATAGAAAAAAATGTGTCTTTTTTTATAAAATGAACCCTTTACAATTTGGCACTCCGTCATGCATGGGTCCTCAAACTGTGTTAGATGAGAGTCTGAGAGAAGCGGCTTTGGTTTATTAACCATCTGCCCCGTTCTGAACCCACTCTACATGCGAGTCCGTATGACTCCTGGTCTCAGTCCCACCCTGCCAAGCACAAGGCCTGATCACAGCATCCCGCCTGGCGTTAATTGTCACAGAAACTGTCTCTTGGTGCTATGCTCCCTGTGATGGCATTCAAATTCTAGCGAAACACAATTAATGCAGAGCAGCAGGGTGTTAAAAGCAAAATTTGTCACTGTTGGCATCAGAGTGTTAGCTAATTGCCAATCTGATTGGAGAAGATGCCCGTGTCCCCCTCCAAATTGCACCCCTGCCACCCCTTTATTTGTGCCAGATCCTCTCCTGCACGGAAAAAGACCCAGTGTTGAAAGCACAGCTTACTGGTTAATACACATGTTCCAGACACTTTGAGCCATGGTGCTCATTTGAGAGATGTGTTGTGACCCAATCCCGTTCTCCCTCTTCTCACTTTCATTTCCTATAGTTTCTCCACAATCAACTAGTGGAAACACTACAAGAGAAGAATTATTCAAACACGTTGAGCTGTGGTCGTCGTGTGGGAGATGTCAAAATCATGTGATGTTCTGATCCCATTCCCCACATTGTTACCTGTTGTCACTCAAGCATTACTCTAAATATAATTGGGAAAAAGGACTCAATGTATCTTTACATTCTCATATGCCTTAACATACTCTTTGTGGAAGATTCAAAGATAGTCACAATCTGAAAAAAAAAACAACAACAAAAAATCAAACAGGATTACACTTACAAACACAGGCAGAACACAGGGGAAACATATGACAAACTCTTCCTGGTCTTACAATTAGATATCATTCGAAAGCCTAAACACAAAATTAACTCTGTGAAAAACGTTCTGAAATTATACGTTGCATTACTATTAAAACATTAACTTTTTAGTGGGCTCAATGTTTGTGATATAGACTTCAAATTTGGAACATAACATGGTTAGACATATGGCTTTGATTTTCAAGCGCTTTTAGTCCAAATTATTTAGCAAATTGTATATTTTGTATAAAAGAAACAAGATGTGTAGTTACATTTGCTTTAGAGTAAACTTAAGCTGATATATGCTTTCACGTCTGCAGTAATTATCCGAGTGTCTTCTTTAGGGACCAGCCTTAGGTCTGACTTCTAAAACTATCATGAATTGCATCCATTTAAGTTCAGATTAATGCTTTAAAAGGACAGTTAACCGGTTAAGGGATAGTATACCCACAATAAAAATTCTGTCATCATTTTTGCCCCCTTTAATAGTTTCAAAACGGTATTACTTTCTTCCTTATATAGAACACACACACACACATTTTTTTGAAGAATGTTGGTAAACAAACAGCATCTGGTATTATTGACTTCCATTGTTTGGACGAAAAAATAAAAAAAGGAAAACATTTCTGAAAATATTGAGACAAGATTGAAAGGTAAAGGTATATATTTGAAAGAACGACATGAGGTTGAGTACATTATGACAATTTTCAGTTTTGGCTGAACTATATCCCTTTAACTGCCAATGCTAAGCAGCCAAACCCTGAACCTTTCTATCTGTAAACAGAAGGAATGATAGAAGAAAAGAGAAAGTCAGAAGAAGGTGATGAAGAACACAAGGTGACGAGAGCGAACAGGCCACCTGCAGTCCCATTTGAAGCAATCTGTTCAAGGGACCGGATGAAAAGAATCAAATGGACACATACGATATCACTCTGCTGACGAGAAGGTGGGGAGCGTGTTTTGTGCCTTTGAGATTACACCTCGTCTAGTGGGCTGGGTAAAGCTTTCTCTCACACTTCTCATGGACTACAGAGTAGAAGAAAGGGTGTGGAAGTACACAATGACTTATTCATACAGTCGGATTCTACCTTTCTCTCTTTCTTCTCTCTCGCCTGTCCTTGTACTCTGGATTCAAGTGTAGTCAATACTGATGCTATGTCCATGCGAAAGTGAAATAGATGTGCATATCAAAGTAACAAAGACAAATTGCATTCTGTATTTTCCAGCAGCTGCTCCTTTGTCTGGCAGCATCTCGACTCTACACCAGGGGGCAACCTCAATCTATTGTACTTACCATCCTAAATAAAATAAAGTTTCAGTTTAGACTTTAATATTTCATTTGTAATTCAATACATTTTCAAAAAACGGTTGATTTTGTTTTAATATTACAATGACTTTAAACTGTATCCTGTGTCATTTGTCAGAGAATGCTTGAATGTGTGTGTGTGTGTGTATATATGTGTGTGCTGCAGCTGTAAATGCATTTATGTGAATAACAAAGAAATGGCTCTTTTTTTTTTTTTTTTTTGGTGTTTAATAAGGAAGGTTTCACTATTTCTATTTCTCATATCGAGGATGTCTAAAATAAGCAGCCCGTTGGCATCTCCATGCATGTCAATGGCAGCTGCTGTATACATACAACGAGAGAGAGAGAGAGAGAGAGAAAGAGAGAGAGAGAGAGAGAGAGAGAGAGAGAGAGAGAGAGAGAGAGAGAGAGAGAGAGAGAGAGAGAGAGCTTTTTTCTTCTCATTTTAATGAAAATGGTCATTTTATCTTTGTCATTTTATCTTTTATTTAAATTGTGTGTCAATGTGCATTTCTGTATGTAGAGTATGTCTTGAGAGAACGCAGAGGTGTGTGTGTGTGTGTGTGTGTGTGTGTGTGTGTGTGTGTGTGTGTGTCTGTTTGTTTCTATCAAAACCATATCTTGGGGAGTTGAACCTTGAAGTGAGCTAAATGTAACGAAACAATATAATTCTATGCAGTCACGCCATTTTAACTAAATACGTGTGTGTGTGTGTGTGTGTGTGTGTGTGTGTGTGTGTGTGTGTGTGTGCTTTCTTGTCACTTTATATACATATAATTGTATAACATCTTTTGAAATGTATTTGGTGCGCTGTATTTCTCTGTGGTTGTGAAACCGATCAGTGGCCATTGGTTGCATGGCATTGTGTATCAACTGAACAATTTGTTATTAACATTTAATTACGATCATAATAAAGTCAGTGTCGGGACAGACAGTTAGAGTTGAGCTTGGTGTTATTGATTCTCAAGTCAAATAATTTTCTTCATTTAGTTTAGCAAGTCCTTAAATGTGTGACTTGATTCAAGTTGAGTAAATCAAATCCCCACCTGTAATGAACAGTAAGCTTACATTTATAAATGAACATTGTAGTGCTCTTCACACAAGGCACCAAGTTGTGAAGTGAGTTTTGATCACCAATTGGTCACCTCAGGAACAATTCAAGAGGATGGCTCAATAAATAAAAATTATATACAATTATATGAATTGGAGGGAGTTTGTAACCTGACCAGTTCAAGTGATTTGTGAGTTAGCGGATAACTTGTAGAGTCTCCTAGTGTATCAGCATAAGGAAGGCACAAATGTAATGTGATGAAACATCTAATGCAAATGAATAAATGATATAATGGCAATATCCACTCAGTCCAGTGACTGCTTTGGAAAAGATGTGAAGTTTATCAAAATGCTTTATTGATTTTTAACACTTTCTCTTCAGAAACGTCATGAACTCGCAGAATATTGCCACAAGAGACAAATTTTACTGATCTATATATTATAATGACTTTATGTATATTAGAGCTTTAAAATGTTTACATATTTTCTTAGTTTTATCCCTGTTATTATTTTGTGCATATGTCTTTAAGACATATAAATTATGAGTGATCACATGACAGGAAACAGAAAATCAGCAGTATAAAGGAAGCATGGCATGGCAGACAAGTGGCCAAACAAAAGGACAGCTGTGATGATTACCAACATTCAGACTGTGGATTTACCTTTCAACTAACAGGCTTCAAGGGTTTTAAATGATAAATCTGTTGGATTGTATATACACTGGTGGATACAGGTTATGTGACAAACATTCAATTCAATTCGGTTCACATTTATTTATATAGCATATCATTTCAAAGCAGCTTTACAGAAAATTGACTTTTCTACATTAAAATTTAGAGTAATGTGTTATCAGAGGTAAATGCGTTAAAGTAATGTCCATATTGCAGAGTGAATGCGTCAAAGTAATGTCCATATTGCAGAAATGTACAGTTCTAAGATAACAAGAGAATACAGTTTTCATATTGGCACAAAACAATGAGCGCATTAGGGAAATTATTACAAGCTGTGATCCTAATGATTACAATAGAAAATTTGGCCGTTTTGCATGCTGATTCAGAGTTGTTGTCATCTGAAGTCCAGGTGTTGGGTCATCTGAAGTCCAGGTGTTGGGTCAAATGAAGTCTTCATAAGAGGCTGGATCCAAACTGGAGCTGGCGTAATCTCTAGTTACCGGACATCCCGAGGTAGAAACAGAAAAGCAAATGGAAAATAATTGTAGCTCCAGTTCATAACTTTTCAAGCAAAAGATAGTCATGTGCATTTGATCAGATAGAAGTGGAGTGTAAGGTTATGAGATGCATTATGTGAATGCTTGGATAAAGAGATATGTCTTTAAAGGGATAGTTCACCCAAAAATGAAAATTCTGTCATCATAGACTCACCCTCAAGTTGTTTCAAACCTGTATGAATTTCTTTTTTCTGCTGAACACAAAAGAAGATATTTTGAAAAATGTCTGTAACCAAACAGTTGATGTGTCCATTTACTTCCATAGTAGGAAAAAAAAATACTATGGAAGTAAATGGACACATCAACTGTTTGGTTACAGACATTTTTCAAAATATCTTCTTTTGTGTTTCAGCAGAAAAAAGAAATTCATACAGGTTTGAAACAACTTGTCTATGATGACAGAATTTTCATTTTTGGGTGAACTATCCCTTTAATCTAGATTTAAACTGACACAACTGGGCTGAGGTTTTGTTAAACTTTCACATTGCCCGTCATTTTAATTTTCATATTTTAATGATAATAAGACATTTAAAGCCCCCCAGTCAATTGTATCCCTTAAAAGTCATCTTTGATCACCAAAAGGACACATTTATGTTTTTTCCCTGTAACAAAAAATCTTAAAATACACTGTCATATACAGTATACCTGCCTTAAAATAGTTTGAACATAACTCTACATCCTTGCTTCATTGACTAAACGCGGTTCCATGAATATGGAAATGAGCCCCGCCTCCACTCACTCACACCAGCTCATTACCTGATCCACACGCACAACTTTACTGTAGTAAACGCTGCACAATGGCAAGTGGAAATACTGTTTTAATTCAGCCATATATGTTTGAACCAGAAACTGATTCAGATGTCGATAAATCAGAATGGTAATGCATTTTATGTATCGCTCTCTACAACGTCGGACACATAACGGTAATTAATGTGATTAGCCTTTTGCTTGACTGTTTTTATCAAACAGCTAATAATGTGTTTCTAATGTAATCAATTGTCA
The DNA here is from genome assembly GCA_022828995.1 of Vimba vimba. Taxonomy (NCBI): domain Eukaryota; kingdom Metazoa; phylum Chordata; class Actinopteri; order Cypriniformes; family Leuciscidae; genus Vimba; species Vimba vimba. The sequence continues at coordinate 3,655,316 of CM040830.1, forward strand.
TTTTTATGAACCAATATTGAATCTTAAATGCTGTTTTCAGTTGATGGATGAACAGAACATTATAGCGTGTATCCCATCCAACAAATCCCAATAAGCTTTATGCTTTGTAACTTGTAATATGATACAAAGTCTCGGATTTCAAATTATGTCCATTTTATTACAAAATGCACAAGGATGAAGTCCAGAATTGGGTACAGAATGTCTTTAACAACCTGGAACACGCAGGCAAAGGTACCTTAAACTGAAGGTTTGCTCTCTAGAATTATTTTTTATTTTTTTGCAAAAGTGTCTGTCTACTAGAGACTCAAAACATGCTAAATCTCCCTTTGTCTCCCTCGGATGGAGATTCAGGACATGCTGAGCATGTTGTCATCTCACTGAATGAAGACTCAATGTAGTGTGTCTGCTGATGTATCTTCCCTTACAGGCAGGATACTCAGAAAATATGATATTTGTTAATATCTCACTGATCTGAGACAAGGTTGTGTTGTCAGAGAGTGTGTTTTCTCTGTCCCTGCCTCTGATGTTGCATGGCCAGTAAATGACCATGCTGCATCTGGAGGTCCTTATTTTATCGCTGCCCTGGCATGAACCTTAGGGTGAGAGTCAAGTTGGGTCAAGGGCATTTAGTTAATTAGAAACAGCATGTGGACAAATGAGAAGTGAAATGTGGCAAACATTTCTCGACTATGGCAGTCAGAGAGGTGTCCGGCCATGAAACTGGAATGCCCTAGAACAATTCACTACAACATTAACATAGATTAATAAATGCTGTTTATTATATTTTCTAACACTTTACAATAAGGTTCATTAGTTAACAACCTTAGTTAACATGAACTAAGAATGAACAGTACTTCTACAGCATTTCACGAGTTCACACTTACATATAATTTGAAGGGGTAAGGTTTAATGCGTATTTGGCGTGCTGTCCGGAGGGAGGGCTCCGAGCTCGGAGTTCGGCCCGAACCCAGAGTACTCCCCCCGTATGTAAGTGTTTAGGACTAGAAGTGTGGAGAAGGGGTGGTGGAGGGATGCTGCTAAACTGTCAATGGAATGAGGTGAGACTGCTGAGTATATATACACCTCTTACCATTGATTGCGGAGTGCTCTCCACTTGTGTTAATTATCTGAACGTGCTCCTCCCGAACCTTGTTAATAAAACATCATTTAATAATCTTAGTTAGTATTTATTTCAATATTTACTAATACATTTTTAAAATCAAAGGTTGTATTTGTTAACATTAGTTAATGCACTGTGAACTAAAATGAACAAACAATGAACAGCTGGATTTTTATTAACTATGTAGGATTTAAGGGCGAACCAAACACAAATTAATGTTCCAGATGATTCATTCAAGCATCATTTTTACACAAAAACTCAACACCTCAGACATGTATCACCAATCCAGAACCATCAAATCCAGGCTCCAGCCAGTCTACGCTAACCAACGTAAACCCCAGCAGAACTTTACGGCCATGCAAGCTTCACAGAGATGAGCCCAGCTAAAGGAAGAATGTGTCAGTGTTAGATAGTTCGGAAGAGACTGATTGGTTCAGAGATGGCACAGTTCAGGACCAACCAAGATAACGGCAGAGGTTGTTTGATCCCAAGACAAAGGATTTAAAACGGACCTTCTTAAGGACCTTTGAATGACCCCAGGGTTGAAATCTCTTAAAACCACAGAGACTCAGACTTTACACATCAAAATACATAAAATCATTCCAAAACAATTCTTGATGGACTAATAATCAAACATCGTTCAACTACATAATTCTATATTGTGTCTACAACCTATATGTGTGTCTATTATGCAGTGTTATAATTATTAGATGTTTGAATGAACGTGTGTCTTGTTTCCTATCAGTATGATCGTATGTTCTTAATGATGGCTTGATTGAAATCTGTGTAAAATGTTTCGTATTCTTATAACAGGAATGATGTCTAAACTGTGGCCTCTGTACTCTCTGCTAGAGCTTGGAGAGTAAGGAGATCACAGATAACGCATGATTTACGATGAGAGGTGAAGAAAATGCCACCTCTCAAATAAAGACAGTGCCTAATTGGTCAGAACTCATCCAGGAGGCTGGACAAACATTTGAGTTTAAAATCTTAGGACCCGAACAAAGTGAGAAGATTCCAGAATGCAGGAGAAGATTCCAGAATGCATTAGAAGATACACTGAGTAGTCATGGAGTAGCCATGACGGAGTAACCAGACAGACGAGTAACCATGTAGACGAGCAGACGAAAGAACCCAAATCAAGATCAGAAGAACATGGGTTAAACAGCTTCATTCAAGCCATCTAACTACTCTCGTCTCAATTTTCTTTCTCTTACTTATTTTTCTTTTCCGTTGAGAGTCTTGGTTCTAAGTTAAGTTTTGATACAAAGTTTCGGTCCACGATTCGACTGCAAAGCCCGCTTCCAACTTCAAAGACTTTCCATCCATCCGCCAGCACACCACGTGATTGGCCGCCCAAGACATCTATCCAGACATGAGGACACCGCCGGCCAATCAACGAACCCGGGAAACCCCCTTTTACTCTGACAAAAAGAATCCCCAAAGGAACGCAAAGACAAGCAAGTAGCCTAAAGAATCTTAAAGGAGAACTCGGCAACTCTAGCGAACTCTAGTCACTTCTTCGCTGATTTTCCCTTTTGTTGTCGCATGTTTTCCCCACGAGCTCCCCCTACAGCTGTGGGAGGGCGTATATTTCACAACACAGTCGTAAAAAACTCACTTGCGGCGGCCTCCTCCCCCTCTCTACCGCTGTCATGTGCGTTTGTTTTGATCGGATCAAGCCAACTGTATCGTGTGGAGCTATGTCTGGCTACCGAGGTGGGTAATCTGGTAATACATCATATGCGTGTGTGTTTATGTCGAATTGCCGTAAAGCAATTCGTGATTCGCGCTCGTTCTCGTTCTCATTCTCGCTTCTCACGAGACTTCCAATTTCTATCTTGCCGGGACGGTAGTCCCGAAGTTGCAAGGTTGGTTTTCCACCTGGAAACGCTGGGGGGAGCGGGAAAAGTCACCAATATCACCAGAACAGGTTGTTTAACCATCCAAATGATTTCTAGACAGTTTTATTAAGTTAAAAAAGTTACCAAGTTCGCCTTTAACTGGTGCTTTGATATAAAATTTAATAACCCGCCTAAGAAATGATAGAAGGGTTAAATTAATGACTGATGGTTCGTTCAGGTCAGGTCTTATAAGTGCATATAGAAACTTGGGATTTCATCATCTCACTCTTAAAACTCATTCTTTCCTCACTTTCTTTCTTTCTGCAACTCGTATGAATGTGTGTGCATGTGTTTGTGTTAGATATTAGTTTTATGTGTTAGAATAATCAATAACATTTTTTTTATTTTTTTTATTTTAAAGATAATTGTTCTTGTGTTCTGTGCTTACGAATTTAATGTCTTAAACTGCTGATCTAAGTTACCTTGCTAATACATAGTGTTTCACTATAGTTTGGATATTTATATCCGCTGCAGAGCTGATAGTTGCGGCCGGTTCAAATGAACGCTGGACGAGTCATTTGCTCGGCCGTAATAAGTGATTCTTTCGAATTCCCTATAAATTAATTAATAATTCCCTTTGGGCTAAATTGACCTGACCCTTACAACTAACATTAAAAAAGATTAACAAAAACTGTAACAAATGTATTGCTCATTGTTAGTTCATGTTCAATACATTAACTAATGTTAACTAATGAACCTCATTGTAAAGTGTTACCAATTTCTTGATACTGAACGAATAATGTTAATGAATTGAACCTTGTTGTAAATAATCTATTTGCAATGTAGCCTACATGTTGCTTCAAAAACATTTTACAATAATACGTTTAGTTTTGATAGACTATCCATAAAGGTGTTACATGTAAACAAATCCATTCAGAGAAACCCAATGCATATCTAGAGAGCAGAATATCAGAGGCACTTGATGGTGGGCTCTTTTAACTTGAGCTAGTAAGCAACCACCCAGAACATCCTAGCATTGCATTTTTCACAGGCAAGCCCCCCACATATCTCCCTCCCAAAAAATATAAAAATCCTTTGTTTGCTTTTTCATTATCAGCAAGAGGCTCAGAAAGAAAGTGACACAAATTAAATGCATGAAATAGAACAAAAGAACACACAAGATGAATGTTCTTAGTGGAGTGGATTCATGAAAGCAATTACTTTTGTAATTTTCGATTCTTAGAACACTGTATCCTAAAAAGGAGAAGCAGACGTACAAAGAATGAGAGAAATAGAGAGTGAAACAGAGAGAGGGAATAGAAGGGAGAGAGGTGGTTCGGGGAAAGAAGATGGGAGAGTAGATTACTCCTGCGCTATTTTTCATTTTAAGCAGCTTGTTGACCTTTTGCAGTCAAGCCTGTAGGTGTAGTTTAGCTTCTGTGCTGGAGTCTACTGTAATTTAGGTGGGAACTGAAGCACAGAGAGGAGTGACACAGAGGGGGAGTGTGTCCGTGTGTGGCTCTGGGGCGATGCAAGAGTCTGGGCAGCCGACCATCTCAAAATGATTGCCTCTCGTGTGACTGCACTTTTATATGAGTGGGATTTACTGCCGTCCTCCAGTAGCAGCTGTGAAAAGACTCCCATTCATGACGAGCCAACAGGAAGTGATGGTGCTCTTAAAAACCGTCAACACCATCGGAGAGAAGCATAATATGTCAAACTGTTCGCTTAAATATGTTTCTCAGTAGCAAAGTGGTGGCGTCGTTATTTTTGAAATCATAGCTTTTCAGTATTGAACCTATATTTTTGATTAGATAGCAGGGTAGCGATGACAAATGCCACGACATTGTATTTTCCCTGGCAATATTGCAGCAATAAATAAACATTTCTTTGAGTTGGTTCTTTGCAACCGATTCACCTCAAAGTGCTGTGAATCATCACTGACTGGTGATGGTAACTTATGGTAATAAGTTTTGGTAACTTATGGAGAGTTTCACTTTAATTTGAAGCTGGTAATTCATTTTGCAGTAACATGAAGGATTTTGAAGGGTTTGGTTTTAATTTATTACATTTTGGTGTAATGTTGAATCTGTCAAGAGTGGTTCAATGGTACAATGACTCATTTGGGCAATTTCCAGCACAGAGCAGTCTTTTTTACCTTAATGAGTTTTTTGTTGTTGTTGTTGTTGTTCATGAGTCCCTTATTTGTCCTGTTAAACTGCCCACTGTTCTTTAGAAAAACACCCCAGATCTTTCACATTCCTTGATTTCCCAGCATCTTCTGCATATGATACACAACTATTACAAAAGGTACACACATTTTGAAAAAAAAAAACAAAAAAAAAAAAACTTTTGAATGTGGTCTTTTTGTTAAATTCAGCTGTTAGTTTGTTGTGTGAACTATATGTAAACGTGTTATGTAAAACAGCTTCTTCAGTGAGGTACTAAGTAAAAAAACAACATGCACTTTTTATGACTCCTCTTATTTCAATCATAACACATCTTGTAATAGTTTTAGCATGTTATTTAATATGGCAGTGTTAATGTATTTGGTCTAGTTCTGCTACACTGCTGCTGCTACTGCAGAGCCTGTAAGGACTTGCTACTGCTAACAGATACACAGACACACTGCTGTGAGCATGTAAGATATGCTGCTGCCGCATGAATAGACAAATAAATATCGTAGCAGATCTGGGCATGTGGAGCTGGGGAAGATGTAAGGTTTCAGATGAACTCAAATAATAAACTATTTGACTATTTAAAATGTTGAGCAAGCAATCTCATTGGCTGCAAGATCACCAGAGGCCAGTCAGCTTGTGCCATAAGGTAATGATGTGATTACTTGCATATTGCATGTAAAGGACCAATCAGCCTGCACCCTGTTTCATGACTGAACTATATATATATATATATATGTATATATATGAAGACTTCAGATGCAAAACCCTCTAAGTGCCATCTGAAATTTTCATCTAAAATGAGCATTTTTTTCAAGCTTGTATGTTTAAGTTCAGTAATTTCACGTTAATGAGAATTAATAGGTCATTTTCATTGCCATTAAAGTGAAATAACTAATTATAAACATACAAGCTTGATAAAAATAATCATTCTAGAAGGAAATTTCAGATGGCACTTAGAGGGTTTTGCATCTGAAGTCTTCATATAGATATATATATAGCATCCTTGAATCAATGTGTTTTGAAACCACAATACAAATAAATAAACCTAACATGTGACTTATTTTTAATAGTTTGCACAATAAATAGCTTTCCTCCTCGCTCCAAAAGTGTGGTGCTGTGCTGCGTCTCGCCATGTTTACCTCTACTTCTTGTTTACTTCCGGTATACTGCACGTGGGTTTCTGTATGCGCCCTCTCTCCTCAAAAGACCAAGATTCCTTGCGAATAGAACATGCACAGAACACAAATCAATGTTTCTTTTGATGGGGATATGCCGATACGCGTTTACATGACCAAATATTCGGGTTAGAAAAGGGGTACCCCAGGTATAATATCCGGGTTTTTAAAAACCGGGATATGAGCATATCCGGGGTTTTGCCGGTGTTTACATGGCCATGCGCGACCGGGTTATTGCTAATATTCCGGTTTTGAATGGGTTATTGGCTGCTTGTAAACATAGTCACTGAGGGACTTAAATACACAGGGATAATGAGCCGAATACAAAACAGGTGCGATCGTTAAATCAATAACCATGGTGACAAACAAGTGGCGGGAAAATTAGAAAAAATTAAACAGGAAACTACAAGCAAACTAAGGGTACGTTTACACGACAACAATATGCTTAAAACGGATAAGTTTTTCCTTTGAGTTTTTCACATACAGACGACACCATTGTCAAAATGATCCCCATTCACACGGATCCGCGAAAACAACTAAAAACGCTGTATTCTGCTGCCGGGCCAGTCGATAAAACACTATAGACTGAACACGTAATACGCATGTGCATGACGTCATCGTCTTCAGAGATTCGCGTTTTTGTTGTTTACATGGAGACCGTTTTCAAAAGTTTGCGTTTTCAGGCACCTAAAATGCCGTTGTTGTGTAAACAGCCCCTAAGGGTCCATGAAAATGAAACTAAGACAAATTAAACTGAATGTGAATGTGACAGTGTAGCAAGCTCCTTTTTCCATTGCTCAGCACTGCATTCAAAAATGCACTTAGCAAAGTGCAAACATGGTGTCTTTCAATCACCAAAATTCTACATGAAACAAACTCTAAACATGACGAGATAATTAAAAAAAAAAAAAAATCCTATGGACACTTAATTAATCATTAAGTAGACAATAAGCATTAACAAGATTCTACAGCACAATGCTGCTACATTAAAGTCATTTTCCTCTCTCAGGTTCACTGTAAGGCTGTGGCGAGGACAGACATTTTAAAGTAAGTGGACCACTGTGAAATAGGGTAAACCAATGCCTGCTCTCAAATTACATCATTTTACAATGCATGGCATACAAGATGATTAATAGTTTGGCATAATTTGACGATTAAGAATAGTTAAATGTGATTTATTGTCAGCCACCAATTTCATGAAAACAACAAAATCCATTCCTAAAAAACAACAACAAATGAACAGAATAAGACCAATAAACAAAGATAAATAGGCGGAGTGTTTGCAAGGCCACAGAATTATGATTAGCATGTAATCTTCTCACTCAAACTGCTTCTGATTGCTTTTAGAGGGAAAAACTGGCGATAACCGCTTGTCTCGGATCAGTTTTCTCCGTATAACAGCATATTGGGGATTTTGCAAACAATCCCGTGAATATCTGTGTTTGCACTCTGCAAAGGTTTCTATGTGCAACTTGTTTTGCAGCGTTGAGCAATGTAGCCAATCACAGACATGTCTGTTGATTTCTTCAACGCAATGGCCAATCAGAGGTGTTTAAGTTAGAATCCACTTACCGCTCAAAGCTGGAGTTTTTGTTCTGCAAGCTCGCAAATCCTCTCATTATAGCAAAGCATAGACATTATGTAAATAAGAGATTCATTGTGCAGTGTAGGCAGCTCGATCTCACAAAGTTACATTATACACAAGATGAGTGACAGCTTTTAAGGGATTATAAAGGGACCGATCTTTCCGCGTTTTGTAGGCGATGTAATCATTCAGAATTTGAATAGAACTTTTGTTTTTTATGCTTGACCAGTGGCCATGTACACGCTTTTTCGGTAGTGACATCCATGAGATTCATGTATTTTTTCTCCAATCATTTTGTGTCTCATTTGATTGGGTGGACCAGCCGTCAATCTGAGTGGGCCAGTGCCACCCTGGCCTAATAATGTGTTGCCATAGAGTTCACAATCATATAATTATAATAAGTGATAGAACTTATGCTGTAAAACTGTGTAAGTTATGCAGATTCTCGCAATAAGTATGCAGTGAATTCACAAGAAAAGTTTTAGTTTTTTACAGTGTACCATCAGACAGTTGTAAAAGAGCATCAGGAATTGTTAGTAATCTTAAAGCTGTAAACATCGCAGACACTGTTCTAGAGAGATAAGGACTGACGTATCCCTCTCACGTTGTGTATTAGTGGCAGGCTGTTCATCTGCTAACTACGGTACATCTATAAAATCTGCCGGCTGCAATAAATAGCATTAAATGATTCTGAACAGGTGGGTCAGTATAATACACACGTCCTCACCTCTCCTCGAGCGTTGGAGGCTCCCGCCTCTCAATCCTTTAGATTGTGCTGCCTCTAATGTGCCATTTAAAACTATTCTCTCCTCAATTATAATACGAAAAAAACCTTATTTCCCCCTCAGCAAGCCCTTCAATTGGGAACAGATGTTTCTCCCTCCCTAGGAAATGACTCGCTCCTTAGTGATAGAGGCAGGCGGCTGTGCTTTATTAAACATATAAAAAGCCTCTTAAATGATGTGATTCAGAGGAAATATAGGCTGATATTCATTCTTTCAATTTGTGGCAAGCGAGTGCCGCTGAAATAATTACAGAGAGAGAGTGGCAGCTCTCATCGTGCTGTGAAAATGTCACGTTTCAGACGCTGCAGCTCGGGGAGGTGCACCACCAACCGATCCATGGAAAAGTTCGAGTTTTGCTTAGCATGAGACAACAATAACTCCCACAGGTGAATATACATGGAAGTATGCATCCAATGGTACTTTTCTGGCAATCTGAATCTAAAAGAACAGCATTGAAAAGTGAACATTATCTAGCCGTCATGCCATTTAAGACCAATCATATAGCTTCAGACGGTTTGAAATATAGCATATGAGTTGTAATGAGTAATTATTTATTTTTGGAGTTTGGAAGTCTCAAGCCACTGTATGCCATCATTTTATGTAAAAGAAAAGTGTGGAAATTCTTGATAACATCTTATTTCAGCTCCACTGAAGAAAGGGTTTGATGATGACAATGACACATCGTTGTATAATGTTGAATTGTTAATGATGAGCTTAATGATGTATTGAAAATCTCTCTTATCAAAACACAAACTACAGGCTAAATATAAAGTGACAAACAAAAAATGAATTTCTCACATTAACACACAAAAACAAACATTAAAAAATAAAGTCAATGTATCTATAAACATTTTACATTGCTGCATTTGTTATTTTATTAACAAACAGAATATTATATTCTGTAGCTTCTTCACACTGATTTTCTGAATATTTAATTTCCAGATAATTCTGGTCATTCCAGAAAGGAACCCCAAAACAAACAAAACCTGATTGCCACTTACTCCTATCTGAAGGACAGATTTCAGTGGGCATGGTCCTCATTAGCATAGAAATGAATATGATGCCAGATAATGAATATATGGCTCTTGATGCTTCATGAAAGAACTTCAGAGAGAGAGAGAGGGAGGGTAAGAAAAAAGAGCTAATGAGATACAGAGAAAGAAAGAAATAGACCAACTTTTATTTTTAATGGAGTGCTTGTGTAAGACATTAGCATGAAGAGAGAGTGGGTGTTTGAAAACTAGGCTAGGGAAAGGACATTGTCAAGGTCAGCTTCAGAGAAAGAACAAATGACAGATGGATAGAAGCAGACAATATTCTCCAGTAAAATCCCAATAAAAACAAATGTCTTCAAGTAGAACAATATTAGCAACACATTTGTCATTAACAATGTTAAGGGAAACGAGTATATGCCAAAGCTATCTGCCCTCTCAGAATATCCTATAGTATTTAGTAGGTATTCGTATAACAAGCTCAGTGCACTCAGCTCAGAGAATAACATTTACATGAAATGCAAGGATTTAAAGTCCCTCTGTAGTCATTCATTTTATCCCTTAAAACTCACCTTTGATCACCAAAATGACACTTGAATGTAACTCTACACCCTTGCCTCATTTAGTATAGCGGTTCTATGAATATGTAAATGAGCCCTGCCTCCACTCACTAACTCAGCTCAGAGATCCACTCATTGACGATCAGAACGTTGATCTGATTGGTTACAAGGAAGTTTGTGATGTCAGAAACACCAGTGAATTCGACTGCAGTTTTAATGGGAATATACTCAGCAATGGTGTTGACTTATGGATTTGCACATGGTTTGTCTTAAAGGGGTCCTATTATGCATATATGCAAACAAGCTGGCGAGGTTTGTCCTAAGGCTGATGAGTTGTTAAAATGATTAATTTTTAACACTGTTCCTGAACATTATAACCTCAACGTTTGTCTGTGTGCTGCACATTTTACAGAGAACAGCTTCCAGAAGAGAGTACAATGCAGGCTATACACACAAAAGCTGGATCACAACTTGTAAGTATGTCTTATTATTTGTAGTTGTGTTTTCTATTAACAGTTTAAATTATAAATTGATATAGCTTTGATAGCTATGATGTAAAGCTTTGCCTCCGCTAGCCTGCTAACTAACATTACAGTATTGATGTAGTGTTTACTGTAGCTTTTGTAAACTCTTGCTTTTGTAAGACTCTTCACCACCCCTTTGAAAAAAATGATCCATGATTTTATGATTTATTACTGTTTGTTTTACCATGGTTTTCCGACAAATATGTTTAAATGGTGGATAACATCATATCGATAAGAAAAATACATATCACTCTGAAACGTCCTGTGAAATCCGTGCTTGCAAAGTCTGTGAATGAAATTCGTTCAGCACAATCCTCTTGTTCGTTAACATTGTCAGGGTCTGAATCGGCTCGAAATGGTTTGAAATTGACGCCATCATTAATATTTACATCTGAGTAGAGTTTGCGGTTATGAATGGGCGGGACATTTCCAGAACACGCACGCTGTCAATCATAACACACTGGGCCAGCTAACCAATCACAGCACATTTTGTATTTTGGAAGGAGGGGCTTCATCGAAAACAACACATTTAACCAGACTGGGGAGAGAGGAGCTGTAATAATGTAAAATATGTAAAAAAAAATAAAAAAATGCATTTTTTGAACAATGAAGCATGAAAACATATTCCAGTACACCCCAAAAACAAAATCAAGACTTCATAAAATAGACATATAAACAACATTAAAAGCTTGATTTTCACCACAGGGGGACTTTAACTAATCTCTTACAATAAAACACATTGTGAATCATATGCATGTGTTGATGAGTGAAGACTGTAGGCTAGTTGTTATGTTCAGAGCTGGGAAGATGAAGAGATGATAATCTAAATGCAATCTTTGTAATTAAATTAAACAAAGATAATCCAAGAGGTGACAGTGATCCAAAGAAAATGCAAACTTAATGTTGACAAAGTCAAAACAATAACCAACCCTGAACTGAAGAAACCGAGTATACACAGGGTAACGATGATCTAGACACAGGTAAAGAACCAAATCCGTAACTATAGAAACACTTTGACTCTGAGTGGCAAAGTACTGGCAAAATGTGAGAAGAAAATGAGAAGGTACGCTAAAGACTAAAATATTGAAGTGGTGGTAATGCGTACCGGCCCACTTTGAGCACTGTACTTAACAACCAAAGAAACAAGGGAAATAGGGGCTGCTTCCGAAAACATAACAATGCTGCCTTCGGAGGACGCACTCCAAGGTAGGAAGGCATTAAGGCCCATCCGAATCCAGTTAGCTTCACTCCCTGTCAACTGAGATACCTTCATCTGATCGATTTTTAAAGGCATCATAGATGTATCCTTCGCTGCCTTTGATATCCCACAATCCTGTGCTTTCCATTCTGACAGTTGAGCTAAAAAAAGATGTCTGAACGTTGCGGTTGGTGGTGAGTCTGTGTAAATGTACGTTTCTGACCTACATTTTCCACTTCTGATGTCATTTTTTTAGCGATGACATTACTATTGTAGCAATTAAATATTTGCTCAGTTATCACCAAAGCTCACTCTATTTTGCTATAGATTAATAAACCATTACGCTCAGGAACAAAATTGCATTGGATAAAACAAAAAAACAAAAAACAAAACATTTGTGATATGAGCTAAATATTGTTAGTATATTATTTTTAATACTTTCATTTTTTGTAACTTTTTTTGTAACTACTTTCTGTTTTTGTTTTTTGTTTTTGATTTTTTTCCATGGTAATGAATATGGCAATGTTAATGTATGTGGTCTTGGCAGACTAGTTCTGCTACACTGCTGCTGTTGCTGCAGAGCCTGAATGGACTTACTACTGCTAACAGATACACAGACACACTGCTGTGAGCATGTAAGATATGCTGCCGCTGCTGCATGAATAGACATACATAAATCCCGTAGCAGATCTCGGCAGGTGGAGCTGGGGGAGGCGGAGGAGCTCTGGTAGCACGCTGCAGGACAGCAAACACTGAACACCACTGTTTTCCCATCATTCATATAGTGTGCAGAATACACTGTTGCCCATCACAAAACATTAATTGAATTACTCTGCATTTATTTATTCCTACTGTTCCAAGTCAGTCACTTTTATTCTATGTGGCACAGAGAGGGATTCAATTTCAATTACAGATTCTGGATACTGACCTCTGTGTTGTACTTGAGTTAATTTAGAGTGTGTTTCTAGCTGACAACATTGATCACTGCCTCCTGTTAAATACCATTGAACAGTAAAATTAGATTCATTAGAGCTAATTTTAATGATTAAAAGCCTATGAATAGCCACTTATGTGACCTTACAAGCCTGCGTTCAAAAACATTCAATATTGCGAGAGTATAGAGTATAAAAAAGCAATGAGAAGAAGCCTATTTGTGAATGAAACTAATGTCTGACTGGAACAGCGAGTCTCAAAAGGGACAAATACGTCACAATATGTTGCTTTTCAGCTATTGAGCACATTTTCAGCAAATCTGTTTACTGTAAATGTAATCAAAACAGACACCATCAATAAATCATATGAACTAACAACCGTTATATTTTTAGCAGTCAAGACCTATTCACAAGGTGTTTTTGTCATGAATATTTACAATAAATAAATAAATAATCGTTATTAACCAATGAGATAAAATATTTTATGTCATGTATCTGAAGCTAGCATTCTACATGGATGCGGAAGCTTCGATATACTGTAATTGGTCTCATAGTACAAGCAACTTATTAAAGTTATAATGGTACAAACAAGCAGAGTGAAATACATTGCTTTTTGTAATTATAATTTCTGACTAAATTAGAATGTTTAACATGTATATACTCTACCAGTCAAAAGTTTGGAATATGATTTTTAAACTATATATATATTTTCTGAGAGAACTGTCCTATGATCACCAAGGCTGCATCTATTTGATCAAAAATACAGTAAAAACAGTAATATTGTACATTTATATATTATATTCATATTGTAATATTGTATTTTAAAATAAAATAGCTGTTTTCTACTTGAATGTATTGTAAAATGTAATATATTCCTGTGATCAAAGCTGAATTGTCAGCATCATTACTCCAGTCTTCAGTGTCACACTCAAAGAAAAATGTTTGTCTAAAAATAAGATTTATGTATTTTAATTGCATAACAAATTCCCATGCATTTGGATTACATAGTTTTAACATAAACCAATCAATCTGAATGTGATTCATATTTTTAAGTCATATCTAAATGAAACAGATAAGATTTATGTAATTGTATTAATAAACTGAATGTGATTTATATTTGTCAGTCGTATGTAAATGAAACAGGTAAGATTTATGTAATAGTACACAGAAAAACGCCCATGTTAAATTAACACTGCTCAGTGTTCATATGTGTGCACACTACAGAGGTAAAGCGGTGTTGAAGTTAATGAGATAATTAACTGATGATTGAGCATTAATGATGAACACCTGCTGTTAACAAGCAGAATCACTGAAGGAAAGAGAAACACAAGAACTACAACTGACTTCAGACACAGCCTTAGATGAAATCAACTGAAGAGAAAATACATTAAATCTGTGAAGATCTCAGCAGAGGAGGATTAAACAACTCCACAAACAGCATTACCAGCTTCACTTATTACTAACCAGACTGACTTTATTTCATTTCCGCTTGAATGAAAACAATAGGTGTATTTTAAAGTCACCATGATGGTGGTTAGCGTTTGCTTTAGTTGGGCTCTTGACCATTGACTCTTTAATATAAAATTTTCTCTGGCTGCTATAATTATGTGTTTATAAAACATGTTTGTTGCAGCAAAAAAGCCATGAGAAAAAGAGATCAGGTGATGTTGGCTGTTTATTGATGATGATGAAGACAAAGTCATCATCATGTAATTGCCTGATTCACTGATCTTGTTCAGTGTCTAATGCTTTTTAATATTGTTTTATTCATAACAGAAGCCATTTGATTTTACAGCATGAAATCTAACAGTGTTGTTTATCAAACAATATACTTTTTTTTTTTTTTCATTAGTTAGTGCACAAAAACCTTTCATCTATGGCATTACTTAGACTCACACAGACATCAAGAAACAGCATATGAATCTCAACAATGGTGACAAAAGATACAAAAATCCTGATGCATAATTTATTAATGCCGCAATGCATGCTGGGAGATATGGGTGAGTTTTGATTGGTGGTACCCAGCATGCACTGCAGCATGAAGCATTTCATTGATTGTCACCATTGTTGAGAGTCATACACTGATTATTGATGTCCAAGTGATAATGTAGAAAGTTTAATGCACTAAATGTTTTTAAAATTCTTTATATTATTTGATTAACTGTTGGATCTAATGCTGTCAGGTCACACAGCTACTATAACAATTAAAACAAAATCACATAACCCCAATAATGAAAGCATTAGACACTGAAAAAGATAAGTGATTCAGGCCACAATATGATGATTACACCTTCATCAATAAACAGCCAACATCACCTGATCTCATGTTCTCTTGGCTTTTTCGCTGCAACAAATGTGTCTTATAAACACATAATTATAGCAACCAGGAAAAATTTACATTACAGAGTCAATGGTCAAGAGCCCAACTAAAGCAAACGCTAACCACCATCATGGTGACTTTAAAATATAACTATTGATTTAATTCAAACGGAAATTAAATAAAGTCAGTCTGGTTAGTAATAAGTGAAGCTGGTAATGCTGTTTGAGTTGTTTAATCCTCCTCTGCTGAGATCTTCACAGATTTAATGTATTTTCTCTTCAGTTGATTTCATCTAAGACTGTGGCTGAAGTCAGTTGTAGTTCTTGTGTTTCTCTTTCCTTCAGTGATTCTGCTTGTTAACAGCAGGTGTTCATCATTAATGCTCAATCATCAGTTAATTATCTCATTAACTTCAACACTGCTTTAACTCTGTAGTGTGCACACATATGAACACTGAGCAGTGTTAATTTAACATGGGCGTTTTTCTGTGTACTATTACATAAATCTTACCTGTTTCATTTACATACGACTGACAAATATAAATCACATTCAGTTTATTAATACAATTACATAAATCTTATCTGTTTCATTTAGATATGACTTAAAAATATGAATCACATTCAGATTATTGATTGGTTTATGTTAAAACTATGTAATCCAAATGCATGGGAATTTGTTATGCAATTAAAATACATAAATCTTATTTTTAGACAAAGATTTTTTTTTGAGTGCACATGATCCTTCAGAAATCATTCTAATATCCAAACAAAACATTTCTTATTATTATCAATGTCGAAAACAGTTGTGCTGCTAATATTTTTGTGGAAACCATGATACTCTACCATTTCAAAACTGGGGTAAGAAAGCTTTTTGTTTAAAATGTTGCTTTTTTTTATGAAACACCCACATTCAAGTGTTTATAAAACAAGAACACATGAAGCGAGAATAAAATGTTTTTTTGTATTTATTTATTTAATTATTATTATTTTTTTATTATTATTATTTAAAAGCAGATGCTCTGTTCTTGTGTTCTGTTCATGTTTAGATATTCATACCACAAAATATTCTGGGAGGAATTAAAGGGTTAGTTCACCCAATAATGAAAATTCTGTCAGTAATTACTCACCTTCATGTTGTTCCAACCCCGTAAGACCTTCGTTCATCTTCGGAACACAAATGAAGATATTTTTGATTAAATCTGAGAGCTGGATCACTCCTCCATAGGCTTCTAAGACATTATAACTTGCTGGCCCAGAAAATGTATTAAAGTATTCGTTAAAATAGTTCAAGTGACTACAGTGGCTCAATCTTAAGTTTATAAAGCGACGAGAATACTTTTTGTGCGCAAAAAAATAAAAAATAAATAACAACTTTATTCCACTATTCATTTTCTTCTCTCTGGGCCTCGAGTTATTTCACGTAGTGTTTTAGCGCAGTGCGTCTGTGTTGTACGTCACACGCATCACACACATGACCAGCGTCGGCCAATAGTGAGCCTACGTGGTGACGTGCAACACAGACGCGCTGCAGCCTGAGAAAATGCATTTTTTTCCTGCTTACACGTTCACCGGTCATATCCGATCTGTGCCACATGAGAGGAAAAAAATCGGAATTGGGTCACTTGAACCATGCAGTGTAAATGATTGCTTCCCTACCAAAGATGATGTCACTTCCTGGAGGATGATGCCATTAACGAACTGGCTTTTGTAGTTAGGCCCATTTTACACATACTGGGTGCTTCTCCTTCTATATTTGTGCATCTTTTTTTTTATACTTTCCATGCATCCTACCTCTTACCTTGAGTGAGGATGAGATGCCAGGACGAAGGTATCGAAGCAAAGATGTATTCGTAAAACAGAATATTCTTGCTCACTCAGGCATCGCTTCAAAGGGACATCAGTGTGCTTCAGGGATCTGCTGTTATGTTTTATTTTTTTTTAATTAAGGCATTCTTAATAAATAATAATGAAGCAAGATGCACTGTTGAAGTATGTGTAATTTATGGTTTATTTAAACCACATACTTGTTTCCGGGTCATAGCCTGAAGGATGGATGAGCGAGGAAACATCAGCACTAGTCTGAGCATCATCCAGAGTGTCAGGAGCTCACATCATCCTGACGACGTTTATGGTGTGTAACAGAGCTGCAGCTTATTTCATCGCATTTCTGTTATTAAAAAAATAAGGAAGAAGCAAATTACAAACAATAAGACAAATACAACATTGCAAAAATATGAATTAAACAAATTAAGTTTTATTTAACATGTAGTTAGAATTAGTACTGTAATAATCAAATGTAAAAATAAAATTTTGCATAGTCTTCACTGTATGAATTAAATATAAATTAAAAAAAAGTTATTCAGTCAAGGGCAGTAAGTTATTTTCTCTTTTGTTTGATTCATATTAATGACATAGAGCAGCAGGTTTATTACTTTAAGACCAAACGCACGGATCCATTATACTGATACACATCCAGTTTACACCCAACTGTTTACTTTCACTTGAGACATATCCGGCTGTGTTTACATGAATACTCCACACGATGGGATTTTGGACATCGCTTTGTGTGTATTTGATTTTTCAAGCACAATAAGACGTGAAAGAGAACAGAATTCACGATCGCATGCTGAGAGATGCAGCTTTCTGTTCACACGCTTGCACTGTCAGTCAGCTCTTACACCGCACTGAGTTCTTCACTGCTTATTGTGCTTAATAACACTTTTTAACATCGAACACGTCCCAAATTCCCGATAGCCTGAGAGAGGCAGCTTTCTGTGCGTGCACTTGTGGCAGTGTTCCAGTCAGCATGAGCACCTTTTCAGGATATATTGCGCTTATAACAAATTTTAACATCAAGCACATCCCGCTCTTTATATTTTCATTCATGCATTTCATCACTCTGATGTGTCAAAAGTGCTATATATTTACATAACGCAATATACACTATATAGCAAAATCTCTAACAACGTTTTTTACTGTGGCAAAGGATATATATCGTCATACTGCCCAGCCCTAAATCCTATATTGCAAAAGTTTATGTAAGTTAATATGTTTATACTGTGTTTTCAAACCAATTTCTGCTAAATTTAATGTGTAACACACTAATAAATAAACAAAAATAGACTTCAGTGCAGAAACTCTACTTGCAGTGCTTATGGACATACCCTGTTTACACACAGGCAGTTTGTGGACACTATGGTCTTCTGGTTTCAGGAAAGCTCCCTAGAACTGAACATTAGTAAGACCAAAGAACTGTGTTGTGGGAGGTTCAGGCCACCTAATGCCCTACAGCAGGGAACGACAACTGGCGGCCCGCGGGCCAAAACTGGCCCGCCAGCAATATTTTCTGGCCCGCCGGATTATTTTGGAAGTCCTAAATGCTGCACAAATCTCTTCCACTACTTGAGAAAAGCCGTAGTCGCGCGGCGATTTCACCGCCGCATACTGTGTGAAATGCCCATAGGGAATCACGCGGCGCGGGATTACATTTTAAAGTATAACTGTGCGTTCACACCGGACGCGAATAGCGCGTCAAATTCGCGCCTGCCGCGTCTAGTTATACGCTTGACCACTTTGTGTCCATTCGCGCGTCAAAAGACGGTAGCGGTCAGAACTCTGGTGTACCTATACTTTGGACGGAGCGGGCGGTCTGACTGACAATAGCCCACTCCCGACATCTTTTGACAGCGTATCCGCACTTAATTCTGACCGCCTGTACACCTCTGAGGAGCTGTTTGGTGCTGAAACCATTGTCAGTCAACAACATACTTTTTTTGCAAGGATGTTTGAAATAGTTCGGCAGAAAATAGCCTACTTCATTTGTCAGTAGGGCAATATGATTTTCGTTTATGTTGCTTAAAAAATTTTGTGATAGGCTTTGTCCTGTTTAATTTATGTTAGGCTATTTATATTTCATTTTTTTTTTTTTATATATTTAGGCTATATTGATACGAACACAATTTTTGTATAGCATTTATAATTATTATAGGCTAGCCTACTTAATCTCCTTATTTCCGTTAGAGACATTTGAATGTGAGATTATGGAAACAAGATCTAAATTTTGCGGACCCGTCAGGTCGGGAAATAAAGCGGGTGAACACCGAGTGTATTTTAAGCAGAACTAGAACCTTGTGGGAGCGGAACGGGAAAAAAACAGTCCCGCGCAGACCTCCTTAAACCTGTATGTATGTGTGTGTCCCGAATAAATAGGCTAATAATAAAAAAAGGAATAAAGTTCAAAAGTCGGACTGTAAGCGAATGAGGCATGATTGCTATTCACACCTTTATTAAAATGGTTGTAATCTGTTACCACAATAGTACTTGATCTGTTTAAAATGATTTCCTTGATATATAAGGTGTTAAATTAAAAATCAAAGTTAAGGAAATAAATAATGGAAAAACAAGTCATTTTTCATCTTTTTATTTTTTTGTTTTAATTTGAAAAAACTATTGAACGAATGATCCACGGACGGTGACGGACCCATCATATTCCGCGATTATAGGCCTATATAAGAGTTTGTATCCATAGGCCTACTCTGTGTAGCTGGCCCGCCATCTACTGGCTAAAAAAAATATTGGCCCGCGGCCAAAGTTACTTGCCGACCCCTGCCCTACAGCCTCTCTCTGACCCACTCAGGTAAACAGGAAGGCAGCCTCCATTACTGCAGACCCTTTGCATCCTCTGTATCACTCTTTTCAGATACTCCCAAAACAAGAGCTTATGTTCTCCCTATTTCTACATCTATTTTACACAAGACAAATCAGTCTGTTATCACTGTTTTTGCAATTTAGCATTTGTGTGTTTGTCTGTCTAAGCACTATTTTAGGTGTCTTTCAGTATTCAATAATTAAAACAATTATTAAATCAGTGGTTTCTATTTTTTTATTTTCTTGTTTGTTTTTTTTGTTGTTGTTTTTTTTTCTTCAGTGAAACTGTTTGTTAAAGGGGTCATCCTTTTACGAAATCTTGATTTTGTTTTTGGGGTGTACTAGAATATGATTTCATGCTTCATTGTTCAAAAATCACATTATTTTTCACACATTTTACATTATTACAGCTCTCCCCAGTCTGGTTAAACGTGTCATTTTCGATGAAGCCCCTCCTTCCAAAATACGAAATGTGCAGTGATTGGTTAGCTTGCCCAGTGTGTTGTGATTAGCATTTTTAGCATTTTTTCTGGAAATGTCCCGCCCCTTCGTAACCAGCTCTACTCAGATGTAAATATTAACCATGGCGTCAATTTCAAACCATTTCGAGCTGATTCAGACCCTGACAATGTTAACAAACAAGAGGATTGTGCTGAACGAATTTCATGCATGGACTTTGCAAGCACGGATTTCACAGGATTTTTCATAGTGGTACGTTTCAGAGTTTTTAGTTTTTTTAAAGGTCCCATTCCATGGATTATTTTTATTATTTTATCATGTTTCCAGGGGTGCCCTTATAATGTTAGTATGTTTTTTAGATAAAAAATTGTTATAATTTAGAAATAAAAGGCATTTTTCCTAGCCTGATTTCATTCCCTGGTTTGAACACTCTGTTTGAAGGGGCGTGTCTGCTGTGAGACTTCAGTGTAAACGCCCACTGCTGTGATTGGCTGACATGCTTGCATATGAAATATCTGGCATTACATGTGGAACTATCTGGAAAACTTTTACTATTACAGCTATTATACGTTTTTACTATTACAACTATCGGGATTAACGAATCGTGAGAAGTTTTTTAAGTATTTAGATCTATTTCAATCACATAAAAAAATGCAGTGAGCGTTGAGCAGATGACAGTCTGTTGATCGCGTGAAAAAATATCTTATCATTGCAACGCAGTTTCTGCACTCACTAATGATTTCACCAATGCAAACATGAGGCATATAAATACAGTAAGAGCTTCGTTGTGCAGTGTAACAGCGTCATTGATTTCATAACGAGTTTTGGCAAGTGTCCAGATAAACTCGCGCTGTGTGATTGACAGCAGCTTGGGCGATTGGAAAGGGATTGTTCTTTGATCGCTTTCTGTATATTAATCACAGTTTAAGTAAGATTATTTTCATCCTACTAAGAGAAATGATGTGAAGAGTGATCGCTACTTCCATATTAAATCACTACTTACCGCTTGCTGGAATATAGTTGAAATTGCGCCCTTCGTCAGTATGAAACGCTGAGAGAAGCCTGCTTGATATTATCCCAGGTTAGAAAAACAGTCCGTGGTGAAATGGACAGAGCACACTAACAACTTCGAATTAAACTTTTGCGGTATCCGATTATAGATAAACATCAACCGTCTGTTGACATTTTGCCATCAATACGCCTGTGTTCCTGTGGGCGGAGGTTAGTCTAAACACGGTTCTGGTGATGTCACTAATGAAGGAAGTAGAGGGGTGTAGTCCAATCGAGCCGTTTTTTGTAGTCAACTTCTGTTAAATAAAATATCTCGCTTGGCATTGAAACTTTGAGCGTTATAATTTTACAGATATTATTTATACTCTAACAACAACATTACACACTAACTAAACTTTGAAACATGGAATCGCATGCAACGGGACCTTTTAGAATTTATAGATTTTTTAGATTATTTATAGATTATTTAATCAAATTTGTTGAAAAACTATGGTAATACAAACAGTAATTGATCACAAAGTCATGGACAATTTAAGGGGCGGTGAACAGTCTTACAAAAGCAAGAGCTTACAAAAGATAAAGTAAACACTACATCAATACTACATTATGTTAGTTAGCAGGCTAGCGGAGGCAAAGCTTACATCACAGCTATCATAGCAACTACATAAAGCTTATATTTGGAAATTTTAATAGAAAACACAACTACTGTACAAATAATAAGATATACAGTGAGGAAAATAAGTATTTGAACACCCTGCTATTTTGCAAGTTCTCCCACTTGGAAATCATGGAGGGGTCTGAAATTGTCATCGTAGGTGCATGTCCACTGTGAGAGACATAATCTAAAAAAAAAATCCAGAAATCACAATATATGATTTTTTAACTATTTATTTGTATGATACAGCTGCAAATAAGTATTTGAATACCTGTCTATCAGCTAGAATTCTGACCCTCAAAGACCTGTTAGTCTGCCTTTAAAATGTCCACCTCCACTCCATTTATTATCCTAAATTAGATGCACCTGTTTGAGGTCGTTAGCTGCATAAAGACACCTGTCCACCCCATACAATCAGTAAGAATCCAACTACTAACATGGCCAAGACCAAAGAGCTGTCCAAAGACACTAGAGACAAAATTGTACACCTCCACAAGGCTGGAAGGGGCTACGGGGAAATTGCCAAGCAGCTTGGTGAAAAAAGGTCCACTGTTGGAGCAATCATTACAAAATGGAAGAAGCTAAACATGACTGTCAATCTCCCTCGGACTGGGGCTCCATGCAAGATCTCACCTCGTGGGGTCTCAATGATCCTAAGAAAGGTGAGAAATCAGCCCAGAACTACACGGGAGGAGCTGGTCAATGACCTGAAAAGAGCTGGGACCACCGTTTCCAAGGTTACTGTTGGTAATACACTAAGACGTCATGGTTTGAAATCATGCATGGCACGGAAGGTTCCCCTGCTTAAACCAGCACATGTCAAGGCCCATCTTAAGTTTGCCAATGACCATTTGGATGATCCAGAGGAGTCATGGGAGAAAGTCATGTGGTCAGATGAGACCAAAATAGAACTTTTTGGTCATAATTCCACTAAACGTGTTTGGAGGAAGAAGAATGATGAGTACCATCCCAAGAACACCATCCCTACTGTGAAGCATGGGGGTGGTAGCATCATGCTTTGGGGGTGTTTTTCTGCACATGGGACAGGGCGACTGCACTGTATTAAGGAGAGGATGACCGGGGCCATGTATTGCGAGATTTTGGGGAACAACCTCCTTCCCTCAGTTAGAGCATTGAAGATGGGTCGAGGCTGGGTCTTCCAACATGACAATGACCCGAAGCACACAGCCAGGATAACCAAGGAGTGGCTCTGTAAGAAGCATATCAAGGTTCTGGCGTGGCCTAGCCAGTCTCCAGACCTAAACCCAATAGAGAATCTTTGGAGGGAGCTCAAACTCCGTGTTTCTCAGCGACAGCCCAGAAACCTGACTGATCTAGAGAAGATCTGTGTGGAGGAGTGGGCCAAAATCCCTCCTGCAGTGTGTGCAAACCTGGTGAAAAACTACAGGAAACGTTTGACCTCTGTAATTGCAAACAAAGGCTACTGTACCAAATATTAACATTGATTTTCTCAGGTGTTCAAATACTTATTTGCAGCTGTATCATACAAATAAATAGTTAAAAAATCATACAATGTGATTTCTGGATTTTTTTTTTTTAGATTATGTCTCTCACAGTGGACATGCACCTACGATGACAATTTCAGACCCCTCCATGATTTCCAAGTGGGAGAACTTGCAAAATAGCAGGGTGTTCAAATACTTATTTTCCTCACTGTACTTACATGTTGTGATCCATAAACAACAGATTTTCCCGACAAAATGGGAATGGCTCCGTCTTTCAGGAGAAGCTTTTGTGTGTATAGCTTGCATTGTAATGCTTATTGTAATGCTCTACTGGGTGGTTGCCCTGCACGCTTAGTAAACAAACTACAGCTGGTCCAAAACGCAGCGGCTCGAGTTCTTAGCAGAACCAGGAAGTATGACCATATTAGCCCAGTTCTATCAACACTGCATTGGCTCCCTATTAAACATCGTATACATTTTAAAATATTGCTGATTACTTACAAAGCACTAAATGGTTTAGCTTTGCCGTACTTGAGCGAGCTCTTAACGCATTATAGTAATTCACGTCTATTGCGATCTCAAAATTCCGGCCAGTTGATAATACCTAGAAATCGACTGCTGGCGGTAGATCCTTCTCCTATTTAGCACCAAAACTCTGGAACAGCCTTCCTACCATTGTCCGGGAAGCAGACACACTCTGTCAGTTCAAATCTAGACTAAAAACACATCTCTTTGACCTAGCATTCACATAACACATTATAGACTTCAATTATCCAATGTTAGGCTGCATAGTTTAGGTCAGCCGGAACCGGGAACACTTCCCATAAATCCTGATGTACTTGTTACATCAGAAAAAGAATGACATCTACACTAATATTAGTCTCTCAGTTTATCCCGAGGTTTACCACAGTCCGCCGTATCCAGACCTGATGAAGGACCTGCACCTGGACACGACGACAGCGTGTGATGTTTGTATGACTTCTTATAAAATAAAGAATCACAAGCAGGGACAACAGACTGTGTTTTCTTCACTCTTCTTTACTCTTCCCTTTTCTCCTCTCCTTTCTCTCCTCTACTGCCATCTAGTGGCTACACAATCAATCTACAGACACAACATTTCCCCTTTTCTTTGAAGCATTTTGATTATGATACTGTCTGGGAACATTACAGCATAATAACATACTCTATTCACAATACTGTAAGTAATGCAAAATTAAAGAATTAAAGAATTAGCTCAGTAACAATTTAACTCTCTATATAAAACAAGTTATATTAGCAAAACAAATGGTGTATTAACTCCTAGCACTTCCTTTAGGGAGTATCTTAATAACATTTAAACTAACCCAAGTCTACATTAACTGACTGAATTTGAATCATGACTGTTCCAGGACCATTGCCTGTATTTATTTCTCTAACACAAAGTCCTTCAGCCAAGCTGGTTGTTTAAGAACTCTCCCACTTCTCCTGGGGCTCATTTGCTGTTCATTTACATGAGCATGATGCTGTACTCCTGCTTTCCTTTCTGGTGTTTTTCCCAAACTTAACAACACCTCATTTGGAACTCCAGTGAGACGAGACGCATTCCATTTTTTTCCATCTTCCAACAGGAAAGTATTTGGACCAACTCTCTTTCTCACCAGACATGGAGCAGTGTATCTTGACGAGCCTTTGCGAACATGCTCTGGTTTCTTAATACGCACCCAGTCCTTTTCCTTGAATGTGGGTACCTTAGCTCCTCTCTTTTTGTCAGTGTAGTGTTTGCATTTCTGCTGTTTATAAGTCACAGTGTGTTTGATCTCTGGATATGTCTTCACTTCCGTGCTAGCAGGCAGGATATCCAGTTTTGTGCGCATCTTGCGGCCACGCAGGAGTTCGAAAGGTGTAGCCCCTGTGGTAGCATGCGGCGTTGCCCGAAAACTATGCAAGAACTGTGTCACAGCCGCCTTCCAGGGCTTCTTTTCTTGAATTGCAGATTGGATGCATTGTTTCAACACTCTATTAAATCTCTCCACTGCCCCGTTGGCCTGTGGATAATAAACGCTGGAGTACATGTGCTGAATGTTACGCTCATTCAGAAAATCAGCCAAAGCCGTAGATGTTAGTTGTGGGCCATTGTCAGACACTAAGCAGTGTGGGTTACCTTCTCTACTGAAGATGGTGTCCAGGAAAGTGGTTATGACATCTGTTGTCACATGTGATGCGAAAGCCACTTCTGGCCACTTACTGTAGTAGTCTACCAGTGTTATGGCGTAGCGGCAATCCCAAGTAGCAGACTCAAATGGGCCCACAATATCGATGGCTACCTTTTGCCATGGACCGTTAGGTAGCTCCACAGGTATGAGAGGTGCAGGTGCCGGCCTGGCCGTTTTGTCATTTAGCTGACATGTCAAACATGAGGCAATCAGAGTTTCTACATTTCTGCCCATTTTCGGCCACCAGTAGAGCTCTCGAAGTCTTTGTTTAGTCCGTACAATGCCTTGGTGTCCTTCGTGAGCTAAATTCACAAGTCTTGTACGCAGAGACAATGGCACTACTAGGCAGTGATCCCCTCGCATAATTAGCGGACCCTCCACTGAAAGCTCATGCCTGATGTGAAAGTACGGTTCTAATTCTTGGTTCACTGACTTCTTGTTTTTAGGCCAGCCATTCTGGATTTGTGCACGAAGTTGAGTTAACTGGAGGCAGCTCTCCGATGCAGAAGAGAACTCAGAGGCTGACAAAGCACGTAAGTGAGAAACAGTGGCGACCATTTCTGGTTCATCTGTAGGGTCACTCGTCTCAGGTAAGGGGAGTCGAGAGAGACAATCTGCTGTTGTGTTGTATCTCCCAGGGCGGAATACAACATCATAGGAATAGCATAACAGACGGGCTGACCACCTAGCAATTCGCATGCCAGCTCTTCCTGTGCCTTTTGATGTCAGGAGTGTTGTAAGGGCTTGGTGGTCAGTGCGCAGAATAAAACGTCTACCCCATAGATACGTCCTCCATTTTTCAATACTCCACACGCAAGCCAATGCTTCCCTCTCCACAGTCGAGTACTTCCTTTCAGCTGACGAAAGTGTTCGGGAGGCAAATGCCACTATGCGCTCAGTACCATCACCGTGTAGTTGAGAAAGGACTCCTCCCACACCATAATCAGAAGCATCAGTGCTCACGTAAGTTGGCAATCGGGGATCAAATAAAGCTAGAATGGGACTCTTTGATAAGAGTGTCTTCAGGGTGGCAAAACTGAGATCAGCCTTATCAGTCCAGAGGAAGTTCATGTCAGTGGAGATTCTCAAAACTTCACGCAGGGGTTCAACCACTGTTGCGTAATCAGGTAGAAATTTACTATACCAAGATGTAAGGCCCAGGAATGAGCGCAGTGAGGCCGTGTCATGGGGAGCAGGTGCGTGCACGACAGCCGCTACATTATCTGGGTCTGGATGTAATCCGTCTTTAGAAATCGTGTGCCCCAAGAATTTCAAGCTTCGCATCTTAAATTTGCATTTCTGCATGTTTAGTTTCAGACCTGCCTTGTTCAGACAGTGAAGTACGGCTTTTAAGCGAATGTCATGGATGTCCTCTGTGTCGCCGTAAACAATTAGGTCATCCAGGTAGGCTTGAACACCTGACAATCCGTGCAGTATAGCCACCATCATCTTCTGGAAAGCAGGTGCAGCCGAAGCCAATCCATACGGAACATGTTTATAACGGAACAACCCGTCCTGGGTAATAAACGCCGTTAAATCCCGACTTTCAGGGTGCAAAGGAACCTGGTGGTATGCTGAGGCCAGGTCTATGGTTGAGAACACTGTCGCCCCACGCAGTTCTGCCAACAGTTCCTCAATATGGGGCAAGGGGTGGCTATCTGCAACTACAGCCTTATTAGGCTCCCTTAAATCAATACACATGCGAATTCCACCTCCTTTTTTCTTTGTCACTACGATTGGGGAGACCCATGGAGATGCATCCACCCGTTCAATTATGTCATGCTCCAACAGGTTTTTCAGTTCATCCGACACTGCTTGCCTAACTGACAATGGTAGTCTTCTCAATTTTTGCTGAACAGGAACGATACCTTCTTTCACTTTCACTTTGTGTATGAATCCACTTGCGCATCCTACAGTGTGCACTGGCAGAATTTCAGAATTCTCCTTTGTAATCACAGTATCGCCTTCAATGCGGCAGTGAAGTGCTTTCAGCAGATCCATCCCCAGCAAAGGTGAACCTGACTTCACTACGTAGAACGTGCCCACTGCTGTACTACCATCATGAAAGACATCTGTAGAGAAACAGCCCAACACTGGAATAGTCTCTTTGGCATAAGAAACTAATTTTACTGTTGCTGGATTGAGGGTGTATGAAGCAAAATGTTTACGGTAAATGCATTCAGGCAGTATGGATACTGATGAGCCTGTGTCCACAATTAACTGCACTGGTTGACAGTGTCCATCATTAGTTTTAATTTGCACAGAACAGAGAATTTTGTCTGTCACCATTTTTGGATCATTCATGTATAATACAGTGAGCTCTGGTATCACAATCTCACGCACCTGTTTCTGTGCTGATCGGCAAACTTTGGCAAAGTGCCCAATTTTTCCACACGAATTGCATACTGCTTTGATCGCCGGACATTGAGGTTTGTTAGCCATGTGATTGTTGGAGCCACAACGGTAACATGAACGCCGCTGCCTCGCGTTCGCAACTGGCCGGTCTGACAAAGGGGAAGATATTGGCTTCCTGTCCCTTTGTTTAACATTCCGATGGCTCTGTATAGCTCGTACTTGTGAAGTGTCAGAAAGAATCTCAGCATTCTTTAATGCGGTCTCCATTTGTACTGCTATTGAGACAGCTTTATTCAGTGTGAGGTCGGGTTCAAGCAAAAGTCTGTCCCGAACGCGTGAAGTAGCTGCTCTCTCTACGAGCTGGTCGCGTAGCATTTGTTCTTCCATTTCTCCGAAATCACATGTAATCGAAAGCTCCCGTAAAGCTGCCAGGAACTGATTAATAGTTTCATCAGTCCGCTGTGTCCTTTGTCTAAATTTGTGTCTCTCGGCGACAACATTAACCGCAGGAATGAAATACCTTTTCAGTGCAGCGACAGCCGTAGTATAAGTATTGCCAGTGTCCGGTAAGGTATAAAACAGTCTTTGTCCTTCTGTGCCCAAAGCATGTAGCAGGACGGCTCGCTTTCTTTCCTCCGGCCATGCGTCACCAGTAGCATCGATTACAAGTAGGTAGTTTTCAAACATTCTGAGCCAGACGGTAAAAGTAAGTGAAGGCTCTCCAGGGCATGGCAGAAATGGGCTCGGTAAGGGAACTGTAATCGACATCCTCGTCGCCAAATGTGATGTTTGTATGACTTCTTATAAAATAAAGAATCACAAGCAGGGACAACAGACTGTGTTTTCTTCACTCTTCTTTACTCTTCCCTTTTCTCCTCTCCTTTCTCTCCTCTACTGCCATCTAGTGGCTACACAATCAATCTACAGACACAACACAGCGCAGTCCTGATGTGTTAACTAGTCTCTCCCCCGTGAAGGCCCCCTTCCCTCCCTTTTTTCGGGATAATTCCGGTTCGTGTGGCTACGCGGAAGCGATACAAATTCTGTATTATAAATTTTAAGGCCAGACAAGTAGTTTGTTGAGGGTTGATTTGTAAGGAAGGACTACACGCCTGCGCACATATACTCAAATGCACATACCTATAGACCAGGGATGGGCAACTTCGGTCCTGGAGGGCCACTGTCCTGCAGAGTTTAGCTCCAACCCTGAAAAAATCACCTGCCTGTAATTTTCTAGTAATCCTGAGGACCTTGATTAGCTTGTTCAGGTGTGTTTGATAAGGGTTGAAGCTAAACTCTGTAGGACAGTGGCCCTCCAGGACCGAAGTTGCCCATCCCTGCTATAGACTAAACACGTAATACGCATGTGCACGCCATCAGCGTTCTCACGGGTTCGCGTTTTTAAAGTTTGCGCAGAGAGAACATAAGGGTTTTCTGTTAAAACGGTATTGTGTTGGCGGCCCCTAAGTTAATAACTAATGATCGTTGCGACTGAAGTGAATCAATCAAACTAACTTTAGCTGGACAATAACTTTATTCTAGAGCTGTTGTAAAGCCAAAACAATCTCTGTTACTTTAATTTCCTATTATCACTGTAAAGCCACTTTGGAACAATCTACATTGTTAAAAGCACTGTATAAATGAAGATGACTTGACTTGACTTGAAAATGGTGTTGTGTAAACAGCTCCTTAGTTTACTGCAACAGTGCTTCTGTGTTACTATTATCACAGTCATGTCCTGCTTTGGTTTCGTTTTCCATTGTTCCCCGTCACTGTTTTCCTGAGTTCTTGTTACTATTTTGTTTCCATGGTTTCTGATTAAGTTACGCTCGTGTTTCTGGTTCTGTTAATTATCTAGCTCTGTATTTTTAAGCGCTCAGTTCTTTGTGTTCATGATTAGGTGTCATTGATGGTTACATCGTGGTTTATCTTCATTTATCAATCCTGCAATCTCCTGTGTGTTCTTAGTATTATTGTTAATAAAAGCGTTTGTGTTTAATTCTCCATCATCCATCTTGCACTTACTACTGCCACAGTTCGAGACAACTATTACTGCTGATGTTGCTGTGTATCATTTCAATCTCTCTCTCTCTCTCTCTCTCTCTCTCTCTCTCTCTCTCTCTCTCTCTCTCTCTCTCTATATATATATATATATATATATATATATATATATATATATATATATATATATATATATATTACAACACATTTTCTGGACACAAAAAAATAGCAATAGTAAAAAAAAAAAAAAAAAGTAAGATACAACAAAATAAAGGTCATGTTTATATTAAACATTAAATAAAGTGATGTGTCTACTTTTAAAAAGTACAAAAAACAACACACTGTAATTAAACATTATACACATTGGCACAAGTCTAGTGTGATGGAATTACTACTACTACTACATTTTCCGACTAAAGTTATATCCAGTATTTCAACTTTGTTGAAATTTGAGTATGTAACATTTTGTAACCTGGTAACTTTTACATGATAATGATAACAGAAACTTCCGTGTCATATACAGTAGGCGAATCAAAATTATGAAACATATGCTGTTGATGGAGCTAGCGGTAACTTGTATTGAACTGAAAATAGACTGTAAGCTGAAATGAACTTGATTTATTTTTTTATTTTTTTTTGTATAGAAAGCTTTAT
This sequence comes from Vimba vimba, assembly GCA_022828995.1. Taxonomy (NCBI): domain Eukaryota; kingdom Metazoa; phylum Chordata; class Actinopteri; order Cypriniformes; family Leuciscidae; genus Vimba; species Vimba vimba. The sequence continues at coordinate 3,685,970 of CM040830.1, forward strand.
ATATGAAACAGCATGATGCCGTACTTATGAGACTAACACTAAGCTAATGCAGAGACAGAGAAGGAGACTGAAAGGAGAGAGAAATGAGGGGTTGAGTATGCAGTTAAGGCAATTTCAAAATTCAGATTAGAAACAAAAGCCATTAGTGCAAGAGAGTGGAGAAAAAAGCTAGTGATGCAATTATGAAATGACTGCAGACTGTGCAAAAGTAGTTTAGCTGTCAATCTCTGATTCCTTCAAGACCTTCCCAATCATTGTCAAGGACAAATGTACAATTTCTTTTTTGTGTGTTTGTGTGTGTGTTTTGACTCCTCCCAATTTTAAATCATTGCTTTCAGCACTCCTTTCAGAACTCTTGTGTGACAGTCCATTTGAAGGAAATGACCACCTTTGCGGTTCTCATCTTGCTGTCTGATTGAAAAAATTGCTTCCGACAGGCTGTGTTTGCTTGTGACTTTGTGTTTCTTCAGTGGCCCTCTGGTACTTTTGTCTGTGCAGTCATTCAACAGAACTATTTGTGTAAAAGTCTCTGAAATCTTCTCTGCTCTTCTGGGGACATCAATAAGTGCCTAGGTAGATAGACATACTGTGGATCATACGTTTCAGGATGGGCCATAGCCATAGCTAGAACAGAATATTAACCAGCAATCATCCAAAACTCTCTAGCATAGCAACAACCCAGAACAATCTTGCAACCATTTTGAAACCACCCACTAGTATCATGGCAGTGAGTTTTGCATGGGCCAGCATCACTCAGATTTTCTTAAAAAAAAAGTCCACTTTCGAATGTCGAAGTGCCTATACAAGTACCTTTGCAACTACATGTCAACTAACTCTCATTAGAGTATTAGTAGACTGTCTGTTTACTATCTGCACACACTTTATTGTGATGCTCCTCCAACAGACATTCTACTGACTATAAGTCAACTTATTCTACTAACCCGAACCTAACAGTCTACTAATATTCTGATGAGAGTCAGTTAACCTGTAGTTACAAAGTTACTTTCAGTCAGTAGAATGTCTAAAGTGGATTATCGAAATAGTGTAAGGAGATTTACAGTCAAAGACCCAGAACCAAAATGATTAATTAAGACAAGAGTCAGAATTACAATAAATTAAAGAAAAGTTTTACTGAAGATAGTTTGCAGTTTCATCAGCAGAAGTCAGCTTCAAGACTCACAAGGAGTTCGTAGGCCGTAACCCCGCTTACAGTTACAAAGATCACAGCAGTTATATCCTTCACCACACACACACACACACACACACACACACACACACACACACACACACACACACACACACACACACACACACACACACACACACACACACACACACACACACACACACACACACACAGCAGTTATACCCTTCACCAAGGTCTATGCTACGTCTTTGCTTCAAGTTGCAGTTTCTGATAAGAAATCGATAAAAACAGTAATTTTCCACACATAAACAGACAGACTGAAGCATATCTCCATCGATTATGCCGCTGACACCCGGATCCTGAAGTTAGGCACGTCGTGACCTTCCAGGTCGCAGATTTGGGTTGCTGGGCGCCAGCCTTTCCTGAACAACAACTCAGTCAATCTCCAATAATGCCAGTGGTTCCTTAACCTGCAACCAAAAAGACTAACACACACACCCAACACACAGCTTCCTCAGGGTTGGATTTGGCCAGGCTCAAAACATTCTCAAAACATCAAGATAATACATTCTTTCTCTCAAGGAGAGCTACACTTTAATATAACACAGTTCTCAAGAAAATGACACTTTAGTATAATGCAGTAAAGTAAAGCTTTAGTTAATGGTCACTTAAACTATTGGTTCCAATGACCCTTGTGACCTATAGTCGTCATAATGAGCTAGAAGAACAGATGTATGTTTTAACACAAGTTGAAGACCTTTCTCAAACAAAACATCTTGTTGATTTTGCCTGTAGAAAATATAAATATGGTCAGGAAAGCAGCGAAAGTGGGGATTGGTCATATACTTAATCCTACCAACAAGCCACACCTGTTTACCCTTTCAATGATTTATACACACATACATATACAGTACATTGTTTATGTCCATCTATGTTTACTGTACCAAAGACCGGTGAACTGCCGGAACGAATATAGAAATGGTCCAATAGCAGTGTCAGGGGAGCTCATTTGGACAAAAGTTGCTCTTCGCATTTTTCTGAGCCTGCAGATCATCTCTGCACTATAGCTGGGCTGGTGCTGCTGTAGTCAGATCAGATTTCCACCACCCGTAGACATTATTTGCTAACAATAAACTCTATGCAGGAGCTAGAAAAAAAGAAGAAAAAAAAATAAAATAGGTGTCATAGAGGGCATCCCCTTAAAAACAGGTATTGATTCAACAGGCCTCTCAGCATGAGGCTGGACAACACAAGACAAAATCAGCATGCCTTTATTTGTAAAGAAAATATATTTATTACACAGATAGTGTAATTGACCCTTCGCAGGGAGCTTGATTGACAGGTGATCTGACCAATCATACTTCGCCATCCGCCATTTTGTCCGACAAAGCAGTCAGGAGAGTTAGTAGATTAACATGGGAGGATTTGAACTTGAAAAACGGAGTGTACTGACGTCTTTCCGTGGTTAAAACAGCATTCCTTCTTATGTTTGTTCATGTTTATTTGAGGCTATAAATTAACTAGAAGGAAGAGATGATCGGTTCACGAGCAGCTTTAACTGATGCTCTACAGCGATCTGTCACGACACATTAAAGAGCCACAAAATGGTATTTATTGTTTAAATTTCTTTTAAAAAATGACCAAATTTGAAAGGTGAGACTTTGTATAATATGTTTAATATCAAACGTAACCGAAAAGTAATCTGGTCTGTCCTGTCTGTCAGCGTGTTGTCAGTCTCCTCTCTGCTCTGCAATGTATTTTTCACTGCGTGAGAACATGGTGTGGCGTGAGAACGGCGTAGCTTGTCGGACATAGCGACAGTAGCCGCTTTCCGACGAAGTAGTTATAGGAACTTAGTTCTAGGAACTGTCCACTTCTAAACAGTTCTATGAACTACTCTCCCCCAAACTCGGTTTTGCTGTTTGCGTTCGCACTGTCCAAGTGGCCATAGGAACTGGTAGGAGGGGTAAGGGAGTGACGCAAGCACGGTGACTTTTATTTTGACGGCGCGACGGACGGACCTTTATTTTGGCGGCGGTGAGAACGTCAGAGCAAACAATGCTTGCATTCATTCTCTGTTTATTAGTTAGCAATCTGTCTAACAGTACTGTTTAATATCTTATTAGATAGAACTGTTATAGAAAGTAGACAGTATATGAAAAAAGGTTATTAGCCTATGCCGTGTGGTTGCTAGCTGGGCAGATAAACATAATCATGTTTGGCTTGGTCCCCTCAAAGTTGCGTTGGATTTTCTCTTCAGCATAAAGGTTTAGAGACCCATCTATCACTGTTTTCCATGTTTGTATAGTTAGTTTATGGAGTAAATATATAGGCTATAATCTGTGTGTTTACATTATAGCTGTTTTAAAAATGGCGGGTGCTGGTGTTCCGCGTGCGTTCGGTCAATCAGCGTACACTAACGTCACGGGTAGTTCCTATTGTGCTGGTTTAGACCCTACTCTGAAGTAGGACCTAAATTAGTTCCTCCAAATGGAGTTCCTAGAACTAAAATCGTTCCTAGTTCCTGCGGTGCGAACACGCCGACATCCGGGTACTTTAGCCAATAGTTCTAGGAACTGTGAAAAGGTTCCTCCGGTCGGATAGCGACAGTAACTAAGGGGGGCGGGTCTTTGCGAATGGTCAATTACACAGATACAGTACTTTTTGCATGTATCTGTAAAAGTACTAACATTCCATTAAAGGTATCTACAATCAGTTCATGCATTACTTGGGGACTGAACACATGACCACTGCGTTGTTAGCAAGATACAGGAGATTATGTATTGCAGATAAAAGTATTTTAAATGACTACATTTAATACATTTAATGTCTTCTAAAGCCATGTGATAACTTTGTGTGAGGAACAGAGTGAAAACTTAATGCTTCGTGAACACAGTCGCATCACATTGAGATATGATCTTCATACAAAGCAATCGTTTGGCCTTGGAAGACTTGAAATATATGTCATTTTTTAATAAATTATTGTGGTTGTACTTTTATCTGCCCGTTACATGCTTTATATATAAATATAGATTTATAAATATTGACTTGGTTAGGTTCAGGGTTAGAAATAAACACTGAACAATGTAGATTTAACAAATTGTAAAACAATGTGAAAGGGTCTGGTCATCATGGGCCCCAAAACGACTGTACTGGTGGTATAGTTACACTACTGATTAACAGTTTAAAACTACAGTTTACAGTATTTATTTAAAGGAGTGGCCATTTTTCAAACAATGCAAAAGTTCCATCACTAAAGTTACACGATGAACAAGAGGGACGTTTTTGTTCATGACATTCACATTTTCTCCTGATCAAAAAACAACAGCTGGATTCTCCCAACCCTATCCAAAACCCTTAACATTAAACATCTAATGTCTGCAGAATAAATTGCAACATGGGCCATAAATGGTATCAATTCTTAAGTCTCCTCATTTTTAATTTAGTTTGTGTTGACACAGATTGCTATCTTCTATCGCTTGTCTACTATCGCAGTGAAGAAATGGAATTTCTGATGCCATATATAGGTGATTCTCCAGAAGCTTATCTGTCATAGTGTGGAAATGCCTTATCTGTCATCAGCAGTGACTTTATTCATTTTTAACAGCTTTCACCCATGTTCAGATTTATAGCCGTTTTGTCCTTGCTCAAAGCCTTGCGCTTCAAGCCTGGGCAAATAGAAGCAGCGATTGAATGGAAGCCTTTTTAATGTCTCTCTCCCAAGGCCCATCAGCGGTGCACGTAGGCCAGGTTTAATCTCGCTTCAGATTGAACTACATGCAGGGGCAGCTCTCAGAGCCATGATCGATACCTCCGCTTTGATTATTGCTTAACATCATATTGAACGGGTGGCAGAATGAATTCTCAGAACCTGTGTTAATTGCATACTAAAGGTGCTGCACATTACAATCGCATGATGCTTATTTTTAGGACCATTAAGATTTTAAGGTATTATAAATGCTAATCATTATAAAAACAAACATTTAAACTAGAAAATTTGTGAACCCTTAAGAATTATGCATATTTCTGAATAAAATTGAAGCTTGATTCTCACCATGGAATAGAATAAAGGTAATTGCGACTTTTTCTCTCACAATTCTGCCTTTTTTTTATTTGAATCGTGAGATAATAATCGCAATTCTGATAAATAATGTCGCAATTTTGAGATATGAAATCAGAATTGTGAGATATACAGTGACTTCAATTCTGCCGTTATTCTCACAATTGTGAATTTATGTTTTATGAATTTATGACCTTTTTCTCAGAATTGTGAGAAAGAACTCGGAATTGCGAGTTATTAAGTCAAAATTGAAATATATAAGTTTTAAATTCTTGCAATTGCAAGTTTATATCTCGCATTTCTTACTTTTTCTCAGAATCGTGATATCAATTTGCAATTCTAATAAAATAAAGATATACAGTAAATTCACAATTGTGAGTTTATATCCTGCAATTGACTTTTTTTAAAGTTATAAAGTCCGAATTCCAAATAAAAACGTTCAGTTCTGAGAAAAAGTCAGCGCATAATTGTAACATTTTCTCGAGTTTATAACGCAATGTAAACTCGCAAATGTGAGGAAAAAAAGAGTCAGAAATGTGACATTAAAATGTAACGAAGGGGAAACTCAAAAACAAAGGAGAGCTGGATCCAAACGCAGCAAATTTTATTAACAGAATAAACAAAAACATGGAAAATAGAAAATAACATAAGTCCACACAAGACCGGGATCATGACAAAAAGTTGTAATTACCTTTTTTTATTCCGTGGTGGAAACAAGCTTCTATACATTTTTTAAAATCTTTTTGCTTTTCAGTGACAGACGTACTTGTCTGTTCAGGGTCATTTTTTGCTTTAATAAAGCAGGGTCTGCTAACCTCACAACAATACATCTGTCTCCATTTACATCTTTAAATTAATTTACATCTACAATTCAAGTTTGAGCTGTTTTAACTGAACACAACTTGGACTGGCATTTCTAATATGTATAAATATGTAATTGACATTGTTTTGTCTCAAGATGGACACCAGTAATGGCCTGTTTATAAAAGCTACTTAAATGTCCTAATTAAAATAAGGCCTAAGCTCTGTCTGTGAAACCGGGCCTAGAGTTGAACATAGTTTCTCCAACAAAGATATTTGAACTTAACTGAAGTGAGCTGGAAAATGACAGTAACTTTGCAACTTCAATACTGTTATTTAACTGAATTGAAAGAGATATTAACATTTGTTACATTGCAAATGCTGTATAAAGTATACAAAAATAAATAATTAATAAATAAGAATAAGACTGACATGATTTACAAAGTTTGAATGGAGTCTGTACAATAATCGATTAGAAATGTTAAGGAATTTGAATAGCATTGTCTTCCAGGAACTGTAATACATTTTTGAGATGAATAAATAGGCAGCATTCTTTCCTGTCCAGTGATATTTTTTTCCCCCACCATTATAAGACTTATATTATACAGACATGTTGAAACACATGGCTTTGTGGATAAAGGATTGGATATCAATTGGATTTCATTTGTAATGAGAATAAATTTCATACTAACCATAAGGGTAACCCAAGTGACACAGCTAAAAAAAGAAAATGTTAAACAATAAAACTGAAAGGGTGAGGAGTGTACATGTTCTCCCCGTGCTCCGGTTTAGCCTACAATGCAAAGACCTGCAGGATAGGTGAATCAGGAAACACTAAATTATCTGTGAGTGTGAATGTGTGTCTTTGAGGGCTATTCGTCCAGAGAGTGTTCCTGCCCAAGCTCCCACAGAATCTCTCTGGAAATACATGACCATACAAAAATACGGTAACACTTTATTTTACAGTGTCCTTGTTACATGTACTTACCATAGTAATAACAATAAATTATGCATAATTACATGCAACTAACCCTTTGTCGGGGTACGGTGCAGGCAGAAGAAGATGAGGAGTCAAACGTTCCAATACAAAACATTTACTTACAATAATATAACTTAAACTGGTACAGAACGGGTAGAAGGTTAACACACACCAAAAACAATGGAGAACAGACAAAGACTGACTGAACTGAAGGAACTTGAATACTAACACAGATGAACACTGATTAACAGAACACAGGTGATGATGATGATGATGATGGTGATGATGATGATGATGATGATGATGATGATGATGATGATGATGATGATGATTAAAGGAACACTCCACCGTTTTTTGAAATAGGGCTTATTCACCTTCTTTCCTACATTTAGATAGGTGGGCAAATGCATTTTTGTCTCAGTGCATGCATTGTTTTAGTTTGACAGGGTCGGCGCTAGCTTAGCTTAGCATAATGAATGGAATCCTTTGTTGCCAGCTAGCATGTCCTGAGTAAAAGTGATATAAAAAAAAAAAAAAACAACACCTAATTACTTCTTGTGGCCTGCATATTCACAACAAGTACAAATAGTGATGCAGATTAACACTAGGCGATTTCCTAGGCAGATATTGACTTATATATTAAGGACTATATTAAGAGGAAGCACAGGCGAAGCACTGCTATTGGGCATGATATCTCTGCGCCCAAGTAGCAGTGCTTCGCCTGTGCTTCCCCTTAATATAGTCCCAAGTCAATATCTGCCTAGGAAATCGCCTAGTGTTAATCTGCATCGCTATTTGTACCTGTTGTGAATACGCAGGCCACAAGAAGTAATTAGGTGTTTTTTTTTTTTTTTTTTTTTTTTTTTTTTTATATCACTTTTACTCAGGACATGCTAGCTGGCAACAAAGGATTCCATTCATTATGCTAAGCTAAGCTAGCGCCGACCCTGTCAAACTAAAACAATGCATGCACTGAGACAAAAATGCATTTGCCCACCTATCTAAATGTAGGAAAGAAGGTGAATAAGCCCTATTTCAAAAAACGGTGGAGTGTTCCTTTAACTAAATCCAGGTGATACAAATGAACTGATAATGATGATGACACGTGACATGAAGACAGGCAGACAAGTCCAATGAAAACAAACTAAACAGAACACAACTGTGACACCCTCAACCAAATCCCAATCCTACCCTAACCCTATAGTAAGTACATGTAGTTGCTTAATATTACTCAGTACTTAAATATATAATTACACTGTAACAATGACACCTTAAAATAAAGTGTAACCCAAAAATACTTAACATCTGTAACAATGTAGCTTTTGGAGGAGTATGGGTTCCCACACTTCACACTGATTAACTGGCCAATTCTATGTGTTAAGCACATTCTGATTGCATCTGAAAATGGTTGGCTAACAATGCGTTTGGGAAAATGAATTATTATAAGAGCTAAGGAAAGCAGAGGTTCAGCAAAGTAGAGTTAAATTGCTATGCTAAACAGTTAAACCTTGACCACTGGCAGGAGAACAGACATTCAAAATGATGAATAAAGCAATGATACTCAATTTTAGGAAGAGTTGAGGACACAGCACAGGAGTTCTAGTTTAGCTGCTGTTAGAATGAGGCTGGGAAAAATAAAAAGAATAAATAAAATAAATAAATAAAAAAAAATGTAGGAAAAAAAGATTAATAGCCTGTCAGAGAAAGTGGAAGCTAATAACATGGATCACTGAAATCAAAAGCTACTGGTTTGTGTTTCAGAGCTGGATAAATATGTCTGAGGGAATGGTCCAGCCGTTTGGACAAATCCTTGGAAATGTTTATAATGAAGACTGGTGCCATGAGGATTTCAACAAACAAACTGGGAAAACGCTCAGTGATCGATCATATAGGGCACCATGTTTGTGGCAAAGAAGTGAAAGCAAGTCAAACCAAAATATTAAAATATTACTTTCAACAACTCAATACTAGGGAGTAATATTGCTCTGTGCTGCAGCTGAAGATATTGTACAATTAGTTCTGGACTTTCTTCATTACTAAAACAACACTGATTATTATTCTTAGTTAATGATGCATTTAATCTGTTTGTCAGAAAATTACTGCTAAAGACCATTGTCTCTAAAAAACATTACATTACCGCCAAATTATACAATCATTTACTAAATATGTATTATTAGACACAACTCAACTGGGAATAAAGGATATTAAGACAGTAGTGACATAGTCGGGATAAAGCTCAGGTGGAGTCTGAGCATTAAAACAAATGAAAAAAAAACCCCAAAAAACACTACTCTTTTTGTATCATCACCTCGACTCCTGCTTCCTGCTATTCCACGGCTTCCGCTGTCAATTTCTCAGGCTGAAAGAAATAGAGTTTTGGGTAACAGACATAATACAGTTTGTTAACTAACTTATGGGCATTAGAGAAAACTTTTAGATAGCACACAAATGGATGTGTTTTGATGGGATCTGGTAAGGAGACTGGATTCAATGTTGCTGGCAAGGAGATTCAATCTAATAACCATGTTTTTAAAGAGCTTTGAATTTTGTTACGTCTAAACTGTACAACTAAATGGCTAAATTACATGTATTCTTGTGGCATATTTGAAAGTGAGTGGGGGGCTGGTAAGGTGCCTTCCCTCCCATATTCATTTCCAGGACTGACGTTAGAAAGTTCAAGAAAGAATGGTATGGGATTTATGAATATACTAGTCCCACCGTTGATCAGGCTTTTTGTTTCACGTGTCGTGCATATGGTGGTAACGAGTCTAAGACTGACACATTTCAAGTGACTGGATTTGCCAACTGGAATGAAAAATTCAATGAACATCAGAAAAGCACATTTCTGCTGGGTTAAAAATGAAAAGTCATCAACTGACTCTCACAAAGGGGAAGTGTAGCCACGTTAATCAGCAGTGAACATGCAGGACTGCAGCAAAAAATATGCAAGACTTTGCTCTCCTGTTGTCGCTCTGGTATTGCTTTTTATGGTCACGATGAAACGGATGAAATTTCTTACAGATTTAAGGGCCACTTATAACCAACTAATAAACCGACTTTTCAAAAATAGAGAGAGATCATTTAATTATGTTCATAATTAAACTGGCCATTATCAATATAATGGCCAGTCAGATTAAAAGTGGCATCATACAATGAGTGAAGCCAGAAGCCAGAATTTTTTGCCCTTTTTGTGGATAAAACGCAATACATAAGTAGGCATGAGCAAGTTGCAGTGGTTTTAAGATCTGTCGACAGAGCCCTCGATGTCAGTGAATTATTCATCGGACTGACTGAACAGATGGTGAGTCTTTGGCCCTTCTTTTAAAGAATGTACTAAGAAGCTTTAGGCTTGATATCTGCAACTTGAGAGCGCAATGTTACGATGGTGCGGCGAGTGTGTGAAGAACCTACCGTGGTGTAGCTACATGCATTTTAAACGAAAATCCACTGCTGACGTATGTCCATTGACACTCGCATATCCTCACAGCTGTATTGGTGCGACAGACATCCACAATGCAGAGGTTGAGACACATGCTGACCAATGTTCAATCTATCTATAGCTTCATCGAGGGGTCAGCAAAACGACATGCTGTTTTTGAGTCTTTGCAAGAGCGGAGAAGTGACTTTTCAGGTAAATCTACCACACCGAAATCTCTAAGCAACACAAGATGGAGCTGCCGCACAGAGGCTCTTAAGGCCATTCTTGATAACTTTGAGACTATGGTTGACACTCTTCATGAAATTTCTAAAAAACGATGTGCATGTTGGGGGACAGACAAGTAGTCTGCTGACAACAGTGACCGATTTTCACTTTTTGTTCCCTTGTATTTTGATGTGACAAGTTCTCATGCAGTGCAATGTACTGTCCAAAGCGCTACAGAGATCCACTTCACATTATGCCAGTGTAAAAAGCCTAGCATCTTCCACAATCTCTGCTCTTTTAGCAATGATCACCACTTTCAGTAGCTTTGGGAGTTCACAGTCGAGTTGTGCAATAAGAACAACTACAGCGGCCCACAATGTTGATGATGGAGAACAACCTAAGCAACAGTGCCTGGACAGAATTCAGCTCAGCTCAGGACTATTACAAGGAATTGCATTTTGGCGTACTGAACAACTCTATTAATGAGATCTGTGAGTGATTTCAGGAAAATTACATTAACACCTAACACTGCACTATGGATTTTCAGAAGGGATGTACAATTGCCACTTTTCAATGCTATGCCAACTGGAGAAGTCTGTTCAGAGAGTCAAAGTTAGTCCACAGTCTAGTACACGTTGGCAACCTCAATAAATGTCTTCCTTGCGCCGACTGAAAACATACTTGGGAAACACCATGAGACTCTCGGACACTGCAGTACTGAACATTAAATGGGCCATCCATGTGGTTTTGAATAAAACAGTTAATTGCTTTGATGATGTGCCTGGTGAATGCTGTTTAGCCATTCCCTAAGGTATGGCATTGTTTTGATACTTAAATTAGATTTTTTTCTCTTGATGTCAGCCATGTTGAACATTAAGACAAAACAGAACCTGTCAGTGACATAACTCCCCCCTGCTGCAAGGCGCAACCTCGCACCAAAAAGAAGTCCAACTGGGGAAGGAAAGTATGCGTCCTGGAGCCAGGAGCCAGGAGCCAGGGAGGTACCGGTAGCTCGGGTAGCCAGGGAGGAGAGGGCTCATGTCTGAGTTCTGGGGCTGGATAGGGCTCATGGGCTGGAGCCGACACTGGACTGTGCTCAGAAGCTGGAGCCGACACTGGACTGTGCTCATGGGCTGGAATCAACGTGTGTCTGGCCCAGACACACATAGTAACCACAATATATGTGACCCGTGCTGGCAAATTTAGTCTGAATGCGCAAAGGCTAATTACGAGCTACAGACAAAACAAGTGAAAAATGTCAATTTTGGTCGAATTTGAGGTTTTCAAAAAATAAATTGCTCAATAAGCCCTCATCTAGCAATCCCAATGCTCCAAATAGCAATTTAACATCTAAAAGTATTTTTATTTGAACATTTTCTGAGAGGAGTACGTTTCCTTTGTACATGAAAATTGCTGTTTTTCTCTACTTGATTCTCAACGATTGGCGCTTCCCCTCAGCACAAGTTTGGTCTCATTTTAAAGCACATCATTCCAACTTTGTGAATATTTATAGCAAATCCTCAGTGACATAAGTCTGAACCGCTGAAATGGGATTTTCAAACTCAAGCTGATGTAAAAAAAAAAAACGATCTTACTCGCACTGACTGACACATCTGATGCATGTGCACAAAGGCGCCTCAGACAGCGAGTGATCCCGATATACACATGAACACAGAATTACAGCATTTCAAAATATCTGTCTTGGCGAGTATTCACACAAACATTATCTGTTATGTCATAAGTGAATGTTTGGTTAACTGTTAGGGGAAAACATCTGATGAGTTACATTATATTAGATTTGTGCGGTACAGTAGGTCTTAATACGCTGTCTGTTTCATTAATGTTAATCAAACAGTTGTGGTATCATTGAAAAAAAAAAAGTTGAAAATATATTTTTCCTGTTGATATTTGGTTTTGACTTGGTGTGTGCCAAATTTGGTGTTACTACCAGGGATTTTAAGGTACGGTTGCTACTGTTGGTGATTTTGTTTTGTAACCGTCAGGAAGCTTTAACTTGATTTTTCTCAAAATTTACTTTTTCTGACTTCAAACAGGTGTAGCTCATTATTTTTATTTTTTTTGGATCTTTCACTATATGTGACCCATAGTGGCAAAATGAGTTGCAATGAGCAAGTTATTTTCACAAGCTCTTTGCAACTCATTTTGCCATTATGGGTCACATATAGTGAAAGATCCACATCAATGAGCTCGCTAGAGCCGACAGGAAGGGTAGGCTCTGAAACAGCTTCCTCTGGACCAGACTCTGAAACTGCTTTCTTGGGAGCGGTTTGGAATTTCCATCACTGGAACAGACTCTGGAATTTCACTCATTGGATCGGACTAAGGAATTTCTCTCACTTGGCTGGTGGCTGGCTCACTGTCTGGCTCCTCGCTTTCCATGATGGTAAAGGGGGATCCATTATGGACAAGCACCCATTCCACAAAATCCTGGAAGCTCCCCCAAGTCCCTGGAAATATACCCTAGGCCCGTCTCCGGTCAGGCATGCTCATGTCTCTGTGTTGAGACCTGCCCGGAAAAATACACAGAGGCTGGTGTCATCATAATGTGTTGTAACCGCACTGGGTAGTACATTAACATTAGCTCAAATGATATATAGGGAATTTTAATAATGAATCATGAATATGATTAATATATTGCATATTACAGTTACATTAGATTATTGAAGTTGAAAATAGATCGATTGTATATATGAATAACCAATCACAACGAATTATAATTCCTCATTCATATATCAATAGTCTTATTTCAGATCGATTATATGAGATAACCCTTAATGGAAATTAATGTAGGCCTAATTATCAAACAGTTGTTTGTCCAGCAAATGGCCGTAAGATTAACTTATCAACTTCTCAATAAAGTTATCACTTCTTATAATTTCAGGAAAAATAGTTTCTGGCCATGAAACTATTCTCCTGTCCTTATAAAATTTAGGTTACTGAAAAGCAACAAATCGTAAAGCTTCGTAGCTAGATCGAAAACATTTCATTGACTTTTAGTAATGTGAGCAGAAAACAGTCAATCAAGGATATATTGGGTTTTAATAATTGAACTAAGAATACATCAAACTACAGTTAACACACAGGATATATGTATATACACCCGAGACAAACAAAACGAAAAACATTACGAGAACGAACACAAATTAACAGAGGATGAGAAAATTACAGAGATCAGACGATGAGAGAGGGGAGAGAGAAGGAGAGAGGATGAGCGAGCGAAAGTGAAAGCAAAATAGGGAGAGATCGCAGTATGGCAAAAATCACAGACAATGTAACCTTTGAGAGAGACAACAAGAAATCACATCAATCAAATCAAAAATCAATACTTGCATATGGTTCTCTTTGTATTTGCTGAGGAAAGGAGGCGCGTGTGTCGTTCTTTCAGAGCTGGGCGTGTTCTCTCGTGTCTTCCGGGGCGAGCAGACTCGCGGGAAGATTTAAAGGTTCACCGAATGTGAAGTTACCAAAGAAATAATTCAGAGTTCATCTCCCTCGTGGAGGGAGAGGCGAATATGAAAATAAAACTTAGTAAAGAAAAGAAAAGAAAGGTCGGGAGTGACGCGGAGGTGCGCGTCCGAAGACGGTGGCCGACCCCTGTCCGAAGTTGGTGTTTTCCCGAAGTTTGACCGAAGAGAGCGAGAAACGGGAAGTTCCGTCTACAAGCATTTTAAAGTTAATTCCTTCAAATAAACGTCATAAACGAAGTGAATATAAACTGGGAAACACACAGGAGTATATGAAATATGACATGCTCATATTCTAATGTTCAAAGTTCGTGTATGTGTGTGCGTTAATGTGTGTGTTGGAATGTCGGTCGCGTTGCGCTCCCCATTATCTCTCTTGCTGCTGAAGCTTGGTGGTCATAAACTTTATGACCTAGCACGAGGTAGGGTTACACGACAATATTGGGGAACATTCTTACAATAAACACTGAGAATTCAAAGCTATACACTAGAGAATGACACTATAGAATAAACAAAAACTAATCAAGCATGCATGCTTTAATATGTCATCTACAGACTCTGAATCACTTGTATTCTGAATTAAATGCAAAGGGATGTTTGAGTGTATGTGTGTGTGTGTGTGTGTGTGTGTGTGTGTGTGTGTGTGTGTGTGTGTGGGATGACTCCTCAGTCTCCCGGGGGTGTTGTAAAGTGTTATCCTATAGCAGGGGGGTCAGGTTACAAGATGTTTCTATTTGAGAACATTAATTAGGAGAAACACTTCCAAGTTACAAATCAGAAAATCATAACTATGGCATGAAAGGGCTAACCAGAGTCCTGCACGGGTCCGATTTTTTTAATCCGCACCCGCCCGTACCCGCAGTGCTTAAAACCGCATCCGACCCGTTTTCCGACAGCAGAACTAATTAAAATCCGCACCCGACCCGACCCGCTTAAAATAGAACCGACACCCGACCAGCACCCGAAATAAAACCAGTTTAGTCAATCACATTATAGACACAATTACAAAAATGTTTATTCCCAGGTCATACAGAAGTTATTACACGACAATTAACACAAGGACAACTTTAGCCGAAGCTGTCAAAAGGCCGGTACATGAAGAACATGGCTAACGTTACCACAAAACTGAGTAGCCTTATAACATTTTAACTTTTACCAATCGAACAGACGCGGCTACAACACTATTATATGCCACGCAATTTCGTCTAGCCTACATCTGACAATTTTGGGTTCAAACACGCCCTGCACACCACACATACTTAACAGTGTTAAATTTGAAAAATACTGTTCGATAGAACTGCTTTGTTACCCGTTATCTGCGTGCTTCCTCAGGGATGAAGTTCCACATTTGCGGCTATCCAACACGAAAATGCATGCAGCAAAGCCTTTCACAATATTGTTTTCTTCAGATAACTCCAAATTTCTCCCACACACTGGACTTGACTTTTGATGACGTATTGTCGACAACTTTACAATCTCCACTAGCTATAATTCTTTTCTTCAACTCCTCAGCATCTGTCTCGACGACTGCAGATCGCGCGCAGTTATGATGATTTTTTTTAAAGTGAAAGTAGCCTAGGTAACGTTATAGATCCTGGGAGGGCGTGGCGCGTTGGCACAAATAAACTGTTTCCCTGTGTCCGACCCGCACCCGTATCCGACACAGTTGGATATTTTTCACACGTTTGAGCAAAATTTGCGGGTCAGAGTTAGGGTTAGGGTTAGTCAGGGTTAGGTTAGGGTACCCGAACACGTGCAGGACAGTGATGCGCGGGTCAATGTATAATCAAACCGCACCCGACCGACGTTTTCAACTAACCCGCCCCCAACTCGGACCGCAAAAAACGAAAAAGAAAATATTGTAGCCTACCCGACCCGCTTCCTGACCCGCATTTTTTTTAAAGTAGCTATAATGCTCATCGTAGCATCTTAATATAACTTAATATTCTAATTTTGTCAAGAATTATAAAAAATCGTCAATATAAGCTCATAATTTGTACTAAAATAGTCTAAATGTTTAGTTTTAAAAACAATTTTAAAAAGCTGGCTACAGTATGTCTATTTTGATGTTTCTGCGCAAGTTCAGCAGACAGTGAGGTTCGGGTTTGTTCCGATCAGAGCTCGTGAGCAGAGAGCGCATTTCTGAATATTCCGCTCCGCTCACGGTCGCTCGCCCAACCCAGATGGCCTGCTGGTTCGAAAATGTGTGGAATAAGGGCTGCCTCCGACAAATTTTTTTTCTAGTCGACTAGTTGTTAATTTAAGCCATTTGTAGACAAATCGCCCCTTTATATTAAATTAATTACTAAAATAGGCTAGCCTATAAGCGTAATGACCGCACGCAAAGCTTGCCACAAAGAACCGGTTAAAGTAATGATTATGAATGTGTCTAAATTAGCAAGGAGACATTTAATTGTTTAGTAATAAACTGGCCGGTGTTTTCTGCGTCGCTGCAAAGATGAAGTTGACAATGCGGAGATTGCGGACTCGCCATGAACGCCAGAGAGAAATGCACATTTCATATGGATTAGCCTACATAATCAGAGAGTAGGCTAGCCTATTTATTTTGGTTTGAATATTTTCGTTTAAAAGTAGACATTTCAAGCTTTCTGTAATATATAGCCTATATTTATCAAATCTGTGAGTGAGGCACAAGCTGAGTTTCGGCGCCCTCCAGTTCACATGCAGTGATCGTGCCGGCGCCTTATTTTGACTGCTATATATTTGCTTCTTATTTAATAAATACGGGCAATTGATTGATAAAACATTTATCAAAATTAAGATACAATTTATTACAAAACGAAAATCTTTTAAAAAGAGTTTTCTATAAAACAAAACTTAATGAAGTCGACGTCGTCAAAATCATGATTTACCAAAAACAGCGCCGTTGCTAGGAGGGCGCCAGCGCCTCTGCCTCTCAGCGCCTCAGCCTCGCAAGTGGATGACAGCCCTGAAGACGCCTAGCAATGATATACCTTTAGTGGTAGTATACCTTTAGTTAAGTTATCGCAGCGCGATAAGAAACAATGTTATCGGAAAATGCAGCCCAGGTAGATGCATAATGGAGATTCCAAAGCGCTCTTCTTTGGTCAGAACCATGGAGAGCGATCGCGGATTTACTTTAACAATGCAACACCATATTTAAAGAGCATCAAGCTATTAAAATCTATACTATGTATACGCACAGATAATATAACAGTAGGCTATATTAGTCAATATTTTTTTATTAGGTTAAGCAGTGATTGGATAACGTTTTTTTTATTTTTTTTTATTTAACGTTTTTAATTTAAGGCCCACCCACAATTGGTCTGGCTTATCCAAAACTGGAATCCTGGTGCTGTGCCTGGTTGGTCGTGCCAGTTTTGTGGTTATCAAATGTGTAAATAGCATCGCAAGAAGTAGCCTACACATGACAAAGCCAGCACTTTGGTCATCATCTTTCATTATTTCGGCAAATGTCTCCCACACTTTGCTCTTTCTATTTGTGTATTTGCGGAGCTTCCACTCCCCAGTCTTCACCTTTTCTCTTGCCGCCTCCATCTCTACCTGCAGACTGAGCTCGTGCGTCATCTTCGCGCCAGTTATTCAGCCAATAAAGTGTAAATTAAATTTAAACGTATTCATAGAAAATTGTGTCTAGAACTATATAAATTACAAAGGTTTAAATGGCATCTTTATTTCAAACGACCCGACCGACCGCGACCCGAATATCATTAAAAATATTTTTGAACGACTCGTAACCGCGGGTGACCGCAGGCACCCGCTCATTTCGGATCAACCCGCGCATCACTGGTGCAGGACTCTAGGGCTAACCAAACATGGAGCGCACAAACCTATCAAATACATCTTAGTAATGACTTACATGATGAGTGTAAAGAAACGTTTGTGTGTGTGGTTGGAATGTCTATAGAAAGTTTCGTTATCTCTCTGGCTGAGAGAAAGGGGGTTTGGAATTCTTTTAAGCTTTGCAAAGCTAGGAGATGCAGTGTCGTGTTGTTCTGGTTATCCTCCAAGGTGCAATAAAGTGTCGCGAAAGACCATTTGTTGCAGACTAGCTGGAGCCTAAGCATGATTTGTATTTGGGAGTTCAGAGGCCAGAGCTTGGATTTTAAGAATGAATGTGCATTTGTGTTTAGATTCAACGAGCTATGATTCATTAATTCAGAACCAACGAATGAATGACCTGCTCATATGCTACAGTGTGAAAGGGACCAGCATTTTAAGCTTACACAGAACTCAGAAAAAAAAAAAAAAAAAAACATTAACAGAACAGGGGTGCGTTCTCCGATAACGTTGTCTCTTAGCGCGCTACGAAGACTCAAAAGGTACACCTTAACTACAGGTATACCTTTCCTACGTGTGTTCTCCGAACTATACCTTAGGATGTTGCTTAAGGTAAACCTTCTTAAGTTCGACCTTAGCAGGTGCTGTCCATGGTGGAGGTGCTGAATAGGTTGAAATCGATGCCTCGATGATCGATTGTGCGCTCTTTCCTTCACAGCGGTATAGGTAAAGTATTGAGAAAACAATGTTCTTTATAAAGAAGCGTTTTAGAAATAGTACAAACTGCATTTATCGGGGCTCATTGAAATATACATGCAGAAATAAATATGAGTATGTGTTTATAATTTAGCAAGTGTGCAATCCCAAACCCTCATGGCCATAAGTGTGTTAATGTTCTCCACAACGTATGCTGATTATCCACCAGCCGTATCACATTATTGGCGTAAATCGCTCATTTGTGTAATTGGATGATTTCCTCAATAAAAGCGCAAACATGAGAGACATACCGACATTCACTATGTCGGGAAAAAAAGTCCGCAAAAAGAGATCGGCCAGCTTCACTGCTGCCGAAATGTCTATACTGCTGGATGAGGTGGAACACCACAAAGGTGTATTATTCGCTAGTTTCCGCACAACGGTCTCCAACAAAAAAAAAAAAGAACTCTGGGAAAGCATAGCCATGAAATTGGCAGCGTCTGGTTCCTGCCCATTGAGACAGTGGGACGTGATCCGTAAAAAATGGCACGATTTTGCCAGCGCTGCCAAAGCGAGAGGCGCAGCAGTCCGGAGAGACCGGGAAAGAACTGGTGGGGGACCCAGCTCTGTGCCTGCACTCAGTCGCGATGAGGAAAGGGCCCTGGCAATCCTCGGAGAAGCGGCCTCACAGGGTATCTCAGGGGGGATTGATCTGAGAGCAGGTGTGGATACATTGCCGCAGAGCACTTCATCTTTACCTCCTCGACCCAACACACCCTCTTCCCCTGCCAGCAGTGACAGCGCTTCTTCAGCACCGGCGTCACCACACCTGTCCGCACCTTCACTACCATTGACTGAGGTAGCCCAGCACCAGCAATCCGGCTCCAGAAGGCGTCCTTTAATCCGATGCGACTGCAGTGATGAGCTGGTGAAGCTAGAAAAAGAGAAGCTACAACTTCTGCGGGGAATCGAGCAAGGGCTACAAGAGGCAAACGACATCGCCCGAGCCACGCTGGAGGTGGAAAAGGCAAAGGTTCATATTATGGAAAAGCAGTATGCTTTGTCCGAGGCACAGTTTCAAAGGCCATCAATTTCCGTTCCAATAATACTCCCAGATCAAGGTAAGGTTTTATGATGTTTATGAGTGTCGTGTTGTTTTTAATCTAACTATTCTTTTACGTTACAGGTGAACCATCGCCGACCCAGTAACAGGCTTATTCACATTTTTCTGTTTTCTGTGGTGTGCCTTTTCAAATTTACTTTCAAAAGTATTTTCAAATAAAACACGATTAAAAGCAAAACTGTTGTCATCAATGTTGGGTTTGCAGATCATCTTTAAAGGAAATATCCTTTTCCATCTCATGAAAGTGTGTGTAAGAAGTTTACATTACTTTTAATTGGGGTGTTTTTAGGCATGCAAAAAGCACCTTATGAGTGACACTTTTCCCCAAGTATATAATATACCCGTATCCACATCATCAATTTTCACTACGAGGTTAATGCTGTGTATTTTATTTATTTTTTATATATATGCATGCAAAGCCAATTGTAAGTACAAATAGCACACATGCTATATAGTAGGTACACAGCGCAAGGAGATCGGGTAGCCTAGGTATTGTGACACCACCTTTTGAAGTACTAAAGTAAAAAAATAAGGTGATTGGGGTTTCAGCATTTAAGTGAAATGGCATGGGAATAGGTGACAAATGAACTGTGTGCACAACTTCAATTTATTAGAGAAACACAAATAAATGAGGAACCTGAGTGGTCGATTTAAACAAAGAAATTGCTTGAAAAAATATTAACCAAAAATAGAGTGAATCATTTGGTGCCTCGTTTGCACACCAGCAGCGTGTAGGGCATCTCGTAATTCAGGTGGGTTGTGGAAACCTGCTTCCTCTTCCTCCTCTTCTTCCACCTCTTCTGGCAAAGCTGCACCTCCAGTAACTGCAATGTTGTGTAGCATGGCTGTAGCTACTACTACTGCACAACATCTTTGTGGCTTCAGACGCAACCCTCCAGCAGATTTATGAAGGCAACGGAAACGCATCTTCCAGCACCCAATCGAGCGCTCCACCAAGTTGCGGGTACGAGCATGTGCAGCGTTGTAACTGTGCTCAGACTGCGTGGTGGGGTTGGTGACTGGATTAAGAAGGTATGTTCTTAGGGGGTAGCCGCTGTCTCCTAAAAAAATGCTCTGCCCAAAAACTCTTCTTTCTGCGTCTTGACCCACCGCTGAATTGGCCCACACAAAGCTGTCGTGTGTGCTACCAGGCCACTTTGCCACTACGTCTGTAATCACTCCCCTGTGATCAACTACCACTTGGACATTGATAGCCGCGAAGCCCTTGCGACAAATGAAGGCCTGGTCGAGTGCTGATGGGTTGGAGATGTGAATAAGTGTCCCGTCCACAAGGCCAATTACTCGCGGGATACCCGCAATGGCATGGAAGCCTTGATGTGTCTCCATCACTTCGTGCATTGTGAAAGGCATACGTATGTAATCAGTGGCGTGGCGAAGCAGTACGTTTGTGACTGAGTGAACGCACAGCCACACTGAGGTCTTACTCAGCCCATATCCATCCCCAACAACCTCCAGAAAACTCCCCACGGCATAAAAACGAAGAGCCGCCAGCAGCTGAATTTCGGGGCTGAGGGGGTAGCTCCGTCGAGTTTGTCTTGACAAATCTGGGCCAACAAGATGCAAGAGCTGCAGAATTTGCTCCCGTGGCAGGCGAATTTTTTTTACAATGGTCTCTTCTGACATGGTAGTCAGTGGACTAAAGTGTTCTCTTATAAAGTAATTGACATACACTAACTGGCTCCGCGGACGGCGCCGTCTTTGATTTAAAACAAGTACTCGCTGTCTCGCTGCCATAGCTATAAAGTTTGTGTAAACTCATCTTTCTTTATAGACTCCTAAGCCTTTTCTGTCAAATGGTTCGCCAGCTGATGTGCCTTAGGATAGTAATTAAAAAAGCTAACAACCATTAGTGTATGGAAACTTTATTAATGAAAACACTTCCATACACTGGGTGTAGGCTATAACAACTTAAGTATTTTATGTGTAAAATTTTAAAGTAAAAATGTAATTTTAATACTAAATCAGATTTTATATTAAATGTTCATATAAAATTTTCTATGTGTAATTAAACTGCGATGTAAAAAAGCTTTTTGCGTAGTGGTGGCCACTAGCGGTTTGAACGGTCAGCAGCGATAAGGTATAGCTAAGAGCGCTCCAGACCAACCTTACGAACGTATGACTTACAGAAGGTATACTTAACTAAGAAGGTTTCGGAAAACACGTATTAACGATAAGGTACTTCTTAAGGTACAACTTAAGAACGACGTAGCGTTAAGGTAGCTTCGGAGAACGCACCCCAGCAAAATCTAACATGATGATAACAGACAACTGAACAGGACCAAACACAGGGCTTAAAGACACTGAGCAAACAAAGGAGCAAATGAGATAATTAACGAGGTAACAGGTGAATGGGATGAATCAATGACTACGTTTACATGCAGCCAATAACCCGTTCAAAACCGGGATATTAGCAATAACCCGGTCGCGCACGGCCATGTAAACACCGGCAAAAACCCGGATATGCTCATATCCCGGTTTTTAAAAACCCGGATATGATCCCTGGGGTACCCCTTTTCTAACCCGAATATTTGGTCATGTAAACGCGTATCGGCATATCCCCATCAAAAGGAACATTGATTTGTGTTCTGCGCATGTTCTATTCGCAAGGAATCTTGGTCTTTTGAGTAGAGACGGCGCATACAAAACCCCGGGTGCAGTATACCGGAAGTAAACAAGAAATAGAGGTAAACATGGCGAGACGCAGCACAGCACCACACTTTTGGAGCGAGGAGGAAAGCGCAAACAAAGGCGATCGCTATCTGCCCCGAACTATTCATTAACAGAGTGCTGCTGCTGTTGTTGTTGACTTTGGATACAGGAAGAAGAATCAGAAATGATGCATATTGCGTCTTAAGGTTGTCCGTACGTCCAGACGCTAACCGTGCGTCGCCGTTTACATCGGGATATTGCCCATTGATTACAAATTCCATGTATACAGGATTAACTCTCTGCTCACGCATGTAAACGGGTTATTCCGAATGTTTCAGAAACCCAAATAGTGACCTTAACCCGACCATAACCCGAATTTTAACAGCTTGTAAACGTAGTCAATGACACACACTGTGAAACTAGGTCAAACTAAGGAGCTGTTTACATGACACCGTTTTCAACTGAAAACGAAATACTTTGTATGCGTTTTGGCCGTTCATTTACACGACAACAGCATTTTGGGTGACTGAAAATGCAAACTTTTGAATATGGGTTTCAAAGTGCATGTTTTTGAAAACGGTCTCCATGTAAACAACAAAACCGCGAATCTCTGAAGACGATGACGTCATGCACATGCGTATTACGTGTTCAGTCTATAGTGTTTCATCGCCATCTACTGGCCTGGTAGCAGAATACAGCATTTTTAGTCGTTTTCACAGATCTGTGTGAATGGGGATCGTTTTGACAATGGTGTCGTCTGTACACGGAAAACTCAAAGGAAAAACATATCCATTTTAAGCATATCGTTGTCATGTAAACATACCCTAAAACAGGCCAACAGAAGCTGAATGCAGAATGAAATCTAAGGGGCTGTTTACACGACACCGTTTTCAACTAAAAACGTGAAACTTTTTATGCGTTTTGGCTGCCTGAAAATGCAAACTTTTGAAAACGGTCTCTGTGTAAACAACAAAAACGCAAATCTCTGAAGAGGATGACATCATGTACATGCGTATTACGTGTTCAGTCAATTAATGGCAAAAGGAATGTTTGGAAATGTAAACTGATATTTCCTAAAGACACAGTAAAGCAAAAGATATAAATAACTGGCTTAAAACCATTTTTTGTGGGTGAAAATACTAACATGCCTAAGACTTTGGCACAGTACTGTATGTGTGTGTGCATGTGTGTGTGTAGGAATTACAGTGATAGACACCCCTTTTTTTAATTCAAGCTCCTGCCTATGAGAAACTCTGCACATACCTGATTTGAGCCATCTCAAATCAGTCCTAAATTCCTTCACTTTCTCTTTAACAATGTCACCTCTGCTGAGAGCAATTTTCTTTTCATTCAGCTCCTTTGTTAACCGTGGCTTATTATTGAGGGACTTTCACAGCATGTTCACAAAACTTTATATAAGATGCAATAACATCTTTAAGTTCATGAACATCAAGGAATGAGTCAAAAAACACCTGCCA
The DNA here is from genome assembly GCA_022828995.1 of Vimba vimba. Lineage (NCBI taxonomy): Eukaryota > Metazoa > Chordata > Actinopteri > Cypriniformes > Leuciscidae > Vimba > Vimba vimba. The sequence continues at coordinate 3,709,835 of CM040830.1, forward strand.
ATCTGTACTGGCAAAACAACAATTAAGTTACTCTACTGTTCTTACTGACCTTCTCCAACAACTGCTGTACGGTTTGTGAGAGGTTTTTCACATGTTGTTGTCTCTCCAGAAGGTGGATAATATTGTTCTGATTTGCCTAAGGCAGGTCTGCACACTGCTTTATAAGCATTCCCAAAGCATGTATCCA